>JAVXUP010000159.1:0-715548 GCA_033070095.1 Escallonia herrerae | reverse complement strand
GAGTGATGGGTCAAACACGAAGCATTGTTCAAATAAAATGCTTGGGTCTTCTGATCGAGGGTTGGAACTTGGTCCTGCTCTCCTCATGCAGTTCACTTTTCTCTTAAGAAGTGTGTGGCTTCGTATTATTGAAGCCCTAGACTAGACAAGGATAAGTGTGAGGAACTAACATAAAATAGTCTTACATCTAAAGGTGCCACTTTAAGATAAACTCTATTGGTAATTTTAGTAGGCAGATAAGAAGAATTAGTGCGTGAAATCAACGTTAAAGTTGCATCGTACTACCTTTCTACTCCTAACACATGAAATTACACTTTAGCTTTGGCACGGTGAGAGGACTTATATGTTGGGCATTGACAAATGAGCTCTTGGTAGTGTTATTCGAGCTCCAATTAATATGATATAAAAGGGTTATAACAACTGTTTAAATACTTTAGTGAACTTTCATACTATATAAATGGTAGCGACAAGTGCGAAGATGAAGCGATAAAACTAATAATAAAAAGTGAATACACTACATACACATGATATATCTATTTTAGTGCTTTGTACGCGTTACTTAGAACCATAATGAAAAATTACTATATTAAGAAGAGACCTGTAAAGTTGCCTCATTTCATTTTTATGATTGAAAAAACAAGTAAAAGAATAAGACCAGTCAAAATATCGTGCAAAATAAATTACAAATTCACAAGTAAATGCATGAAACAACTTCACATGGCAAATGATAATCTATCTATATCTATGCTACTTATTAAGTTAAAACTTGATTTGGTGTAACACTCTTTTAGGTGTTACGTAACTACCAACCTATAACGATGACAAGTAGCATCAAAGGAATTTTTTAGAAATGATACAAAATAAAAATCTGACAATTAATAGTAGCTAAATATTTTTAGTAACTTTTTCTTCTAACATTTTTTAGCGTCACTCAATAAAAGTCACTAGAAACATTTAGAGACAATTGATTGTCGCTATATAAGAGTAGGATGAAGATTTTTTCAACCGAAATACCATCCAAATTTTTTCTATTTTATTTTTATAATCGAAAAATACAAGTAAAAGAATAAGACCAGTTATAATATCAAAATATAATGTATCGTGCCAAAAAAAAACTACATATTCACAAGTATTTAAAAGTACGAACGAAACCACTTCACATAGCAAGTGATAATTAACATTAAGTTAATACACTATAAAAGCATAAATTAAAGCCCCTTAGCGCCAACCATGTCCATGATGATGATTATAAAAGCATAAACCAGCTTGTTGGAACTGGGTAGTTGGGTACGATTGCTTTTCCCGCTTTGCTCTCCAGTAGCTTCGCACCTTGTTGAGCCATCTCTCGTCATATCATTTTACTGCTAATTTAGTAAGTAACCCTGTTCAAATCCTACTTATGCTTCTATTTCTGTTTGTGAATGTAATGATCACGTTCCTCTTATCCAGATTTACGATATGGTTCTTGAAAGAAACATGTGCCAGTTGATTACTGATCGTCTTCTTTTATTTGGATTCCTGTTCAATTTTAGTACGAATATCTGTTTGGTTACTTGGAAAACAGAAGGGCAAAGGATTATTATTGTACTGAAAGGATTTAGGACTTTATACTTTCGTATTCTCTAAAGTTAAAGTTTTCTTTGTATGTACAATTCAGCACACCCCCAATATGCCATAAAGTTTCCTTTATGTGTATATATGTGATTTTCACATGGGTTAATCAAGAATTTGAATACCCATACCCTCGTACATCAATTGGGAGGTACTTATTACTAGGATCAGGTATGAGCATGGTAATTTTTCTAGTTTATGATGCCGTTCACGTCACGCAGTGTGATGCCTTTAATGCAGTGTATTCGTTATGGTTGGGGATTTCTTTTGTTAGGTGTTGAGCTATACACAAAAGTACAGGCAATCTTTGTCAGTTGTGATGTTCATATTAGAACTGTTGATGCTCCTTCTAGTATTTTTGAAAGGTACTAATTGCATTTTAACTTCAAATTTCTGGCATCTATATCCTCGAGTCTTGACTCTCTCTGTCTCTTCCCCCACCACCAATCCGACTAGGTCCACAGACATGAGGAATATTGGACGGATGGGAATTCATTATATGAATAGGTTGCATGCTGCCAATGTCCCTGCCGATCTGATAGCAAAAGGACAGAAACGCGTTATAGAGGCTTCTCTTACTCTTATCCGCGAAAGGGCTAAGCTTAAGGTATATCTCGATCCCCTTAAGCAATCTGTTTTCTTTTAGTCTGCAATTGTCAGTTCCATCAAATTACAGATACACATTTGGTTTCTTAATATCTTTGTCCGAGCATCACATGAGTTGTTTTGTGAATAGCTCTGGAAAAAGCCTAAAGTCACATGTCAGCGATTGCCATTTTCCTTTTACCATATATTGATCTTTAGCCATAATCGATCCATCCTGAATCTGTTTGGGTTTTATTGAATTTGCTTGAGCTCTCGTCTAGTTTCTCAACATTTCATGAATTGAGAATCAGAATTTAGACCATCTGGACTTTATTCCAATGACTATTATGAATTAACATTCAAAATTGGTGTAAGGATATCTGGACGTCATGGGCCTTACTGTTTTCAATATTTCTTCAAGGGAGAGCTTGTTCGGGCTTTGGGAGGTGCTGTAGCATCGTCGTCTCTTCTTGGCGTACCTCTAGGACATAACTCGTCGTTTCTCCAGGGTCCGGCATTTGCTCCTCCACGTATACGAGAGGCCATTTGGTGTGGCAGCACGAATGCCACTACCGAAGAAGGTATAATGTGCTTGTATGCTTTTACATTCGTGTATCTTGCAAAAATTCTGGATCGGTAGATTCATTGTATCTGCTTTTGCTATGCACTTGTTCTGGATGTGACTGCGTTATGTATCTTCAGTATTCGCATCTATCTAAATGATCAAGAAGGGAACTGTCTACTAGGAACGTGGCCACTGACCCAACGTGATATTGCAATGTTACCCCTTTTTTGTGATTAATCAGTCTCATCACACAAGCATACAAACACACGCATAGACCTACGAATGCACACAGACATGTTCGACGTACACACACCTAATATTAAATGTATGTTTGGCATTAGCGTGTGTGAATAAACGAGAAGGGGGGCATGCACTAGGGTGGTGCAAACAACTTTGTCTCCACTATACGTGAGCTACACTATGAAGCCTCGGGAGAGGGTAATTCAATATAGATTAACAGGGGAGACTAAAATATACGAGAATCAATTGGGCTTCATGCCCGGGAGATCCACTATGGAGCTATTTTCTTGACTAGCGGATTGATGGGAAGAGTAAATTTTTTGAAAAGCATACAAATATGATTCGAAGGTATGTGTTCGGCAGAAGAAATGAGTGCCTATCAAGTATGTTGATGCATGATATGTATGAGAGAGCAACTAGTACTGTCAGAACAACCTATGCACTGAGTAGTGAGTCTGTAATTACGATTTGGAGTTAACCAAGGGTCAGCTTTGAGCCCGTACATTTTCACTTTGGTTATGGACGAGCTTACTAAGAACATTCAGGATGAGACCCGTGGCGTATGTAATTTAAGGTAACACAGTTCTAATTGATGAGACTAGAGTAGAACTAAAATGCTAATTAGAGTTGTGGAGAAGCCCTTTGAAATCCAAAGGCTTTAGATTAACCAGGTTTAAGACATCTTAAATCCAGAATGCAATTACTGTAAGAGTAGGAGGGGGCCGGGGAAGAAGTAAATATGGATGGTCAAAACTACCTAAGAGAGATATCTTTAGGTATCTTGGGTCAATAATGCACAGTGAGGGAGAGGTTGACGTGGATGTTGCACATAGAATGAGAACATGTTGGCCAAAGTGGTGGTCTTAAGTTTCAGGGAAAATTTTGTATGATGGCAGTGAGACCAAGAATGTCGTATGGTTCTGAATGTTGGAGAACTAAGAAGCACCATACACATAAGATGTGGGTAGCCGTAATGCAAATACTTAGGTAGATGTGCGGCCACACAAGGAGGGATAGAAAAAGAAATGAGGATAACTGCAACAAAATGGGGGTGGCGCCAGTTTAGGATAGACGAGGGAGAATCGCTTAAGGTGGTTTGGTCATATCCAACACAGGCCTTTAGATGACCCCATAGGAAGAAGTGTCATCTGCTAAATTGATGGGGGTAAGACAACGCAGGGGCACATCAGGGATAACTTGGGGTGAAATCCTGAGGAAAGACTTTATTGATAAGACTATATTAGAGAAATGCCCCAGTAGGGGTGAATGTAAGAAATGATTCACATAACCCGACCCAAACTAATTTAGACAAAGGCTCGATTTATCATGACGATATGCATTTACTTAGTTCAAGCACGGTCAACCTCTAAAATAGTAAAACACTTACCACTAACCACAAGATAGGTCACTTATGTAAAACCATACTAAAATCCGATGAAACATGAGTGTAGCAGTTTGGGTGAAGCAGTAGTACCGGGTGAGCGTCGGGTGCGTAATACGTAGGGCGTACTGGGTGCCCGTTCAAAATTGTATATTTGTAGAATTAATTTTTTGAATTTTGGGTGTGGCTAGGACACGGCAGCGACATGGACGAGAGACGCACACGATACTTCAGGTTCAAAGTCGAATCTTGAAACTGCAAAAGAGATCGCATATTAGTTTTTGACGGAGAGGAGATGCGAGAGAAAAAGAGAGCTAGAAGGAGAAGAAGTAGTAGTCACTGGCGACCCAAGGCGGCAGCGACGTGTGGCGGTAGCACATGTGATTCTAAGAAGAAGAAGGAGACACCACCTGTTATTGATGGGCTTTTGATGTTTTGAATTCCTAAAGATAAGATATAATAAATGTTCACTTTTTGACAGCTGTGTCCAACCGACTTGCTATTTTATTTGAGTACACGCTTATTAACTTATTACTTAAACAATTTCCAGTACTATAAAGAAATAAAAGTAATACCACATTCAAACTCTATTATATTAATCTATACAAGTTCAATATTTATGAAACATCCAATTAAAATTAACAAACTCTCACTACTTTGGAAATATCAATATTTTTTTCGCACATATACACACACACACACATATATATTATAGTATCAGCTCTATCCCTGTTGCACCCGTTTTTTGAAAATGACTTACCCTCTTATCCACACCCGTGTTATATGTGCACCCGCACCGCAATCCGTGTCTCCTAGCTCAAATCCAAGTTACAGTATGTTGCTAGTCCGTCTTGGCTACACTGGTTTGGTCCCACTTATTGAGGCACATCAACAAATATTTTACGACCTTAGTTTCACGCAACCAACCCGGTTAACCAGTAGTGCACCCTCCAAGTCACGCGTCGCCTCTTTTTCTTAAAAAAATGCCAAGTTGATTTCAGTATGCCTTCCCGACAAAACAAGAGTTGAGAGCACATCCCCCTTCGCCTAGGGGTCGGTTGAGGCCTTCCCTTTAGGGATCGGCTTTAGGCCTTCCCCCTCCCCTTGGGGGGGGGGGGGTTCCTTTATTTTCTTGAGGTCCTCCTCCCTCTCCCCTTTGGGTAGGGGTCTTTCCCCTTCTCCCCCTCCTCTCTTTTCTCCTTCTTAGGATCTCCATCCCCTTTCCATGCCTTCGCTAGCTTAGTGGTCCTCACTCCCTCTCCTTGGGTACTTGGGTACCCAACCTGACCTCCTCTCCTTGTGTCGTCCCACAACACTAAGTGAAGGCCTCCATACTTGGCCAACGTTGGCTCCATGAGTGCTACATGCTTTGCTACAACCATCGCTGTGCCTTCCCGGCCACGATGCCCGACCTTGCTCGAGGGCCATCTCCACCTATGTGTTCCCAGCACTGTGTCCGTCATGCGCCACCTTCGTGTTATGTGTTCCCGCACAACACTTATTGACTGTGTGTATTTGCCTTATTCATTGAGCATGCCCTTGGCGCCGTAAGCATCCCTCCATGTCCATGCACCGGACACCACTAATACAAACGTGCTCCTGGTACTCCGTCATACTACCACACCACCGACATCAGTCCATCCCTTCACCACACCATCCCTCTCCTTGGACGTGGAACATTTTCAACTTGCTCGTCGGAGCACGCGACATTTTGAGGGGCTCCATCCATAGTGCTTCAGCTTGATGGCCCTTTGCAACAGGATAAGTTCGTTCTCCAAGATACCATCCTCGCCTTGGATGACTCGCATGACACGAGGAATGCCTGAACTTTGTCCCCGTCACACTCACATTACCGGCCCCTAGATCATGACGCTCAAGACACTTCGGGACGAGAGCAAGTCAAGGGAGGACATCGTGCCTAGTCTGCTTGGCAATTAGGCTTTGGGCCTTCCCAACCACTGTCAGGTTATTCGCGTTTCTTGATGTCCCTCGTGCGACTTAGCAAGGGTATTGGACTGTGGCTAGATCGAGACCGTTCTTTGGCCACACCAACGTTTGTGAGTTAGTCTTCCTAGACAAACAGAGCGAAGGTGTGGAAGGCAGGTCAAGTGAGTATACAATCCGACAATCCTCGGGAGACCAGCATATTGTGCACCCTCGGCAAGTTGTCATTTCCAGGGAGCGCCACATGTCACTGGATGACAAGGCATATTCAAATTTGTGAATAGTGGACTTGAAAGCTCATTTTCACAAGATTTTGAATAGTTGAATTCAGTTGCACACTTTCACTTTCTCACTATAAAACTTCCTAACTAACGAATTTTGGAGAGAGAAAGGACCTAAGTATCGGACCTTGACATTGGATTTTTGACTCTCGACTTGTACATTGGGACTTCTTGGGGCTTTCGTACCCACTCTGTGCCTTCTCTCTGCAGCACTACCACTCCTCAGGCTCTTTCTAAGTTGCCTCGATGTCTGCCTTTGCTCCTATCCTTGCTTTGTCCCACATCATCATACTTGGCATATGACCCGGATTGTGCTCTGTGTCATACCCACGTGTACTGCAAACCCACTTCCTTGGCATCACAGCCTTACAGAATTGTATAGAAAATAGTTGATGACTTAATCCTTAACAAAGTGATGCAACATCATATAGAGCAAACAGAAAGGAAAACTGGAAAGTAGCTTTCAGTTTTTCATCCTTCCATCCCCCAAGGACTTGATCAACATCATTTGTATCATCAATTTCATTGCCCTCTGGACCTCCACCAGTAAACTCTTTCCCCGTCACCTCAGCCTCCATCGCTGGCTCATAGAGTGAGAGATCAGCAAATTGAAGCATCCGAACATCTTCAAACCCATCATCTTTATCCCCACCAAAAGCACCGCAGCAGCCGATTAGAACAAAGGAAAGATATACAATCTGTCAATATGTTAGGGTGTTCTTAATCTTGATTCCTAAAAGGAGTCTCAATTTTCCCTAATATTATATCCAAACCCCCAAGTAACTTTCACATATTAGTACTTTTCAGCCTCATACGTCTCAGACGCTTGTTCACAAAGTGTATGACATGGTATCCGGTTATTAGAACTTTGAAATTTTTTAAAAATTCAGACACCTCCAAGAAATCTCCAAGATGCGTGTGGCAGTGTCAGTGAAATATCGAGATGTGGTAGGTGTCGGAGGCAACTCCTCGATCCATAGGAGGGGTCCATGCTTCATAATCCCCAACCCTTGGCTCATACAGCCATTTCTCTGTATCCTGGCCATCAAGCGTAATTTATTTTCGTAAAAGCATAAGGCAACTCTTTCTGAATAGTGGGTTCCATTGAAACTCAAAATCGTCATGGTACAATTACAATGGGAATACCGGATATACCCAGCTATCAGAGTCTCTCATCACTACAAAGAAAAACATAAAGCACGATTTCTATTTCATAGCACCTTATTGGTGCCCCAGTCCAAACATATTGACCAGGTCTTATTCCAACTCAATCTCTGAAACTGATCAGGGTAGCAATCTGATGCAAATGTATGTCCCAGGAAGCCTGAGAAATTCTGAAAAACAGGCAACGAACTTGGTCACAGCAATTTACAAAGTTTTAATGTGAACTTAATCCCTGGTTCATAGCTGAAGGAATTCCAGATAGAACATCTGTCTAATATGTCTGTGAAGTCTTTGGAACACTGCTTGCCACACTTTAGAAGTGTAAGAACAAGAATAGAAGATGTAATTGGTAGATTCAGGCTGTAGGTTGCATAAAGGCCAAGCAGAGATTTCTATGAACACTTCTCCTCCCCATTATTTCTTCTTTTTCTTTTTTCTTGTGTTGGACATTCTACTCAGTAATATGACTAATATCTCATCTAACAGACTTACTGCATTTAAGTGTTTCAAAGCAAAGTGTTTTATCCATGCTTGTTTGACCACTCATATCAGCCATGTAACATGATGTTGGGGTAATGCAGGGAAAGAACTTAATGATCCCCGGGTCTTAACGGATGTTGGTGACGTACCAGTGCAAGAGCTACGAGATTGTGGCGTAGATGATGACAGATTGATGCATATTATAAGTGAGTCTGTCAAGCTTGTGATGGAAGAAGTAAGCCTTGTTCACTGTTATGCTATTTTTTCTGAATTTTCTACTTGTTTAGAAGCTCCAACACAATCCTAAATAACCCCCTTCCCCCTTCCCTACATTGAATGTGATTTTGTGAAGATCTTTTATATTTGGTAATTATATTCAATCCGGTCGCTGCTCTCTGCATGCTATAACTTGCATTTTCATGAAAAGCCTGAATTTCATTGGTCTAGTATAACGTGTGATCCTGTTTTACACCCATGAAAACCTTCTCCACCCTCTCCCTTCCCCTTGTGAACTTACAATTGGTCACTGACTAAAACCCTTTCCCATTGACTGAAAGTATTATATATATATATATATATATATATATATATATATGTCCATGGAATTGCAGAAAATCTGAGTACCAGACATGTTTTTTCTAGTTAAAGCATGAAGGCATGATCTGCATTGGTGGCACAATTTTCTAACAGCTTAAGCTTTTAGAATAGATGTTACCAAGGCTCTCTCTGCACAGGTCTTGGGTCCAGTTCTTCCCGCTTGAAATATGGTTCCTCATTTATAATAGTGCAGATTGCACTCTGCTTATTGTGCTCTAGGTGGGAATACACCTTGGTTTATTTCTAACTGACCTGTCTCTCCACATGTAACCGAGGGCTTGCATGTTAGGGTGCACGTTTGGGGGGTATTAAGCATGATATACATTGTTGGGTCCATTCTCTACCAGCTTAAGCTTTTAGAGTAGATGGTAATGTAATAGCGGTACTTGGTCTAAATCTTAAAGTCACATAGCCTACTCCTTAGGGTATACTCTATCGTACATAGATTTCAGCTTCAGCAGCTTACACTCATCCGCCTCAGCCATCTCCAAGCTATTCATTCTGGCCTAGCAGCTGCGGAAGTTCTTAACCTGAAAAGCTATTATTCGCTAATAGTGTATAGATGGAGATCTTGGAAATGGACAGTTTACTTTTTCTTTGGCAAGAGGTTGAATGGGTTTATGTGTGATATGTCTAGGATGATGATCAATATGAGTAAATTGTGTGCGTGCATGTGTATATATACATGCTTGGAAATGTTCGAGCGTGTTATTTGAAGTCCAGGATTACCCTCCATTGGCTTTCTTCTATGGATTTCATGGAAAAGGATGATGACGAATCTTTGAAGCTTAATCAACATGAATTAGAAAGAGGTTTCATGGATGATTAGATACAGCGGCTTGGCTAGTCCACTTGTCTTTCCAGCTACTTAGCAAGGGATATTTTGGTAAAATAGGCAAATTGGTCGTCCTACACTGATTAACTAAAATCACAAGAAAAAGAGGTGATTTGACTGTCCGCATGTTGCCAAAACGACTAGAGTCCTGTTGGCGACAACGCCAAGTTGCCCTCCACCAGATGTGGATCAGCTCCTCTATGTATGTTATTATATAGGCTATGCAGGGAGCTGATCTACAGCCAGCTAAGTTGTTAGTTTTAATTGTGGCTGTCTATTCCCCTACTAATTAATAGCATATTGCCTGTTATGAGATGTCTCTTTGAATGCTGCCCTTTGTGAGAAAGTAAAAGCACGTAAAACTACTTTTGCCTCAGCACATCCTCTTTCTCCTTTCTACACGCCACTGGCCGCCTCTTATCACTTATCAGTCCCAATCATCATCTTCTCCACCACATCTCAACAAACGTCAATGCCCACTACAGAATCAAACCTCTCTCAGTCTTTTTCATGATTAACACCATCGTAAACCATCAACCATCATTACCTATGCAACTTAAGAGCACTCAAGCGCAAATGTAATTATGGAGCAAAATCACCCGGAGTTCCTCCACTTCAAAAAGTCCAGTAAAACAATCACCTGTATATCCATAGCTGATCTACATAGAGCAATTGCATCTGCTAAATTAAATTTGGTTGGAGGGGAGACTGGTATTAGCATGCGTATATGTGGACTTTCATGACATGCGCACTCATTATTAATTTTGTTCAAGTGATGGATGCAAAAGGAATTAATGATGGAGCTGTCTGATGTCATCCGTCCCATCGACTTGCCGACCGATTGGCACCAGTTAATGATAAAGACGGAAGATGGCTAAGGCAATAGTATTTGTTATCGGCAAAAAAGATCCACTACTAGAACTTTCAAATAGAAAAAGATGTTGAATCCTAATCATCCCCAGGTTGTGAGCTTATTTTCAGCGCTGTCTTCGGATTAGCTTTCATATACATAAAGAGAGCTCATTCATAGCTCACCTGAGCAACTTGGCAAACTTAACAACCCAAGTTTCGCCATCCATGTCAGCGATGCAGACGGGCAAAATTCTTAGTCTCTTCTCCATGTGTTTATATGGTTAATATCTATTATGGGTGAATTAGTCAGTGTAACTCCTAATAGGGGTGAATCATATACACAGACAGAAAGGAAGCAAAGCAACAACAAATCTGGCCCTTGTGCATTGCTTACCTGGACTGCCTGAAATGCGCAGACAATCTCGATAAGTTACGTACACCGGCTGTGGATCCGCTTCCATAAACACGCAAACACTGACATATCACATATGAATATGGGCTTTCAGTCAATGACCTTTTCTATTTTAAGGTGGCTTCGGGCTGCATACAATATTTATGAAGAAAAAAAGGGCAGCTCAGTGCTCGAGGCTCCCCTGATTGTCAGGGGTTGCCTACCAGGTTTATGGCAATGTGGATAAAATATAGTCTTCATTATACGATTGATCTCTCTCTTTTTCAAGTTACTGTACAGTGCTAAAGCTTTGAAAAAGATAAAGATGCATCTTTAGTTTCATGGTAAATTCAAACCTTGGTGGTAGAACCTATCAACCTTGTAATGCTTTAGTTTGCATGTGTGTTGTTATGTGTGTATTGGCGAACGTGCATGAGAGAGAGGGAGAGGGAGAGGGAGGGAGGGGGAGACGGGAGGGAGGGAGGAAGGGAGAGAGAGAGAGAGAGAGAGAGTATAAAATCATCTGGTTTAACACCAGAAAATCTCACTGCCAGTAAATAACGTCATGTAATTCTAGTTTCAACGAGCTCTTGGTATACTGCTAACTACAAATATCAAAACCTCAATATTTATGATCTCTTAGAAATGTTATCACTTGGTCAACTTGGCATATTCATTCATGGATGGATATGTGGATGGAGATAGGGTGTATGCAGCATGAATAAGGAACTTGAAGAGATACTAGGTTTTTGAGTTGCACGGATCTGCTTGTAATGGTGAGAGGATACTAAGATTTTCCTATCTTTCCACATAAATATATATGTCTTTTCTTTGCACAGTATTTTGGAAGCATTTTTGGTAGTATATTTAGAGTGAAAGAAAGGATTGCGCACTTTATTTAGCTATTTGAAGCTAGATGGTTTCAATTGAACCTTTCTGTTAAAATATATACAAGTTCCAAAGATACAACTTACTTTCCCTTGATTATCTCCGTGTCATGAATGAGTACATTCAAGGCTTGAGAACTTCATGCCTTGAGTTTAGAATAAGAATGTATATCTATCTTAAAAGAGTATTTCGTACTTGATCTTTTGACAAGAAAAGACTTCATATAGATACAGAAGATAGTAAATTCAGAATTCTTACGTCTTTAAACAGTCAAATATGTTACATTTAGAGTTGAGGCCAGAGCATCTGCTCCTTTCGCCTTTCCTTACTTTTCCGGTTTGATTTAAAAGATAATGTGAAATTAAAGATACAACTTGACATATCCATTACGTCATCCAGAGTGAAAGTCAAGATAATTCTGAAAGTAAGTTGTGAGTTAAGCTAGCAAACCCTAACTTAGCTACCAAAAGCCTGTTTAATTCTTGATACCTTGGAAATGTTTATATTGTTGACAATTACTGATGTCAGAGTGCAAAGATTTGTTCTCAGCTGATCCCAACTCTTTCACAGTCTTGTTTATACAAGTATACATGTTTCCTACATAGTATTTTTCGCAGGAAATGTTCCTTTTTACCTTTCTTTTTCATTTTAGCGAGTTTAAGTGATCATAATAACTCGTTTCTGTGTAGATGTTTATTTCTTGATGATTCGTATGAAACCTTCCATTAGGTAAATCCATCTAGTTGCCAACAAACCTAACTTCTCTGATTTTATTACGCAGGATCCCTTACGCCCGTTAGTTCTAGGGGGTGACCACTCGATATCATTTCCTGTTGTAAGAGCTGTGTCTGAGAAGCTTGGAGGACCTGTTGATATTCTCCACCTTGATGCGCATCCTGATATTTATCATGCCTTCGAAGGAAACAAGTATTCACATGCATCTTCCTTTGCTCGAATCATGGAGGGTGGTTATGCTAGACGACTGTTGCAAGTAATATTATTCTCCATTAGACTTTTGCTGATACTTTAGGTTCAATTTCTGCAGCTACAAACGGAATGGTTACTCCGTCTTAGCTTCAAAAAAAGAAAGGAAACTTAGTGTCCATGTATTGACATATTAGCCCTATTGTTAGCAGCATAGTCATTACGATGCTTGAAAGTTGAGATTGACTGGGCTAGAGAGTCCTGTCTGGTCCTTGTCTCCACATTAAATTTCACTGGATTTAACTCAAGATATGAGTGCACTCAAGATACAAGTCGCTGATAATTGACAGTCTTATGTATCATTTTCTATCTAAAGCTGAAATCGGACCTGCTTATTAACTTTTCAGAAAAATCATTTACGTTTCCTTGAAATGCATTTCACAATTGACTCTTTTCGTGCAGACACAGAAACCCAGCGTGGATAAAGTGTTGGTTATACCTTCCTTGTAACTAGAAGTAGGGGGATTTTGATTTACTAAAAAAGTAGAAGTTACTGTTTGGTAGATATACCCTATGAGATGGCATGTACTCTTATCCATTGTTTCACGTCATAATTGATGATATTCATTGTGCTCGGATAATATGTCATAGTTAATGAACTATGTGATTTTTCAGGTTGGTATTAGATCAATAACAAGTGAAGGACGTGAACAAGGGAAAAGATTTGGAGTGGAGCAATTTGAAATGCGCACATTTTCAAAAGATCGCGACTTACTGGAGAACCTGGTTTCTCTCTCTCTCTCTCTCTCTCTCTCTCTCTTTACAACATACATATGCATTGGAACTTGAAACGTGGTTTGGTGAAGGTTCTACTAATACCGTAGCTCCTTCCATTTATAGGATGCCGTTGAAAATTTTAGAAGTATGTAATGACCCATTTCCTGCAGATTCTTTTGAAACTTGGATATCTTGGAATCTGTAGCACTCCATTACGATTTAACTTGACCACTTTGAGGGTAGCTTGAAGTTTTGACGACCTATTTAGTTTTACCGATTATCCACTATGAGGGTAGCTTGAAGTTCTTGACCTCGACCATGTTTGAGTCACCACTTCAAAAGTGATATACGTTTTTTAAATCATAAATTTGCGAAAGCAATTTACATTGTACAGTATCTTACAGCAGTGTTGCTTTGGCAATAGTAAGATTTTGGGCGCCTCATTTGCACCTGTTTATTTGTTCTCTGGCAGAAACTAGGGGAGGGTGTGAAAGGTGTCTACATTTCGTTGGATGTGGACTGCCTTGATCCTGCATTTGCTCCTGGTGTATCTCACATTGAGCCAGGAGGTCTTTCTTTCCGTGATGTTCTCAACATACTCCAAAACCTTCAAGCCAATGTTGTTGCTGCAGACGTAGTTGAGTTTAACCCACAGCGTGACACTGTTGATGGGATGACAGCAATGGTTGCCGCAAAGTTGGTGAGAGAACTGACTGCAAAGATATCAAAATGAGGAACCACCGTGGATCCTTTCGAAGCTTGAGGATATAATTGCCTTGGATCCGCACCAAAAGTTTAACCATTCGTACAAGCGAAGGACACGTTTTCGCAATTACAATTTCTTGAAAACAGAGTTGAAGGAGTCCGAATCCTAGCCAACCGGTCAAAAAACCTCTAGTGCAGTTCTGCTAGCTACAGTTTACAGCAACGTGAAGGTTCCTTCAACTCTGCTTCGGACTCCTTCAACCGGTCAAGAAACTTCTGGTGCAGTTGAAGGATACGGACTCCATTAAGAATCTACGTCTTGGCAATAGTATTATTCGCAATAATATTAATATTCTACGTCTTGATCACCATTTCTTGAACGAAATAATTGGAACTTTGTCACGAGAATATGGTACTCAGGAGGGATACGCATGTTCCTTGTAATATGTTCCCGAGTACACCTCGGCGTTACCACGACGCCCCCTAGAACCAAGGTATTATCTTTCTTCCAACTGCCTACACCGCTAAGAGAGTAAGCCTAGGTCGTTAGGCATGGACTTTGTTTCCGCTTGTATGGCCTAAAAGTGTAAGCCAATAATTATGAATTCGTCCATGTTTATATGTTCACCTTGTTTTTTACTTGTATCAAACGAGGGACTAAAACACCTCACTCGTGCACCTTAACAATCTCGAGGCTTCAGCAAGGTGAACCGTTGTTGATGAGGCACAATGATGGGAATATGTGGCCGTAATAAGTTGTTGGCAAAAAATCTTCCGTGTGAGGTTGATATAGATGACTTTTTAACCAATTGTTCAGGTGAGAGAATAATAAAACATTGATTCCCTGTTATCTAGAAATTCGTGTAATAAACTATAGTGAAGGGTGTAATAAAAATAGATAGAGGGGGGTGTATGTTTTTTCTAAATCAAAACTCAAGATTGGTGAGTATAATAATTAGCCCATGTTTCTATGCCTCCTCGGGACCATGAAACTTGCCCCTTATCTTAGACGTATAAAGCCGTAATAATGCGCTGCTAATTCATGATGACTATTATACAAAAATCCGGTGACAGTTTTTGCTTTTATAAAATAGTCTAGTTTATGCACAGTTTTTAGCGCATTTTGACCATTTCATCGTACTCAACTTGTTCAAACGCAGCGTGTTTGAGACTCTTATTTTCCAGATTTAAGTATATATAAGTGCGATTCATCCTTTATCGAGCTGAGCTCTATATGCTACCCAAGCTTGACCCAAAGTCCAACTGAGCTTATTTTTTCTTATGGACGGCTGACACAACTGACCCTCAATCAATACTCAGCTCCAATAGGAGCAAACAATCAGATCAGCCTTTAGGCCTGTTGTGGTCAAAATCTGGAGGGACCTCAACCAGTTCACAAATAGATCTGCACAGCACAAACAGGACAAGGGTGACTCGCCAATGGGGATCCATGGAGAATCTCCGATGTCTGGATCAGTATATGGAAGAGGAAAAATCAAGAGATGAGTACTGGGGCTTTAAATGTACATGGTCCTCATGTATGATGTGCATATTTATAGTGAAGAAAGGCTACCTTCTCCGATGAGGAGACAATCAGTTGATTATTATCCTGAGAGGGGACCCTTGATGAGCAAGGATATACTTATCAACTTAGGAGTTGGTCACAACCATAGTATGGCCCCGTGTGCAAAGTGTCACTCTAAGAGTTGTTGTGTATTCTCTTTACATCATATATATATATATATATATATATATATATATATATATATATATATATATATATATATATATATATATATATATATATATATATATATATATATTCTGAAATATAATATAGGGTAAATTACACTAAACCTCCTGAGGTTTACACCCAGTTCTCACCTAAAACCCTGAGGTTTCAATTTAAGCAATTAACACCCCATCATTGAGAATTAGTTCCAATTGGACCTAAAATCATTTTTCCGTTTAAACAGAGGTGGATGGCCATCCACCTTAATGGGCATTTTGGGTAACCAATATTTATTGGTCTCTCTCTCTCTCTCCGTCTCCATCTCTGTCTATGTATCTCTCTCTCTCTCTCACTCACTCACTCACTCTCACTCTATCTCTCTCTCACACGCACACACGACTGAAACGGAGACCCACCTAAGGTGGTGTCCCTTCCCCTACCGCCACCCCTCTCTCTGCACACATCCTCCTCAACCTTGCAACGGCAACATCCCAATCCCTCAAGAAGCCATCCCAGTTCTCCACCCTCGCACCCAAAACAACATCCAAAATCTTCTGCAGCCTGATAATCCGGCGGCTCACGCACCTCCTTAGCTCCCTCACAGTCGGATCAACCTCTGACATCGAATCCAGACTCAACAGCATCTCCATGAATGCCTCGTTCATCTTGATCCTTTGGCGGCCGTTGGTTTGAAGTGCATCCACAGTTTCCTATCGTTGGATCAGGCGCTCAAAGTGGGTCATTTGCAAATTGATTAGTGGTGTTGATGGCAGCAAATTGATGATGCTTATCTTAGTAGTAGAGGAATGACGATGCTATTTTTTGTGGCAGAGGAATGGTGGTGCTAATGGGTATGGTGTTGGCGGCGTCGATTGGTGGTGCTGGTGTATGTGTGTGTGTGGTAGATCTGTGTGTGAATATGGGTCTAAATTGGTGAGCATTTTCGGTGGCGATTGGTGGTGGTGGTATTTGTCCTTGGGTTTTGCGGCGACCAGGAGAGAGCATGCCGGGGGGTTGGCGACGGCGGTGGGTGAATATTAAGGGAGATGGCAAGAGATGAGGGAGGGGGCACCACCTTGTATAGGTGGGTCTCTGTTTCATTAAGAGAGAGAGAGAGAGACCAATAAATATTGGTTACCCAAAATGCCCCTTAAGGTGGACGGCCGTCCACCTCTATTTAAATGGAAAAACGATTTTGGGTCCAATTGGAACTAATTCTCAACGATGGGGTGTTAATTGTTTAAATTGAAACCTCAGGATCTTAGATGAGAATCAGGTGTAAACCTCAGGGGGTTTAGTGCAATTTACCCTATAATATAATATACTCTTGCACTTAGATCAAGATTTTATGCTTATACAGCATGTAGCAACAAAAAATTATCACTAAAAGTCTTTTGTTGCTGTTATTAAAATTTATAATTTTTTGGTACAACACAGAGAATCCTATAGTTGCCAGGGTTTCTTCACCGATCAAGCTTCATTGTTAGTTTGTGCATGGTATCATAGACAGCTTGTGTTGTTTAATGATTGTTAAGCTCATAAAGTTTAGAAAAATGAAGTTCCATAAATTGTGCGCACCAGTTGTAGGAAATAATTTGGGAAGCATAAGATTGAGAAAAAGTTGGCTCAAAACTAGTAAGTATACATCGTTCCAACTATACTAGCTATGCTATGCATCATGCAGTTAGATATATTAAAATAAACACATAAAACACAACGATAATATAATAGGTGGACCTCATTTGTTTTGAAACAAGCACAAAAAATACAACACATGCCATGTCGTGGTGTCACAATGCATGCGCTTTGTATCCATGCCCATGTTTCATTCTTTGTTTGTTTTGTCCGATTCTCCTCTTGGTAGCTTTCTTTTCCTTGTATGCCATGCCTTTATGAGTATTTGGAGGTACTGATGACATGTTTTAATTTGGGATCCGGATCGTCTGTTGTAACTAGGGTTACAGCAGACATGCGGTAACTCTAGTTACAGCCATCCGATCAATTTTGAAGGCCACGATCAAGCCACGTCATCAAACTTCTGTTTCTCAATTGTTGGCGTGAAGTCCAAAGAGAAAAGCACCCTGATCTTCTCTCTACAATCAACCTACCGGCGATGACCTCCACTTCCGGCGACGACGACTCTCTACTTCCGGCGATGACGACTCTCCAGCTTTCGGCGACGACGACCTTCCATTTTCCAGCGACGACATAGCCAAGATGGCCTCGTCTCCTATCTCCCGTCTCCCTATAGCCCACGTCACAACCACCATACCGGCCACCATCGTAACCCAGGACCACCACCATCACCACCAATCTTATGCCCACCATCAACACCCTAGATCTAAATGCCATCACATAATAGCGAACCGACCCTAGTTCACCCTTACCCATAACCACCGATCTACGAGCCGGCCACCAATCTATAGTAATGACCAGCAATCTTAACACAACCACCATTACGCCGTCTCTAACTCCGATTAAAGCATTAGCAGATCAACTGTCCGGCTATTTAGTTGTCGGAAGGTGATAATTCTTCCATGGCAAAACTACAATTTCAGGCCGGTTCACTTTTTGGAGGAAAGAGGGGGTATAGATCGTCGACGCCTGAAGGTGGAAGAGAAGGAGGTGTTTTTGCCGTCGAAAGGTGGAGGAGTATGAGGTGTCTTGGCCGCCGGTAGTTGATTGAGAGAGAGAGAGAGAGAGAGAATTGGGGTCAGCAGAGACTTTGTTGGAAGAATAAATAGATTGATGATGTGGCTTAATCTGGGCCGTCATCCCGAGCCTATCTCGATCGGACGGCTGCAACTAGGGTCACAGCATGTCTGCTGTACCTTAGTTACAACAGACAATCCTGCTCCTTTAATTTGCGCCCCTTTGAATTCCTTAACTTACAGCCTTCTCGCAAGTGATGATTTCGTGAATTACATAGCACAAGGGTCATGATTCTGGCTGTGATCAAAATCTTAAAACAAGTGCTTGTGTATTATTTTTCAAACTCGGCTAGAAGAAACTCTTCGGGTCTGTTTCACATAATTGTAACCTTTAGTTTTGATTTTTTAAGAATAAAAATTAAAACTAATTGTAAATTTTATTTTGGACAAAAACTCATAGGTGTTTGATATAAAGTATAAAAATTAGGGATGGTAATGGGGCGGGTCGGATGCAGATCTTCTAAAATTCGAAATCGCCCCGCTAGTCATGGAACTTCGCCCCGCCCCTGCCATCGGGTTATATGTTTAAACTACCATACCTGATCCAATGTGAATTTAGGAAACCCGCCCCGTTCCGCCTCGTCCCTCGCTGTAGCACATGAAACCCTGAAACTAACCTGCCTTGACTTGCCTCGTGTTAGCATGAGTTTATATCTAAGATTAGAAGCACGAAAACATAAAGAATGAATTGCATTTCAAAAGCTTATATGGAGTAGTGGCAAGAACATTTGCAGAAGAACTAGACACTAAAAGCAAGAAAAGATGCCACAAATGCTTTCCAGTTCTGTCTTAGCTAACCTTGGATTCGGGATTTGAAAGCAAGAAGCAGAAATTAAGCATGTGAAAAGATGAATTTAGCTAACCTTGATTCGGGATTTGAATAAGGAGAGAAGAAGGCAGTGGCGCCGGTGTAGCCTTCGGCAGAGCCATCGATAGCTTGTGGCCGTGCGATGGAGTCGTCGCAAGTTCGTGGCCGTGCGGTGGAGAGTGGGCAGAGTCGGTGGCTGTCGGCTGAGTGAAAGAGTTGGAGAGAATGTTGGAATCTTAGGTTTGGGAGAAAGGAACATAAATATAGTGTAGGATGGACGGCTAAGATCAATTGATGTATTAGGGTAAGTATAACGGGGCAAGTCAGGGTAGATCGCGAGGCAGGTTGGGCAGAATACCATAACTGACCCTAAACTGCTGCGTGTTTTTTTTAAAATATCATACCCGTCTTATGACCCGATCAAAGTCAAAATGACCCGCTCCTACCTGATCGGGGTGGGTTGGAGATTCACTGGTTTCTGATTTTATTGTCATTCCTAATAAAAATCAGTTTTCACTTTCTTTTCTTATTTTCTTTTTTCTTCTTTTTCTGATTTCTTCTTTTTCTGATACATCCCTACTCCCCATCCTAAGATTACCACCAACCGCCACCTCTTGCCACCAACCCTCCGCCACGCTCGCCACCAACCACTATCCATTGCCACCACCCGCCATAACCACCCAACACCACCATTTAACTACCCGACATCACCACCACCCAAACCCATTGGCGAACCAAACTCCACGATATCACCATAGATGATAGATCCACCGCGATGCGCAGATCCACTGCGATTCATTGTAGATCTAGCAAACTTGGAGAGGGATCTGTAAAAGAGAGAGAAATGAAATTTGGTGCGGTGATGTTGGGTTTTAGAAGTAATAATGGTGTTGGTATTTTGCGTGGCGGTTATGTCACGTTGGCCACGGCGGGGCGACATAGTGGTGGTGGGTGGAGCAGATCTATGATGGGGCTATGACGGTGTGCAAATATCTAGTGTGGTGGTGATCACTACAAGAAACTGCCCCTTTAGTGACCGCCAAAAGGCGGTCGCTAAAGGGGAAAATGCGGTTGCTAAACTGTTTTAGCAACCGCAAAAAAGGGTCGCCAAAACGGTCGTTAGAAGCTAGGTCACTTAACTTTAGCGACCGCATTTAATTATCGGTCGCTAAATTTAGCGACTGCGTTGACCAAATTTAGCAACTGCTTAAGCAGTCGCTAAATGTTTTTTAAATATAAATTGGTTTTTTATTTAACGACCGCTTTTTCTAATTTAGCGCGACAGATATTAGGGTCGCTAAAAACTTAAGTTAGTGACAACATTTTATAATTTAGCGACTCCCATTGCGGTCGCTAAATATTTTTTTAAATTTAAAATGTTTTATTTAGCGACCGCATTTATCTAGTTTAGCGACCGCACGCGGTCACTAAACCTGGGTTATGCTTTGAAAAATCAGGTCTGCTTTGACCTCCTGTCCAAAACCAATTCAATCACCTGTCACGCGTTCATTCAAAAGCCAATTCAACCACTTGTCCCGCATTCAATCAAACAAACTGTCCAAAACCAATCTGTTCGACACATCCAAAAACAAGTCCAATAGCCATATCAATACGTTAATCCCAAACCAAGCACATCAACAAAGCTTTACATCATCAAGCTATAAACATAGGTCATTAAAATCACGTCAAAGTGACAAAGAAAAATGTCAACTCTCAGGTACATACACAGTCTTCAACCAAAATTGGAAAAATGAGTCAAGTGTATGTTCATGAGCTACACAACTACAATCAGTACATAGGACCCCAAAAACATACTAGTCGGCAGACCCATTAACCCGGTATCATCATCTTCTTCATCCCTTGTTGAAGGCACTTTTGATCAAACAATATCCTCACCGCCTTGAGAATCACCAGCATTAGGCACAATATCGCTCTGCATGAAGCCATACAAATGATTCAACACAATATAATCGAATCAAGATCACAGACTAAAGGTTGGTTTGACAACTTTTTTTTTGGTTTTCAGTTTTTAAAGAGCAGTTAAATTTTTTTTTTACAAAAACAAGTGGGTGTTTGATAACCTTTTTTTTTTTAGTTTTTTTTTTTGTATTTGGTAACCCTTTTTATTTTGACTTTTTTTTGGGTGGTTTGCGGTGACGGTGGTGGGACGTAGCGGTAGTCGACGGTGGTGGTGGCCGGTGGTGGCTGCCGGCAGTCGCCGGCGACCGGAGGTGGCTGCCGGTAGTCACCTGCGGTGGTCGCCCGGCCGGAGGTGGCTGTCGGCGGCCGGCGGTGGTCGCCTGAGGTGGCTGCCAGCGGTGGGAGGGTGGTCTTAAAAAAAAAAACAAAAGTGAAAAAAAAAACCAGTTTTTGGAGTTTTTTTTTTTACTCTTCAGTTTTAAAACTGATTTTTTAAATTAGAGAAGGAAAAAAAATGGTTACCAAACGCACTTTTTTTTTCAATTTTCAAAACTGAAAAAAAAAGAGGAAAAAAAACTGCGTCAAACATGACCTAAATGACCATAAACATTACTACTTAAGAAAATTGGTATTACCTCATGTCTGGCTCTTGGCATAATTATACCTTGTTGGATCATCATCGCAATTTTTTCTTCAACAAGTCTGTGTAAGCGTTTTTTTCTCCGTCTCTTCAACCTGATAACTGCTACAACTGGTCGCATCTGATGACTGTTGTCTGCCTAGCAATGAACGTGTGGATTGAAGAGGGTGGCCGAGGATACGGTCCTTCCTAGGACCACCCGTAGCTTCTGACCACAAAGAGAACTCATCCACTGCTTGTCTACCATCTTCATGGGATTTTTCCCTTGAAAGAAGCTCTTCTGCTCGGTTGAAAGAGCAAGAGCTTTCACTTGAAAGGTAGATGCTCTGCTCGGTTAGAGAGCAGAGAGCTGAAACTTGGAGCTTTTTTGCTAGACTAGAAGAGCAGAGAGCTTGAACATGAAAGGGAGCTCTTTTGCTCGGCTGGAAGCACAAAGAGCTTTGCCTTGAAAAGGAGCTCATTTACTCGGCTAGAAGAGCAGAGAGCCTTGCCTTGGGTTGTAGTCCACATGCTCGCCAGGAAGAGCAGAGAGCCTTGCCTTGGATTGTAACTTTAATGCTCGGCCGCACAAGCAAAGCTTGACTGGATGGAAGGGGTCGTGTACTTGGCAGGATGAATGAAGTTTAACTCCCTTGGAAGGAGCTCATCTGCTTGGCAAGACGAGCAAACATTGACTCCTCTCAAAGGAGCGCATATGTTTGGCAAGAGGAGCAAAGGCTGCCTCCTTCGATAGGAGTGTATGTGCTCGTTTGGACGAGCAGAGGTTGATTCTTTTAGATGGAGATTTTTGACTTTTTCAGAAGGAGCGCATAAACTTGATTGGATAAGCAGAGATTGACTCTTTTGGAACGAGAGTCTATGCTGGTCGGGACGAACATAGATTGACTCTTTAAGGAGCACAATGACTTAACTCAACGAGTAGAGGTTGATTCTTTTGAAAGGAGCACATGGACTCCTTTAGAAGGAGCGTGTGTGCTCGTCAGTACAAGAAAAGTCCTCAGGACGGTAAACTGAATGCGTTGGATAGGGCCAAGGAGGCAACACAATTACAGAGTCCCCAGAAGCATGAAGTGGGAAAAGAAGCAAACACGAGCCTCATCCCAAACCAAAGGAGATTCGGCATGCAAGAAAAGTAGGTCTTAATAGTCACCTAAACATCCAAAGCGAATCCATATCCCTTAGTTAATAGTCCTAATTAAGGGTCAAAATGCGGTGGTTGCCTACACAAATAGATGTGACAAGATAATGTTTACGGCCGGTAACAGCAAACGCAAAACAAACTCGTGTCTAGAAGAGTTCCTTCTGGTCAACTTTGAAAAAAATGATGCAAAAAAGCCTTTGTTTTCAAAATTTCCATCACAGCCAAAATCATGACTTTTGTGGCATACAATGCAGGAAATCACCATAGCGCAAAGACTGTCTAAGGTAAGGAAGGACTCCAAAGGCAAGCAACATATATCATCTTGGCCCATGCGTATGACCGTTGCCACTTGGGCTGTCACCTTGGCCCATTATTGACCTTAGAGTCCGCCTGCAGTGCATGGCATAGCGCATGAGGAGACGTTCCGATAGGAAAACCGGCGATTCAGCAAGATCCCCGTCTGTAGGCTTACCTAACAGCAAAAGCAAAGCCCCCCCTGAATTCCTCATGGCTTATGCTTATCCCCTCAACTCGCATCCCCCTCCTTCACAAATTCTGCCGCAAAAAGCCGTATTCCAGTGTACTTTATCTGTGCCCTAGCCGTTGAATAAGCGAACTTATGCTCTCCTCATACTTATTGGCTTCTTCGACATTGCTGAACTTTTAGTAGCAGAGATGACAGGGTAATCTTTTTTTGTTGAATCTGGCTTCAAAATTATATCTCACATGCTCTCTCTGCTAAATTTCTTAGTGATCAGCCAAAAATGTAAGGTGCTTTTCCCGGTTGTGCTTCTTCACACGTCTGCGTAAGAGACTGTTTGAGATTACTACTAAAAGCAGTTTTTAGGTTAACACAGAAACAATATTCAAGAAGAGGTTTACTCAAATTTGCGCGGAATCAATAACCGTTTAGCAAAAGTTGCAAAAAGCCAAAAACTCTTGTTGAATGTTGTGAAAAAGTAATTAGGTAAAAATATTTGAACTAGTTTTAATGTGAGGAAATAACCAATAGGGCATCATAAAGATAAATTATGTTATTGTTTAACACATGTATGATTCTCTACATTTTATAGACAAACTGTAGTTGATTCTCTTACACTTTTGTATCATTGTATGCCCTATAAATATTGTTAAGATGATTAGTGAAAAAATATTCCTCTCAGTAAGAATTAGTTTGGAGAAATGTAAAGAGCCAAAGTAAAATGTGTATACACGCATGTTGGGCTAAAGGTGACGATGATGATGATGATGATGATGATGATGATGATGATGAATACAAGGACTTTCTGATTTAATTAGTAGTCACTGTCTAGGAATATCATATATAGCTGTGTCTTCCCCTCCCTTCTTTTCGAATGCATGCATTAAAGAATAGTAAGCCTGAATGGCGTTAAAAAAAACATTCAACATCCTTTTGTAAATAATGTGAGAGTAATTCAGAGGGTATTTGCAGTTGACCTTGCGGTGGTCAAAGTTGTTTTGAATAGTTTAAAATAGGTTTGTTGAATGTTTAAATTAAACAAAAATGTTTAAAACAACCTCTCAAGAACTAAAAAAAAAACAGAAAAAAAGAGTTTAAAACCCAAAACACCGGACTTTTGGTATTTTTGGTTGTAATCACTTTTAGAAAAATTTGTTTGACCAAGAAAAGTACTAGATTTTCCTTACATTCTTTACAAAAAGGAAACTGAAGGCCTTTTGAAGACCATTCAGGTTAGGTCTCACTAATTTCTAATGCATGCATCGAAAAAGAAGGGAGAGGAAGAGGAAACTATTCAAGTACGTTTATATTTTGGCTCTTTACACTTTTTTCAAACTTAATTGTTGCTGAGTTGAATTTTTACTAATCATTCTTCTAAACATTTTAAAGAAAATATGATGATAAAAAGGGGTAAGAGAATTAACCACAATATACAAATTGCTTAGAGAATCTTGCATGCGTTCAACAAGGACATAAATCTATCTCTTTGATGCCATTGTTTGTCATTTTCTCATACTAAAACTGCCTTCAACAGTTTTTACCCAAACATTTTTCGGTTAATTACAATTAATTGGTTCAGTTAGGGTTAATTGAAATTAATTCATTCAATTAGGGTTACGCGGGGTTAATTACTATAATTGATTAGATTAGGGATAATTAAGATTTGATTAGGGTTACTTTGGTTCAATTAGGGTTACTTGGGAACAAATTGGGAATAATTAGGGTTTACTTGTTACAGTTACATTACAACAAATTAAATACAATTACATTACAAAAAAATTTAATTTAATTTAATTACATTACAATAAATTAAATTAAATTACATTACATTATAACAAATCAAATGCAATTACATTACAACAGATTATATACAATTACATTATAACAATAGATTCAATATGATAAATAATTTCTAGCATACTATAATTTATAGCATATTATAACAGATTCAATATGATAAATAATTTCTAAACGGAAAAAAAGTGAGTTCGGACAATGGTAGTGCAAGGCGGACGACGACAGTGGTGCACGAAAGGCAAAGGCAGCGGCAGCGGCAGTGGCGCGCGAAAGGCGGCAGAGGGTGGTGGTGCGGCGGAGAGGGAGGAACTGTGGTGATGGTGGTGCGACTGTGAGGTGGCTGTGGAGTGGTGGCATGATTATGGGGTGGCTGTGGCAGTAGTGGGGTAGCTGCGGGGCGGCGAGGTGGCTATGGGGATGGCAGATGTGAGGGGAGAGGGAAGGGCGGTGTGGCGGGGGCTTGTCGCCAGCATGGGGGGCGAGTGGGGAGGGACGGAGGCGGGGGCCTTTCGCCGGAGTGGTGGTGGGGAGGAACGTCGCCAGAGATGAGTCGCCGTGAGGGGGGATCGCCGGAGGTGAGAACGCCGGTGGGTAGAAACGACGACAAAGAGAGAAACGAGGGACAGGGAGAGAAACGGGGAGAGAGAAAAAAGACAATTGTGTAAAAGATCAAGTTAACCCCTACACAAAATAGGGACAATTGTATAACGGGTTAAAGCTGGAGTTTTCAGATTTTGAAATATAGTATTTGTGCTTTGCCGTTATTCTATCTAAACAGATGAAAAATCTGTTATTTTGCTTGCAATTTCGCTTAAACATATTCTTCTGCCAAATGATTTCTATTTTGTTCTCTACTGATTATTTCATTCCAACTGTATATGGAAATAGATTTACAGCGAAGGATGGTCATCAAACCGTTGCTCTTATTGCTGCAGCTCTGCACCTAGTATTTTATCGCTTTAATTTCAGCAGCTTCCAAGGCATATTGTACACAAAGAATGGTGTGAATTTTCGAGAGTGTTGTATAGAAGGAACTGTAGACTTTATTTTGGGTAAATCTCCAGCCACTTTCCAGCACTGCAAGTTGCTAGTGAAAAGGTCAAACAAGAATTAAAAGATTACTGTGACTGCGGATGGAACTACTGAAAATATCAAAATAACTAGGCTTTCATTTCACATGTGCTTTATAGGCGTTGTTCCAGACTTCTCTTGGATCAAGAATACTAGGCATTCAAGTTATTTAGGCAGACCTTGGGGACCATATGCCACAATTGTTTTCCTCTAGACACACATGGGTCATGTTATGCACCCTGGCGACTAGCAAGAGTGCGACGGGAAAGGCGAAAGAGGATTGATGACATATGGCGAATACCAGAATATTGTATCAGCTTTAAAGATTTCCAAAAGAATTAGGGGGGGTATAAGCCTCAGGTTTCCTGACATGAGGTCCAAAGGTTCACATAGGTGGCTGTTCCTAAATGGCAGTCTTTGGTTAGGTGGAACTGAGTTCCCCTTCGATCTAGATATCTAAATGTAATTCAGCCATTGTAGGACACGAATGAGCCACCTTTTGGCTTTGGTCATGATTTGCATTCCTAACTTCCTTTTTGTCTTGATTTTCCTTTTGCGCCCTTTTCCCCAGCCCCCACTTGATCGTTAATGGCAAATACGAGTTCCACCCAATCCCAAAAGACTTATTTACCTCCTCATTACCTCATGTTAAATTGAAGTTTTTCTTGATGCATCTGGTTCGAGGCATTATCTTTGATTATGTACATTATGTGTGATATGTATGACAACCATATATGCTATTGTATAGACTATTATTTGAGCCGTGTAAATGCACGGGTTATTGTATGCAGTAAGGTCGTACTTTCATAGTAATAAATACCGTTGCAAAATGCTTATCAATTTCTTCCATAAAATGGTATGTACCGATACTGGTACTGTCTCTGTATCATCTCAGGTTTAGTGCTCATTCACCAATGGAACTAAGAAAAAACGATAACAATCAAATTGTCTGGCATTTATAGTCCAGTATAACTGTTGTTATAAATTAGCTATTTGGTAGACAAGGGCATCAACTACATATAGCTTATTCAATTAAATTACCCCCTTTTACAACAACCTCGATAGCATGTATTTATAGAAGAATAAGTTATATGTCTAATAATAAGTTGTTGGTGCGTGTGTTTGTGTGTAGAGCTATACATCACACAAATGATAGAGTGATAAAAAGTTAAGAGGAAAAGGAAAAGCAAACTAAAAATTACGATGAAGATTGAAGAGAGTTAAGACTTACTAGGAAATATTCTGCAAATCATGATAAAAATTGCGATGAAGAGAGGCAAACTGGAACTTTGAAGAGGTTACAAAAGGTTTGCACAATATAATGAAATCTAGGATTTTTACTTATTTAGTATTTATATGGTCAATTTACTAAGTAATCTAACAACTTTGTAAGTTTTATATATTCTAAGCAACGATGGTTGACGACATTTGATTAGCAACGGTGAAGGATTGACAAAGGCAGATTGGTGACGGTTGGACGGAATGATATATGTAAGTTGTATAATGAAGGGAGCGGGGGATGTGAAATGAGAAGAATAGAACCCTAAGGATAACAAGATAAAATTTAACACAGTGAGAGAAACAATTTGATAAGTTAATCCATAATGTCTGTCAGAACATATTGTTTGAGATCGTTTTAAAAGGAAGACTTAGGAAAAGAAACATAATCAATTCACTCCTAATTAATTTAAGGGATTGGGCAATCAAAGGTCAATTCCATATAATTTCCTAACTTAAGCATGAAAATCTTCAATCAAGGCTTGCACTGGGGCTCGGAGTACGGGAACACTTGTCAAATGTTACTTTGGGTCTATGAGGCCCATCAAAGATTGACCCAGTCTGGCATGTTAGCCGTCCATAGAAGTACGAACACCACCACCAACAATTCATTGGATCACGGGATTACAAATGAACATCCTTTACTCACCTCTCAAACCATGGTTGTTCCTGTTTTGCAAATCCTAACATGTCATTAGTAGCAAATCAAAGCACAATTATTATCTTTGACAAACTGATTGACTGAGAGCAAATTTAGAGCACGAATGTGAAGTACACTTTGCAAAACTAGAAGGGTAAATTGCACTAAACCCCCTGAGGTTTACACCTGATTCTCATCTAAGACCCTGAGGTTTTAATTTAAACAATTAACACCCCATCGTTAAGAATTAGTTCCAATTGGACCCAAAATCGTTTTTCCGTTTAAATAGAGGTGGATGGCCGTCCACCTTGAGGGGAGTTTTGGGTAACCAATATTATCGATCTTTCTCTCTCTTAATGAAACAGAGACCCACCTATACAAGGTGGTGCCCCCTCCCTCATCTCCTGCCATCTCCCTTAATATTCACCCACTGCCGTCGCCAACCCCCCGGCACGCTCTCTCCTGGTCGCCGCAAAACCCAAGGACAAATACCACCACCACCAATCGCCGCCGAAAATGCTCACCAGTTTAGACCCACAATCACACACAGATCTACCACACACACACATACACCAGCACCACCAATCGACGCCACCAACACCATACCCATTAGCACCACCATTCCTCTGCTGCCAAAAATAGCACCGTCATTCCTCTACTAAGATAAGCATCACCAATTTGCTGCCGTCAACACCACTAATCAATCTGCAAATGACCTACTTCGAGTGCCTGATCCAACGACAGAAAATCATGGATGCACTTCAAACCGACGGCCGCCAGAGGATCAAGATGAACGAGGCATTCATGGAGATGCTGTTGAGTCTGGATTCGATGTCGGAGATTGATCCGACTGTGAGGGAGCTAAGGCGGTGCATGAGTCGCCTGATTATCAGGCTGCAAAAGATTTTGGATGTTGTTTTGGGTACGAGGGTGGAGAGCTGGGATGGGTTCTTGAAGGATTGGGATGTTGCCGTTGCAAGGTTGAGGAGGATGTGTGCAGAGAGAGGGGTGGCGGTAGGGGAAGGGACATCACCTTAGGTGGGTCTCTGTTTCAGTCGTGTGTGCATGTGAGAGAGAGATAGAGTGAGAGAGATAGAGTGAGATATATATATATATATATATACATAAACAGAGATGGAGACAGAGAGAGAGAGAAAAAGACCAATAAATATTGGTTACCCAAAATGCCCCTTAAGGTGGATGGCCATCCACCTCTGTTTAAACGAAAAAATGATTTTGGGTCCAATTGGAACTAATTCTCAATGTTGGGGTGTTAATTACTTAAATTGAAACCTCAGGGTTTTTGGTGAGAACTGGGTGTAAACCTCATGGGTTTAGTGTAATTTACCCAAACTAGAAAATAAGAATGGGTTGAGAAAGAGCAATTACGGGTACCCTGGAAAGAGGACCTCTGCAACTTCTTGTCATGATTTGATCATGTCCTTGGTATTCAAAAGGGTTTGTAAAAGTTGTGACATTCGCCGTCATGTGATTTCTAAGGCCGCTGTCAGGATATCTTTTTCTGTTTTAAACACTTATCCTGGCAAATGTATCATCATTTGTGCATGTACTATCAAAACACTAACAAGTATCCGTATCCGCAGAATGGCCCGAACACTCACACAACTGACCCACAATTGAGGACTTGTATAACCTGCCACGTCCACCTCGTCCTTTGGGAATTGAATTACGATGGTTAGGATAGAGCTTTAAAAATTGTTGTGGTCTCAAAAGAGCTGGATTTTGATGGTTTTGATAGAACTGCTGCTGGACTATGTGGTCCTGATTAGTCATATATTTGCATTACAGACTTGGTCTGGTAGGACAAGTAATTGAGAAGACTGCTCATGGAAAAAATGATTAAGGGTCCTGATCAAAGGCCTTGCATGACTGCTCACGACCACCATGATTGCCTCCTCGTTTTACAGGATTTTGTTGAGAAAAAAAACCTCAAGTTCGGTTGCATTTGATTTCTCGTATATAAAAAATTGGCCCAAGCTTCCAACCTTGTAATGATTAAGATGCTAAACTATCCTAATGTTCGCAGAACAATGTCTCGATTACAAATTGGATGGCAAGCAGTAGCCAATGAATCTACTACACTTTGCGCTGTTGCAAGATTGCTCGCACCATCAGTATAGGCCAAGCCTTTGTTCAAATTTATTTGAGGCCTGTTTTTGGCATGATAGTCCTCTGAAATTACAAAGGGTTTGTCAGTTTTAGAACATGAGACTCAGATTTTGATCAGAAAAGTTGCTAGAATATTGTTTACCACATTTTGTAAGCAGTTTCTTTGTTAACTACCTAAGCAAGCACTAGTTACGTCAAGGCTTCATTTATCCAACCCAATGGAAGATAAAAATGCAGCTTAAACTGTAAAGATTAGTTACGTTTATACCTGTTAGCTGTTAGGAGGTTCATAGCATCAAGTGTTGATACTTGAACAAGTTCAAGCATCACCACATGAATCATATCAAGAAAGTAGAATCTGATCGGGCTCAATCGTGTAAAAGACAAAATTGATCCAGATGCAGAATATGGAGAATTGTCTAATGCATTTTAGCAGGAGTTTTTGGATTTTGAAACATATTACTTGTGCCTTGCCATTATTCTCTCTAAACGGATGAAGAATATGCTATCATGCTTTGCAATTTCGCTAAAACATATTCTTTTGCCAGTTGATTTTTACTCTGTCTACTAATGAGTTTTTCACTACTGCTATATATGGAGATGGATTTACAACATAGGAACTTCCCATTAGAAATACCGCTGGTCCTGATTGTCATCGAGTCGTTGCTTTTATTACTGCAGCTCTGCACCTAGCATTTTATCGCTGAAATTTTAGGGACTTCCAATACACGTTGTACACAAAGAGTGGTGTGCATAATTTCCGAGACTGATGGATAGAATGAAATGTAAAATTTATTTTGGGTAAAGATTCGACTACTTTCTAGGGTTGCATGTTGTTAGTGTAAAGGGCGAAGAAGAATTAAAAGATAATCGTGACAACCAATGAAACTTCTGAAAATCATCATCAAAATAACTAGGCTTAGGTTTCTGGACATGAGGTCCAAAGGTTCACACAGACGGCTATTCCTAAATGGTTGTCTTTGGTTAGGTGAAACTGGGTTCGCCTTTGATCTAGATCTGTAAAACTAATCCAACCATTGTAGGACGTGAATCAATCACCTTTGGGCTTATGTCGTGATTTGGTTTATACGGTTTCAAAAAAATCCAAACCAAACCGACTGAACTGAATGTACGGCTTGGGAAAAAAAAACCAAACCAATTGATTTTTAGATCGGTTTAAAAATTGACGGATTGGTTGGTTCGGTTTTCACGGTTGGATCGATTTCAACAGTTTAAATGCTCATCCTTAATACTGCTAGTCCTGATGGTCATCAAGTCGTTGCTCTTATTGTTGTAGCTCTGCACCTTGCATTTTATAGTTGCAATTTCAGCGGCTTCCAAGACACGTTATACACAAAGAGTGGTGTGCATAATTTTTGAAAGTGTTGGATAAAATGAACTATAGACTTTATTCTTCGTAAAGCTCCAGGACTTTCCAAGATTGCAAGTTGCTAGTGAAAAGAGCCGAACAAGAATTAAAAGATTACCGTGATAGCTGATGGAACTTCCCAAAATATCAAAATAACTAGGCTTTCATTTCACAGGTGCTTTATAGGCATTCAAGTTACTTAGGCAGACCTTGGGGACCATATGCCATTATTATTTTCTTCCAGACACACATGGGCCATGTTGTGCTCCGGAGCGGCTAGCTAAAATCTGATGGGAAAGGCGAAGAAGGACTAATGACATATGGCGAACACCAGGATACTAGATCACGTTCAGAGGTGGACAAGAGAGTTAGGTGGGGAAGGTATGAGCCTCATGTTTCTAGACATGAGGTCTAAAGGTCCACACACACGGCATTTCCTAAATGGAAATCTTTGGTTGGGTGGAATTGGTTCCCTTTCGATATAGATTTGTAGAAATATAGCTGTTTGTTTTAAATAAGCTATGTGGTAGACAATGGCATCAAGAATATAACATATTTGAATTACCCCCTTTTTCAATTACCTCATTAGCATGTATTTATAGAAAAATAAGTTGTTTGTTTTATAATAAGTTGTTGGTGCATGTGTTTGTGAGTGAAGCTATACATCACACAAGTTGAAGAAAAACAAAAACAAAATGAAACTTGTGACAAGGATTGAGGATAGTTCAGACTTATCGAGAACAATTTTGCAAATTGTAATAAAATTGTGATGAAACCTATAATTTTTACCTATTTAGTCTTTGTATGGTCAATTTACTAGGTCATCTAATAACTTTATAACTTTTATATTTTCTAGTATCCAGTACAAGACACGTTATCAGGCCCGGTACATAGGTCTTTAACAAGAATTATCGGGTGTCAAGATAACCTTTTGATTCTTGTTCGGTTTTTTCACTAGCAACTAGCAACTTGTAACCTTGGAAAGCGGCCAAGACTTATGTACTGGCCGAGATAATTCGTTTTGTGCCGGTTACTAGAAAATATAAAAGTTTCGAACTTCGTTAGATAACCTAGTTAATTGACTATATAAAGACTAAATAAGTAAAAATCCTAGGTTTCGTTATATCTTGCAAAACCTTTGTAGCCATTTCCAAGGTGCAGTTTGCCTTTCTTCATTACAATTTTTACTATATTTTGCAAAATCTTTCCTAGTAAGTCTCGATTTTCTTCAATCTTAATCGCAATTTTCAGTTGTTTTTGCTTTTCCTCTAAAACTTTTTGTCACATTCTTTCGTTTGTGTGATATAGCTTCACACAAAACACACGCACCAACAGCTTAGTATTGAACAAGCAACTTTTTTTCTATAAATTCCTACTAATGAGGTAGTTGAAAAGGGGGTAATTCAATTAATAAGCTATATATTCTTGATGCCAATATATAACAAATTGCTTATTTTAGAACAAACAACTTTACTGGACTATAAATATCAGACAATTTGATTGTTATGTATTTTTCTTAGTCTCGCTGATGAATGAGTACTATATTTGTATATAACTTATTCACTTTCTACAATGGTTGAAATACTTCTACAGATCTAGATCGAAGAGGAACCCAATCCTCTTGAACCAAATACTGTTATTTAGGAACAACCATGGTGTGAACCTTTGGACTTCATGTCTAGAAAACTGAGGCTTATACCCTCCCCACCGAACTCTTTTCTCCATTTTTGAAACTGATCTAGTGTTCTCATATTTGCCATAGGTCGCTAGTCCTCTTTTGCCTTTCCCATCCCATTCTAGCCAGCCATTGGGGTGCACAACATGGGCCATGTGTGTCTGGGGGAAAACATTAGTCGCAAATGGTCCCCCAATGTTTACCTAATGATGCCAAGGAAAGTGGGTTCGCAGTCGACGTGGAGGTGCCACAAGGAATGCAGTCCAAGTCAGATGCCAAGTGTGATGATGTGGGACACAGCAAGGGCGGAGACCAAGGGCTTCCCAGACAGAGCCTGAGGGTGGCAGTGCTGCGAGGGCGATGGTGTAGAGTGAATACACGATGACAGTCACAGTCTGATGCTTAGGTCCAGAGTTAGGGTCCTGTATGTTTCTCTCTCTAGGATTCTAGAGTGAGAAAGTGAAAGTGTTTTGAAAATGTTCAACCTCCTAAATGAATTCTCAAGACCTCTATTTATAGAGGTTGAGATGATGATGTCATCGCGCGACACGTGTCACTCCCACGGGAGTGACACGTCACCGAGGGGGTCCACAGCTGTCGGTGCTCCACAGACTGTCGAATAGCATATTCACCCGACCTGCCCCATACAGCGTCGCTCTGTTTGTCTCGAAAGACTGGCTCCCATAGCGTCGGTGTGGCCAGAGAACCCCCTTGATCTAGCCTCCAATCCAAGCCCTTGCAGAGTCCCACAGGCCTGGCAGTGGTGGGAAGGACCCAACGCCCAACTGCCAGGTGGACTAGGCGTGATGCCCTCTAAAGACCTGCTCCCGTCTCAAAGTGACCCGGGGGTCATAGTCCATAGGGGTGCCGACGCAAGCCCCCAGTGCCGGAGCACGTAGGCCATTCACGAAGACACCCTGTCAAAGATAGTGTCCCGGAGGAGTCGCCTATCCCGCGGGTGAGTCCTTGTGCCTGAACACTCAGAGCGCGTCAAGGACTCACCCGCGGAAGTTCTTGCTTAGCCCAATTTTGGAGGTCGTCAATGAAGTTGAAGAGGAGGTCTTCTTCCGTCATGTGGGAATGTGGAGCATGAGAGTAGTGAACTCCTTTACGTAATCATGTATACTACTCTTATGCTTCTACTCCCTCAATTTCTTCCTTGCTTCATAGGTAACGTTTTCGGGGTAGAATTGCCTCTTGATCTCCTTCTTGAACACATCCCAAGTGTCTATGGTGCACAAGCCTTTCTCGATATCATTATGCTTCCTACGCCACCATAGAGTAGCCGTGTCGGTGAGATAGAGGGTAGCAGTCCTTACCTTAGCCTTTTCATCCGTAATGCTAGCACCTTCAAAGTAGCGCTCCATATGCCATATGAAGTTGTCTAGCTCCTTCGCATCCCGCTTGCCTCCAAATTCCTTCGGCTTTGGCACGTCCACCCTTGGACTATGAGTGACGACGGCTCCACCCGCAATGGCCCTCTTGCACATGGTCGTTTCTTGCCTCGTCTCCTCCACGCCATCTTTAACCACGTCGAGTTGTTCTTGAAGATTCGCGAACAACTCCATGAATCGAGTGCGCAGTTCATCTTGACCCATCACGGCCTTCTTGAGCGACTCGAGCTCCTCCAACACATGATCCTCCAAGGTTTGGAGGTTTTGCTCAACATAGCCCAAGCGGTCTTTCACATCGCCCATGGTTTCCTCCAAGACACACGTTCGTTCATCAAGGAAACGATTGTGTCTCTTGACTTACTTTGGCCACGACCTCCCTTCTTCCCACCGATGGGTGGTAGTGGATCTCGCCCACGTTCCGCAACGACATTCTCCTTGGCAACTCCGGATGCTCCCACACTAGTATCCTTGCCTGCCATTGTTGCTCCTTGCTTGGCACGACCCCTCGTAACCAAGCTCTGATACCACCTGTCACGGACCGAACTTTCTCGCTACGTCGAACCGTGCGGCACTTAGCTAGTGAGCCCCTTGCTCTTGCTAAGTCAGCCTTTCACTCGGGCTGGGCGATGCTAGAACTTCAAAAGAACACAAGAGAGAGTTTGGGAGAATGTATGCTTATATTGCTTGAGTACAAGAATACTTGTGTGCTTTGGCCAAGTGAGGCCTTGACTATTTATACTAGTCCACCTCTCGACGGACGGTGGAGATACATTCGATCCTACGGATCATATTCCGCTTCTAGAATTCTCTAGCTATTTACAAGGTTCTCTACCATTCTAGAATCTTCTCTAGATCTATCTCTTATGTACAAGAAGAGTATAGAATATTCTGGAGACTTTGCCCAGTCATTGCCTCGTAAGCATCCTCGTAAGCGTCCATTAGGCGTCTGCGTGGCATTACTTCTAAAGTTAGCTTCCATAATCAAAATTGCGAGACATTTTGCTCACAAGTTGCAAAAATAGAAAATAATTCTTCAACCCAAAATATAGAGGTATTTGCATTTATAATACTTGGGGGGTAGATTGAGTGAAGCATCGATGGTTTTCCACAAATCTGGTGAAGCCAAGTCACATTTGGGCCAATTTGGGCTCAGTTGGAATCCGGCCCAGTACGATTCTAGCTGTAGTAGGTTGGGCTAAGTTGAGGCAATGAGGTCACACTTGGGCCGATTTGTCACTATTTCCTAATTTTCATCCAAACATTAGACTTTCATTAGGTCTGAGGGACACATCTTGCTTCTTGCATTTACCAGCTTTGGATTCTCATGTTTTAAAATACCCGATTCATAGCTTGCTGCATCATTTAAAATCAAGGTTTGGAATAAAAAAGTGAGAAGCATTATTCGATCCGGAAAAAATCGGAGATATATTATATCTGATAGGGTGTAATAAATTTGATTTAAAAAATTCATGTTACGAGACTTGATTCAAGGCCAAACAAAATTATATTGAATTGGTACAACTTCAATTCAACTATCAGAACATGTCTAAACTTCTGCCGGCGGACTAACTTATCATCGAAATTTTGCCGAATTTAGCACAACAAGTGTTTCCTAGAGATTGTTTTAATGCATTGACCGGCTCAAATCTAAACAATCACATGCATCTTGGTATACATAAGATGATCCGTTCGGTCATTGTTCATTATACGTCTCTATGTCAAACCTAAATACACACACACATATATATATATATATATATATATATATATATATATATATATATATATATATATAAGATGATCCGCTCGATCATTATTAATTACACATTCATTTATGGTCAACCTTCTTAAAACTTCTTCACCATCCACTCTATTAGGAGCGCTAGTCGAGAGACTAATCTTAAACGGATATCGATAACCTCCACGCGTTTTTATTTCCTCGTTACTTTGGTCTTTCTTCCCCTCCAAACGGAAATGGTGTCCTTGGTTCCGACCCTATCTTGTACAGTTTGCCGCCTAAACCTCTTTCCCAAACCCCTCTCTCACCTTACAGTCAGAAGTTTCAGGGTACTACAAGCGCAACACAGAGTACGAACACCCATTTGGCCTCCTCGCAGTCATTGTACTAAATCTTCATCACCCATGTCCAGTCCAATTTTCACTTCTTCCAAATTCCGGAGCGAGAAACGCGCAACCTCAGATGAAAATTTGATCGTTTTGGGGATAGAGACGAGTTGCGACGACACCGCAGCCGCTGTTGTAAGCATTATATGTTGGGGTTGCGTGTCTCCCTGTGTGTGTGTGTGTGTGTTTCTTTGTGTGTGGGGGGGTTCATTGTTTTAACTTCTAGTTAAAAGGTGGTTCATTGTTTTGAATTCAGGTTAGGGGCAATGGCGAAATTCTCAGCCAAGTTGTGTCTTCTCAGGTATATTTTGATCGGATTCTGGAAATGTAATACTGTTTATTTGTTCAATCTTCTGTTAGTGAAAATGGGCATTTTGTAAAATCCACAATGGTTTTTTTTGCTAATATCAGTTTATTCGGGAATTACCTTTAATCATTTTTCTTCTTCTTATGTAATGGCTTTACCTCTGAACATTTCAAAGCATAGAAAGAACGATTGTTGTTTCTTTTAGATATCATATCAAGAGTTTGATGGATAAAGATGTTGCCTTTTTACTTACACATTCCAAAACACTGCCAATTGAACATAGTAATCAAATCATGCTTTTTCTGTAGCATAGTTTGATCGCAGTGTTGATATGCTCTTGGATAAAAGAAAAAGGAATTTGCTTACAGACCACCTGGACTTTAATTATTTTTTCCTAAGTTTACTCACTAACTTTCATTAGTTTTCTATTGCACCCAGTCTCGTTCTTTACATCCTACGGTTATTATAATTTAAATGGGATGGACAAATCTGAATGGCAATTTCCAATAATTGAAGGTGGTCACAACTCGTGCTGCTAAATGACTAGGCCAGTGCCAACAATGGACAATTGTTGGCACTTCTTTTATTTGAAACATGGCACTGAAGACTCTACTGAAAGACTCAACCGAAACATGCCATTGAAAGACTCTACTGAGACAAAGATGGGCTGTCAAGAACGTAGAGGAGGTGGGATTGGCAGTTGGTCAGATCTAGTATGGATCGTACATGGACGGTAGTTGGAGTCGGCGGCTCTCCTCGGGTTCCCTCATCTGGGATCCCTGGGGAAGAGATCAAGTTGGCCCTTGTGAACAGCTTGATGCACTATCTCCCTTCAACCCTTAGAGCAAAATGTGGCAAAAGGAAGGCAGATCCATGGATCGACCCCATCATCTCCACCCCGTAGGAACTGCGAGATCACTCCAGGGACGCCTTCGGCATCTAGGGTCACGGACCGACCATAGAACCCGCAATGCAAAATGTTAGCTACTGGAAATGTAGGTGCTTATAGAAGCATTAAGGTCACCTGTCATGCTTTCTTTCTTAAGATCTTATGCACAGGACAGTGGCGGAACCACGTTGTGAGGAGGCCTGAACTTCCAAAAAAAAATTCTTTTCACTTCCTCTCTCTCCACCTCTCTCTCTGGCTGAATCTCTCACCCCTGACCCACTCTCTCTCACATCCCTCTCTGGCCGATGGGCGACGGCCAAACGGCGACACAGCACTGAGGATTTCTCTGGCTCTCTCTCTTCCTCGAATCAAGATAGCCGAGAGAAGATCGGCAAATTTTCTTCCTTATGTTCCAGATTTGAGGGAAGACCGGCGATGGCGTGTGACCACCGAGTCAGCAACGGCGGCAAGTGACCGACGAAGACTCTACAGCCATTGGCCGACATCCCTCTGCCAGTGACGTCGACGAGGATTCCACCGCTGGCAAACCTTGTCTTTTGTTATCTCGCCATTTCAGTACCTATTTGCCCTCCTGTCCTCATTTCATCCTTTTGCTCCTGCTAACTTTCATGCTAACAGAGTAGTCTTCTTCAAAATGAAATGCTATGATAATATGTTCTTTTTCTATTGAGTGAAACCATTTTTTTTATTTTTCTCTCTGTTTTTTTTTGGTTAGAAGAAGGAAAACATGTTTGGTTAGCCATGTGAAGCTAGCACTGATCTTGTAAATTGTTGTAGATAATTAATCTTTAATGAGATTGGTTTGATATGATTAGCGATGAGCCGGGGTCCGGATTCGAACACACACCAACTGTTGATGAAATGATTAGACCTGCCTAAAGGCAAGATATGAAACCTGCCTTAGCATATAGAAAGCAAGAGCTGGTAGTCATACTTTCTATTGTTTGTTTATACATGTGGACATTCCTTTATCAGCTTTCATTGTATCACTATATACACTTTGAAGTTGGTAATTATAAGATTTTATGTATTGTAGTTTTGAACTACTTGTGGAGATTGAATTTTGGTGAGTTAGTTTTGCTATTGGATTTGGTTGTGGTATTTGGCATTAGAGGAATCTTATTAAGAATTGAAATATTTTGCATGACAGTGTTAAAAAAAAGTAAAAGTATAAGAATATTTCTGGAGATATGTCAACGTAATCTCTCTCTCCCTCTCCCCTCCCCCCCCCCGATATACATTATACATATACATATACATGCATATACATATATACATATATATATATATATACTATATACATATATAAAGAACACAAATATACATTTACATACACACACACACATATGTAATCTTCGTATACGGAAACCAAGTGGTCGCTGAATCTTTCAGTCTCTAAGTTTCAGTTCATTTTTTTCTTGTTTGATATAGCCGTTAGCTTTAGGCCAGAATTCCTGGTTTTGAATGTCTTTTTGCTTGTGGGTTCTTGCCACACTTCTTGATTGCACTTGTGCATGTTCTGTGTGGCATTTTTTCATTCTTAAGATGCAATTCGGTATATGCCTAGATCTTGCTTATGTCTTTTGTCTCTTCGTAAGGATTTTAGCTAAATACTCGTAAACAAGAGTGGCCTGTGATTGCTTGGGGATGGATTGTTTTCGCTAAGACTATGATTGCAGGAGTTGAGAAATTCTGCGATACTGATAATTTTCTGCCAATGGGACAGTGTTGGTCTATAATGCATTGAAACTTCAGACCCCACAATTAAAGTTAGCGACCAATATTGTCACCCCCCTCAAGTATTCTCATCATATGGACGTGAATGTTGCCGATTAACTTGTCCATTTGTGAAGGAACTAGAGGTTGCTACTATTCAGGTATACGAAGAAGAGTGTGTAATAGGACAACTCACAAAGAAGTCACCCTAATTATTGAGTGATGCTCAATTATTGATCTTGTCCAGCTTATGGGCTCTCTTGATTTAAAGAAGTTTTATGCCGTTGATCTGTTAGCTGTGCTCAAGGGTAGAACGTGCCTCGTAGTCAAGAAGCAATTGAAAGTAAATTGAGATTCGTGGACAATGGGTGTTGGTAACTCTCTTCTTGGAAAAGTAGAGGCCAGCATACCGTGAGAGGCGAGAGAAAGATGAGGATTCGGTGAGGTCATTTTGACTTGTTCAACTGAGGGCTTTGTGAGGACTGTCATGTGAAAAGTCATCTTGCTCTTTAGTGCTGCAACCAACACTCTTGTTGAGGTAATGGGTAGTGGACAAGGGCTTAGATAGGATGTCGGCATGTGCTGCGGCTTCAGACATGTTTCTTTGGAGTTGGATGCGGAAGTAGTTCTGTCAAACATCTTTCCAAGCTGATGCTGAACCACACATCTAGAAGAAGTTAATTGCATAGAGCTGTTGGGCTAGAATTGATGTTGCAGGTTATTGACAAGGACTTGTTAAAAGTTGGAGCTAGAGTAGGTTAGAAGAGAATGCCATTTAAACTCCCCACCCCCGCCCGCCCCGTCCCCTCCGATACAGGTACAAGATCAAAGTTAATCTTCAAACCTAGTACAGGCTTTAGCTGGGGTTGTTTTGGTCCAGGTCTAGTTATCTTGTTCTTTTCCTGCCGTTTTACCACTATGAAGTAGAAAAAGAGTTGTGATCCATCTGTAAGTACAATTTAAGACTACAAATTTCCCAATTGGGCAAGGGCTTTTTGAACTATTTATGGTAGCTAATTTTAATAGGGCCTTAATTTTTCCTATCCAATTTTTAACTGAATGGTATAACTGCCCGTTGGTTATACATATTCTTTCATCCTTAAAACAACTACAAATATATAGTTGTTTTAATACTACGTTTCTGTAGTGTTATGCTTACTGTGAATTTGCATGATTAACTACTTATTCTCTAGATAATCTTCTCACATAAAGAATGGACTCTTTTATATTTATCATGGCATTTTTCCGTTGTGAATCCAAATATTCACTTCATTTAGGCAGATCTGCTTGTTAGATATGGAGGAGTTGCTCCTAAAATGGCAGAAGAAGCACACTCTCAAGTGATTGATCAGGTAAAATTTTACATTACAGACTATTTTTTCCTCAATAAAATGCTTACCATCTCAGATATCGGTACCTCAAGAACAATTTCAAATGCTAACAGTCTCTTCTCTCCCTCCAAACAACCCCCCCTCCCCCTCTTTCCTTCTTCCTCCTGTGTTTTAATTATTCTGTGGATTACTTCAGCAAACTTTGGTATGGATTGCAGGTGGTACAGGATGCTCTTGATAAGGCTAATTTAACTGAGATGAATCTCTCTGCGGTTGCTGTCACTATTGGTCCTGGTTTAAGCCTTTGTCTACGTGGTACTCAAATTGCTACCCACTTTTTTGTATTACGAGGAATAGAAACACCTCCTAAAAGAGTTGTCGATGACTATAAATCTTTGTTGCACGGATATCAAAATTTTACATGTGGAAACGTATTATTGAGTAGAACCTTCTGCAATTTTAATGCAGTTGGTGTGCAAAAAGCTCGGAGAATTGCAAGTACTTACAGTTTACCGATGGTCGGTGTCCATCATATGGAAGCTCACGCTCTAGTAGCCAGGTACAAGATTGAATTAAGTTGACAATAGTAAAAGTTAGATATGAGGTACACATTGTGCAGCTTAGCGAGCAAACTTTTCTGATTCCCTTTCATTCCCAATGTTTCTGTGGGTTTCAGATGCTTTTAATTCCCTAGTTTATACTGTTTAAGCTGCTGCTTTCTGAAGTAAATTCACTTTCTGAAATCCCTTAAATTTTTTGTGCTAGAAATTTTGGATGTGCCCTTCACGTGGATAGATCTGTTTCGAATCATGTCCATGTTGGTTTATCTTTATTGTTTAGAGCCTAATGGATTAGTCATATGGTGGTTCTTAGCGGCAGTGAGTGGAGAAGACTTCCCTTCGTTTAGGCATAGAGTATCATCATTTATCTTATTGTCTTATGTTCCCGTTTGAAATTTCTCATCCATTTTTTATACATGAAGTGATGGAAATCACTTCCTCGGAGAATGTAACAAATGCGCGATCCGTTAAATCTTCAGTAAAAGATTGCAAGTGAGCCACTTTTGTCTCTCGAATAATCTTTTCTGTTATATCATATATGATTGGTGAGAGATGATATGTAACATTCATATTAACAGACTAAAATTTTTGTAATTGTAGTTATGTTTAGGATCTCATTGATTATTGTTTGAGTTGCTTTCTTGTTAAGGTAAAGTACTAAAGTATATATCTTGACTCAAAGGTTTACTCGAGTTTATGTGTTGAATCTACAGATTTAAGCCAAAGAATCTTTTAATAATTGTTTTTTGTTTGGTATTAGACTATTAGTGAAGTCAGTCGTGGAAAATTGTCCCTTCGACTGCGGTTTGTTCTTCGAATTTACACTTTTGTGCCTCCCTCTCGCTGGACTCTTATGGTTGATCATTATGTCCTTTCTCTTCAAGTTCTTAGCCTAAGATATCACATAAAATGCAATACCAAGAACAAGATGCAGTGGTTGTAAATACGATGAACTTTGTCATCTGTGGAAGCTCCCAAATTAGAATAGTTATACACGTCTTTCGCTCATATTTTCCAGCTTCTCAGTTCATTTGCCTCATCAAATTTATAAGATATAAATGCTAGTAGGAGGGGAAAAAAAGGAATAAAAAAAAAATTCTTCTTGACAAAGAGCCACCACCTCCATACCCATACTTTTCATTCTATATTTTGGCAGAGGCTTCGGTCCTACATTGATTTAGTAACCTAGAACTTCAATTTAACTGACCCTTCAGAAGGAACTTGTGGACGGGTTGAGATCAACTTCTTTCTACTTTTAGTGGGAATAATTGCATTTTACAGGATTCTGCTTCTTTTTTTCTTCAAATTGCAAATAGAAACTCCCTAGTTTTGTATACTTAGTGTCCCTTTTGTATGACCAAATATTGATGGACAATTTTTAAAACGATGTATATACTTCACCAGTTGTAAGATTGATCATATTTTATCAATTTTGTTGTAAAGATTTTTTCATTAGGAGTAAGCTTGCCACTTAAGGTGATGTAAGAGTCTTATTTTGAAAGCTGAGTCTATTTTTTGTACCATTTGAAATAGGAAAGGGACTAAAATTTGGAAAGGAGGGGTTAAATCATATTCATTTGATATCAATTCTACACACGTTGTTGCCTAACATAATAATTCACCAATGTTGTCCCCCGATTCTTCCTTTTGCTTTTTCTGGCACTGGTAATAGCTATTTAATCTCTTTCATTTTGGCAGAAAAAGAGGCTTTGAGAATGATAAGGATAGAGCTGAATGTTAGTTGGTAGCCTTAGTGTAGAAGGATTGACAAAGCACGCATCTATCACAAGAATAATAAGCTTTCACGAATCGCCTCATCTATTGGCCACTAGGGCTTGTTTCAAGAGGTTTAATTTGCTTCAAAATATTAACACCAAGGGCCTTCCTATCACAACAACCCCGATGAATTTCTTGAGGTGTTATATTAATGGGCTTTGAGGCATTATCCTCCAAAATTGTTCCTGAGTTTGCCACAACCGTCAACCATTGCCAACAACCTCAGCCGATAGCGACCACCACCACCACCATCGCCGTCGTCAACCTCACCATTATTAGCGATCTCCAAAATGGAGTTCAACAAAATCTACTTGATGGTAGTTGCAATTGAAACTTCTTAATCTTTGGAGGAATCTTCAATGAAACTTTAAGGGGTCAGTGCGCAGATGGACATCAATAGATCAAGCTGTGGCCAAGCATGGCGGATCAAGCCAAGCACGGCATCAACTAAAGAGGTGGAGGAATGGTGATGATCAGGTGGTGGAAATTTGGAAGGCAGTGGTGGGAGATGTTGCAGCTTTGGAAATTGCAAAAAAATGAAAGATCAAAACCAAACCTTTTGAACGGAACACCCAGATCTAAACCAGTATGATTTGTAGGTATGGTGTATTGTGGTTATGGCCTGGCAATGGTTGTTGTGGTGTGGCGATGCTGGTGATGGACTGGTGTTGGTTGTACTATGGTGACCCGCTGTGCTGTTTGAGTTGGTGGTGACACATGCTTTGATTTTTCAATAAGGCTCTCTCCATTTTCTTTATTTGGGATTGGATCAGAAATGGATAAAGTCCAACTGTTATGATACAATCCGATAATTGGATCCAAATGGATTGGACCAGATTTGTTTTGTATTCAAAAGGATTGATGAGTGGACATTTGGATTGGATCTGAATCAGGTCCAGTCTACTGACAGGCCTAGTGAAGAGGAAAGCCTTTAATGACTAAGGCTTTTGAGCGAGTAACATTAACAATAAGGATTGTTAAGTGAAAAGTCTGATTGTTGAGCTTAATGCATATAGATCAAGAAGAATAATGGCAAAGAACCAAAAGAGGTGGAACTTCCCGGCAATATATAGTCTCACCTTAACTGGTTTGGATGTGTCACGGTCTTAAATTTTCTGCACAGTTCATGCTATCGGTTGCTAGAATTTTGAAATGATACTGACTTGCTGATCATTAAACTAATAATTATGACGGCCACCGATATTGCAGTCGTCTAGACTGATAGTATTACATGTTAAGGGCCATATAACAATTAACTTCTACTGTCCTTGTCTAGGGAACACATTCAAGATACCCACTGACTTGTAAACTTCTATAGTAATCAAAAACATTTTAGCGGAAGCAACTAGATTTTGATAGGCAGGACTAGCTAAAAGACCATACTAGTTTCAGAAGGTCTGAAATGTGCAATTAGGTTAGCCCCTTGTCTTGTTTTCATAGAACTTGGTATTACTGTTCATTCATGTTTTCATTTTGAGTTCATAGCACATCTTCCCAATTTCTGGTGTACTCAGACTGTTTACTTGAGTCTTCTGTCAAAGTGTCATCACTGTTATGGCAAGTTGCATCTTAAGCTGACAATTCCATTTGACTAGTTCTTTTATGAAAGCCTCTTGAAAATGCAAGTGATAGATGGCTAAAACCCTCAAGTTTGCTAATGCAAATAAAATTCATTAACTCTTCTACATCTTCTGCACAGACAATGTCACTGTTGGTTATTCATCTTCTAACTACTTTTTGACCTGCGGGCATAAATAATTATATGATGGGATATAGCAGAGTTCTTCACCTCTGGCCGGAACAAATGAGAGAGAGGTGATTAGGAGAGGTTTTGCTGCCTTTTCCGGAACAAAATTAGCCTGTTTCAGAAGTTCTCATTGTTCTCAACGAGCCAACATCTACACATTGATGTAGAATTTTGTCATAAAACCAAATAGATATACTCTGGAATCCACACTTCTTAGTTCTTACGAGGCATATGCAAGTCATTTCACCTAATCTAAGTTTAACACAGCCTCTCATATTGCCATGCCGCTCTGCCATTGTTTATGCTATATAAGAACTTGCTTTTTAAATGAAATACTCTATTCGTGCAATTACTAATGTAACTGCATTTTGCCATTCTATCTCCATGTTATGTACTTCTAGTGACTACTTAATTCCTGGATAAGTGACTGAAATCATTATGTCTCATGGCCAGAAGCTTCGAGTAATGATTGGAAATGGGTTTTACTCATTTTTCCACTATAAGGCAGGCCACTGCAAGTTCTAGTGATGGTTAGATTTTACACCCATAGAGTGCATAATACGGTAGTATTGAATTTTAGTAGCCACTCTTGGTCCTGATCATTGAGTCCCTCAATCATGAAAATTCATATGCACATATATATACACTCATGGTAATTAATACGTGCAGTGAAAGTTGAGATTTATATGTTTCCTGATGATGATGATGGATTTAATACCCTGCTAAATAGATTGTGTACATGTGGATATGCTTCATAACGGTGAAGAATTCGGCGAAGGGATTTTGTGTGTAGGCTATTGTGTTTCGTAATTTATTAAGCTAGCTTTATAACATAAGGGAAAATGCGTATGCTTTCTGTATATGCACTCGTGTGTTTGTGGATGCCTAATTCAACCTGTTCTCTTTGTCTAGGTTGGTTGAGAGAGAGTTGCAATTTCCTTTTATGGCGCTTCTTATTTCAGGTATGACATCTACCAATTGCTTATATCATCTATCTTACCAATTATCAGATCATCCAACACTACTACGACTAGGAGTTGTGAACATATATATAAATCCATTGAGTTTGAGTAGTCAAATAGGTTAAACTGAATAACTAGCATTCAATATTCATATTCCACTACAAACTTTGAGCAAAAGTCAATCTTCACTATAGGCTTTTAAGCCTATCATATCTGCCATGTGAAACAACTGGTACTGCATCATCTGCAGCTTTGAATCTCATGGGTCAAGCTCTTGATCGCATATTATGTATGGTTTGGGTGTGGGGGTGGAGCACTGAGTAGCTTGCTTGTGTTGTTTCATCTTGCAGATCGGATACAAGAAATAGACTCTGCAGATAAGGTTCAAAAATGAAAAATGAATGTTATGGAAATACTTATGAAGTGAAAGTTGACAAATCTTGAAGCCTAAACTTATCAAATTCCCGAGGTCTAGAAGCTAATAAAGTAGTATGTCCAGTGTTAGATAGCACCGGGATACCACAGTGCATGTCTTTCTTGGATTTGCAAATAAGCTACTCTGATTGGTTAGAATACTTAGAATGAGTGGTTAAGCTTATATGCATTATTTCAATAGAATGAAATGATGAAAAAAATCAACCTTGTAAATCATCAAAAACTGAAAGAAGTATATTGATGAATCAAACAATACACAGTCGAATCTACAATTATAATGCATTTTTAACAAGTATACCCTAGAGCTTCATCTGACTTTAAGAATAAGCAAGAGGGGTCAAATGTTCATATGAAGCAATTTGTTAAAAGATTGCAAATGGAGCCCTGACAGTCTCGATTTGGTTATCTAATATCTTTAGTTAAGTGGTTTTCGTTTCTTAATTCTCAAGCTCGTAAAAAATGACGAAACTGGGTTGTTTGCATTGCCAGCTTGCCTAATGATTCTAAACACTATGAGATATAATATCCTATTCTACTATTACCATGGGGGATCTTAACATTTTATCATTCTTGTTGATGATTATTCTTGCTTGACACCAATTTACCTCATGCGTACTTGCTTTGAGCTGTCTCAAATCTATCAAAAGTTTGCCAACGTGATACAAACTTAAGTGTTTCGAAACGATAATGCCATAGGATACAAGAAACAGATTTTTTCATTTCCTTCGGCAAAACTGTAGGACTGTCCATCAATCCAGTCCCAGTATGTTGTACTAACTGATCAAGCATAAGCAAGCACAATTATATTCTTGAAACTACTTGTCCCTTGATTATTTCTTCTTGTTCTTCTGGGGGGAAGTTGTCGTAACAACTATTTATACAACTGACTGTTCCGTCTCCGACCAGTGATAGTCAATCTTTTATGAACAGTTGTATAGCATCTCTCCTAACTATAATGACCTCTAAGTTTTGGATGTCTTGCTTTGGTCTCCTCCAACCTAATAAGTGCACAAGATAGGACCTTGAACACGCTTCCTTTGCTTCATTGATAGGATGTTGAGCCTAAGGGGTATTGGTGTTGGGATCCCGTTTCAAGTCGTCTTGAGTTTCCGGACATGTCATTGTTTTGGATTTTAAAATCTTCTTGTCTATATTAAGTTTCATATATCATCGGCCACAACTCTATTTAATGACCTCTTTTTGAGCTACTTGCTGATGATGTTGATACAGGTTCTTCTCATTGACTCGTCATGTCGTCTCCGCCTAAGACCGTCGTGTTTGATCTATAGATCTTTTGATTCTCAGGGGACCTTTCACGCCACAATCTGTCCAGCTTGATACCCTATTCAGTCAGATGATCCTGCTACAGCAATTTTACCTCCTGAGGTACTTGATACTCACGAGTCACTTGTCGATACTTTAGAGCCTTCATCCCTTTGAGTCTTTGGATTCCCGACCATTCCTATCGAGTCCTCACTAACTCCTTAGCCAAAAAAGGTTCAAAATCGCATACTCAATTGCACGATCACCATCACTTTTGTGTCCTTAAGCAAGTCGCACTAGTATTGTTAGGCTATATTTGATCATGTCTGATAACCAAAAATGAAAGAAGAGCTAAAGTCATTAGACAAGCTCATATAAGGGATCTTGTTTATTTACCTCAACAAATTAGCTGTAGACTGCAAAAAAGGGTTACAATATATAGAACGTTATAAAGCTCACTTGTTGCAAAAGGCTATTTCGAACAATACGGTATTAGTTGTAATGAAACGTTTGCTCTTGTGGCTCATTTTACCTCGGCTGAGAGCTTGATAGTGGTTGCTGCTGTTTGCAAATAGCCTTCATATCTGATGGATGCTCAGAATGCATTTCTTGTCGGTGATCTTTAAGAGGAAGTCTATATGCAGCTTCAAAACGATATGATCACCCACCACATGAAGTTTGCAAGCTTTCTAGAGTCTTGTATAGTCTCAAATAAGCTCCACAAGCTTGTTTGCAACTTTCATTTTGGGTTCACCTCAAGCCCTCATCAGGCTTCTCTTTGTGCTTGCAAATCTGCTCAAGGAACCATCCTTCTTTTACTTTATGATGATGGCATGATCATTACTAGCGACGATTTAGTTCGAGCATTTCCTCACTCAGAACTTTGTAATGAATACCTTGGCGTTCTTGGTTGTTTTCTAGGTCTTGAGATTTCCTGTTCCACTGATGGATATACTACTGGCCATGTATACTTCAAATCTTTTATCTTGTGTCGGCCTGACATATTGCAAGACTGCACCACACCTCTTGAACCCAGTATTAGGCTCACTCCTTTTGATGGCCCACCTGTCATCTATCATTGATGTCACTCTTTACCACCAATTTGTTGGAAGTGTTGTTTACCTCACTATTACACCCCCGGAGTTAGCACATGTTGTACATCTGGTTAGTCAGTTCTTGTTAGTTCCCTGTTTTACTAACTTCGCAGCAGTTCTTTGTTTTCTCTGCTACATAAGGGGAAACATGTCTCAAGCCTTCCACATTTTGCATGTTCTTCTCTTGACTTACGTGCTAATTGGGTAGAAGACCCTACCAACCCTCGATCGACCACTTTTTTTTTTAGGGGTTATTCTCTTATCTCTTAGCAATACAAACAACAAGCTCTCGCTGTCAGGTCTTGTTGATTTGATAGTAAGAGCTTCTTTCGGTTCATTGGTAACACAAATATACGGGAGTTACTCATTCTGCTGCCGCTCAGTTATTTTTTGATGACAATATTGCTAGAGAGGAACTATCAGTTTATCATATGTCGTTCGAGGTACCATTTGACTTATTCCGGATACCTATCTTGAACGACCTTCGGATCTCTTTACAAAGGCCCATCTATCTTGACGTCTTCCGGATCTGAGTTCAAAATCTTGTCGGCTTCTTATTCACCACCTTGAGTTGAGGGGTGATGCCAGCGTAGATTAATATGCTTGCCTTGTTTGCCACAATTTGTAGCTTGCTTACCACAGCATAAAGCTTCTCTCTTACAGTGCCCTTCCTTGCTCCCCACCACATATATCTTGGGCACCACTCTTCAAGTTGTATACAAACCCACTTGTATCCACCAATTCATCTATACTTGAAAATACGTGACCTATCCAATGTCCTTTTTTTATTAATTCAGTTAGTATGGTATCAAAAGTCATCTATGGGTGGTCTCTTTGATGTCCTCACATTCAATTTGGTGGTCTCTTTGATGTTCTCACATTCAATCTTGCTAACAGAATCAATTGAAGATGAAGTGCGAGAATTCATGTATATTGAATTGGTGGATACAAGTTATACATGAATTGGTGGATACAAGTGGGTTTGTATACAACTCGAAGAGCTATGAAGCACGGGTGCTTCAAAAGGGGGGGGGGGGGGGGGTATCGGGGTCGGGTGCGCATCAGACACGGGTGCGTGTCGGGTGCGCACCGTTAATTTCCATTTATTTGCAGAAATTTGGGTACGCCTCGGGTGCGGATCCGACACTCCGGGGGTTGAAACATAATTGCCGGAAGATATTTCGGGGGATAAAAACATAAAACTTAATTTCTGTGGGGGTGAAAAAATAAATCAATATTACTAACCAATTAGGGCACATGAGTCTCATCTGATAGAGAGAGAGAGATCGCAGCAGCCGCGACCTCCCTCGACACCGGTGACCTCCCTCGACACCGGCGACCTCTCGCGACAACCATCGAACAGCCGCGACCTCTCGCGACAACCATCGAACAGCCGCGACCTCCCGCGACACCACCGAACAGCTGCGACCACCCACGGCATCACCGAATAGCCGCGACCTCCGGCGACCATCGGGGACATCCGGCGACCATCGCAACCACCTTACTCACCTCCGACAGCTTTGCTTCGAAGGTATGTCGCTGACTTCATCTCTGTCTTCCTTTGTCTTCAACTTTTTTTTTGGTTTCTGCCGAGACTTGACGATGTGGAATGTGGAATGTTAGCCGTTATGTGTTTTTGTGTTATAGTCTCACTTCTCACATCATTTTTGTTTTTAATTTTGCTGTGACAGTGTGTATTTTTTGACTTGGACTGTTTTTTTTTTTTGTGTTAAAGGTTTAAAGGCTTAAATTAAAGCCAAATATGTCAACTTCAGGTTTATTTGTTTGATAGTTGAAGATGAAAATGTTGTGGTCATGGAACCCTTAGATATTTGATGGAGTACTTTATTTGTTTGATAGTTTGAACTTTAATGCTATGTTGTTACTTTTGTTATGAATATGATGTATTTGGTGGTGTTTATTATGTATTTGATGGTATTGTACTACCGTTGAATGGTTAAATTAAATTGCATCATGCTTTTTATGCACTTTCTTAAGATACAACTTGTTTAGAAATTAAATGCTAGGTGTACATAGTAAATAAATATATATATATATATATATATATATATATATATCATATATATAAAAAATATATATAATATTTGCTGTATCCCCGCCGCACCCGTATCCTAAAATTTTAAAAAATGCCGTATCCACGTATCCGCACCCGTGTCGTATCCGCACCCGTACCCGTGCTTCTTAGTCGAAGAGTGGTGCCCCAGATATATGTGTGGGGAGGAAGGAAGGGCAGTGTAAGAGTGAAGCTTTAAGTTGTGGTGAGCAAGTGTAAGAGAGAAGCTTTATGTTGTGGTGAGCAAGCTATAAGGTGTGGTGGACAATGCAAGTACATATGATTTACAGTGGCGTTGGGCTGGAGTGTAAACGAAGCATAAGCAACTCTTTATTGACTCGGTTTCCTTTCAACTTTTTTTATAAACTTCATTATGGTACTGTTTGAGCCTGAGCAACCTTATCTTTTGAAAAGGTGTCCTTGCAATTCAAAAACCTATTGTCGGTGACGTTTCCTCATATTTATAAAGGTGAAATTGATCCTTATCTTATATGGGTAACACTTCATCTGTACCGATTGTTTCTTTAGAATTAAGTTCCTCGTACACGGATGGACATGCCATATGATGATGGGTTTGAGCATGTCTACTTTGAATGCTTCTGATCTCCTTTGTACTTTCTTTTTACTGGTATAGTTTCGGTTACAATATATGCAGCCTCAACTGTGTAGAAACATCGCTAGAATAGTTCATTTCTTTATGTGCCAGTGTTTTCTGCAAGGGAAGAGCACATGGATCTTAGAGCCCTGTAACATTTTAATTAGCTAGCTGGTTTTTCTTTTCCTGACCATCTGGTCATGAAGATTGCGCTCCCATATGTTTTCTTCTTAGGCGGACATAACCTTCTAATTCTTGCACGTGATCTTGGGCAATACATACAACTTGGGACCACAATTGATGATGCAATTGGTGAGGCATATGACAAGGCGGCAAAATGGCTTGGCCTTGATATCAGTAGGAGTGGCGGCCCAGCTATAGAGGAGCTTGCTCGGGAGGGTGATGCAGAATCAGTCAAATTCTCAGTAAGTTATCTCTCACAGATTTATAGTGGATGTCTTGTGGAGTTTTCTTTAGTAACTGCATTATACGTGGATAATGATGGTTGCATTGTGTTCAAAATTTGCAACTTACTTATTTCTCAGGTTCCTATGAAGCAACATAAGGATTGTAACTTCTCTTATGCTGGTCTAAAGACTCAAGTGAGACTAGCGATTGAATCCAAGAACATGTATGCATCTGATCTAAAAAATAATACCTTAATTGTCTTTGATTACTTTTTTGTATCCTGCAATATTTCCAGTGGCTTATTCCCTGAAACACGGAAGTATCATCGTTCTTGTTGTTGCTCTTGTGGTTTTTCTTGTCATAACCATTGAGGTTGCAAGGATTTAGACGGCCTTCCAGATTTCTCTTTGAGAAAAGGGAACAGCAAACAAACATAGCAATAGTTATCAACTTGACATCAGCTGATTTTAGTGCTAACAATCTCGCTTGCTTTATTATCTGGCTTGGTATACACATTGATCTCTTTTCAGTTCAATATGGAGAGGGAACCTAACTTACTCTAGACTATAACATGACTGCCAAGTGAAGTATGAGAAAGTTGAAGGACAAGTACCCAGAGTTGATTCAGTCACATTCACACTAATGAGGAATATTTAGCTTTGCAGGAGAGAGATTAGTGAAAGTAGAATACGGATTGTTTCACACAAGAGAGATTGCGAGGGAGGCAGGGAGCTCCAGTGGCTATAGTTTTATTTCCTCATAATGGAAGAACTTAGTGGGCAGAAGCTCTCCAATTATATTTTTTACATGATTATCTGAAACCATGTAGTTAGCTTTTTATCATGCTTTCTGCTTTGGCCCATTGGATTAGTCTTATTGGCTTGTCCTAAACTTCCAGATTGGGTAAAATGTTTCACCTGGGGTACTTGTCATGCTTTGCTACAATTGGACCTCATGTATCATTTGCAGTAACTTTTTTGGCAGCATATCATGCTTTTTTGCATGGGTTGTTGGTTTTTGCGGGTTGTTGGTTTTTGCTTTTATTCCACTACTTGCTCAATTAAACTTTGGTGAATTCTCCTGCCAGTTTTGATTTTGCGTTGGAAAGTCAATTCCATGAAGTGAATTACAACAAATATGTTTGCTGACGAGGCAGTCAGTGATATGTGTCAGATATTTCTGTTATTTGTCTGTCTTCCAGCTTGTTGAGATTTTTTGCAGCAATGCTGAAATTCCGATATCTTCAGCAAACTGCCAAGACCGTATATCGCGAGCTGAAATTGCCGCCTCTTTCCAGGTAATACTTAATATGTTCTTGTCAAAAGGCTTTAGATATTCTAAGTGCAGTGAATTTGTGGTGTTCTTTGTTTTGCTTTATTTTCTCTCTTTGTTTTATGCCCTTGTAAATAATGCTTTGTGCAGCGAGTTGCGGTATTACATTTGGAGGAGAAGTGTCAACGAGCAATTGAATGGGCAATTGAGATTGAACCGAACTTCAAATATTTGGTAGTGTTAATCGTGCTTATAATTTTTCTTACTCCACTTTCGTCCTATGCAGTGCTCCATAACTGGTTCATTTTTTCTCTTTTGGCATGTTGTAGTCCTAGTAAGAGTACTTTATCCTGCTTTCTACAGGTGGTCTCTGGAGGTGTTGCATCAAATCAGTACGTCAGGGCTCGGCTTAATCAGGTTGTCAAACAGAATGGCCTACAGCTTGTGTGCCCCCCGCCCAGCCTTTGTACCGACAACGGTGACAATCCCTCTTTGTCGTGTTATGCTGTATAGTAGATGACATGGAGCCATACGCCTTACATAATTTATAGCGTCTAGTTATATGCAGTATAAGATGTCCTAGAAACCCAAATAAAGACATTAGATGCGGACAAATAATAGAGAGATGCCACTGAATGCATTTTTAGTTTACTTTATGTTCACCCTGATTAGATGGAACTCTGCTATATTGAAACACATCAAAGCGCTAGAGTGGTGCTTCTTCCATCAAGCTTGCAAATTTGAAGTAAAGGCTTCGTATGATAGTGCTCATGGGTTCTCCTGTGTTCATAATGGACTCATGAAAACCATGCCAGAAATGTAACGGAGCGTCAGTGGATAGAGAAAAGTAAAGGAGATAGGAAGGCCATGGTAACGAGTTGGGAGTTGGCTTTGGCATACTTACTGGTCACATAGCTAGATAGCAAGACCTATCTTTAGCGCTTATTTCTCTCATAAGAGGCACCTACCCTGGATTCTCAGTCTCTTTCCTCCCTGATTATACAAATTTTGTAGCCCACAGTAGGTATGCCATGTTCAGTTGGATGGTGGGCATTGGCTGCATCATCCCTATTGCTAGCACTTTCCTCTTAATTTGCGGATCTAAAATCTAGGCGACCTTAATGTCCCCATACCTTTTGATTCAAATTACTGCACCTGGTGTAAAAAGAAAACTTAATCAAAAAAATATGTTTCAAAGCTTGTTGTTGCAGTTAGGTCGGAATTCTCGAAAGCCCGATAGTTACTATATTTACGTGTAATCTTGCTTATGTGCTTAGCGACTTATAGTTGCATAGCAATGACTAATCTCGTCTCATCTAATTAGGTGTTATGATTGCTTGGACTGGCATTGAGCACTTCCGTGTTGGAAGGTTTGATCCTCCACCACCTGTCAATGAGCTTGTAGATACTTTGGTTCGTCTCTCTCTCTCTCTCTCTCTCTCTCCCTTCATGGTTGGAGTGCCTTCATATGTGTTACTCAGAGGGCGTACATTTATAGGAACTAGTAAGGATCACGTGCTTTGCACTTTATATAGTAATTTGAAAGAAAAATATTGTGGACCTTGGTGAAAAACACAATTGAAATTAATCAATACGACTATTATAACTAAACTATAAATATAAATCATTATTAACTTCTAGTCAAAGACTCGTGGTATAAAAAGTTAATTGCACAAACATGCTCTTACTTTCAAGCCCAAAATTTTCACGCCAATTATCATAAATATTTTTCACTATTTATCATACTTATTTCCTTCGTAACATCAAGTTGCTGCTAAAGAGAATCTTGATTGTTTTATATTATATCTTATTATTAAAAGTATACTGATATTTGTAATTAGTCTCAAGCATCTTCCACAAGTATCAAACTCTCATTGAAACACTACAAGTTTGATTGTACAGTAATAAAAGTGAAGAAAGTGTTTAGAAATAATTAATGTCAAGTGTATATATTGGAGTTGTTTAATTTCCTATAATATATTTTGATGACATATATATAAGTATAGGAAGTGAAATTGAGAAAAGTATGAATTAACAAAAGTTCAAAAATTGACCCGAAAAGGATTGTCGAAAATAAAGTATCTAATGGGAAGAAATTATGATTAATAATGTTTAACAAAGTCTGTAAGACGAAATGAGTTATGAGCTTAAATGTTGCATCTTTGAAACTAAAAATCAAGTGAACTCAAGAGATCTAGCAGGACACATATAGAAACTGAACTGTTCAGACAACAAATTGAGTAGCCCTAGCTTTCAATGATCTTTCCAAAGTTTTACCAATCATTTAATTTTAGAGTCTCGGTACTTTTTCCTGCAAGCATCCCCGCTAAAGTTCAAAACATTATTACTTAGTATTTTCAGAATCATTCATTATCCATCTTGTTTCTTTTTGTACAGTGATGGTCATCTCTTATATTGATGGTTATGGGGGGTTAAAATATATCCTGCAATTTATTTGCTTTTGGTAATGATCTAGTCTATTGCTCCCTCTGTCCCAAAAAAATTATCATATTTCTTTCTAGACTATCCCAAAAAAGTTAAGAAAGATTATGTAAGGGTTTTTACATGTTTATCCATTGTACACTTTTTTTTTCTACTTATCTCTCCACATTTAATTCTCAACCAACCAATTTCTCTCACATGAACCATTTTCTTCCTCCCCCCTCTCGGGATCTTGGAATAGAATGAGAAACTCATATAATAAGACTCATATCCTAAATAAGCGTGTAGTCAAATACGATCAAATAATTTGGGATGGAGTATAATTTTCATATATATATATATATATATATATATCTTATTTTAAGTTTAAATACAAAGCAAGTCTTTTTTTAACTTTTTCAATCTTAAGTTTTAACGTTCGAGTACAATTTGTCAAAAATCTTAATTATACTTTATTTTTGTACTTTTCAATTAAAAAATCTATAGTGTACTCCATATTTATCTTGATAGTGTACTTTAAAGCTCTCTTTTACTTTTGTCTAGCATGACCATCACTTAGGAATGTAATTCTTCAAATGTTAGTCCTTGTCCCTTCATCTCACCATATAGCCCACCACCATCATCCCTTTACACTTCTTCAGCTTCAACACTCTCTCTCTCTCTCTCTCACACCCCCACAACCAGCCACAGCCACAATCACATCCCACCATTATCGTATTCTTCAGCTTTCTCACCCAATCAATTGTCACATCTTTTTCACTCCAATTACTTGCAACAAACCATCACGATTCAACAAACCAAATGAGCAAAAATGAAAATTTGAATTTGGGGTTCAAAATCTAGAAGAAGATATATAAGATTCTAGTTTGCGTCAAACTATTCTTGTTTGCCGCTATTAGCCACCACTGATCAACCTACCACTGCGTTTAATCAGCCCACCACCTGTCCAATTCACCCACCGCCACCAAACGGCCCACCACCGCCTCAAAACGACCCTCCACAAATCACAATCGCCATCAATCAGCCTTTCACGACCCACCACACCTCTAATTAACATGCCCACACACATTCTCTCAAAACTAAGGGTTCTTTTACAAAAAACAAAAGAACCCTTAGCTCTAACTAAAGCATGGATTCCTATACGTGTATTCTAAAGAAAAATGTTTGATATCTTAAGAGAATTCAAATGCACACTTATTTTTTTCAAACAACACTCCAATTCAAAATGGATATATGATGGGAAAAAAGTTTCAAGTAAAGAATAGCCTTAATCAACATCAATTTTGTATGAAGACTTCAGTTTAAAAAGGAAATTTTATGAAGGAAAAGAAAAAGAGGATTAGCCATTTAACTCTAGTTAGAATTACATATGTATATATAAAATCCTAAAAAACTTCAGTTTTACAATAGCTTCCTTATACCAATATGTTCATCTTAATAATCAAGAATTAAAGTTCATGTTTACGATATTTTCAATGTACTAATATGTTTGTATTGAAATCTATATAAATGTAGAATAATTCAAATGTGGTGTAGGCATCAACATACAAATATGAAATACTACAAAATTAAAAATGATTGAGTTTCTGACAAAATATTTAATTTAGTTTAGGTATGTTACATTTCTTGAAAAAGGTTATAGAAAATCTATTCTTGCAAGTATTTTCTTTAGTCAAATATGATGGAGAAGATTTAATAATTCTAAGGTAATTTAGTTTTAACGTGAATAGAGGCGGTAAGGTTTGATAAGAACTTTTTCAATAATTAGATCATGCAGAAGTTAAAGGATGATTTTATAGAATTTTCATAGGGTTTCTTCTCCTTTTTTTTTTTTGAATGAAAGTCAAAACAACTCTTTACTCTAACAAAAACATATTTTCTAATAAAGATATTTTAACGAAAGAGACTTAATATCATATGAGAAATCAAAGACACTCTTATTTTTTAATCACACTCTTATTGAAATAGGTATTTAATGAAAAAAAATTAAATTAAAAGTCAAAACAATCCTTAACTTTAATCAAAACATATATTCTAATAAGGATATTTTCAGGAAAGAGGCTTGATATCTTATGAGAAGTCAAAAACACCCTTATTTTTAGTCACTCTTATTAAAAATAAGTATTTAATGAAAAAAAATAAGTCAAAAGTCAAAACAATCCTTAACTCTAACCAAAACATATATCCCAATAAGGGTATTTTAAGGAAAGAGACTTTATATCCTATGAGAAGTTAATGACACTCATTTTTAAATAACACTATAACTTAAAAAAGGTATATAATGGGGAAAAAATGTTTTAGGTCAAAAACACACTTACTCACCCTTAACTTTTTATGGAAATATCAATTAGAAAAGGGTATCTTAAGGAAAGAAAATATTAGTCATTTAAGTCCATATGTGCTTTTATACATGTATAGATGATTGATATGACAAATGCAATGATTGCCTGTTATTCATCTAGTAGTTTGTTGGCCTGTTTTTGTTTTGCTCCTGCAGATAAGGAATCTTCTTGTGGCTTTCTTTAACCCTTAGGAATGTTGCCTCTAGTTGTGCTTGGTTGAAAAGAAGCCTCAGAAGTGAAGCATATAAGCTTCATCTATCAGCTGTCCTTTTCTCCTCTCGTAGAGTTTATCTTTCTGCGTTGAACCAGAAAAAATCATTGAGCTGTATCAGCTTTTGGGAACTTTGTTTTCAATGTAACACCGGTTTAATCATATGGTCAATTGTGAACATCTGTTTGATTTTAATTTCAGTTGCGAGGAGAGGGAAGGGTATTGGAACGGGATGTCATGCACAGTTCACTGATAACTCTCTCTTGCATTACACCTTATTTTAATGTGTGTACTCAATTTATCAGCTTGATTTACGGCCGAGGTGGCCGTTGGGCGAGGAATTAGCCAGAGGAAGAAGTGAAGCTCGCTCAATGAGGACAGCCCGGATCCATCCATCTCTTACATCTATCATCCAAGCATCTCAGCAACCTCATACGTAGCCAGCAATCTTTAGCCCATTTTCCCAAGTATAGTGGACAACCTCATTTCCAGGTGAGGGCATTTCTGTTGATAAGACAGATCAAGTTGCGGTAAGTATGGAGAAGATACCTGCAGTGAAGTGCATGAAGCAACTTTTCCCGACGCATCTGGGCAGCTACGTTTTGCAGCCGGAGTCTTTAGATCTACTTGCTTACACAAGAAGGCTATGAATTGCGCCCTTCTGACTGTAAGAGAGTGCATACATCTGTTCCCATTCATTTTTCATTGTAGATACCTCCTACCCTCGGTAGAGGTGGCGGTGGGCGTTCGAGATGTGATTACAGACTTTATTTTTGTTACGCTGTTAGTTTTCTCATTGGTGACAAAAACACTTTAGTACGTTGTTGGAATAGATTGTCATTTATCAGCTAGTGTAACTGTGAGGTAGTTCAAGGTTCTCACTACTTCGAAAGAAGAAAGAGAGTACTGATTGTCATGTTACCTGTTCCTGTTTATGAGCAGTTCCATGTTGACAATAAAGGAAGGCTGTTTTCTTTTTTTTTTTTTTTTTTTACTGTAGGTAAAAATCTTACCAATCATCATATTTTTAATAAGCAAGCAGTACAAGATAGAATACAATAAAAGAAAAATAATAGGTGATTGCTTTCCCTGCAATGTAACAACTACAGACAAGGAACGACACATAGTCATACGTTCTTGAATATCCAAGAGCGACTAAAACATGACTGGCTTTATAGTCAAAGAACTTCTATCGAAGACTACATGCATAAAAGATTAGTATATTTTATCTAGGTCAAGACACTAACTATATACAAGGGACAACCACCCTGAAGATTACATGCATAAAAGATTAGTATATTTTATCTAGGTCAAGACACTAACTATATACAAGGGACAACCACCTTGTCCTAGAGGTGTGCCCACGACCAGAAAAAAGACAAGAAAATCTACAAAAGAACTACAAAACCCAAAAGATAAGCCGAAAACCGAAGAACACAACAAAGTCAACGATGCAAGTCATGTGCCCAAATTATACAGCTGTCAACCATGCCCACCAAGTGCCCCTCGAGCCCCACGCTCATGCGCCACCTTACACCACACCACGCTACCCACTGCCAAGCTCGGTACTGGCGCCATCGCCAGCCACCGTTCCTCTGTCAACCACAACTAACCCCACCACCAGTTCCCAAGAACCACCACAACCATTGCTTACCACCCTTGTCTCCAATTACCACACTTCAAACCACAACCTCACTTACAGCCATCCACCCCCACAGACCACCAATTCCAACCAACCACTCCCCACGCCGGCGTCACACAGAGCTGCCCACCAATGCCATCCAACCCACGAGGAACCGAGAGGGGGGAGGGGAGATGTTCATAAGCATCCTACCGTTTAAATTGTATAGAACTTGTACATTTTTTATCTTTGATTTTGGGTGACCTACGACATTGGCATCCAGTAATATCATGAACAACTATACTTCAAAGTTCATATCCTTATACTTGCGTAAGCAAACATTTTAACCTAATATTTGCAGGCAGGCTTAAAATCTTAAGCCTGTATATTAGCCTGCAATAAAGGGAACTAAGTATGCAAGCAGAAATAATTTAAATCGTGCCGAACAGAACTGATATCAAATTAAATAATTAGTTATTTTAAAAGTTTAAATGGTTGAGGAATGCCGGTAATCATATGGCTTATCATCGCCAATAAGGTCAAGCGAAGGAAGAAACAATCGGTTTAGGAAAGTGTTTTTAGGCGGGAAGGATATTCTACTGTGTGAGGGCGACCATTCGAGAGAGAGAGAGAGAGAGATGGAGGTGTCTCGATTGCCGATATCGGCTTCGCAGAGAGGGAAGCTCATATCAGCTGGCTACTCCTCTCTCTCCTCGCTGTCCTCCGTCTCTCCCTCCCACCTTGCCACTGGTACTTTCTTACATCTCTCTCTCTGTTAGAGAAACGCGGTATATCTTGATTGACACTTGCTCCGTTTCATTTGGTTTTTCCCTTAGTATGGCTTGTCAAACGCTACTTATTTAGTCTAATTTTGAGTTCGATCAGCTGTTTACATGTATCAGTATCAGTATCTGTTCTTATCAGGAACTGAACCTCTTCCTTATAACAAAGTTCGATTTCTTGCTTGTAGAACGCTAACACCTGTTTTAAATAATTACTAGTATGCAGGTACAAACTTCTCTGATATTTTCCTAAGTCGCTGGTGAAATTTTCGATACATATCCAGCATGTTTTGCATCTCTCGTGTTGGTTCATTGTACTCGTTCAAATGGGCTGTCCCCTGATATTTGAGTCCATTTGACTTTCCTAACGCCTTCTAGGGAGGGACATTTTTGTGCATAACGTTGATAACATTGACCGTAGTCGATTGTGATTTTTCAATCCCTTTTGGCTTGTCAAAAGTGAAAGTGATACCGTATTCAAACAATAACTATGCTTGAGTCGTGCCATTAAAAATTTATTGAAATTCCAAAAGAACTCAAATCTGGGAGATGCACCTTTTCTTCGTTTTTTCTGCTGTGGCATTTTTAGGAAGTCAGTTCATTTTTAACTCCTGAAATTAAAGATTCTAAACGTGGTTGAAAAGTCAAAAGTCCCCCAACTTTCTGGGTGTGGTATTAATTTTTTTCTCTTTTGACAAATGGCATCTTAGGAACCTTTTCAATGGTGGTCAAAGTTGTTCCTTGTGTCAATCAATATCTTTACTTGATTCATTCTTGACTGTTTTGTAGAATTAAAAATCTCGGAGAATGAAGCACTTGAAATTCTGAAGGCTGCATCACATGGTTGTAGCTTGGACAGCTTCGAGGGAAGTCATGCTATTGTCAATGGTAATCACTCTCCTCTTGTTACATAGTTGTTATTTCTTGTTTTCTAGCAAATATAAATACTTTGTTAGAGCTTACTCAAAAAGTTAACAGAATAAGACTGCAGCTTGCTATTTGAAAAATTAATACCATTGGAACTCTTGGTTAATTAGAAAGATGCACAGTTAATGTTAATCTTTTTGCTTAAAGTAGAAAACAGTATCGTCTAGCATTATTGATTGTCTTTAGAGAGTTCTGTCTCAACGAAAGAGAATAGTGGTTCTGAGCAATGACTTCTAAGTTACTTGCTTAGTTAGTATGCTATACAAAAAGGGTGGGCACATAGGCGACGTGCATGTTTTGCTACCCAACTCTTTGAAAGTTGCATATATTCATCAAGTCAAGCACCTAATAACTTGTAGAAAGCTGGATCATTGTGCTTGTTAAAGGCGCAGCCTGAACAAGCCATAGTGTTCGTGAAGGCAATCACATGGATAAGAACCTTCACGTGAACAAAAGGAAGTCGTGCATTTTCGGTATACATCATTAATTAACACTTTAATAGTCACCTTCTGAATTTTTAACAGAAACTAGGCAATCCTATGTGTGTTATCTATGCTTACATGTGGTCTGTGCCCTTCATTGCTTTTGTCTACATGTTGTCTATGTGTGTGATTCTACCTAGATGTGCGTCCAGCACCGACACTGACAGGGATACCACGCACCGCAATTTCCAAAATAACAAATTTTTTACACCGCAAGAGACCGCTAGAAATCTCTGTGTGTATATATTATGTATGGGCATGTATATATTGGTTTTAAGCACATTCCACCCTCGTGAAAAAGTAAAACACCAACTAATAAACCATAAATTGGAGTCATACTTGAAATTAAGTTACTATAGGTAATACGGTAATGCAAGATCCCATAAAACAAGTCAAAAGGAAAAGATAAACGTCTTTCATCTCTTCCATCCACCAAGATTTAATGAACATTAATTGCCTCGTGACGTTTATTGTCTTCTGGACCTTCATCATCATCCTCTTCCCTGCTCAAGCATATCAATTAGGAGGTTTGTCTTCTACATTATATTGCCTTCGTTGATTAGCCCCATCTCCCTCTCACTTAGGTATAAGTAGATTGGAATACAATCTACCGTTAGGGTTTGCCCTAGTCTTCCAATTTATAATACAACCACAACTTTCCCTAGCATTCTATCATGACCCTCAATTTAAGTTCAAAAGTTTGCAGTTTTGGTGTTCGACACGGTGTCCGGTAATTAAAATTTATCCAGACACCATAGAGAGGTATCGAACACGTGTCTGGAAGTGTTCGAGGGATGTCTAAGTGACGGTAGGTGTCGGACACGATTCCTCAGCCCAAGAGAGGTGTCCATGCTTCCTAGGCATTACATTTATCATGATGCTAACAAAAGTTCGATCATGTGTTGTGATGGTGGATAAATTCTCATCTCCTCTTGGTTTCAAAGTTGGCACTGACAATCTAGGATTGCACTTGGGTCTTTTATTATGTCTTAGTTTTGGTGGTTGAAATGAAAGGAGATGGGCGGTTGGAAGATCTTTTTGTTACCCTTAAGGAGGTTGAGAGATAAAAATCCTAGAGGAATAAAAACTATTACCATTTGAATTGGAAGTCAATGCAAGTTCCTTCCAGGGAATGGTCTTGGTATCCTATATTGAGGAAGTCAACCAAGGTTTATGGGCAGATGACGATGGAAAAAATTGGGGATATGGGTCAAATTGATAAACTGAACTTAAATTGTTGACATGTTTTTAGGAAGGACTTGCAAGGTTTCCCTAGTGAGGCAACATCTGGAGCGCACTAACAATTGGGTAGAATTTTTAGGTTAGTGTGTGTTGGTGATGGTAGAGTATTGTGCCGAGCGTTCTCTGTACAGTATTGGTTGAAGAGGTTGCAACCTGAAATCCAATAAGCAGAGGAGATATAATGGATGGGGAAAAGTGATTACTTTGTTTGAGACTAAATGACTTGGGACCGAAGACATCAGCTACATTATGCTAGGTAAGGGTACTGGAAACATTATTAGCTACATTATGCTAGGTAAGAGTAGTGGAAACATTATTTGGAAGAGCGTGGCTCCAAAGATGATGGTTTCTTTGCTTGGGAAGCAGCGACTGGAGCAATCTTAGTAGGACACAACTGAGGAACTCAAAAGAGGAAGAAAGCCTACTTCAAATACTGCTTCATGTGCAAAGAGGACGAAGGAGAGTGTATCAGTCTTTGCTCCATCCCCCTATGGTAAAGACTGCTGGAATATGCATTTGAGTTGGTACCGCTTGGTGGTACCAAGAACAGTGAAGAATGGACAAAGAGAGAATTGTTTGGGAGTGTTCTTAACCATGTCTGGTTACGTATGGAGTGATAGGAATAGGCATGCTTTTGAGTGCGTTGAAACTTGCAATGACTAAAGTTGGACAGGAGGTTTTTTATTTATCTATTTCATTTTCTTTAGATGGGATATCCTTGCCGTAATTTGTGTTTTCATTCATTTACTTATTAAGCAAGAAGAACAGTAAATCGACGTCATTCAAGTGTACAGTGGATTTTAATGGTTTACTTGAAAATTCAAAATGACTGTTCTGGATACTCCACTTAAACCAAATATAAACTGCCAGAACTCATTTCATGTAGGTGCACAGACTGCATGGGAGATGCTACGTGAGGAGGATATGCTTACACGCATCACCACATCCTGTGCAGATCTGGACAACATCCTGGGTGGAGGAATTAGTTGCAAAGAAGTAACTGAAATTGGTTAGTCTCTTTTTTTATTATTTTTTTTTATCTTGAACTGGTTGTTCGTTGTGAAATTTTCATTTTATGCAAGTTTCTCAGATATTAAGTGAACTTTATGTTGGTAAATGAATCCTTTATGCTCTTGGCGTACTTAGGTGGAGTACCAGGCATTGGCAAGACACAATTGGGGTATGTATTTGCCATCTTAGGTTTCTGCATTAACTTGGAGCTTCTTTTGCTGTTAAGAGGTAACAAAAATTACAGGATTCAACTTGCAGTGAATGTTCAAATTCCAGCTCATTATGGTGGCCTTGGAGGAAAAGCAATTTATATAGGTAGTGTCATGAATTGTGGTTTTCCCTCATGTATTCTTTAAAGTGCTTCTTGTTCTTTTATCAGTTGTATTGGTTAAGACGTATATTGTTCTGCATGCTCAGATACAGAAGGAAGCTTTATGGTGGAGCGTGCTATGCAAATTGCAGAAGCATGCGTAAAGGACATGCTGGAGTATGATGGCTTGCTCAGGAAGGACTCTCAAGCTCGCCAGTTGAAAATGCAGCCAAAGGAACTTCTGGGAAATATATTTTATTTTCGCATCTGTAGTTACACAGAGCAGATTGCCATGATAAATTTCTTGGAGAAGTTCGTGTCAGAACATAAAGATGTAGGTATAGTTGTGCATTTGTTGTTTTGGACCATTTTCCATCAAACCTACAGCCAAAGTTTGTGATTGCTTGTTATTCCTTTCTTACAAACAAATGCAAATCTCTTTTCTAGATGCTTCCCTCTTTGGATTTGTTTGAAATTGATAAAGCAGTGTCAGAAATTCAAAATTTTTAATGCAATGTATGCCGTCAGATTTTGGTTAAGTATAAAGAATGAGGATTCTCGAGCGTGTCTAATGTGGTGGCAGAACAAGATTTTGTGAGAAAGATGCAGGTGTTGGATTGGAGAATGTCCCGAACTGTTTTCATATGCTTACTGGTACTAATCACTTCTCATATATGTGCAAAAATGCAGCCGTCAGATACTGGAAAACTTTTGCAAATTGATTTTCCCGGTCACGGGGCCACTTTTAATTTCCTTTGGGCAACATTAAGTTCTGACTGGATTGATTTTCTCAAGTTACTGTTGTCATTATGCATACAAGGGCGTCTCTTACATACGTTGCTTTTCCATGTGCTAGTGTATATGTTAGTGTCATGGGATCTCATCTTCCTGCTGTTAGCTACAGGTCAAGGTGGTTATTATTGATAGCATAACACTTCACTTCCGTCAAGATTTTGATGACATGGCTCTTAGAACTCGAGTACTCAGTGGAATGGCCTTAAAGTTGATGAAACTTGCAAAGACCTTCAGTTTGGCGGTAAGAAATCATTCCCTTCTCGTCTATAAAAATTCTTTAAAAAACTTGTAAATTTGCATATTCCCATCCAAGTTGTAAATTTGCATATTCCCATCCAAGTTTATAGATTTACTGTTGGCTTGGGGATGAAATTTGTATTTTCAGGTTATCTGGGTACCCTTAGGTTTATTTTGCTTTCTTTGCTGATCTAAATGTTAAAAATGCATCTTAATCTACTTGAGCACGTTTGCTCTAAAGCATCTTTTTTTTGAAACTTTTACTTGTCATCATATCTATTGGGGGCTAGAAATCCACCACCTACGAAGTACTCATTCTTCTTTGGCAAACCCCAAATGCAAGTGTCACGTATTATCACATATACGAACCCAAAAGATGCAACAGAAAAAACTTGGCCAACTGACATTAATTGAGAAAGGTACAACCAAGGAAAGACAGCATACAAGAGGATCCTGATAACCAATAGCAGAGGGTCATAACAGTTGGTGAATTTTGAGTGGCTAATGAAATTTATCAACTATTTGTGGAAACCCTCGTGTGTGCATGCTACTTATTGAGCTCCTGCATCTCTTCGATCTTCTGAAGGATATGTCCTCTGTGACTTTGAGCAGGTTGTTCTACTCAATCAGGTGACCACCAAGTATTCAGAGGGTTCATTCCATTTATCTCTTGCTCTAGGTAAACAATTCTCTCGTGTCTGTATTGGCTTTCTCCTTGGCACTGAAGGATATCGGAAGCAAGTATCTGAATAGCTATATGAATTTCCACATTTGCATGGTGAACATGTATGCCTTCTAATAGTTGTGTAAATTCCAACTTTGTTGTTAAACTGTGCTTAGGTGATAGTTGGTCACATGCATGCACTAATCGGGTAATCTTGTACTGGAATGGCAATGAAAGATGCGCATACATTGACAAGTCTCCATCTCTCCCATCAGCATCTGCCCCATATTCTGTGACAGCTAAAGGAATTCGAAGTTTAGCTTCCAACTCTAAACGGCTCAAAATGATGCAAGCTCTCGATTAAGAAAGGCATAGCTTTTCTATTTTGTTTATGTCCAAGTTCTGTTGCAATTTGCTGCGCTTTGTAATCACGTCTCCCGGGAACTTGGGGAAATCTGAAAACTGCTGACCCCAGTAACAAAGGTGGAATGTCTTGTTTTTAAAGTTTTTTAAAGTCCGTCCCTAATATCTTGAAATTGTCCATGTACTATGCTCTGTCGCTAAATTAGACCCTTCGTTTTATATTGCAGTTAAGCTGAGGGCTAAATTCGTTATTTATGCTTTTAAGAAGAAAAAAAATGGCACGTCATGCACATGACACTCCCCAAATTGAATAAGACGAAGGATAGGCCAAATGAACAGCTACACGGGACAATTGCGATCTATCAACATATGAAGATTCCCACCCGCCACCCCGTCAAACTCCCACCACCACACCAAAACCTGCCACCACCTGTGAAACTCATAACCTCCCGAGACACCCATCGAAACCACCACTGCACCCCCACTATACCATTAAGAAAGCCACAACCTGCCACTAGTTGATTAAACACAACCTTAATTAACTAGAAAAGCATCGTAGCAGGATGCAGGGATGAAGACGAAGGGCCACATGCACCCACAACATGCTTCTGCCCTTCCTTCACCGCAGTTGTTGCCCCCTCCTCCCGCCACCGCTCCACCAACTCCAGCAACTACCAACGTCACCAGCCCCATCAACAGATCCTCCGGAGAGTAATTAGTCGATCTTGGACCTTTTTGACATATCATCTTTGTTGTTGGTGAAGGCGACATAAGTTAGTTGCGGGTGGGCTATGAGCGGTGGTGTGTTGACTAGATATGAAAAGAAAGAGTAAGAAGGTCGCATTTGTCGTGGCATGGTAGAAAGAATATTTTGTGAAAAAAAAAAGGGTCATTGGACAAAATACGAAGGAGAAAATTGAATTAAAACCTTATTTTTTTTAACCGTAAGAATATCACAGTTGATACATAACATAAGAGAGTTTTTGTCATTAATAATCTGTTTTTAAAACTTAATTACTTAATTATTTAATTTTGAATCTTATTTACCTATGTAATCCTTTTTTGAAAATCGCAGTTTCAAAGTGAGATTTTAAAGGAGAAAACATGATTTGAAACAGAGATTTCTTTTAAAATTTCTGTTTCAAACAAAGATTTCATACCTTTTCAAAAGAAATCTCTGTTTCAAATCACGTTTTCTTTTCTTGAAATTTCACTTTGAAATTGCGGTTTTCAAAAGGGTTTACACAGATAAATAAGATTTAAAATAAAATAATTAAATAATTAAATTTTAAAAATAAATTATTAATGACAAAAACTCAAGGAGCCACCATAAAGGTCATCCCCTTTATTTATTACGTTGGCAATATCTTTCAAGTTGTCTCCTAGGTTGCGTATGGCAGGAGCCAATTTCAGTTATAGCTCGTGTCTGCCTCGTGGTCTCTTAGGTTGCTTGAGTCGGTTTTCTTGGTTGGTAACTGCGTTCTCTTCACGATTGGCTAATGCTTCTATTTAATTGTCAACAAGTTGTACTGATTGCTTTCTGAGTAGGTTCCTTGTACATAATTTATTCATCTTTTTTATGATCTCCACTTAAGGAACTGTTGATGCTGCTCTCTAATCTAATCTAATCACTTTCTATTTTATTTATTTGTTTTTGGGGATGGCTAATTGGTGGTCATAAAGCATGTTCCGTCTCTAATCACTTTAGTTACTAAGTCTGACCAAAGACTGTACAAGTAGTTTGACTTGATATTTTTGTTGAAAGTAGTGTTGCTTGTACAACTCTGTTACTTAATTAAGCAAAATAATGCTATGCTGCTCTTTTTAAATTTTTATTCTGAATTTTGATTTTCAACAGCTAGAGGGTAAGAAGTGATATAAACTGTGTAGAACGTGAATCTTAGATGCTAAATTATGAAAAAAAGTTATGATGACCTCATAGTCACAGCAAAGATGCCACAACCTAGGTACATTCAAAATGACTATTGGATTGTTGGTAGTGTCTTTGGAGACACTTAATGGACACATCTTAACAATAATTGTTAGTGTCACTGAAATATTTGCCACTAATCGTATCTAACTAGGCTACGAAACTAATCGAGCTATCCGGGCACGACTCGTGTTTGTGTAATAAGAAGCTCGTTTCAGAGTTGCTCATGTTACAGACAAATCAAGCTTGAAAATTTCCGGAAGTTTATTAACCTCTTACTTGGCCCAACTCGGCACGACATGCATATAATGATACAAAAATGTATTCGCCATGGGCTCGAGTGATATATATAAGTCGAGCTTGAACATAATATACCAATCATTTATTGTAGCTAAATACTTTCTTACTTATGAAATTGCCATTGCACAACGACGACATTTTTAGAATAATATTTGAAAATAAAAATGGTGTCTAAAATGAAAAGCCTGAATGGGTATCTTTGAGTGGATGAATAAACACTTTGGATAAGCAAAAATGAGATGATGAATGCCCAAGAACCCTGGCAGGCAGGAGGAAAGTGCCTCTACTTGTAGACTCGATTTGAGCCTTTTGCCATTCTTGCGGGTATGCGAGGAAATGCTTTCTTAACTTATTTCCGTCAATCCAAACACGTTATGAGGCGAACATAATATTATACGTCATAAAAGATCAATTATAAGTGATGGTAAATTGACAATTTGTAATTGATTCTCTTCAAGCCGTCAGGGTTGTCCTTAATACTTGAACAATACAGAAGGAAATCACGCAAAAAATGGGGTGAAGCAAAGTCTGACGAAGAAGAAGCCATTTTTAGTGACGAAAGCTTTTCCAGTTTTCAGCGACAAAAAACATAACAAGTTGAAGGAACGTACGAAAAGCTTGTTACAGGAAATCAGATGTATATATTCTTTTCCTGAAAATGCGCATATGCACGCACCATAAATAAAGAAATGAAATGCACTCATTTCCTACCCACAATCAACGCTCCTGATCTCTCTTCCCCCCATCCAACGCCCGCAATCACTTCATCCATCCCCCTTCCTATTCTGCTCCTTCCTTCTCGTCCACACTCTGCAAGCTAACCCATAACACTCATCACACGCCAACGCCATACCAACCCCCCCCCTCTCATTCACCGTTTGTTTCAAAAAATTGATTAATTTTTAAATTAAAAAATTTGTAAGTGTTTTTTTTTTTAATATTTACACTTTTTAAACTTTTTTTTTTTTCTCCTTTTATATTTAATCCTTTAACAATTTTTTTTCTTATTGTTCACTTTCTTTCATCTTATAAAACATAATTTATATTTAAAATAAACGTGCAAGTTCATCATTATCAAATAATTTGACAAAGAAAAAAATATGTAAGACGCAAAATTTATTATATACAAATTATCGTTACTTCGTAAAACTTTTGACGTTATCTACAAAATTAAGAAGTAATTTTTTAATACAATACAAACTTGTGTATTATAAGTAAATAAATGGAAGATTACTTTATAAATATTCAAAACAAAATCCACCAACCCTTCCAGTTTCTCTCTCTAAAAATCCAAGAAAGTAAGACCCTTCCTACCACATAAACTCCAATATCACTCTCTCTCTCTCTCTCTCTATCATAGTTAGTTTCACTATACTCTCTCTCTAGAAAAAATTCCAGGCGGAGCCATGGCTTCTTCTTCCTCTCTCACCCTCTCCCAGGCCATCCTCGCCCGCTCCGCCCCACGCCATGGCTCCTCCTCGTCCCCCCAACAGCCCTCCACCCTCTCCCTCCCCACCTTCTCCGGCCTCAAGTCCTCCTCACGCGCCGCCTCCGCAGCCACGCGCCGACTCGTCACCCCCGCTATTCGCGGCCCGGTGCGCGCCTCGGCCGCGGTGGAGACGGTCGAGAAGACCGAGACCGCCCTGGTGGACAAGTCGGTCAACACCATCAGGTTCTTGGCGATTGATGCGGTGGAGAAGGCCAACTCGGGTCACCCCGGCCTGCCCATGGGATGTGCCCCGATGGGCCACATTTTGTACGATGAGGTGATGAGGTACAACCCGAAGAACCCGTATTGGTTCAACCGGGATCGCTTTGTTTTGTCCGCTGGGCATGGGTGTATGCTTCAGTACGCTCTGCTTCATTTAGCTGGATATGATAGCGTTAAGGTCAGCTATCTCTCTCTCTCTCTCACAGGTATATAGTAATGCGTATGAAATGTTAATTTGGTTGGGATCTGGTTCAAATGTTACATCTTTGAGGTCAACTTTTAGGCTGAATTTGGGAGTATTGCTTGGTGGCTTTGTTCTTGCTATGCGTAAATTGTGCGTGTGGAAAACTGAAGATTCTCAAATAAAGAAATTTCTTTCTAAATACTTGTTCTTGTTTTTGGTTTAACGTTTAGATTCAGTAAGAAGAGTATGTTTATGTGCTTAGCTTTTGTATGTATTGGTAGAATAATTCTACGTTTGGTTAAACAGGATGAAGATGTTCATGGATTTGCTAGCTCAACTTCCCTCTGAGTTTTGCTTGGTGTTTTTGTGCACTGGTTTGGCAAAGACCAAAATTTCTCTCAATTGGGCATTTCTTTTTGTTCTTTTCTCCTTTTTTTTTACTTTATGGATTAGAGATAGCAGATAAGATAGATTCAGAAACCAGATCTTTTTTCGTAAGGTTATTTTTTCCTGGACCCATGTAGATCTGACATATAATGGTTTTCGTTGAAGTTGCTATGTGATTTCCTTTTTGTTTTACATGTATTTCTATAACTTTTTTTGTTTGCGTGAAGCTTATTTTTCCATTTGAGGTCCATTCAGGATTCCCTCTTTCTGAAACATTTTGTGTGAAACTAAACTTTAGGAAGAAGATTTGAAGAGTTTCCGGCAATGGGGGAGCAAAACACCTGGTCATCCTGAGAATTTTGAGACCCCTGGTTGTGAAGTCACCACTGGTTAACATCTAATCCTGAAAGCTTCTTTCTTATGGTTGCAACTATACAGTTGGTGATATGTGCATCATTCTTATGCAGGTCCTCTTGGTCAGGGTATTGCCAATGCTGTTGGTCTGGCCCTTGCTGAGAAGCATTTGGCTGCTCGCTTCAATAAACCAGACAGTGAGATTGTTGACCATTACACGTAATATATCTTCTGAGATCTTTTGCTTTTCATGTTTCTTACATAGATATAAAGCATAGTGGCCTAATCTTGATTGTTTTGTTGGCTTTAGATATGTGATCCTCGGGGATGGTTGTCAAATGGAGGGGATTGCGAACGAAGCATGTTCCCTTGCTGGGCATTGGGGACTTGGAAAGCTGATTGCTTTCTACGATGACAACCATATCTCCATTGATGGTGACACAGAGATTGCTTTCACTGAGAGTGTTGACACCCGTTTTGAGGGTCTTGGGTGGCACATTATCTGGGTCAAGAACGGAAACACCGGCTATGATGATATTCGTGCTGCCATCAAGGAAGCAAAGGCTGTAACCGACAAGCCGACTTTGATCAAGGTCCGAAACTTACTGTACACGAAGTTGGTACATCCATGTATGAGGTCAAGCAGAATGATTTTAATGCGTTTAGGAATTGTGTGTATTTGAGAAAGTGTTTGATTATTTGTTTTTTAAGATCCCATGTAATAATGTTGTTGCATAGTTTACTTTCATAGGTTTGTTTTAGCTGTATTGGTGTATCACCGGGTAAGAGAGACGATCTGGACTTGGCTTTGCATACCGTGGCAGAGTAGGGTTGTTTCTTCCATCACGAGTCCACATGCGCACATAGAAACACAGACCTAGGAGTATTTTGCCTTTTGTATTTCTTTTGCTTTAGATTAGGGCTATGCCTTTGCTCAGATTTGCTTTCTTACAGGTGACTACAACCATTGGTTTCGGATCACCCAACAAGGCAAACTCTTATAGTGTGCATGGAGCTGCACTGGGTGCTAAGGAAGTAGATGCAACTAGAAAGAACCTTGGATGGCCATATGAGCCTTTCCATGTACCAGAGGATGTGAAGAAGTAAGAATAAATCTATTCTGGCAGCTCTAGTGATGTGGTGTTTTTGGCGGTTGCTTGATGAATATAATTTTCCTGTCTGCAGGCATTGGAGCCGCCATACCCCGGAAGGTGCTGCTCTTGAAGCCGAATGGAATGCCAAGTTTGCTGAATATGAGAAGAAGTATGCAGAGGAAGCCGCAGAATTAAAGTCTTTATTCACTGGTGTGTTACCTGCTGGTTGGGAAAAAGCTCTACCTGTGAGTAATAGTTTCTTCAACTCTTTATCCTGTTTTAAGAAGTCTTTACAAGTGAATTCAGTTTTGGTTTTCAAACTTGTCGCCTAAAAACACCTGAATCTTTGGCATTGAATCATTCTGATCATTTTTGCTTTCTGAAAGCGAGCAGACATTGTCAACCAAGTTAAGAATCTACTCTGTAGACAACATATATAACCATGTTTTGAAACCATTTCTCCTTTTCTCAGACATACACTCCAGAGACGCCCGCTGATGCCACTAGAAATCTCTCTCAAGCATGCCTTAATGCCCTTGCACCGGTTCTCCCGGGCCTTCTCGGTGGCAGTGCTGATCTTGCTTCCTCGAACATGACCCTTCTGAAAATGTTTGGAGACTTCCAGAAGAACACACCAGAAGAACGTAATGTCAGGTTTGGTGTCCGTGAGCATGGTATGGGAGCCATTTGCAACGGCATTGCTCTTCACAGCCCTGGCTTCATTCCCTACTGTGCTACTTTCTTTGTGTTCACTGACTACATGAGAGGGGCCATGAGGATTTCAGCCTTGTCTGAAGCTGGAGTTATCTATGTTATGACTCACGACTCAATCGGGCTGGGAGAAGATGGCCCGACCCATCAGCCCATTGAGCACTTGGCTAGCTTCCGGGCAATGCCTAACATTTTGATGCTCCGACCAGCTGACGGTAACGAGACAGCTGGCGCCTACAAGGTTGCGGTTGTCAACAGAAAGAGACCGTCAATCCTTGCCCTCTCTCGCCAGAAGCTGCCCAACCTTCCTGGAACTTCCATTGAGGGTGTAGAAAAAGGTGGCTACACAATCTCGGACAATTCATCGGGCAACAAGCCAGATGTTATCTTGATTGGAACTGGTTCTGAGTTGGAAATCGCAGCCAAAGCCGCTGATGAACTCAGAAAGGAAGGAAAGACTGTTAGGGTTGTCTCCTTTGTTTCTTGGGAGCTTTTTGATGAGCAATCAGATGCTTACAAGGAAAGTGTACTGCCAGAGGCTGTAACCGCTAGGGTCAGCATTGAAGCCGGATCAACATTTGGGTGGGGGAAAATCATCGGAGGCAAGGGGAAAGCCATTGGGATTGACAAGTTCGGTGCGAGTGCACCAGCAGGAAAAATATACAAAGAGTACGGCATAACAGCAGAGGCTGTTATTGCAGCAGCTAAATCACTTTGCTAGGCCGTGCTAGTTGAGGTTTCATGCTTGCTGGTGGACTTGTTTACATTTTGGGTTCTGGTTCGGATAATTTATACCAGGGCATTGTTTATAGACTCGGCTCAGTTCATGGCCTCTTGAGATTTCTCAATAACTGAAGATAAAGTTTGCTTTGTTGCTTTTATCTTCTTCAGTGCAGCAGCTGAGGCTGCAAACTGAATCAAGATCGAAAAGAGAGAACACGGTTCATGAGTACTCTTGAACTTGTATCAACAGTTGAAACATGTTTTGACATCTGTAATCCTATTGTGGTTGATTATAAATGAGATCACTTGCTTCATTAGAATGCCATCCTTGTGGTTGGAAATGAAATTAATGCAGATGCCGAAGCTAAGTTAATAAAATCGCAATGTTGGTTTGATTCATTGGTTCCTCGTGGAATAACTTCAGATACAATGATAGGCTTCTCACAATTGGCATATATCCCTACATAGGATTTACTTCTGTTGCCAATACTGTGCCTTTTTTTTGGTCTGCCAAATGCTACCTGGACTCGGACCACACAAATGAAACTGTTTTTGAAGTATTAACAATTCATTATCCTGAAGGAGTGGTGCACTTTTTAGTTTTCCTGAAAAAATTTGAGTCAAATGAATAGGATTGGGTGGTGAACTGAAGCTACCCAAGAAGGGTAGGGCTATCTAATCTCTTCATCCATATGTTGGGGATGCTGACCCATTCATGACTATATGTGGTTGTTGGAGATCTGGGTCACAGCTTATTTTATCCACTTTGTTTACTACAACCAAATTCATTGATATTTGGATGCAAAATATCCTCCTTCCCTTCAACACTTCTGAATTGGAGATGAGAGTGGGACCCTCTTTACAAGAATAATAATGTTGTAAAGTTCCAGCATATTCCCCCAGTACCCCCCCCCCCCCCCCCCCCCCCACCCACAACAACCTCACCATCCCCATCTTTCTCTCTGTAGGGGGTTGTTTGTCCCATTCAGGTGGTGAAAGGTCCTTTGTTTGGGAGCATGCAGTCATGCCAAACACCCATAGCACATCTCTTTGTTGAGGAGATACTTTGTATAATGTTCTTGCCGTAAGAGTTTTACTGATAATAGGAGTGTTAATAAAATACTTCATTGTGCTTTTTGAAATTTATAGTGATAACTTTACGTCACTAGCGATATAATTCTATTACAGTTAAAATGTTGTACAACACAGTATCCCACTTTGACTTTGTTATCCGATTAGGTTGTATGGATATTTTAGATAAGAATCTCGTATAACATTTATGCTGTAACAGTTTTAGTGATAATTGATTGTAATTAAAAGTGTTTTGTTGTTGCTGTCAAAAAGTATAGTGACAATCTTTCACCTATAAAATACATATAGTGACATTTTTTTTTTATTATTACAACGTCTCTCTTACAATAGAGTATCTTAATCCAAGGTGTAAAAGGGTGACACTAAATGTGATTCTATCCCTTTATGTCACCTTGGTGGCGGCTTATGTAGAGTAAATATTAAAAGGTGTGAGGAACATGTGCACCCTTTGTATACTGTACTCCTGCAGTGGCTCAGATTGTGATCCAATGAGGAAGCTAAGGCTTCGTTTGACAAATTTTTTTTTTGGTTTTCAGTTTTTAAAGAGCAGTTTTTTAAAGAGCAGTTTAATTTTTTTTTTTATAAAAACAAGTGGGTGTTTGATAACCCCTTTTTTTTTGAGGTTTTTTTTTTTGGTGTTTGGTAACCCTTTTTATTTTGACTTTTTTTTTTTGTGGTTTGCGGTGGCGGTGGTGGGGCGTAGCGGTGGTCGACGGTGGTGGTGGTGGTGGCCGACGGCCGGAGGTGGCAGCCGGCAGTCACCGGCGGTGGTGGCCAGCGGCAGGAGGTAGCTGCCGGCAGTCTCCGGCGGTGGTCGCCGGCGGCCGGAGGTGGCTGCCGGCAGTCACCGGCGGCCGGAGGTGGCTGCCGACAATCTCCGGCGGTGGTCGCCGGCGGCCGACAGTCTCCGGCGGTGGTTGCCAGAGAAGGTGGTGGTGGTGGTCAAAAACCAAAAGTGAAAAAAAAACCAGTTTTTGGAGTTCTGCAGTTTAAAAACTGGTTTTTTAAATTGAAAAAAAAATGGTTACCAAACGTTCCTTTTTTTCAGTTTTTAAAACTAGATATGACTTTCATTAAGTGAGATTTTCGCTATTTTAATTTGCTATGTGATCATTAGTATTATAATAATAATTAAAAAAAAGCACGATAATGCTAAAAAATGACTAGAGCAGCCTTAACTAACATAGAATGCTATTGGCTATTATGAAGTCTGCGTCAATGGTGAAGTGTAATATACAAACAACAATTCCTGCCTATTTTAACTTTCAGATTTTGAAGAATGATGCGTGAAGAGAGATATAGAAGGAGAGAAAATTTAAGAAAAACTTGAATGCAACAGTAAAAGAGAAGGGAGGAGAGAAAATTTGACTCTGCTTGTTAAGAAAAATTTAAATACAACGATGATAAATATGACCATCGGGTTCAAATCCCTAAAACAACGGACCATATAACTTGCAATTCTAAAATCTTTAAAAAAAATGATGATAGGTATGATGTGATGCAACCCAATGAAAACTATGCGAGAATGATAATTCTTTGACCCTTTGAAACCCCTCCGTCTTGTTAGAACCTAACGATCTGTTACACCACATCATATTTATTACATCTATGTCAATGTTTGCCCTCAAAAGATATGACAAGAACTAAAATACAAATCTCTTGTCAAAACATTTCATCGAATTAAACTGGTAAAAGCTTTTTATACTGTTTTGCGTGATGAACTCTTTTGGCCACAAATACTCTGAGAATATTATCTAGCAATGTTTGTCTAATACTACAACTATATGAAGCCTACCTATGCACCTCATCCCCAACCTAGCATTCCTAGCAACAAAATTTGATGATCAAACAGTACTATGTACTAGAGTGTAGATATGGACTTGACTATTTGAAAATAATAAAGCAACTAGATGAAGCATGTAATATTGAGAATTCTAGAAAAAGAAAATTTAAATTAAACGGGAACGACTTCTATGTATGAATCATTTTCTCAGTTACACAAGTAACAAGGCTACTAAATGAGGAAACCAAAATAGAGTAAAACCTTTTAGCAACTATATCAAAGGCAGTAGCTAGTAGCTGGGGGTTGGGTGGGGGAAGTATCTACAACAAAATAAGTGATGCACAAAACAATCAAAATTAACATGTCTGGCGACGGAGATTTCAGATAGGTTAATCTGATGTATGGATGAGGGGTGCCCTTGCTCTTACTTTTATCAGGTTGCCATTAGTTTTGTGGCGTAGGTAGAGACAGTAAAACCGTTGGAGGCCAAAATGAATATCGTGTAAAACTCCAACTTTCTTCCATTATCTAGGGTTGGTTTGCCCTATCTAATATATAAGATAAGAATCATTAGTGTGAATAATTGCACGCGCAAGTCCACTATTATGTGCCCAAGAATCCCTATATAAGTAGTCCTTTCAATGAGGTTGTGTGTTTGGTGTTTGACAAAGAAAGTCCTTAATTCATCTGTTTGATTGTCGTTGAGGTTGTGCACTGAGATGTGATTGCCAAAATCTTGCCTCTTTATTGTAGTGTAACTCTAGAGAAAATTTTACAACCCTTATCGCTGAACGGTTACAAGTGGTAATATGGGAGAAGAAGGGTTATGTGATTTCTGATGGATAGACTGTGCATGGTATTACAAGGAGAAACGGGGTGGGAAGATGTCGTACAATATAAGTCAAGGAGATGCTGGCGTGAGTAGTAATGTTCTCTGGATGCCATGAGGCTTGGTGAATAGTAATGTATTTCTTGTGTTTCTTAATGAGCCAAATTAAAGAGAGAGAAAATTAATTTAATAAGTTTTGACTAATAAAGATGCCAAGGAGATTGAAATCCAAGAAATGAGCCATTCTTTGAAAGAGTCTATGTATAAGATCTAAGTGATAGTCATATTAATTGAACTCTAGAAAAAGAGGAGATGTGGAAATGAGAGGAAAATATGGACAAAAGTTTCTTTTAAAGTGTTGCATAAAGACAGAGAGTTGATAAATTAATACCTATTCTCAATAGACGGTATCAGAATGGTAGCCTGTGAATAAGTGGTTGCCAGATGAAGAAAGGTATCCTGAGAGGTAGTTGTAACACCAACAAGGATTTCCATACTTTTGATGAGATGGTGTGAGTCATGGGATTTTGAAAACCCTGTTAAGCCTTTTTTTTTTTTCTTGAAATAGTAAATATTTCCACACTTTTGATGAGATGGTGTGAATAATGGGGCTTTGAAAACCCTGTGGAGCCTTTTTTTTTTTCTTTCTTGAGAGAAATTGTACGCAGATGATATAGAAAATGCTCCTTTTATCATATGGAATTCAAATAAGCTTATCTTGAAATATTGAAAAAAGATATGTAGTCCCTAAACGATGTCCTTAATGTGATGTGGAAAAATGACTTGCAAAGCACATGTTTTTCAAGGACCGTTTTGGATAAAGTCGAGACCTTGTATGAGGGTTCAAGAGTCATTCTGAGTTCTCCAAGAGCAGCTAGAGACTAATGTGGTATCCATGGATCTTTCCAGTTATCAACTGGTTTCCCATCCCCTATTTGACAGATAGAACCTTTAAGAAGTGTTTAAGCTTCTGATTTAATGCCTTCCAAGCCTAAGAGCAGGTTCTCAAGGTGGTATGTCAAAGGAGCGGGTTAGATCTATTATACTTAGCTGTGAATGAGAGGGCTATAAGACTGACGGGAGAATTAACGATGCCCTAGCATGTTTTAGCAAGAAGAGCTAAATTAAACATCCTAGTTTCTCTCTGAAACCTAGCCTTAGCGTGTTTTATGCCTCTGTTTTGCCCTTTATCCTAGCTAGGTGTGCTTACTTTAGGACACTAGCTAATAACAACACATAGTATGTGAAACCAATAAAACAACCCTAGAGGAGGGTGAATAGGATTTTTAAAAATTAATGGGGAACTTAAACAAAACACAATCATGAAACTTAATCAATCCAAGCAATATTTCAAAGAAGATGCTAACCACACAATCTCAAGCAATTATAGAGCAATAAGTAAAGAGATTGAGTTAGAGATACTTGATAAGGAGATTTAAATGGTTCGGCTTGAACTACCCTCAAGCCTACATCCACATCTTCAAGGAAGTTCTTTGCAAAAGCACTAGAATCCACTAACAACAATATTCTTCCGGGTCAAGATAAAAACCCTTCCAACACTTGGTGATATCCCCACACCAAGTACAAGCCTTGAATCCACAAAGCTCACCCAAGACTTGACAAACCCAGACCTTGATCACAATCCTTTTACAAAGATCAAATGTGTACAAAGAAACCCTCTTGAAAGGAAATGAGTACAAATGAAGCTCTAGTACAATAGAGAGATGAGAGAATTGATGACTTGAAGAATGCTCACTCTCAATCAAAGAATTGCTCAAAGATGCTCTCGATCTAATGATGTAAAATCATGAACTAGAAACCATATTCAAGATCGTGGATCCATCTAAACTAGAAACCAAACAACATGGATCCATCTGAACTAGAAACCATATTCAAGATTGTGGATACCATGTTCTCTGATTAAACCTCCTGGAATTTCTCATATCCCAGCCCTTGTAAACCAGGCTCATCCTGGTTGGAATAAAATGCAAATCAGGAACTGACAACCACCTCCATGTTACCAGGCTTGTCTTTGACACACCAATAAAGCCAGCCTACAAAAACACATCAACATTCCCTTCACAAATATTTGACCTTCCTTACCTTCGGTCTGCTTTCTTTTTCAACTGCTTCATTCATACCAAAACTACCATTACTCTATTCTCACAAAACATGTGTTCCACTCTCCCCTGCAACAGCTCAGTCTCCGATCAAATTCTGCACTTGTCAGCTCGAAGGCTTTTGACCTCCTTCAGCTTTTGGTTTAGTCGATCATAGACTGTGTTGATAGTATCGAGTCCAATGTCTTATTGTTATTGCATCATTCGTACTTCTAAAATTAAGTCTACAACTTTGGAAGGATGATGGCATATATTTGAACTTCTTTACAGATAGTGCATTCACAAATAATGTACAAAAGTGGAGTAGGTACATTCCATATCTTTGATTTTTTCACTCTCTCTGTCACCGAAGATTCATTAATAATAACTTTAACTTTTAGCGTGAAATAAGTCTAAGTAAGGCAAATGGTGACTCTATTTACAAATAAATCCAGAAGAATATAGTACGTTAATCGATAGCATTAGGAAAAACAAAGGCAAAAGATAAATTTGTATTTTGTGCATTATCTCAACTTTCAGCTATCAGCTATTAAAGTTTGAAGAGTTTTGACCTCCTTTAGCCTTCAGTTTACCGGTCATAGATGGTGTTGATAGTATTGAGTCCAATATCCAGTTGTTATTTCACTATACATACTTTCAAAATTAAGTCTACAATTTTGTCCCTGAGGGATTTCGGGCTTCTCCATGGGTAAATACTAGTACTTTGTAGGGATGCAACTTAGATGGAAAACCCAACCTTTTGAAAGTCTATCTCAACCCGACCTAACTTGAGCTTTTTGCAAAAAAAGAAAAGCCCAAACCAACCCAAGTAAAAATACTACGGGCTGACTTTCAACCCAACGTAACTAACATCTATTTAATCTTTAGTCTTTCGTTTATGAAATGATCTTCAACTCGTCTCACTAATTAAAGACTAACATAACTCGCATTTGACTTATTAGATAATACTTTAATTTTTGATAAATGAACAGTTTTATTTATTCAGTCAGATATGAATTACAGTACTATAAAAAAAATCTTTCTAGATCAGTCACTAAACAAACACATAGCTCATACATTAAAGACAAATCATAAACTCCATTCTTATAAAAAAAAATACTACAATATTCCTTAAACTAGCAAGATAGATAAACATCAACATGTATAGAGGAGTAAACAAGCAATAAGCTATGATTCTTAACACAAACGATCCCCTCCCACTTCAACTCATCCATATCTTTAAACCACGTAAGAAATAAGAAAACCATTAATAAAAGGTTCTAGTATTCTGAAAGTAGAAATAAAATCTCAAGTCACTTTGTGAATACACCGAGTCTTGCCACCAAATTTGATAGTTTATATATATATATATATAAAACCTCACTGCACTTGAAAATGTGCAAATGGCTTTACACTGTTCATACATATGAATAATAAAATAGACATTTTCCCGTGTAAATACGGTCCATAAACGAATATGCTTGCACTGCAGAAGGGGGGGGGGGGGGGGGGTGGGGGCTTGGTGGGGGCTTGGGGAAAGCACATGTTGGGCCACTGCGGCCCACTTGGACAAAGAGTCCATATAAAGGATGTGGGTAGGTACACCCGTCCCCCCTCAATTCAGGTAACACCAACCCACAACAATGGGCCCCCGGCTTTCCTATGCGCATAAATGATTATTTTCGGTATAATTATTTTTAATAATAACGATAAAATACGTAGAGCGACAATTTCTTACTACTAAAATTTTTATAATAGATCCTTATCTACCACAGACATTATCAGTGGTCTCAATAATGATTCATTCAGCAATTTTCAGCTTTAAATGAGCGAATATAACTATCGTAATTCTTACTTTTGTTTGTAGTTTGCACGCTCGTATTCTTGTTCCCGCTCTAACTTCTGCTTTTGATGAATAAACTGGTTGGTTAGTTGGTTACTCAAATACTGCTCTGGGTAAGTACATCGATTTCCTCTTGATTTAGGTAACACCTATCAACTTAACGGCCCGGCTTTGTCATATCTAGGTCCTTCAGTTTTTTTTTTTTTTTTTTTTCCGGGTGCACTTCCAGAGCTTTGAACTCTTGATGAAATCATCATTAACTAAGTATTGTTAAGTGATATGTCTCCACCTGTATTTGTATTTGACGATAGTTTTTAATAATATTTTTTAATGTCACCGATTAAAAATCACAAGCATATGGAGTAACTATCGGGTATCGATATACGAGGAGTTAAAAGTCCTTTCTACGATCAGAGCCAAAATTTATCTCAAAAATAAAAGATTGTGAGCTCAAACTAATGTGGATTTACGTAAACCTCTACATGCAGCCTCTAAACCCCATTAAGAAGGACTGAGTAGTTAGACTTTAGACAATTATTGGTGGTCTCAGTAAAGATTCATTCAGCAATTTTTAATCTCCCGCGAGCATAGATAACATTTTTTGAGGTTGCTGTGAAAATTCTTAGTTGTTTGTTGTTACTTATGGGCTAAATTTCACAAAATTGTTAATTTTGTACGTTCGCACTATGGCTCTTACTTTGAATTTCTCTTCTAATAAACACAAGCTGGTAACTTTTTTTTTTTGAAATGACACGAGCTGGTAACTTGGATCAGTATTCAAGTGCAGACCATATTGTGGAGCTTAATAAATCTTTTCAAGCTCAAAGGCTAAGAAAACATAATCACTAGCCACTATGTACTTGCTAAATATAACGCGAAGATGTGTTGTTTCGTTTCGGGATCAACTAAGACTACTTATTATTGCTTTTAAAAAAAGAAGAAGGACAATCTCGTAGATTGATTGAAAATACCGGTATCCCCCAAGTTTTAGGAATTTATATTTGAATTATATTACTTATCAAGTCAATATTATGTCTTTTTACACCAAATCCAAATGCAATCCCTTAAAGATATTTTTTAGCAACCAACAAATTATGAAAATAAGTGTATGTTCTTGAAAGTAAGTCTACCTTTTTTTTTTTTTGGAAGAAAATTTACATTCATAACACAATTTAATACTTGAAGTGTAAAAATTGACATTTTATTTATATATGAAAGGGGGGGGGGGGGGGGGGGGGTTGTTGGTGATAAGTCAAGACTTGAATCATTTTTAACGTGCACATCCCCCCACCCCCAAGTCCCCAACCAACCTCAATCCCAGCTCAAAATTCAGTGTACCTTTTATGGTAGTTGGCGACTAAACTCAGAACTAAAGCCCCCAAAAATTGGTTGACAGAAGCCGGAAATGGCGCAGGTCGGCAACGTAGCAAAGGGAGTCCACCAAAATGCCCACGTTCATCCCAAGCTCCCCAAAGCCCACAACCCCAAATCTCCAAATTCGGTGTCTTTTCGGTCGAAATTGAGTGGCTTTGGCCGTTCGGTCAGGACTCCGATGAGGGTTTCGGCTTCGGTTGCCACCGCGGAGAAGCCTTCGACGGCGCCGGAGGAGATAGTGCTGCTGCCCATCAAAGACATCTCCGGCACCGTCAAGCTGCCCGGCTCCAAGTCCCTCTCCAATCGGATCCTGCTCCTCGCCGCCCTCTCTAAGGTACACTTATTTGGGCGTGTTTCGTTCTGCAGTAGCGACAAATTGTTGGATTTTAAGCAACGCGAATGTTGCTTTCTAAAGGCGCATCAAGTTGAAAAGTAGAAATTTAGAAAGTGGTGGAGTATTTCCTGTTGGCACTAATTTTTGGCTAACGCAATCCCGTGCGGTGACGTGTGTTTGGTTTTAGTTTATGCATTGAAATTACTTGCGCAGGAAGTGTTGCTAGCCAAAAATGGAGCGCCTGCCCTCTTTGCAAAATGCATGTTTTTTGTGGAGTGGATCTTTTAAATTGAGGATTGTCAGGTTGTGGTTGTTGTATCAAAATTTCACACTTGCTTCAAGTTTTTTTTAGCTAAAAGCTCATTCCAGAGGTATAGCTAAGTGTTTAAACTCCCTCTGAAAAAAGAGAAATCTTGCCGTGATCAGCGGGGTACCAAAAGTGCAATCGGTAATTGCATCTAATTGTTTGGCTTATGTGGAGCTGGGCTTAAGTTGGTATTTCTAGTATATGTTTTGTCATCTTAGGCCGCGGATGGGTGCTTTGGTCTTTGAATGGCTCGCTTGTATTGTAGCATAGCATTGGACACTTGGAGTACTTAGTGTATATATTTTTGACTAAGGGCGTGACTCTTTATATCGAAAGCGTCTGCCGCTTTCAGTTTTGCAGTACTTTTAGAGTTTACTAGTCAAATTAGAGTGAACCAAACAATATCCAGACGACAGGGTACTGTTAATCCAAGTCCATTTCGTATGGCTAATAGTTCTTCTGGATTGTTCCTAGATACTACGCTTGAAGACCCTTAGTTGCAGGCTTCTATGCCATGAGCAGGGAAAAAAATGGACGGTTTTGTCAAACCATGTAAAATTTGGTCTCTTCAGGAGGAAAGGAACTAGAGAATAAGGAAGTTAACTAGTCTTCAGTTTCTTTTTCACCCTCTTATACCTCCATGCTATGTGGAGAAGCTGTCAGTATAACAGCAGGTAGATTAATCTTACCTGGAGTGAGCAGCCAATCCTGTATTACAGAAACCTACTTATGAACAAGCAATGAGGTAAAGCCTACGGTCCCTCCATTCAAGCTGTTTAGTGACTATTAGTAAGTCTTAGGCAACCATTGGGACTGAAGCAGAACGTTGATGTAGAGTTCAAGTAACTAGGATGTAATGTCTGCCATTTTTCAGGATGTATGAAGTGTTCAACCTGAGCTTCAGCCAAGACATTTCAAGTCTAGACTCAATAATTCAGACATTATAAGCTGTGTTAAGGCCCATTTGAAATGCGCATATTATGTCCTTCTAAAAATCTCAAGCTTGTCATCACTGTTTTCTTTTTTCTATTTGTGCCCTCTGTATATTTTTGGTTGAGATGGTTAATAATTTATCACTGTTATCTTTTTCATATGTGCCCTCAGTATATTTTTGGTTTAATAATACATTTGTATCGTTCTTTTGTTTACCTAGCCTCTAAAACATAGCTGTGTTAATTTTACTGACATTTGCAATTATTTTCCAGGGAACAACTGTTGTAGACAACTTATTGAACAGTGATGACGTCCATTACATGCTTGGTGCTTTGAGAACACTTGGGCTAGGTGTGGAAGAAGATAGTGCAATCAAAAGAGCAATAGTCGAAGGTTGCGGTGGTGTATTTCCAGTTGGTAAAGAATCTAGGGATGAAATTCAACTCTTCCTCGGAAATGCTGGAACAGCAATGCGTCCATTGACTGCTGCAGTTACTGCAGCTGGCGGAAATTCAAGGTCAGATATATCATGCTTTTGAAACATATACTTTTCTTATCTGATTCTCTTGAATGAACTCTCTCTTTCAGTTCTCCGTTCCAGTTTTCTACAAATATCTGAAGTCCCTCGAAGCCATTTTTGAAATTGAACTGAAACTATTCTTGACACTTAAAGATATAACTTATTATTGCACATTTATAAATCTCACTAAGTTGGCTTTCCGCATTGCCAGTAGACAGATAAGGGTTTGTAACTTCCAGATGATTCAAGTTTCTAGGGTATATGTAACACTGAGGTTAATTGCCATTCTCCCCCCTTACTAGTGCAATACCAACCATGTCGTCCTATCTTTGTATTTATTAGAGTACCTTATATGGTCCAACGGGAAAAAAAAAGGAGCCAAGAGAAAATCAGGCAGATATTTTCGATCAACTTACTTGAAAAGGGTAACAGATATATGTAGGGTTCAAAACTTAATTTTGCATTAGTCATCCTGTCCCCTTTACTCCTAAATATTAAACCTCGGAAGCTGTACTCGTTAATGAGCTCCCGTTTTATTTTTCTCTCACAATGGACATAAAAAGCATAACCACTTGCACTTTATGAAAAATGAATTTAGTAGTGCCACTGGAGCCATTCCATCCAATGACACCCCCTTTCTCCAAGAATCGAACTTCACCTACATGTTTTATATGTCTGAGCCTGCATCACCACCTTGTTCCATCCTTTTTTCTGAAAAATTAGAACACATAACCACTCGCCACTCATAACCACATGGTAGCATGGCCTCACCATGTAACGTTCTAACTCTATTTGAACTGTGTTATGGAGAGTAAGAAGTTGTAATCCATTTGGAAGGCCCTTCTATTTTTACTTTCAATTGCAAAATGGGGCACCAGTATATCCAATTTTTTTTCTTCTGTGAAGATATGATTACGTGAAGATGATGTAATGGTAATTTCATTCCAACCATTGCAATTATACCAAATAGATACTCTTAGTTGGTCGATGAGGTGCAGCTGCAGTAGGATGGGTGGTGGCAGTTCAGTTTATTATCGAAGATAACAGGGAGAAAGGAGAGAGAGAGAATTTGGAAAACACAACAGATTTTATCTCTTATAAATGTGTCAATTTTGGTCGTTGGAAAATATAAGACCGTCAGATCTTTAAAGATCTACGGTTTGAAATCCATGTAAAAAACATATTTTTCCACAATTGGTGTAAGTGCAACGCTCCATTTCCTATTATCACCTTTTAAACTAATACCTTAACTGCTTTGACTGTATCAGCTACATACTTGATGGGGTGCCCCGGATGAGAGAGAGGCCCATTGGTGATTTGGTTACAGGTCTTAAGCAGCTTGGTGCAGATGTTGACTGCTTCCTAGGCACAGACTGTCCCCCTGTCCGCGTAGCTGGAAAAGGTGGCCTTCCTGGTGGAAAGGTGAATTTTGATCACTCAATTTTACATTTTAGCCGTATGGTGGTAACCTGGATCAATTGTATGTGTTAGTATGTAAATGTTCCAGTCAACTAGTTATGCAGTGTAAAGTCAGCTGCCTGTCTTAGTGAAGCGTCCTCATTCTAAAACCTTAAGGGCTTGTTTGGTTGCCCCTCAATAATGAAGTGGAAACGTTTAAAGTTCACAATCATAAACAAAACCACTAGAAAACCGGAGAAACCAAGGTTCAAATTCCTGACATGCTTTTTGAAGTAAAGCATCAATCCTGCAGGTGAATTGGATGGCCCATCTTTTTCACAATGGACCCAATCAAGATGATGGGTTTGAAGCTGAAAGAATTTGAAAAAGGAGTACGAGGCACTTTTAAGTTTGGGGACAACCAAACGTCAGATAAAACATTTCCATAAGTTTCAGACCTTGGTGATTACCTAGAGGTATAAAAGATATAAGAAGTTCCAAATGCGACTCGTTGGTTTCACTTGCATATAGATAAGCGCACAGTCTTTGCTCAGAAGCCTGTGGGAGGCAGGAGAGGTAGAGAGGGAGGTTTGGATTCCTCGTGAAGTTAAGAGAATTCATCCGGATTGATTGCAATATTTCAGATTTGTAAAGTATTAAGGAGCTTCCAGTACATATAGAAAGATTAAGACAGTAGAACAATTATACCTTGGCCCTGACCCCTCTATCGGCTCCTAAGCATGCATGTTCCTTGGCCCCAAAAAATGATTACCTGATAAACGTTGAAAGATTCTTCAGTCTTAGTGATAATCTGAGGTAATTTGTCAAATTGTGTTTGTACATTTAAAACCTGAGACTTGTCCTTGGCTTAAGGTTGAGTTTCTTTTTCCTTTTCTGTTCACACTTTTATGAGAACGGAAGATGTCTAATAGCCATAAAATGATATTCCAATTATAGTGATCAGTTCTTTTGTTCTTAACTGTTTCTCTCTTGTGTCTTACTTCGCAGGTTATGCTCTCTGGATCCGTTAGTAGTCAATACCTAACGGCTTTGCTCATGGCAGCTCCATTGGCTGTAGGAGACGTAGAGATTGAAATCATAGATAAACTAATTTCCATTCCTTATGTTGAGATGACCCTGAAGTTGATGGAGCGGTTTGGTGTTACTGTAGAACATAGTGGTAACTGGGATCGGTTCTTTATCAGAGGAGGTCAGACATACCAGTAAGTCTCCTGTACACAGATAGAGTTATACGGCTTTGTGAAGTTTAGTCCCCACTGAGTTTAATAAGATCAATTGTTTGTCAGATCTCCTGGAAATGCTTACGTGGAAGGAGATGCTTCAAGTGCTAGTTACTTCTTAGCTGGTGCAGCCATCACTGGCGGAACCATCACTGTTGAAGGTTGTGGAACAAGCAGTTTACAGGTAATGCTCACACCATAATTATCATCTTTTATGAATTCTCACTTGCTTCTGAAAGAGTTGATTGTTGACAAATCCTGATATTACCTGCCTGATTCACTTTTTGGACTAGATAAAACACAGGTTTACTGACTTTGCCAACTCTTTCACCGTTTTGCTTATTCTTTCCCACATGCATTTAGGACCACAGTTTCACCGTTAAATTTGTCCCAACAGAATAAATTATGAGGTCCAGTTAAATTAACTCTGAGATACCTGGTAATTTCACGGGCAAATAAACCCTCAAATAAAGCTAAATTGTTGATGATTTCTTCATGCTCCCTAGCTCTAAATAATCTCACCACTCTTTCTTTATTCGTTTTTTCATGAAGGGAGACGTCAAGTTTGCTGAGGTTCTTGGAAAAATGGGGGCTGAAGTAACCTGGACAGAGACCAGTGTCACTGTGAGAGGGCCACCACGAGATTCCTCTGGAAGGAAACACTTGCATGGCATTGATGTAAACATGAACAAAATGCCAGATGTTGCCATGACTCTTGCTGTGGTTGCACTCTTTGCTGATGGCCCCACAGCCATAAGAGACGGTACATTTTTCTCTTTTGGCTGTGAAAATATACTAAGTTTTGCAATTTATGAGACTCCAAATACACCAATTCTTGCCCCATATTCCACAATTTCGGCCACGTAAACAATGGCAATAAACTGCAATGTGGTAGATCTCAATTGTTAGGGGTACACTATAAGGCTCCTCCCTCTAATTAAGAATACGGGAAGTTTCTACTGTTTTCGAGAGAACGAACTGAGTTTGAGGCTACTCAATTATCTCATCATACTACATAGGCAATATTATTATGTGTATTCTTTTAATGTCATTAGATATTGTCGTTTATATTATACTTTCTATAAGGTATTAAGTAGGGATTACTTGCACAGGCAACTTACTTGTGCAAGACAGCATACGATATCGTTTGGGAGAAATGAAACATGAATCACTCTGTCCCTCAAAAACCTTCACAATCTCTGGTCAAACAAAAAACAGAGACCGTAACCGTTTCACTAAGAAAGGATGGTGGTAGCCAATGGAGATCTTCGCCCGGAAACATGGTCGCTGGCTCATCCTCCCTCTCGGATATGTCCATTGCCACTCGGGCGGTTCGCCTGCCCTGTGTAACTCACCTAGTCGTCGTAATTCTACACATCAGACCGGTGCAATAGGTGGGCACATGGGTGAATGCTGATGGGTTTCCGGAGATTGACGCAACCACCCTTAGTTGTGGAGTTGGGAAGGGAGACCCTTTGGTGGAATTTACGTTAGAACCATTTAGGATGCACAGAAAGCATCACTTAAGAGGGCAATTTTGTAATCATCCCTCTTACACAGGAATAATTACCTGTGATACTTCACTGATCCGGATATCCTTATTAGTTACACGTAGGTTCGTAAAATATGGTAAGACTCATAAAAAATTTGGAAGGCTTACAGTAACTGCTGTGGATTTGTGTTGAATGTCGCTGTAAAGAATACAAGACACTGTGTGAAGTCCTATAGAATTAAGAGTAATTAAGACTTACTCACAGGTTTCCTATGCAATACAAGTGTGACCACTATTTTTTGGCCTTACCCATGTCTTTTATGCTGATCAAGTAAAATTGAACCTCTTTCTCAACTAGAAGCTTTTAAAACATGATTTAAGGTGACACTGTTATCTATTCTTGACTTTTTCAGTAGACAAATGCTAAAAGTAAAAAAGTATTCCTTTTCTATAGCATGAAGGATTTAAATCTTCTCAAATACATTTTTTTCTAGATTTTCATATGAAAATAAGCGTCTTCTTTTCCCCTTACGCTGAGCGAACATGTGTATCTGTAGGATATGTCCTTCTTGGTCAAGTTATGTTCAAGATATTTTGTGTTTCAAAAAGAACTGAAGCTCTTTTGATCCACTTTCAGTTGCTAGCTGGAGAGTGAAGGAAACTGAACGAATGATTGCCATTTGCACAGAACTCAGAAAGGTAGGTCTTGATTTTTAAGTTGTAACTCCTTCCCCTTGTCTTCTTTGTTGACATTTTCCCCCTACCATTGGCATTTGGGATTATATTTCAGCTGGGAGCAATAGTTGAAGAAGGGCCAGATTACTGTGTAATTACTCCACCAGAGAAATTGAACGTGACAGCAATAGATACGTATGACGATCATAGGATGGCCATGGCATTTTCTCTTGCTGCCTGTTCAGATGTTCCAGTCACCATTAAGGATCCCAGTTGCACTCGGAAAACCTTCCCCGACTACTTTGAAGTCCTTCAGAGGTTTGCAAAGAATTAAACCTATCTTTTGCTGCTGTGAAGGATTCGAGAAAGTTAGAAATATATATGAGAAGCACTTCCTAAAAACCATGTCCAAAACCCAGGGAAGGAAGGGGATTAATCGAGCTACCAGTTCTCATCATTTCCTCTTGTATCGTTCAATTTGTATCTTAGCCAGCGGAAATGACCATTCTTTATAAAGATCATAGAAATAAATTTGTACCAGATTGTTCTAAAGTTCATCAAGACTTTAGAGTGTGTAACCACCTTTTTGTGCGGATTGTATGTACGGAATCTCTAAAGTGTGAGGATATGCCAGTTGCACTACCAGTTGAATTGTGGATTCAGGTTTAAATCTGCTCATGGAAATGCCATCTTTGGATCTAAAGAGAGTGAGGGAAACTGGCTGGAAATGTTCTTAAAACTATTACTGTTTTTTTTTTTCTTTTTGTGTTTACATTAGTACTCAGCCCTTGAGATGGTTTGGTCGTATCCAATTAATGCCTTATGAATGTTCCAACGTGGAAAAGCATACACAGGGTCTTAAGAACCTGAATTTGAAGTACTAAACATTTGCAGGGACAAAGTAATGAGGTACTTTGCAGTGAATACTTTCTTGTTCTTGCCGAGAGTCCGTCTTCAGTGCTGATGTGTGTACTGTGTTTACTTGCACACAGCTACACGCAGTCACACCCACACGAACACATTTACGTCACTGTGAAACGCCCAAAAAGGAGGAGAATACCAATGCATGCCAAGAAATAAGGGGTAGCCGCAGAGGGTAACCAGGAGAACAGATGTAACTTGACTCAATGATCCTGCCTAGCAAAAGATATCTACTTTAGTATTAGGCATGGTGGGCATCGGTAAGGTCCGGGGAGATCGGTGTAAGGGCTGCTGGGGTGCTGGCGAACGTGGTGTCAAGTGCTGTGTCTCATTCTGTGTTACATGGACTCACAGCGCGAGTGTTGGGGTTCATTTAGGCGCCTAAGCGTTGTATTTGTCTAATCTTTTAAACCCCAGGAGGAACTAAGCATATCAAAGTATTTGTATCTTCTATTATATCTGTACTCCTAGGTCGAACATGGATACATTGTCTTAAAGAGGCATATATACGATAGTATTGTTAGTGGCATATGATATGTGAACTATCGGATACACTTCTCCGATTGTCGACTACGTAATTCATGCATTTTGAAGAGAGTCCATGCAGTCTATACCTGGCGGGGGAGAGACAGAAGGGCATTCGTACTGGTGGAGCTTCCTTAGCATAGCCCTTCATTAATTTGCTCGCGAGTCTAATATATAAGGGAATGCATCACCCAACCAATGCCTGAAGGTGCAAAAAAGTAACCACTTGACATAATTCTCCTTGCTTGAAACTGGTGTGTGCAAAAGGAACTATTTTGGTGCCATTGCTACCGTTATTTAATCCTCTGTGGAAACTAGGTCAATGCAAGGGAGGTAGGAAACAAGAGAATGAGCTGAAGAGGGACTGAACTGTGTCAAGTATTAATCCTCTGTGCTATTTTGGTGCCATTACTACCATTGTTTACACATTGATCCATCATCTAAGCCCAGCATTTCAACTCTTGCGATGTAGAAGGTTAATCTTTCCTCTTGTTTTTTGCATTGCTTATGCGCACGTGCGCTAGCGCAACATACGAAAGGCCAATCATAGAAAATTGAACAGGATCCAGTAATTTACATTTGAATTTCACGTGAAATATTAATCCCTTCTAGTAATGCTACGCTTTTTAAAATTACATTTTAAATTTTAATTTTTAACTGATGTGTCAAATCACGAGCTAAGTATTCTAGAATACAGGAATGAGCTGCTTTTTAATGCTTGAATTGAACATGTTACTTCATTTGAGAATTAAAATTTAAGATAAATTTTCAAAAAATCTACTATTCATTTCATGAGCCTAAACGCATACCTAAGCATCGGGCCAAAAAAAACACTTAACTCATTTACAACACCTCGAAACCAACATATGCTACACCTAGATAGCAATTTATAGCTCCTTCAACCTCTACTATGTTGCACAAAACGTCACAAAAACACGAATATGAGAGTTGTTTTGGCCTAATAACAAGAGATAGAAATTTGATATTTTCATTCAAAGTTTGAAATATGTCAATTTAAATTTGTCGCTAAAATTAAAGGCTATATATATATATATATATATATATATATATATATATATATATATATATATATATATATATATATATATATATTCCTAGAGACCATTTAGATGTGGAGAGTTGAAAGCAGGAGTAGGAAATATCAATCCTCTCTCTTGGATAGAAACGACACCTTCTATCTACTTTCAACGAAGAGAAGATTGTTGGTGCTGCATTCCACTGTTTCAAGCTCCACAAATTCTTTCTTCAATCCTCAATCAAAAGGGTACTTCTTTTTCTTGTTTCTGCATTGGACAGATTGTTAATGGTGTGCTTGAACACACGACCGCGCGCGCACTCACCCACCATTCAGATGTTAACTGTAGAAAATCGAACACGAAGCAATTTGTGTTTCATCCTATTTCTTTTTAGCCTCAGATGCACAATCCGTGATATGAAATTGGGTTTAGGAATTCCGAGTTCATGAGTAGTACTGTTTCTTTTAATCCACTACTCCCCATATTTCGTAATTCTTGCCCCCCTTTGATTCTTTGTGCACTGCAGAGAGTAAGTCTTGATCATGAACGCATTGACTTAACCACTTACTTATTGCCCTAGTTTGACCCTTAAAACGACACTTATTTGATCCCTAGTTACTCTTGGGGTTCAACTTAGTGTTTGGATATTCAAATACTATCCTAGAAACCTGCAAATAGTCAAAGGTGACCAAAAATATGGAACGGAGGGAGTACAATTCATCGGTCTGTAAGACTTGCATTTTGATTACCTTGACTGCCTGGAGAATTTGGCTACAAAAACTCAAATTTCTTTTGCAGCAAACATTGGTAGGCTGATAAAGCAAAGATATTGTTCCTAGGCCTCAACTTGTAACTGATTTTGGAATGCTATCGAAAAACCTATTTTACCACTTAGTTCGGGCTGTGCATGTACCTATGTACTTGTGCTCATAAGCTTAAGTTTGCTTTACATATTTATTGACTTTTCATTCAGCCTTTCTTTTGGCATGTCTTTGCTCACCCTTTTTTAGCTATCCAGCTTTTTCCTAAATCACACTTTTAAGTGTTTTTCTTGTATGCAAAAATTGGTTTGTACTCGACCAATAATCCATTGCTTTAAGAAATGACCATCCCCAACTGCTTATTGTTATATGCCGAGTTAAAGGCAGCTAGAGTGTTATTTATCGTCAGAATGGTGTTTTATGATATTGGGCTCTTCCAATATGAGCTCTGCTGTTATTTTCCAGCAGTAGAGATAGACATTGGTTCAGGTTATTGTATATGACGGAAAATTGTGTCCAGAAACTAGCTAATAAGTATCTGTGCATAGGATCTTTTGCTTTTTGTTTAGTGGGGCTTTTTAAGGCGCTCACCTTCTTGGCCAACATTTTCATCAACATCTTGCGCAGAAAATGATCACCATGAACCAGCATTATCTTAGGCATATATGCATTTTCTAGCCACCGCCTGGTTTTAGAATATATGAACATCAGCATGATTTGTGGTTATTTTATGTTATGCAGGCAATGAGAGTTTGTAGAGTTCTTGAGGTTTTTAGAATGGGCACTATAAACTACTTAGATGCACTGAAGCTGCAAGAAAAGTTGGTCACCGATAGGAAAGCTCGTAAGATTTCTGATACTCTTCTGTCACTTCAACATCCACCTACATACACCCTTGGTAAAAGGCGAACTGATTACAATCTGTTGGTAACCGAGTCTGAACTCCAAAGTATGGGAGCAGAGCTTCACTACACACAAAGGGGAGGGGATATTACGTTTCACGGTCCACACCAAGCGATCTTGTATCCCATTATTTCGTTGAGGGACATTGGGCATGGTGCTAGGAACTACGTGGAGAAACTTGAGTCAACTATGATTGAACTGGCGTCTCTTTATGGGGTGAAAGCTCGTGCTGGACAAGCGGGTGAGATGGGGGTTTGGGTTGGGGAAAGAAAGATTGGTGCCATCGGGGTTCGGATTTCTTCTGGGATCACCTCTCATGGGTTGGCATTCAACATTGATCCCGATTTAAGTTACTTTAAGCACATTGTGCCATGTGGGATTGCGGATAAAGAAGTTACATCCTTGAGAAGAGAGTCAAATGAGACGCTTCCTGCTGAAGAAGTTATTGATGAGCAGTTGATTTCTTGTTTTGCTAGATTATTTGGTTATACAAGTATTATTTGGAAAGATGATGCATCAAAATTGTCAAGTACCAGCAAGACTGAATGAGGTGCAACCACTGTATGCAATGATAAACCGAGATTTCAAGATTTCTTTCGTACTTTTGTTTCACTAGCCCTTTCCTGCCGTTTCAGACGTGCTGTCTGTCATGAGAACTAAGTTGCATTCTAAAGGCGGATAAGTGTTCAGAACTTCTTACCAAGGCGTCATGCATATGAACAAACTTCATGGTGGTCTTGTGACCTGCAACATCCAGTCAGATATCTCTAAAGAGTTCCCAATTATGAATATTAGCACTGCCACAGCTCTGCAGTTTCTCAGGTTTGAATCTTCTGTGGTGTATCCAAATATGTGAAGTTATAAAGGAACAATAAGTTGGAAGAAGATCCTTGAAAATTAGGCTATTTTTGGCATTAAGTGTACAATAATTGTATTGAAAGCCATGAATCAAAGCAATGTTAGATTATTACAGAAATGTGTGCGCTTTTTGCCTGTTTAATATTTTTTGTTTTCACATGTAAAAGAAGGAATGTGTAGAGACCAGAAATCTTACAGCTTCAATGATATATCTAAGAATAATTCCTACTTCTCCCTTATGGTATTTAATATATCTTTTCCATGAGCCGGAGTCCAGATTTCTTGTCTCTACTCTTCACTTTGTCTCTACTTTAGGCCTAAATGCCAGTTCTTAGAGAAAACATTTTAGATAGGCTTTCCTCGAAAGGACATTCTTTTCATTGTATTGGTGAGGTCCACAAAGCCAGTGTGGATATTAAATTGCTTTTGTCAAAAGAGGCTTTGATAACTCGCTTTTCTTGCCAATATTTGTGATGTCAAGATGATAAAATTCATTTACAGTGGGTTGCTTGGAATCAAAAGCCATCGATGGCTTCTTAAAATATTAAGAACTGAAATTATTACTCCGTGTCTACTAATTTATCAGCGGAAGGGGCTAGTTTTTTTTTTTTTTTTTACAGCCATTGTTGGCTTGCAAACATGCCCCCCATGCATGCAATCTTCACTATGCACCGACCTGTCAACTGGAAAATGTTGATCTTCATTTGCAGCCATGAATGGCATTTCCATTGCATTCTGAGTAGTCAAAAGAAGTTCACTTTCCTCAAAACTCTTTGACAAACAGATGTGGCTCAATTTTACCAAAGATTGACATGAGATTTGTCATTCAACAAACTTTTTCTTATCAACTCCGAGTTGATCGATTATGCATAGTGATGGTCTGATGGATCAATGGAGCATGCTATTCAAAGTTGTCGGCCATGTTTGGCAAGAACTCATAATTCGGTTGATTCATTATCTGATTGTCTGGTTCCAACTCTCCTTCCAAACGCATTCTCTTTCTCACCGCCCTCTCCAGGTACAAACACCCACACACACACACACACACACACATGTGCATGCGTGCTTTTTCTTGGATAATTTTGTGCCCTTTTGTAGCTAAACGTGAATTAGCGACACTTTTTAGTAACATAAATGCGGTGGTATAGTTAACATGTATGTATAATGTTTGTGCTTTAGTGTAATAAGTTCAACATTGTAATTTAGAAATGTGCCTTCTTTTTTCGTGGATGGTGCATCATTCACATAGTGATGATTAACGAATTGGTAATCCTTTTTGTAAAGGTAAACTTGGATAAGATATTGGAAATCCGTCCATCAGATTGAGATAGAGTTTTTATTCTCGGAGACCCTTTTTTCTGCAACTTACACTATGGTTTTCGAGTATTACTTATGTTTTGTTACCTTAGGGCACCTATTGGTGTTATGTGGACATTCAATAGCTCAATTATAAATTAACACGTCGTTGGAAGTTATAGATTACACAATTTGGGCTGGGATTATCGATAATGTGTTCTAATTTGTAAATCTCGCTTGGCTTAACTTCCTGATCATCGTTGGACTTAGGGCTGAGGAGCAGGAATGACTTTACTTCAAGCATTAACAACCTACCTACCCTTGTTTGCCCAGCCATGAGTGATTCTTGACCACTTTGGTTCAATCCATGAAGGCAGTCAAGGATGCATTTGCCGCCGAAAACTTTGTCTGATGCCGAAAGTTCTGGAGATCTTTCTTCATCAAAACACAAAAAGCTATTCAAATTGCATCCTGTTATGTGCACTAGAGTTCATTTCGCTTGGTTGTTGATGTCGTTCGGATTGATGGTATAGTAAACTTGAAGCATGCCATTTTGCCAGGCTTCTAATAGTGAATAAAAACTTGGAAATCAATAGAGTTATTCATGTAGATCGTGGAATGAGTCGATGCTTACACCCAGGATTAGGGAATAAAATCTCATGAGACCCACATTCTGGAGCATTAGGCCTCCATTGCGTGCATGCCATATAACCATAGCTTTGACTGTTATAATCACAAGCTCACGCTCAAAAGAATTAGCATAGCATGATATCCTGAGGTCCTAGGCTGAATTTTTTAATTATCATCTTGTGCCTATTGAGACCTTAATGTTTGCATGCCGGTTTTATCCTATAAAGAGTAATTATCCGCTATTTGTTGGAGTCTAAAAGCTAAATGTTTGTAAAATGCAAGTACCCTAAAGAGGATATGCATAAGAGTTCCTTCTAAATATGTTTTTAATGTGTGCCTTTGCTTGACTGGGCAGCCATTCAGTGGTCCACAATCTGCTTCCATTGCTCTTGTACCTGTTGGCCATTAAGTTAGTTGGTGCCATCGTGTTCAGTTTGCTGGGATCTTTCCATTTCTTGTCCTATAGTACGGGTGACTCAGTCCTTTTGTTTGCTTGTATCTATTGGATGTTTAGTAGTGCTTCCGAAGCTTGCATTTGCTTTTGGTTTCTTGGACATGAGTGGTAAAATGTGTCTCAATGCCTTGGCGGTTATGTGCTACTACTCGGGGATGAGACATATACGTGGAGGCTACTTGCTCTAGGCTGCTTGGCTTCGCTCTTGCCTTTGTATGTTAGGTTGTTGTTCTTCTTGGGGAATATTTGTCCTTTCCTTGACAAGTTCTTTTTTATTTTTCATGTAAAAGTGCCTTGCATAAAGGTGGCAGCTTTTAAAAGAACAGGCAGGGACAAAAGGGACTTTTTTGTGAGGCCTTTTAAAATTGGTTTTCACCTATTCGGGGGAAATGAGCTTTGGTAAAAAGATATCAACAGATAAGGAACCAAAGACTGTGAAGTAACCACCCGAGATGCTTGGTGACTATTAGTAGGTCTTAATAAACCATTGGGACTGAAGCAGCATGTGGGTGTAGAATTGGAGGAACTAGGATACAATCTCTGCCGTCTTTTAGTTTGTTTCAAGTCTTGTTATAACACTTCAGCTCCTAATTTCGTTCTCACAGTTATGGTTGGATTTGCATATATATGCTCTTTGGAAGTCCCATTTGAAATGCGGCATGATCTTTTCAAGATCACAAGCTTTGTTATCATAGTCCATTTTCATATGTGCCCTAGCTATTTTTTTGCTTGAGATAATTAACACTAGTTTCCTAATGTTCTTTTAATCCAGCTACACGCAAAAACATTTGGTGTGCAACTTACGTGACACTTGCAATGATATTCCAAGGAACAACTGGTGTAGACAATTTATTAAACATGATGACGTCCATTACATGCTTGTTTCTCTGAGAACACTTGGGCTAGCTGCATAAGATGTTGCAAATAAACAAGTGACTGTGGCAAGTTGTGGTTGTGTATTTCCAGTCGGTAAATAATCGAGGGACAAAATTCAACTCTTCCTGAGAAATGCTAGAGCTTTAATGCGGCCATTGACTCTTGCAGTTAATGCCGCTGGCGTACTTCAAGTTCTGTCACATTATGCTTTTGAAATGTTTTTTTTTGGTAATTGTTGTTCTCTTATATCATAATCTTTCAGGAATGACAAGATCTTCTTGTATGAACTAATTATTGCTATTCTCTGTTTATTTTTTTCTGCAAGTAGCTTGGAATTTTCTTTAGGCGATTAGTAGAAATTGAACTGAAAATTGTCTTGCATAGATGTTAACAAGTGTTTGTACCTATATAAATCTCACCAGTTGGCCTTCATAGATTCTTGGTAGACAGATAGTAGTCTGGAACTTGCAGATGATCAAAATTTCTTTCGTATATGTCAGACACTTACCTCATTTCCATTCCCCATTCTAAGTAGTTCAATTTAATACTAACCATGTTACTTTTTATTTATGTGATTCAGGGATCTTCCACATACATCTAGAGTTCAAAAGTGAGTTTTGCATCCTTTTGGGACCATAGATGCAATGATGTGAGCATAAAAGCATCTATGTCACGCTCTTGCTAAGCGAAGAATCATCTCTGTGGGCAATGCCTTTGTTCTGCAAGTACAATTCAAAGATTTATTAAATTTAAGTTACTTTATCTGCTTTCAGTTGCTAACTGGAGAGTGAAGGAAACTGAACGAATGACTTGCCATTTGCACAGAACTTGCAGCATATCAGTTTGCGAGTTGTACCCCCTTCCCCTTGTTTTTTTTAGTTGACATTTTCCCCTACTGATAGCTTTGCAAGTTGTAACTCCTTCCCATTGTCTCTTTGTTGACATTGTCTCCTACCATTGGCATCTGGGTTGTATTTCACTTACGAGCAGCTGCTGAGAGGGGCCATATTACTGTAACTACACCACCAGAGAAACCAAGTGTGACATCAATAGACACCTCTAATAATCATGTGATGGCCATGGGATTCTCTCTTGCTGCCTGTTCAAATGTTTAAGTCGCCATTTACAGTCCCCGACTATTCTCCATTGCTAGGGTTGCTCTCGGATCACCTTCCCCGACTATTTTCAAGTCCTCCAAATGCTTGCAAAGCTTTGAACCAATCCTTTTTCGCTGTGATATCATAGCCAACTTCCAGCAGGGTAGGCATTGTCAACGTGGTGTTCAATATTTTTGCTGGCAATGGCAGCGCAAGAAATTATTATTCGTAACCTTGTAATATTTCCCATAGGAGGTGTATTGGATTTGTATTGTAATTGTAAGTATAGCCATATTGTCCCTTTCTGTACGGATTTAGGGGATCTATAAAGTGTGAAGTTCATTTCAGTTTCATTGGTTGGCTTCAGATTTGAATCTGCTTATGGAAATATGCTATGCTTGGATCTAGAAAGAGTGAGAGGGAATATGCCGGGAAATGCTCTGAAATGTCTTATGTGGGATCCATTCAATTATTAATTTGAGCTTAGGTGGGCCCCCTTCGAAGGAATTCCAGGTACAACAATCTCAACATCTTTGTTAGCAGGCGCATGCTCCCGTGATACATGTACATCTTTGTTCCGATCAAACACTATTTTTCGAGAGGTTCTTCATTTTTTATTTTTTTTTTGGCATCTACTTCTAATCCGTTTTCAGACTGTGCAGCGGTGGAGGTGAGTTTTGGGGTTGGTTTGGTGTCATTAGTAGTCTTCGGAAGGATTGGCGAAGAAGGGCGTAGCCCTGGTTATGGGTTTGATTGGTGGAATTGTAGGGATCCAACTTGTGATAATCTGTGACGTTCTTTTAGTAGTTTTGAGCATCTGTGACTACTTTGGAATGTTGTGAGTAATTAGTGGGCTGTATTAAGGCTTTTGGGTGCGAATCTAGTAAGTGTTAGTAGAAGGATAAAAATTGCAGTGTTGAAAACCTTTGATAGTGTGTTGCGCCTTCATAGAGGGTTGTGCTCAATTTGGGTCGTGCGTTCTGTTTCCTTTCCTTTACTAAATCTTTAGACTTGACATGTTACTTTAACTTGAGTAAAAGTGTAAGAAATACTTTACTTTTACTTTAATTGTAATGTGTATAAGTTTATTATGTTTATTGTTACTCTTTTGACTGTTATGATCATGTATTCACGAGAATGTTGTGACCTAATGTACGTAAGCTTAGCAAAAGAGCGATCGGGTAACTTTATACTATCAATGATGTTCTCTCATTTTTACCAAAAAAACACACACTATATTTTCTTCTTAATCTTAGAATACTTACCCTCTTATAATTTATACATCTTACCCTCTCCTAATTAAAAAAAATTAATCGTATTTCTTTTTTGAGCTGTTTCAAAAAATTGACAACTTTTCAAATTTAAAAAAAAATTCTCTAAGTGCTTTATCATGTTTACCCTTTCGTAGTTATTTTTCTATATTTAATCTTTTTATATCTTTTTTTTATTTCTCTCCACGTTTAATCATTCACTAACTTATTTTGTTTCTCTCTCTCTCTCTCTCTTTCTCGATAGAATGAAATACTCAACAAATATTATTTATTTAATCAAATAATTTAGAACGAAAAGAATATAATCGATTGAAGATTCTTTCTGCACTACTTTGAAAAACTCAAGGCCTCAGTCATTTAGATGAGAAAAATACAGGATTGGTTTGTCTTATGTAAACCTTTATTTTACGAAGTTATAGGCAAGGAGGGAACATGGTAACCTCACCTTTTGTATCAGCCTGTCACCTTGCGTGGATGTTAGCCAGTAGCAACCAGGCAGTTGTTTAGTTTTTCTTCCATAGACTACAACATAGCCCATAAAGTCTGTTTTTAACTCTTTTTTTTTTTTTTGGCGTTTACTATTGGCTAGCAGTCTGAAATTGATTTGTTTCATCAGCTGGCCTAAGAACTATTGATCACATGAAGCCCAATGTCATGCAAAAAGTTAGTAATACTTGTCAACATCTTCCTGACACTATTTGTTTAACGCCCTTATGATAGAGACAATGTCACGGAGATGGAGCTAAGTCTGGATCATTACACTTTTAACATGTAAATGTATAAAGAAATGTTAAAAGATAGAAACTCAGTGCATTACGTACCGAGACGAAAAATGGAAGGAGCAGAACAAATTAAAATGTCCAGCCTCCAAATTATGATGGGTGGCAATGTGATGTGGGGCAAGGACTTTCAACAATTATATGGTGTTTATTTGGCTTAAACACTACTCATTTTCCATTCAAAGTTACAATGAGCTTACAGTTGAAGCTAACCAAAGTGTGGTCTTGTTATATCAGGATAGCTTATCTCCACAAACACCCAGCAAGTCACTAACTCACATGGTTATATGCTACTGGAGTCCAAACACATAAATTGGAACACAAGATACCAAATAGGGGCACTTAGAAAGAAGCTTTTTCCCTTTCTTTTACAAGATTGTTGCCATAATGCCTCACAATAAATGTGACTCCTCCCACTCTCACATGACACTGTCTCTTCTCTTCCAAATAGAGGTTTACTCCTCCTTTTGTGTGTGACTGTGAGAGGTCTACTTACTTGTAAGCCCACTTCTAATAAATGCATTTTTTTTGGTTGTTAGAGATGCATTAGCAACAAAAGACCTAGAGCCATAAAAAGAATGTCAAATTATCACAAGGGGAGTAAAAGATTTACCTCACTCTAAATAACCATACTAAGAAAACAGAGAAAAGGGATCTAAAAAACTCTCTCAAGTCTCTCTCTATAACTCTGTGGCTCATCAGATTTTTATCTCGAAAAGATGGTCGCTGCAACTCGGGTAATAAAAATAGCGTACAACCCCTGTATAATGAACAATGATTATCGCTCAATATAGTTTGAAGCATTTTTCTAGACATCTTTTACAAGAATTTTTAACACTACTTTTTTTTTTTTTTTATCAATTAAAAGCCAAAAGCATATTTAACGGTCCTAATTTGTCGCTATAAAGGGCTCGAGATGCTTCTTACTATCCAAGCTGCAGCCGAACTCCGACAAGGGTGCCAAACTTGATAAGGCCACCCAACTCACCTTATCGGGGTTGCCTGACTTGCAAGTTAGGCAGCCGAGCCATATGCTTCTTCATGGCCTCGCCGCCCAGTTCAGGAAGGAACCTCGCACCGTGGGTGCTCTAATTAACACCTTGAATTGGTTCCTTATCATTGAAGTAGTTATGCAATCTCCATCAGAGTTCTGAACATTTGATTAATTGACACCAATCTTATCAATGCCCACCGTTATCTTTTAAGGGCGACGACTCCAAGCGTTGCTTAAGCATGTCCTTGGACGGCTTCAACCCTAACTTTGCTTACGCCACTTGGTGCTTGCGGGAACATTGCAAGCTTCTGGAGAAGCAGCCGAGACACGGGTTGCTCGAGTTCATATGGGCTTCCAGATAACTTCTTGGGTGGACGCAGTGAAGATACAGACCAATGCAAGGGAGTAAACTAGTTGTCATTTGCAAAGTAATTGTCACTCCTTTACGGCGCATTTGTTACAAAGGTACACTCTTCATTTATTGCACCCGGCCGACCATATTTTTTCACAGCTCAAGTGGGAAATAAATTGTACGTTGGATCGGGGTTTAGGGTTCAAGACTAAAAACCTCGGGTACAAACAAAAGTTTACGAAAACACTATTTAATTTAGGCCATCTATTATACAAGTGCTTGCACATAAAGTTTATTTTTGACCATTTAACCATGACATATTAGAATAACGTCTTTTGATTCTAAAACTTAACTTATTCAGAAACATTTTCTCAAAAAATTACTATTCACACGCACACACAAGCACTCACACTAGAATGTATGCCGAAAGTGCATTGTAGGCGAAATTATGCTCATTCCCCCCCCCCCCCCCACCAGTAATGTAAAAATATTACCACTTATTCATACCCCTTGTCTTGTATCCCCTCGAAACTAGTAATATTACACTCTTACCCTTTACTTGTACTCCATTTTTCGTAGGAGATGACTCCACTATCTTCTTAGATTTGATTAGTGCAAAAACACATTAACAAAATAGAAATCATGCTATGTCAACAAGGGCATTTTCTATTTTCACGCATTTATGGATAAAATTTCGGCTTATATATTCACGGGCTGAAAAATGGTACTAAAACTCAGTGTGGCGAGTGCAATTACCAAATCTCAAAGGTAGCTAGGATATATATCTTTAAACACATAGTGTGAGACTGTGATTTTATCAGAAATGCATGGGACGTTATTTCATGAAATTTGAGATCTTTTACACTCCACAACTTTAAGTATACTCTTGTCCAAGGATCTTAGCAGTGTGTGTGGCTTTGTTCTTTGATCGATATATAACGAAAAACTTAGATAAGAAGCATGCATTCATGTTGGAGTAAAACCAAGTATTGAAGGTGAAATAAGGAAAGATTAAGGAAGATGAATGCTTTAAAGGTCGTTACCCATCTTCTGCTAGGCCTGGTATCGTCATGTTGATCACTCTCAACCTAAAATCTTTCAAGAATTCTAACTCATGATAAAATACGCAGCTTATTTTTCTCTCCTAAAAAAAATAAAAAAAAATAAACAGTAAGAAGTATTAAAACTTTCTTTTTGGTAATTATTGACATACCAAGTGGTTTATTTAAAGAAAAAAGATGAAAATGTGAATTTTTTTAAACTATTCAAATGAAAACTAGAAAATAGGAAAGGTGGAGGGGAAAAAAAATTCTCTCCACGGTATATATGGCAAATTGAAAGTTGGAAGATCCCACAAATTTCTCTCATTTTCATTCAATTCAATGGTGTAATCAGTGCAAAGCCCCTTATAATTAGCCTCAGAATTCCATCCACACTGACTCAAAAAACTCCCATACGGACTTAAATCACTCCTCCCAAAATCAAGAACACCCACACAAATATTTGGGTTGAATACTGGGGCATGCAAATGGAGGCCTGAAATTGAAGGCACCCCCCAACCAACCAAATCAAGAACCCCAAAATGGATAGTTAGATTGGCCTTGCATCATTATCCACTCATTGATTCACTCGCTGCTCATTAATTTTCTTCAAGAACAGGTACTGTATAATCCAAATCCGGATCCAATTATTGATATAAAAAACCCTAGTTTTCAACTCCAAATCAAACTCTGTCTGTGGGGATAATCAACCCTCACATTTCCCTTAATCACATTTCCACTAATTTTGACTCTTCCTCTGGATCTCCCATCCATCCATAAACTATTCAGACTTCTTTCTTTTTCCTCACCATTAGTCCTCCCCCAAGTCATTCCCCCCCCCTCTCTCTCTCTCTCCCCCCAATCACCCATCTCTTAGTCATCATTCATCAAAATCTCAAACCTTTCTTCTGTACAACCAAGAAACCCCATCAAAAGCAACCAACACCAACACCACCACCACACCAACCACCACCGCAACCCATCTCTTCAAGAAACCAGAAGATTTCATAAACAATAGAAATCAAGAAGAGCTTCATCACCATCACCACCCCCACCCGCACCCCCTGCCCCTTATCTTCAACACCATCACCAGTCCACCAACAAATTTTCAATCTTTCCAAACCCTAGCCTTAAATTCCCACATTTCCAAGAAACCCAGAAAGATTCCCCCCACATTCCCAAGAAAATCACATTTTCAAGATAACCCAGGAAGAGATTTGCCTTTGGGTGTGGTGAGAAACTATGAAGCAAATGTCCCACATTGACAACATTCCATCAACACCAGGCAAGTTCAAGATGGACAAGTCGCCCTACATCCATCACAGGTTGAGGTGGCACTCCTCCATAGCAAAGCTCACCTTCTGGTCCTTCATCTTCCTCGGCCTGATCCTGGTCTTCTTCTTCAGATCACCCTCCACTGTCCCCTCCTCCACATCCCCCTCCTCAGATCTCTCCCGCAGATCCCTCCGCACGAACTCCTGGGGCGGACCCACCTGGGAAAAACGCGTCAAATCCTCCGCCAAAATCCGGTCAAGAAATGGGATCTCTGTACTGGTGACCGGCGCAGCCGGTTTTGTCGGGACCCACGTCTCCGCCGCCCTCAAGCGCCGCGGGGACGGCGTCCTTGGGCTTGATAACTTCAATGACTACTACGATCCGTCCTTAAAAAGGGCCAGACAGGCCTTATTGGAGCGCACCGGGGTGTTCATTGTCGAGGGCGATATCAACGACGTGGCGCTGCTAAAGAAGCTGTTTGACGTTGTGCAATTTACCCATGTGATGCATTTGGCAGCGCAGGCCGGCGTGAGGTACGCAATGGAGAACCCTAGCTCTTATGTTCATAGCAACATTGCTGGTTTAGTTAGTGTTTTGGAAGTGTGCAAGTCCGTTAATCCACAGCCTGCGATTGTGTGGGCATCGTCTAGCTCTGTTTACGGATTAAATACTAAAGTACCCTTTTCGGAAAAGGATAGGACAGACCAGCCTGCTAGTCTTTATGCAGCCACCAAGAAGGCTGGTGAGGAAATTGCACACACTTATAACCATATTTACGGGCTTTCACTAACCGGGTTGCGGTTCTTTACTGTTTATGGACCCTGGGGTAGGCCGGACATGGCATATTTCTTTTTCACTAGGGATATTTTGAAGGGGAAGTCAATACCGATCTTTGAGGCTGCAAATCATGGGACTGTCGCGCGCGATTTTACCTATGTCGATGATATTGTGAAGGGTTGTTTGGCTGCGTTGGATACAGCAGAGAAGAGTACAGGGAGCGGGGGAAAGAAGAAGGGGGCGGCCCAGCTGAGGGTGTTTAATTTGGGGAATACTTCGCCTGTGCCGGTTTCAGATCTTGTGAGCATTTTGGAGAGGCTGCTGAAGGTGAAGGCGAAGAGGTTGATCATGAAATTGCCGAGGAACGGGGATGTGCAGTTCACGCATGCAAATATAAGCTCTGCGCAGAGGGAGCTTGGGTATAAGCCCACAACAGATTTGCAGACGGGTTTGAAGAAATTTGTTCGATGGTACCTGAGTTATTATGGTTTGGGAAAGAAGAGTGCCCAGTGAATGATAAACATTCTTTTGGTCGCACGGTAGGATATCCATTCGAATTCTTGTTGATTTCATTCATATGATTGTTTTTAACATCTCGCTGTTCTTTCCCTGAGTATCTTGTTTCCATATATATTTAATGATGCCATATAAGGAGGTCGCATCCCACGGTGAAGAAGTTTTGGTGGTTGGGTGGATATAGTTTTTTGGGCATTGTGATCTGTACCATAAGAAAATCCAGAACCAATATGTTTTACTATTGGGAATGTATTTGTTGTAGTCTATCATTGTAGAATTGATTACTGATAGAGCAATTTGCTGATTGGTGGACCTGTATCATCTTAATCGAATTCAAATAAAAATAGCACACAAGAGTTTTGCTATTTTGGATTTGTTGATCAATGCATGACTTCTTTATATTTCGATGTAATAAATAGCTGTAATGAAGTGTGTGGTGCATTAATGGTTTCCATATATCACTTGGCTGCTCAACTTTAAGATTTGTTCAGTGGCTCTTTGTTACATTGATGCGGTAGAACCAGTTCAGTGTACTTTCATTCTAACTTAAGTTGGAATAAGGCAGCGTTTTGTCTTTCCTTTTTCTGGAATTGGCTATGTTGTCCCAGCAAGTTGTTCACATTTTGACTATGTTGATGCAATAGTTGTCACTTTTCATGATAAGATTCTCCATGTTCTTAATTGTCGTGGAAATTATCTACGTATAATATAAATTTACTATCAAGACCATTAGCTTTTGATTACGTCAAATAACTGTTGTGGCCATCTATTTTGCAGGTTCACAATGATTTTTTGAATGGATGAGGTTAGATGTAAGCTACCTACTAAGTTATCTTTAGAAGCTTCTTTGAATCTCGAGTGGTGCCATTCTTGATCGATATAGATTTTAAGAACTTATTTAGCTTATCCCTCTGACAACTTCATTAAATAAGCCATAGGTTTGTGAACTTATGAGAGATTTCATTAATGGTAAAATATTCTGGTAGTTGATTATCGCCATCTTTTGGGGTGATTTGGAATTATTGCTAGAATGCTTTATGCTGCAGATACATAAAGATTACAGTCAGTTTGATAGCTAGAAGTTTAAAACATGTTGGCTTTGTGGCTGACCCAGTGCACTTAAAAATTCTTACCTAGTAGAATATGGTTAAGGCAGAGTTCACCATTTTGGTGAATGGTGATGGTCAAGGGGTACATTTTTCTTGGTTCAGTTTGACCTGGTTATTGACCTCTTCAAATATCTGATGGATGAGCCTAATCTTCTGCATAGATCCAGTGGAAGACCCCTCTAAGCTCCTGGCCCTTAAAGACCCCTTACCAGAGTCTACAATCCCCTTCCCGTTGTTTAAATAGAACCCAGTAGCTAGTACCCAGGAAAAGTCTCTTTTGGAGTCGTTACAACGAGCAACAGGATACTTGTAGGAATGGAGTGCATTTACGTCGGACAGAAGCTGTTTACTTCTGTGTCTACTGCCTGTCTAGGATTTGCTGTTACTATAGTCTAGTTGGCTGACTTGCATATTTTAAGTGTATCCTATATACTGTGGTTTTACTTGCAGAATTACCGTTGACAAAATTTGGAGGCTTTGACGTTTAGCTATTTGTTTGCTATGTGATAAATTGATTGATGCACTACATTTGTCTCTTTCAAAAGTTGAGGTTTTCGGTCCCTCAAATTGTCTTAGGGTGATAACAAGCCTATATGTGTCTGTACTTGCTTTTTCTCCAGGTCAATCTAAATCTTATCTTCAATTAATAATCTAACTACACCCAAAGATGGGTTAAATTTCGTATACGTGTGAAGTATATGAAATAGGGAGAAAATGAAACAGGGGACATAGGGCCGTAGGGGATACTGTCTTAACTGCATAATGATTTCCCCAGAGTTTGCCTCCTGCCACCAAATAGGAAGCAAACTTAAATTCACTACACCTCTTCAGGAAAAAAATTATCTATGTATTCCTCCTCTAGCCACAAAATCATAGAAGACTCTAGTCTATCATGGTCAAAAGATGTTGTATTGCTTTCCCTCCATAGTCTGTCAAGTATAGAAGGGAAATCCCCAATCTCCTCATCAGGTTCACAATATAAGTCCTTCTGAATGGAAACATCTGTTGTTTATTTATTCTTAATTCAACTCTGTGGTATACGCTTGTGACAAGATGATTTTTTTTTACCTAGAAACGAGATGTTGTTGCTTTGTTTTCTTTGGGTCAGTTGTGGAAGAGAGCGAGCTAGCCTAAGATTCCATATTCTATACAAATTTTACGTTTCTTCATACAAAACCTTGGTGCAGAATGATATTCTATGTTGTAAACTTGTTATATGGTTAATATGAAGGTCTCTAGGGCTACGTGAAAGTACAGCAGAAAATGACTCTCAGCTGTGTCAACTGTCAAGCCTGTGGTGTTTGGTTATTTAATCAAGCTCATTGGCGAATGCTTTAAAAATTAAGTTTTTTATCTTTGAGATAGATGGTGCTTGGTTTATGGTTTACCAGATCATATGATGCTCCAGGAGTCTTGCGGGGGTGTTCCATAGGTACAAAGGTTGATACTTCAGATTACAGAGTCAGGTATATCATTTTGACATTGTTTTGCAACAACTGGAGAAGATAGATGGCAAGTAACAACATCCCAACTTTCTTAGTGTGATATTTGTTCTTTGGTGATAATTTGGTGTCCTTTACTATCACGTATCTGCATCTGTCATGTATCGTGATTGTACCATTAAGTTGGATGACTGACATAACCAAGATAACTTTATTGTAATAGAGGTTGCTTTTCTGGTCGGCTCTTCTTTTGTATAAACCTGTTGGCAGTTGTGATCGCTTGGAGAGTTGTGTTTGATGCAATTATACGGCATTCTGGCTACATACTTATTAGTTTCTCTCTCCTTCGTTCTTTCCTGGGGGAGTTGTTGCTAAGATTGTATTTCAAACTAGTATGGCTTGAATTCTTCATATTTCATGGAGTTCTCCATCAATGGTGCAAGTTTGGAGGGAGCGAGAATTTTATAATGGCTTGCATAATGCCTAATGGAGTCTAATCTTCAGTCCCATCTAGTATTATTTTGGATCTCTCAACAGGTTTCTTACTGTGGATGCCTCTAGCATTCATGAAACCGGAAATTGGCTAACCTACGGTTCCTTGTTAAGTTCCTGATATGGCTCGCGGTTCTTATAGCATATCTGATAATTGCATTCAGGTTAGAGAATGAGCATTCAAACCGCTTGGTCAGATCGCTCTTTGTTTACGAAATTTCCCAATTCTGTGCATTGTGATTGTACATAATGTGGTTAATTTATATGGTGTTGAACATCATTCTTCAACACGGACGTATGTGTACTTCCGTTCAGTGAAGCAGTTTTCTCCGGCAGTAGATATTTGGATCACTTCTATTTCAGTGCTGGCTTGGGGTTGCCCCTTCAGTTGGGAAAACAGGCATAGCAGAAGCTAAAGCAGGTGGTGTTGCAGGGTCCAGTAACCGGTATTGTGCTGGTGTCTGCCTTGCTTTTGGCATCATGAACAGCTCCCTCAGTTCAAGCAGCCCAAAACAAAGCAAGCACATGTAACAGTTTGACGAGAAGTCTTTCGCATACTGTTGCATTAAAATCCTCTTTTTCTTTCTTCGAGTACGAAGCAAGAACAACGTACATGCAAAATCTTCTCTACGAAACCCTACGCTCCAACCTGCAAGAACTATCTTCAGCTCTTAGACATTGTTTTCTTCTTACGTAGTTCCAAGTAAATTATTGTCTGAATCAAGCAATTACGAGTTGATTCTGTTCTCAAGTGCAACCTGTCACAGACTCTAAGAGACATTTTCACACAGATATGGATAGCTATACCCGAATAAGGTCCCCGGGCGTTCTTTCCAATATTTTCCAATGTTTAGGCGATGTAAGGGTTTGTGTAAAGCTCAGTGTAGCTTTACACGCCAGGCTCGTTGTGTGATACAATGCTAATATTTTTCATACACACTCCTTGTGCTAGGCTCCTCCACACAATGAGTTCGTGACATAAACCCATGTGACCTTTGATACAGGCCAAAAAGAGATGCGTCCATCAATGGAACAAACTGTTCATGAAAAAAAATCAGTGCATCAAGCAGTAACGTAGCTGTCATCATCACAAATACAAGATGAGCTCCAAATAGAAAGTTGCATATATTAGAAGCTGTCCCGCTTGTCAAGATTAGATTCTCGTCTCCAGTCAAGAGTATTGATGCAACCGTAATATAAATGCAAACATATCTCAGAGGGCAAGTTTAGTCAATGCTTCTTGTTAAACGACTGCAGTATACCTTTAAACCCCTTGCATTTTCCACAATTTGCGAGGTGGGCAAAGGACAAATGCTGTTTTATTATTTCCCCACAATGAATTGAAGGTTGCAGAAAATTCCTGACACACCCACGCACGCACATGGAGGTGGGGGCCGGGAGAGGAGGGGAGCAAGAGATGCTCGAGTATCTTCTCCTGATTCACACAAATAAGAGCCAAAGCGATTACCGAATTGAAATGTTAACACAAAGAAACAGGTACTGGTTACATAATGCAAATGATTTATGAACCAAAACTCAATAAGCAAAAAAAGGCAATTATTAAACTCCAATATGCAATAAATATATACCGATAAGCTCCTCAAGGAAAAATATTGAAGTGCCCTTTTACACCCAACACAATAAAGAGGATGAAAAGTGCCAGAGAAAAGATTAGACAAAATTGTAATAGGATGTGAAGAAAGCTAAATCAGAATTGACAACAAGCTTCATCAGAAAAGCTTGACAACTCTGAAAATTCGAGTTCCTCCTGTACTGTTTCCCTAGTCTGGTAGCAGCGAGGGAAATCTTTAATTCAACAAGCCAGAAGGACGTACCGTGGGACTTAAATGCATAACCTCCAAAACAATGGGGTCATATTCCTTACTAGCTTCACAGAAGATGAACCATGATTTAGAAGTCGTACTTTGTCCTACCGCTCTTTAAGATAAGGCACAACATATCTGAAATATCTGACGACGAAGACGAGGAATTCAAGAAGTTCCACGACTCGAGCATAAGGCGTTTCCTAGAACCCTTGAAATGAACAACCTATATACATGAATAAAGCCAGATTTGAGAGTTCGAATCCCTTTACTCAGCGATCTTCATAAATACGATACAAAAAAAAAAATAGAGGCCATATTTGAATTCAAGAATCATCGTGACAAAGTTGACTCAAAAGTATACCTTGACGTCCAAGGGCATCCCATGAAACTGACCAGCGCCTTCTGGCGGTGTCCAATTGTAGACAGAACACGGTAAGAAGAGCACCGAAGCGCCACCAATTTCCTCTACAAAAGGTTGTCGTCGAGTAAACCTTTTTGTATCAAAGGAAGGGTGAGATTTTATGACCCAGGCAAGAGCTAACTGATCTCCAAGCATTCGGGAAGCTTTCATGTACTTAGAGCTGTAAATCTTCAATACCTCTTGTAACAGAACTTTTGCCCTGCAGCCCAATTTCATCATAATCTTCAGTAAGCATGAGAATAGTTCTAAAGGCTACAGATATTTCCAAGAAAATGGAGGTAAAATATCATAGATGTTTCCAAGTTATTTAACAGGCTAGTGGAATGGGGGCAGAAAAAAGAGCAAAAAGGTTCCCTGAATCTCAGAGATACTAGCCCCTCGAAAAGCAAGGACATGCCTAACCAAGAGCCATCCTGTATTGAACACCGACATATGTAAAATTTACAACCTGAATGGAGGGCTTGGATGTAGCATTACTTCTCCATGTCCAAAATATCTTAGTTATTTTGACAAACATTCGTGACTTGAGAAATTCATTAAATGGAGGGCTTGGATGTCGCATTACTTCTCCATGTCCAAAATTGCCTCCACACCACCATGATTTCTTAGTGGGACATAATTCCTGCAGAAATAGGCACAGTGCAGCTAATGGCCCTCGCATAAACTAAATGCTACCTTATCCATTAAATATTCACGCTTTTGCAAATCGACTTTGATAAGTCTTATAATCCCACTAACACCCAAAGTTGTCCAAAATTGTGCAATTCTCGATGCCACAAGTTCCCTCTCTCGTCGACTCAACCCCCCCTCCCGACACAAACAACACCGCGGACATTCTCTGTATGTACAATCCTTCTTTCTCTACCACTGTTCACCAGCTCTGTCAGCAACCATCATCTCCACCTACCACGGCATCACCACCATGTTGCGAAGCCACCCGCCTACACAAGTTATTCACGTCAATGCAACTGCCAAAGCAATCGCATCAAACCATCCATCCACACAGCTCATTCATCCATGCACCACCGATATCACCTTCCCAACAACCTGTGGCAATTAAATCCCCTAGTACTTCTAACATAGATCAGCGACATGCTGGGTCAAAAAGTGAACAAATCAGTTCTAGGTGCTCAACAATGGGGGGGAAGAACAACAAAAGGCTCCATCTTGATCAGATTTTCAAGGGAATCAATCTTGTAGTATCAGCCCAAACATGTGGAGAGATGTGTTTCTTCGGTAGAGACACCTGGCAGTGGTTTTCTCTCTCTTTAGTATGGAAGTAACAGACAAAGGTTTGGGTGTTCATTGCTAGTCGTCGACCGATTTGGGCTGAGTAGTTATTGGGCTCACCAAGTTGAGTCGACTAAATCTGGTACTTGGATAATTGTCAGCTTGAGAAAGACTAGAGTGGAGATATGGTGATGGCTGATGGAGTTGGTGGGTCTTCGTGAAGGTCAAAGGGGAGGGTCTCGTCGCCAGGATGGGGGAAAGTGATTGTGTTTCTACATTACTGTAGAGAGAGAGAGAGAAAGAGATTAAAAAAGCGGAACTATAATTGTGGAATCTGAAAGGATGCGACCTTGATGGTGGCAACAGTGAGCGGAGTGGCGGTTGAGGCACTGTGGTCACAGTATGTTGTATAGGTAAAGACAAAGAAAGGCGGGTTTGTTATGTAGTAATTTTGGGCCACACTGCGCATATTGTGCGAAGCGTGCCCTTAAATTAAAGACACTTGCATTGCACGTGACCACTTAACCGGCACTCTTATCAGCCATTATCAGACTACTTTGCAATCAGAAGAGGAATTAAGGGCTTTATTGATTGAGTTCATACTACAGAGGGCTAGTGGCAGAAACCTGTATATATCATGGACAACTTTGTCAGTAAACATTTTAAACAAGTGAAAATTGTCACACAGAAACACACCCACCCACCCACCCCTGCATATGCACGTATATATACATGTATATCCATACAAGACTCCCGCACACAAATGTAGAGCTTGATTTACCCTCACAGTTTCTTGTTTCTTGCCATTGGTAATGAGCATTATGTGGCAGTGACTAGTGGTAGTAGTGCCATCATATGCATCTCTATTATCAAAAGGAATACAATAATGCACCCGTAATTTACTTTGTCAAAGGCATGCTCAATGCCCAAAGGAAAGCAGATTTCAAAGAATCGAAGTCTGTTTGCTGCACCTTTAGTTTTAATAGGTGCGTCTTTGAAGTGTGTTTCCTGGAATCACTACACCACTGTTACCAGACAGAATAAGTCCTGCCACCCCTCTCCCCCCAAAGTTATGGAAAGTGGTCTTTCAACTAAAATTTAGGGGGGAAGTTATGATATAACGGAGAAGCAAATTTCCAACAATGTACAATGCCAGAAGTTGTATAATTCTAACAATTTGATTTCTTGATTAGCCAGTAAACAAAACGCAAATGCCCAAACTGTATCCTTGTGGCCAATTGAACCATATAAAGAGGGGAATCATCTACACACCTTAGAAGTCCATCAGGGGTGCCTCTCACGGCTATAAATCCTGAATTCAGAGGCTGATCTTTGTTGTTCCGGAAGGTGAGTGCCACATGAAAATTTTGGTAGTTATTAAATACTTGTCCCAGGTCGTCAACAACTGCTACGTCCGAGTCAGTAAAAACGTAATGATTATTTTTCCCCTGCCACTGGGAGTGATCCTCAAGCCTTGACTGTAGAAAGGCCTACATAAATGAAAGAGAGTTGACATCTTCAAAACAAATGTCAAAAAATTAATGGTTGCGATGTTTATTTGTACATGTCGTTAGTATGTTATTGTTATTGTTAAATGCTCAATGAAGTATTTTTCAATCATATGCTCTTTAGACCCCTTACAATCAGCAACACAAAATATACATCATGGAATAAGTAGAAGCAAAATAAAGATGCCTCCAAAAAAACAAAAAAAAAACGACCCCCACCGTACAAATCTAACTAGAATTTTAAGAAAATATAAAACTAGTCATTGTTGAGTGTGGGTGTGGTTGGGGGTACATGGAAAGAGAAGAGGAGGAGAGTTCAATCTGGACGCAGTAACTGAACAAGCATATTTCCTGACATTCAAAATAACAGAATCGTGCAAACAAGCTAGATTAGCAACTGACCAAATACAGAAATTTTCAACGAAGTAATGCACATGCACTGTGCTCTTACAATGTAAGACCTGATTCTTTGAAGCATCAACTTGTCGCGTGAATATTCACCTTGAATGGGAAATTCAGAAACCCCATTTCTGCGAACTGGAAGCTCAGATGCTGGATCAGTGATAACGACTATGTTGCTTTTTGGCATCGTAACCTGCAAAAATTCTATTTCAGAATAGAACTGACAATAAAGCAACTTCATGCTCTGGTCAGGCAATTGGTCAAAGATTAAGAAGAAGCATGAACAAGCAGTTTATATATTCTCTATTTTAGCCGCTAAAGTTATTACAGTTTCAGATGCGTGTCATCGATAACAATCTATACTATCTGAATGTCCCCCAAACCGTGATCTGAGCAAGTTGAATTCAGCTTAGGATCCTTGAGAGAGCTTGGCCAAATGCCCAGAATGGAATTTTGCTCTACTCCCCCCAATCTTCACTATACGCAATGCCAACTCCCTTCTTCATAAGATGTGGAATTAAACCAAGGTAGGTAGTGTAATTAAGGAACTAGTCCCTTATATTTAACACACAGGAGGTCAAGACACAGCCCCAGAGAAACAACATCTGGAGGATTTGGTTGGGTAACATTCATGTTTCCACCTATAACCAAGAATTCAGTCTTAACTCAAAGAATTACATCATTCCAAATATTACATGTTTGGAAAAAGAAAAGAACAAAAAACCAAAGAGGACTCAGATCGTCTAAGATTGGTCTTTTTTGTTCTTTTTTTACCCTCATTTTCAAGGTGCAAGCAAAAAAATAAGTTTGCTAAAGAGGTATGGGGAATAAACTTCAACCACTATGTTTTAGAAGTATGACCAATATGATTATTATTGTAAGTGGAAACAACATGGGATTATGGTTGTATAATCTCGTCAAAGAACACAGTGAAGCTTCTTTCAATTACTTCTTTCAAATGTATAATCAATGCTCATGTCACCTCAGCCCCTGGCCTGCCAACCCCTGTTCCCCAAAGGAAACTTTTCAAACCGCTAGCACCTTCACGAGAACTGAGCCTTTAATTAAAATCGAGAATCATACTGGATGAGATAAAAATAGTATTACCTGAATGAAATTGAAAAAGACGTTCAAAATGGCCATTGACCTCTCCACCTTGTTGTATGACATCTTCCCAACAGTAACTAAGTCATTTGATCTACTAGTAACATGTCTATCAATACTAGAGTTGTAAGTGGCAAAGACAGTGACAAAGGCAATGCCATCCCCGTAGTTGGAATTTCCAGAGGATGTAGAGCTGCGGGTCTTGTTAAGAGCTTTAACGCCTGTAACATGGCATGAGATACATAAGGACCAAGTATGTTTATAAGTCAATCGGGTGAACTGAAGCAACAAACCAAGTGATGAATCTCTTTTCCCACCAGCAAAAAGAAAAATAGTAGATGCTGTGAGGTCAATAGAAATACCGATGAGAGAGACGATGGTGACAAAAGTTTAAAAAAGACGTAAGAATAGAAGCAGTGATAAGAAACAAGAAAAAAGAACTGAACAAAGCCACCGAGGTACATGCCCCACTTCGTATTGATGTGATCACAAACTCGGAGACAAGATATGATTTAGCTTCAAGCGTCCAATGCAGACTCTATAAATAATTAAAAAAAAAGAATTTTAAATGACATCAACTACTGAAACGCTCTCAACAATATCGGAAGCAAGATGACCAACAAAAATAGCAACTTGGACAAACTTGTTCATCTTAAGGGTGAGCAAAGAACCTCGACATTGCAGACGATCGCTCAAACCTTGGCCGGCAGGAGGTCCAAGGACCAGACGATCGAATTTCTTGGTTTGCTTGTGGTGCAGATCCTCAACCGTTGAGTTTTGGTTCATCTCCAGAACTGAACAGAAGGAGAAAACCATTGGTCAATGCCCCACATCATATCATAATAACACATAAAAAAAGTCGAGAAAGGCGAGCAAAGGGAGCATTTACCTGAAATCAAATGGGGGAAAAAGATAATGAGGGGCACAAATAGCAGAAATCGACGCCATCCGCTGCATACTCTCATCTCATCCCCAAAAGAGATTTGTCTCCACCTACAGATGAAAGCACAAGTAAAACAGTAGCAATGCACAATATCCATCCAACTCATAGGATTGAGTATGGCAGAGCTTTCACCTCGGAGTGAAAATTGCAGTAAGCAAAGCGCCGCCGACTGCCGTCGTCGTCGAGTGTCACAGTCGCGGCACTCCAGTCACTGTCAGGCCAAATCTACGCGACCAACTTGTATCTGTTGTGATCGATTGCACAGCTCTTGGAGTCAGAAATCCCACCAAGCGCTGTGCTATGGCGTGACCTCTCATTCTGGTGTTGCTAGTAATCGAACCCACATCAAAAAATATTTATAAATACATGTAAAATTATCGAGATAAAAGAACCTGTTAATATTTGAAACTGTTGATTATCTTGTACTAATTTACATTTAATAAAGCATATGTCTAATACTAAATGCTTTTACGCTGGTAACTCCGTAAAATTAATAACATTATTTCTAGTATCTTACATTCTCTCTGTTCCAATTTTAATAGATTCGCTAAACATGGAGTTCGATAGAATTTACTAGTTGCTTTACCTTAGCTTAACTTTGTATTACTTATACTTGAGTTTAATTTAATGTTTATATGTACTAAAATTTATAATTAAGTTTTTTAAAATACCAAAGGAAAATATACGTAATTGTTTTGTTTTAAAAATTATATCTTATTATTAATTATAAGAGAGAATGTAGACCCCATATATATATATGCATGTACGCAAGAGAATGCTATTACTTTACTTTTAACAACACTCTTTCTCCGCTAGGTCTCTAAGTCAATTGCAATCCACCTTAGAAGAAAATAGTCATATGAATTATGTTTTGTCCATTCTTAAAATGTGAAAGGAAAACTAAAATTTCAAGAAGCTCAACTCATTGTATAGTTATAGAAGGATGTCGGAAGATATTCATCTACACAAGTAGGACAAATATTTTTTCTTGCTGGTGGTTGTTATTAATTTTACTTATGGAGGAAAAGATTTTTTGATTTTATTAAAAAAAAAATTGTCTACCATATGAGATGAAGAAATCTATCAATTACTTCTCATATAGCAACACTTAATGGTCTCTAAATTTTTCTAATGACTTTTTATTTAATGATGCAAAAAATAATGCTGTTAAGAATAATTGCCGAAAGTGTTAAACAAAAAAGTCATTAGAAACATTTGGTGACTCTTAATTGTTATGATATACAGAATTGGAAAAAAATTTCTAGAACTAGAATTGCAGCCAAAATTTGTTCGTTTTCTTATGGATCAAGCACCTCAGAACCACCAAGAAGGAGAGACCCAACCATCACCATACCCAACCATAACACCAAGCAGACCATGGAGTGGCGAACAGCAAGGAAGGAGCCGAAGACATGCACACAATCGGGCGCCATCAAGCGGAATAAATTGAACCCTATACATCTCTTCTCCATCCATCCTTTTCCGAGCAACAAGTTCACATCAAACAAGCCCAGAACAACCCGAATACAAACTGTTCTGGGAAAGTTTGACCTGCAACGTGATTCTAGACTCGGTCGAAAACAATGTGTGGCACCAAGCCTGGTAGCCCACAAATCCAAAAACACGACATGCAACACCAGGTGCTCGGGGAAAAGAACTCGACTCTAATTTCAAACCTTCCTCCCTTCAAGACATCCCCAAAATTGCAGCAAACTCTCAAGATTCGAACCATCCAAGGAATAGGTTTTCAGATGAACAAATATATACAAGCAACAGGCATAAAATGCTCAGTGAAATAACTTGAATAAAAAAATGCCAATTGCAGAGGAAGAACAGAAGAAAGAACTCTTAATTTGGATGGAACACAATAGTAAAATAAGTGGCGGAAGTTTCAGCAAAGAGAAAAATACATTAATACGGGTTAAAGTCTCAAAGGTGAGAAAACAGCCATTTCTGAGCTGATGCAGGTTTAAAAAGGTAAAGGTTGTCTGTCAGGCCATGACTCTATCCTCTCGAAGTACTTGACTGGCACGACACCGTTGAAACCTTCAGTAAGGATAACTCTGTTCTCTGACATGTAGAGCTTCATTCCCTCTGAAATGAAACATTACAACAGGTAGGAAATGAGAGAACTGCTTGAAGGGGTATTAGATTTCTTGCTAAAGGCACTCCCTTTACACTCAGTACTAACAGTTCTAGGAAACAATACATAAGCCAAGTTAACAACAAAAATGTCTTGAACAATGCAAAATGGATGTCCATTAACTGGTTAAAGTATACTTGTGACAGTCAAAGTATGTTCCATGATATACCTTCCAGAGCTTTTCTGACATCAAGAAAGATCAAGACATTCACATTCTGCCTCATACCTGGAAGAACGACATTGTCAGAACTAAATAACAAGTTTTTACAGCATACTAATCATCCACCGCACAAAGATATCTGCGAGAACCCCCTCTTCTCTTTCTACACGCCACTTAGAATGTTAAAGATCGCAGATGAGAAATTGAAATAGGTTCTACACAATAATTTGACGTGACTGGTATAGATATACACAAACCCTTTCTTAGTGCAGTCATTAAGCTTTATCTCTTGGGTTGGGTGGGAGGATTTTTTTTTTTTTTTAAGAACGCACATGCATGGAGCGAAATACGTAAGATTGGACTTCCTAATTAAGTGGAAATACCATTACCCATGCATAAGATATTTCATCGACAGTGTGGAACACGATTTTTTTCCCTTGCGGTTTGGTTACTGAGGGCAAAAGCCCCACCACCACACAATCCCCAAACCAAAATAAAAGATAAAAGAAAAAGACAGACACCCCAATGGAGAACAAGTAAAATTAATTGGTCGGCTAAATGAGCATATTAACATTGAAACTCATCTCAATTAACTATACTAACACCCTCCCCCCTTCATGTGCATAGAAACATGACAGAAAGGCTTAAGATTTCAGCAAGGCCATAATACTAACGTATGGGGCACCGTCTCAATTGTCTTACTCTAGCAGCATTCTCCTTATCATTCTGTCGCTTTTTCATTTGAATGCGGTCTCAGTATATGCAGGAAAACTCTAAGACGTCAAAAGCAAGAACATTGTGCGCTCAAATGAACACAAAGTTGCAAGTTGTTATCGTGTAAAGTGTAAACATATATTGTTTTTTCGTGTGCTGTGTTCTGGTGACACCTCATCGTTTCGCTCAGATCCATGAAGAGAAAAACTAGCACGTTCGCACCATTGATTAAAAGGTAGTTGTGTAGCATCTTACCACTAACTACTTCACCATCCGTTGGCAAGCCACAGGAGAAGTGAACATGTAATCTTTGCATGCGTTTGAGACCATACTCCAAGATCGATTTTAAATTCTTCTTATAAGTCCCATGTACACAAACTGAACATCACGGAAAAATCAAGAGAAAATGTTTTAGCACTAGATAAACTCTGGCCCAAGGAAACACCACTTCTTGTAAAAAACTTCACCTGGAACCTCTTCAGCTGAAAGGATTGGTTTTAATAACCTTTCAGTTTCAACTGTCTGGCACAAGTAGAAAATATCATTAGAACAGTTGATCAACAGCACTGGATGTTTTTCCTTAAAACCACCACAATCACTATTGAAAGTTGGCACAATGCACAAGGATAACTTTCACTAAGTAATCAAAAGGCTGAACAATAACAAACCAGAAAATTCAAAAGGCAGCTGTAACATACAACTTATCAGCCGTGAAGAAAGAATGAAGCAAGTATTGTCTTCATTTGGGCAAAATGATTTTAGGTTTAAAAAGTTACAGCACATAACAAAAAGCAATATTGTTCCTTTCAGGCCCATAGCATCGGATAGGCACGTTTAGAGCTCTCAAATTGCTGAACTGTATGAAACCAGAGTGTAATAAGAGAACCAACAAAGATTGACCTAATACTTAATTGGCATGCAATTCAAGTCATTGTTTACATCCCATGCACTAGTTATAACGTTGCAAGAGAACTGATGGAACGGCTTCCACTCATATATAGATAGTATGAAAATGTTCAAACACCAAGCGCAGGACGCAGTAATAGTCACATTGCTGCTATGTCTAAGGAAAAAAGACATGAAATGCTGAGATTCGTTTGTTTCAAAAATGTTTTACCTTCAAACAGGTTCAAGGTCTTCTGCAAATTTTCAGCCTGTTTTTTAGTCTTAACTTTATAGACTTCTCAACCAAATCAGTACTAACATTCTATCTACAAAAACTTGTAATAGGGCTTCTCCAATCATGTTACCATGTTTAGCATATAGTGAATACAACTCAAAAATGAGAAGAAAAGAAAGGCTTGGAACGCAATGGAGCTCTCTGTGCATAAGCTAAAACCCTTGTAACTAAATACTTCAGATTCTTGAATTTCCAGGGAACGTAGATAGTTTGGTAGAATTACTTTCTGAGTTTGTAAAATTACTTTCTGAGTTCTCTCAGTCTTTCTTTTCCTTTGGCTTGTTTTCTATACTACCTGCATTCATAATTTGCAGTACTTATTATTCAGAAAAATGTTGTGTAAGCAATTGTGAATTAAAGCCTCTCTTTCGTAAGTTATTCTTAGTCTACAGTTCATCCTTGTTCCAGTAGCTAAGACTTGCATATTCTTGGATTTGTTACCCTCACTGAACAACTCTCGTCAGCATAAAACAGCTAAATAACATTGCAATGCATTCTGTTGACATACTAAATTCAATGGTCCATGTTTTGGAGCAAAGCTGAGACATCAGCAAATATAGTTGAGAAATTCAAATAACATCAGTAGTGAGATGGTCAAAAAGTATAACCTGACACAGCCCAGCTTGTAAAATCGTACTACTTAAGGCGCATAATATACTTTTATTCACGAGTTCTACACACCATAACTTCAACGTAATATGAGAGCAACCATTCTAGTCTAGTCCCTCGTGACCAAACAAAACCACATGGACAGCTAACTGGTGAATCGAGCTAAAAGTTGACGAATGCTTCTAGTTGCTCACAAGCCAAACTGAGCCAAGCTTGGGCCTTGTAGGCATGAACCATTCATCAATCGATCCAAAGTTGAGGATAGTGTAGTCTGAATATGACATGCAGGTAATCCATTGCAGGTAATCATGAATGACTGGAACCATTGCCAAGGCTCCATTGACCTCCATATCAACAACCCTCACCACTGTCCTTGTGTGCCAGGTTTCCAGCTGACCAAAAGATATACATAGACATACCAGATATGTGGTACTAAGCTTAACGTCTCTCAAGTGAGTGGCTTACCAACTATCAAGTAAGTGGTGCAATGTCACGACCTCAGGGTCTTCAGAACTTCAACAGTGGGCTCAATCCTGCCCCGGATACTGATCCTCAAGTACTGCGAACACTATAATTAGGTAAAGGATAGTCTGATAGAGGCAGTGACCAAACACATGTGAAGGCCACTTCAACCACCTATCCAGCTAAGATGATATTTCATAAAGCTCTCAGATATTCTGTAATACTATAAGAAAATGCTCTATAATAGTGAACATTATTAGCAAGTAAATATGAGATGGGGTGCTGCATTAAGAATATAGAAGCATCTTTGTATAACCATGCTAGATTTATCTCTAGGCCACATGAAGGTAAAGATTCTGGTTTCCTCCAACGAATTCCTTACCGTTACAGTGTGGCCTTGGTTTGCACGGATAAAAAGCTCATGATTTTCTTCCAGCAAGCTAAACCGCTGCTTGTTGTCCTTTCTTACCGCCTGCAGAAGTTGCATAGCATAGACAGAAAAGAATCTTGTTAGAGAACTACGTGATAGATGCAAATGATCCAGATAGATAGTGATGCGCGCTGCATTGAACTTTAGGTGCAGCAAGGGCAACAGAGGAACTAGCCAGAATACTTGGTGCTCCAATGAGATAAACTATTTAGCATAATGAGAATAAGCAGAATAATATAGTTGCATTAGAGTCTGGCTAAAGAATTTCAGCAGAACCTCTGTAGATTGTTAATTATCTCTGAAGTAGTCCTTAGATAAATGTAAGCCATTAAAATATGAATTGCCAGACCAACCTCCCTAATATCATCCACTGTGTGTGACCTTAATGGAATATTGGCGAATGTTTTCATATTCAGCTCTAACAGATCTTGAACCTTGACATACCCATCACTCCTCATACTCAAATTCAACTCAGAAGCCATATGCCGCAAAATACGTGTCCTGAAACGAGAACAAAGAAAATATAGAGCTACGATAATTGCTCACATGACCAAATGTAAAATAATCACAACCCCTGTACCCCGCACCCCTCCCCTACCCCTCCCACCACACATTCAATCCGGTACATAAAAATTTACCAAAAAAAAAAGGAACTGAACCTTCTAAATCTTTAAGTTTAGTCCTAACAAGTTCCCAATATACCATTTTCACTCGAGTTAAAGACAGTTTCTTCCTGTTTGCCAATAAAACTTCCAAAACATGTAAAAAAGGGAAGATGGGATAGTAAAAATTAGGCATCTCTACTCAGTACTCACCATTTCAGAATACTTTGTATACAGTATTTCATCTTAAGCCTTTATGAAAAACACTTACATTGACAGCAAGCATGAAAGCAAAGCCTTACATTTTGACCTAAACTTCCTTGATCCAAATCTCAAAAAGTCAATTGCAAATTGCTTCTTTATCTTCAGCCCTTGCTTTCCTTTTTTCCCAAATTTCATCCAAATATCCAGATCTCACTTGCAACATTTGTGCTCTATTTTCTCTCCCTCCAAACTCACTTGAAATATTAAGCACTATCTACTATTCTTCACCACTGTTTCTGACCTAATAGAAGATAACTTTGAGCTGTGCGTCCAAGAATGCTTAAACCAAGTTTGGCTCCTTTTTTAGTAAACCAATACCATGATCTAGATGTATTTATGGTGAAGCTAAACTTAATCGTTTGTAAGAAATCAAGATAATAAGAGATTCAGACCGATGTTATTGGACATACAATAGCCTCCCAAGGGCATCAATTTTATCATTGCCAGAGCCACTGCTGCCACTTCCACGGCCTCTTGACCTTTCACGATTGTCTTTCATCTCCAAACCTCTTCCTCTGCCTCCACTGCATAAAAGTAAAAAGAAAAGCAGAAAGTCATATCAAATATCAAAGGATAGTTATTCAAATCAGCCATTAGCTTAGCAGTACAACACACACTACTAAACCTTCAGAATAGAAAATGATATAGCAAATGGCCGAATTTAAACAACCGCTTATATCATCGTAGAAACATTGTATACAGGATGTACGACATATATGTTATAAAATGTCGTATTACAGGTAGAAAACAGGTAAACACAGTATAGAAAACTTAATGAAAAGGGAAATTTGGCCATAAATTAGACCTACAAACAAATTTAAGATGGCTGAGTGGGTATACCACACTTGGACGTTCAAAACTTCGAACTTTGAATTTCCATAAGTAAGGAAATGCACTGAAATTTTAGATGCTTCAATGCAACTATATGATATTGGAAACGTCTAACTCTTACACATGTAGCCACACCTAGCACACATGCCAATTGCTATGTGGTTATGGTGGTGAAGTATGAACCTCATGTACTACTATTTGTTTAGCTTCAAAACTAATCGGAGCAATGGATCAAATATAGCAGTTGAGTTGTTATAATCCATTGTGATCATACTATCAAGTCAAGTTTGTTAAATTTACAGCTGACCTTGAACTAAAGTAGTTCTTTTTTCTTTTCTTGCTTATTTATGCAGATTTTCTTCTTTTAGGTTATCCAAATGTGAACATCCGCAAACAAGAAGCTACTTGTTCCCTATCTGTGTGGCTAGGCAATCCATGAAAACGCCACAAGAAAGAATGAAATGCCAAGCCCTGTCTTTTTTATCTCAACCTCTCCTTATCTTCTTGTTTAGCCTGCTCAACCAATTCCATCTTTAAGGCTCACTTTGTACAAATAATCGACCTCTTCTCCCTCTCCATTTATACTTTGAGAAATTGGATAGGGTCACCCTGCAACCTTAATTTGGTCACCCATTTGGCAATCTCTTCCTCTTCTTTTTGCTTCCATTCTTTCCATGCTATTTCAATTAGCAAGCCGTTTGAAGAGTGAAAACAATCTAATCTAGTCTTCCCTTTCGCTTGTGGATTCAGATATACTAATACGATAAGAAAGGGGAAAGCTAGCCCTAGCCCCAAACAAAGCAAGAGAGGAACAGGCATCTAAAAATGCCACTGGTCTGGTCAAAATTATTTAATAAAGATTTGGTCGATGGCAGCCTTCTCATATCTCCCTATGTGAACTTGGGAAAGTCTACCCATATAAGCCAATGCCAACTGTGTACTGCGTGATGACCTTTTGTCTCTTTCTAAATCAATCGGAATTGGTTCCCTCAGTGCTATCCAATTGATTTAGAAAGCGTGTAAGTTTAATTCACTTTACAGCAGCATAACCAAGCATATCCAAGGTTTGAAGGTGATATGAGGGCAACGGAATTCAGAGATAAGCCATACATGAAGAGAGGGTGGATGTGCTCGTAGGCTAGCACAAGACAGTGTTATGCAATGAAGGGACAACGGTCCTCAACTCTCCTCTTCCCTTCCCCACCCCACCCCCCCTTCCAAAAGTGCATAAAGAGTTTTTGGGACGCCAATAAATTGCCGCCACTACTTACGGCTGCGCACGTAAATCCTCGCTGTCATTCTTGTTTTGGGGGTGTGGCAGTTCAGACTTCCCCTATTCTGTCAAAAGGAATGCCGCTTCAAAAAGAAATAGTAGAAACGGAAAAAGAATTCCATGAATATGAAGACCTAAACCCCAAATCCACCTCTCATTAGCGAGCCCTTGCCGTATCAAGGAATTATAACTGCATGAGGAATAAATGAAGACTCATGTGGCAAGCCAAGGCCCCAGGTCACTAACAAAATACAGCATTTAGAAGCCTCACAAATTAGGCAGAAAAGAATTCACTAATTTAGTAATGCTGGGATCTTTTGCGCAGAGGGGTGAGATTTCTAAGTAGGAAAAATTAATGTCCCAAATGGCGAAAGAACAGTCGTATGCCCAAAACATAGAATGTTACAAGACTACTAGGCATGAAGGAATCTTCTTCAAAAGACTAGTGGTATCGATTTAATATGGACCAAGAAAAAGGGAGAAAGGAAGAAGAAGGGGCACGGGGGAGGGGCAGGTATGCTTAACATTCATCACCGATAGGGCCTTTCGATAAGGTACGAGAACAAGAAGCTTCAAGAAAATAACTTTTCATAAAATGCACCTTTTTATGTTTATGAATTCTATTCAGCAAATAAAGAAAGAGGGGGTTCTTGTTCAGAGCGAGTATCCAAAAGAAAGCAGAATATTTGATGGAAGAGTGGGGGATCCTATTGAACAACATATTATAATGGGAAATTTAATGAACAATGTGTTATAAAAGGAAAGCCTTACATTGTATCTTGGAATTCATTCATCAAGTTAATGAGAAAATGCACGGACTTTCTAGTAATGATTATGCAACTGGTACACAAACAGAGAAAGGGCCAAGCAAGGTGAGTAATTCAGATAAGATGAAATAGAGATTTGGGCTCTAGAGGGATTTGGTGTTTCTTATATTTTACAAAAGATGCTTAACTATAAACGCTGGGAAGAACTTGAGATTCGGATCTTTGCCTCTAGAGCTTAATCATCAATTTCTACGGGCGATCTCTATAAACACCTTCCTCTTCTAACAAAATCTAACAAAAGGGCAGTCATTAAATAATGCTGCCTTAAAAACTTCCTTCATTTCTTATCTCCAACTCACAAACACGAAGAAAGCTATCTTCTTTCGCCTCCATTCTAAACTCGCAAATATAAAGAAAGAAACTCATAATCTGTTCTATTCCTTCCTCTTCTCTTCTATTCTCTCTATTCCGCTTCCTTTCTTTTCTTTTCTCTTCTCTCTATTTCTCTTTCTTTCTTTTCGATCCAAACTCTCAAACCAATAAACGAACAAAAGGGTAGATCATTTTGCGAAACATTTTTGGGCAAGTGGAATTTGCGCTTATGGAGTAAGAGACTAATTGGAGATGAAAAAACGACATGATGTTTGGTGAACAACGAGGAGTCCAACTTGATTCTCCGATACAAAGATTTCAATTAGTAGCAATAATGGTAATTTAGGATGAGGATAACTACAAAACTCAAACTTATGACCTAAAATTTACTTAGTGGTGGACTCAAGAACTAATATGTCAATTTAAGATACAATTTAACAACACACTACACGATTAATTTCAGAACACAACCATGAACAGTAACTCTGTCTTGTTTCATTGAAATTTCTCCCTTCAGCTTTTACCAAATTCCTATATTGTCCTTAGTACATGTAAATGTTGACTTTGTTCATTGTTTTTGTCCTACCTTGACTCGCCAACCGATACTTATTTAATGGCTCCCTATTACTTGATCATTTGGGTTCAACTGAATATCTGAGGTGTAAGCATTAGAGAGAGAGACAGAGAGTACCTTCTACTAGTGCCCGAACGGGCAAAGGCAGCAAAAGGAGAGCTTTTGTGGTGGTTGGTGTTGTCCATTGCAGCGGCTAGGGCACGGAGAGAGGTGTGCAGAGGGGAGGAAGCTACGTGCAGAGGGAGAAGACAAGCACGACTGTAGACACGGAAAATTCGTGGTCCGCCACCGCCGAGGGAAGCCAGCATCGGGCGGTTTGGTTGGTGGTGGTGGTGGGTGATATCGCACGAGCAGTTTCCAGAAACACTTTTCTCGTGAAGACCGGTATCACATGTCCAACCGTTGACCCTTGGCCTGATTCCCACAAAAGTAAATTGTAATTAGATCAGATTTACTTTTAAAATCAACTTTTGTTCAAGCAAATTAAAAGTTAATGAAAGTGTTTGGATGAAAAAGAATAAACGTAAATTTAGTGTAGTAAAATATCATATGATATAATAAAATTTAAGCGTGCATTTAATGTCTATTTACATGTGAAGATCTCTTGATAATTCTCTCGATCAAGCCTGATTCTCCAAAACTAATTAAATTAGAATCCAAGAAAATGAGGATTCTGAATTTTAATAAGTTTTGAGCACATTGAAGCAGATTTAATTAGTTCATCTTTTTTTTGTTAAACACTTCAAAACTGATTTAATTTTGATGTAATCAAGTTTGACCATTACAAAATCAATCTCGTACGCCTACATGTGGGGCATAAAAATTTTCACAAGGAGAGGGGAGGAAGAAGGGTAAAAGGGTCATTATATAAAAAGGCGTATAGGTAAATCTGGCATCACTGACCACCTCGATTATGCCAGAACCATCACAATCAAGGGAACTCCCTAATATGCAAACACCACCTTTAATTTACCAACCCAAACACAATCAAAGGCACCGCCCACCATTACTGCAGGTCGGAGACCCACCAGAACGTCAACAGCATTACACTGCTACCAAATATAACAATTCCGAAGGATTATTATGGTTTCTACCTTCGTGAAGGAAAATTTTCAAGAAAACTAATTGAAATCCAGTAAACTGGCCAAGGAAGAAGGGATAAAAACAGTGCTGTAATTTTATTAATTTCTCAATAATTTCTTCACATGATTGATTCAATATATCTCTCTCTCCAATTTTCTCTCCAAGCTAATTCAATAGAAAATTGCTCTCCTCCAACAGAAAAGACGCACAAAGTAGGAAAAAGATACATTAAAGGCCAGAAAATCTCAATGGTGTTATCTTCTTTGAAAATTACGTTGGCGCTTGTCTCTCACACGCCCTTCATTAACCGCTTCACATGCCCTTTCCAAAAGCTGTAATTTCCCTCCACTTCCCTCATTTCTATAACATTTTGAATGACATTTTAACACTGATTTTGAGATTGTGTTGGTGTGTTGAGGCTGAGTTAGGGGTGTAACCGTGACATCCCCCCAAGCCTCCCTTCCCTGTGGCAAAAGATGGAAACTTCTGTTTGATCAAGGCCAAATCTTCCCAAGTAGACTTCTTCAGGCAGGTTGGACCAAGCCACTAGGACCTGGCAAATGGATTGATTCGCCCTCTTAATCATCCTGTGATCCAAGATCGAGACTGGTTTAAAGAGAAATTGACCAGTTTCATTGATGGGTGGCAGCTGAGGGATAACTTTAGTGTGTTGGCTTAATGTGGGCTTGAGTAAAGACACATGAAAGACAGGGTCGGTTTGAGCTCCCTGAGGTAACTCCGGCCTGTATGCCCACTCATCCAACTTTGGCCAAAATCTTGTAAGGACCAAAATACTTAGGGGCCAATTTCATGTTTCTTCTTCATGCTAGGCCGGACTGTCTATAAGGTTGGAGTCTCAAGTACACCTTGTCTCCAATTGCAAACTCTCTTTCACTTCTATGTTTGTCTGCTTTGTCTTTGTTCTAGCTTGTGTCGCTGCTAAATTGTCCTTAAGAAGGTGCAAATTTTTTTTCCTTCTTGGCAAGTAAGCATCCAAAGCTGCAATATGGGTGGCCTCAGGTTCTCCCAAGTTGAGCAGTCTAGATGTGTATCCATAGAGGGCCTCAAAGGGAGTGACTTATAGCGAGCTGTGTAAGTAGTATTATACCAGTACTCTGCTAGAGTCAACCATTTGCTCCAAGTTTTGGGCCTATCCTCACAAATGCACCTTAGATAGGTCTATATACACTGATTTTACCCTCTTTGTTTGTCCATCTGTTTGGGGGTGATAAGGAGTGCTCATATATAGGTTGGTTTTAATCAATGCAAATTATTTTTGCATGAAAAGGCAAAGAAAAGTACTTCGGCTGTCATTCACAATGCTATCTCGTGTATCGTGAAGCTTGAATACTTGTCCAGGAACTCCGGTATGGTGAGCCATAGCTCCTCAACTCAGAAATTGAAGATACAACTGAAAATCTGAAGATGAGGTATTGATAAGATACAATGAAACTACTTAATATAGGCCAAAAGATCTGAAGATGAGGCACAGGATATAGCAGCCTCTTTCCCAAGCACAACAGGGGTATATACATAGCCCTTACTCAAACATGTTATATACAATAGTAAGCTATAACATTAGTCAAAAGAGAAACCATGACTGTTACTTCAATATTACTGTCACAGGATATCCATGACTGCTACTTCAGCCAAGGCTAAATCAGTACATCATTAGATAATCTCATGTACTGAGGCAAGCATCCTCTCTCTAACCAAAACTCACGGCTGTAACAAAGAAAGACTAGGCACAAGAACATCCTTCATAACAGGATTCCCTCATGAATTCCCCAAGCAATGCAGAGTCTTCTATTCTTCCTATTTCAAGGCTCTTTTTTCCAGCTCCTCAACGAGCTTAGACTAAAGTGAACTTCAATATCCAGTGTAATCGTATACTAGTACTAAAGCATGGAGAGCCTGTATTGACAAGGCTCTTTAAATTTGTATCATTTAGTTGTTATATTCTTCCTTTAGTGCACTACCATCATCATGTTTCAACATAGTAATCAAGGAATGCAGTCAATAAACTAAAAGATGAAAAGCCTGTATTTACAAGGCTCTTCATAATTGTATCTCTTAGTTGTTATATGCCTTCCTCTAGTTCACTACCATATTCATCATGTTTCAAAATATTATACCGAGGAATACTAACTGACTAAATCTGAGTTAGTATCATGTTGTCATTCCTTGGTTATCAGTTTGTTGTATATGGTTCTTGTCATTGTTGTCTTCCTTCTTTGACTCGTTTCTGTCTACTACACTATTGTCTTGTTGTATTCACTTGCGGCATGATCGTACACCATTGCACTAGGCTCCCCAGTACTTGAAATTTTAGCCTTAATGATTCAAAGCAGATTTGAATCCTAAATTTGAATCATATAATTCTACATATAATGGTCACTGTAATTAAGAACGACGGAGAGAAGCCATGGAATTACCAAGGATCTACGTGAATTAGATACTGATGGGGTTGCCTCGCCTTTCAAATTTTCAAGGAAAAGAGAGAATACTCACCTCAATCGACCAAGAATTGCGACAGGGCAGAAATTAGGGGCGGAGACAGGGATGGCAAGAGGGGACAGCGACGACAACAAGGAGCAACGGCAGCAATGGGGACAGTAGCAGAAAGCGGCAGAAGCCACGGCAGCAGGGAACAGTAGCAGCCGCGGCAACAGCAGCAGGAGGCAACCACTGCAGCAGGGAGCGACAGCAGGGAACGTTGCGATCCAGATGGAAGCGGCAGGGAGCGTCGCGAACCCAGGGGAGGCGTCACCGTATTGGGCAGTTGGATGCGGGGGAGGGAGCGGGCTGTGAGAGATTGAGAGAGAGGAAAGACAACAATAGAATATTAAACGATTAATACAAAACTGTCCCCAATAATAGACACATATTTACAGTTTACTCCCCGTAATTGCAACTTTGACTTTGGCAAAACCATTGCAAACGATTCCTTATCGTAACTTTCTTCAGTAAATGCCCCTTAAATTAAGCATGTGCGGTACATGTGCATAAAGTAAGGGTAAAAATGTCATGTTCATTACATACATTTAGATTAATAAAAACTTTCTTTTAATTAATTTCCAAAATTTTGTTTTATCACTCTACTTCTTAACCCCAGACCCAGATCCCCTTTCTCTCTCTCTATCACCACCACAACATGGAAGAATCATAGCGACTGCAAACAAAAGTACTTGTAATGTCTGGCGTCCAAATGGAGATCAAATCCCATAACTGGTTAATGCCATGAGCTTCCTCTCAATACCTCCTGCTCCAATCTCCTCCATCTTTTTCTTGTGTTCGAAGTACCCTATATTTTCTAATCATATGTGATCAGATGGATTCACAAATAAAGATGGCATCCATGCAGACAAAGCCACAAACGGAATTTCTGCCCATTTTTTGGGTGATCAGCCTCCACGGCAACAGCAAGTCTAGTAGTGATCAAGCTGCTGGCAATTCAAATCCCATGTTTGCTTTCTTATCCTTGATCTCTCAATTGGGGGAGGAAAAAAAAAGGAGGATTAAAAAAAAAAGCTTCAAGAACCATGCCTACCTTTGCCATATACATGCCAGCAAGCATTGTCATGGTCGATCCTAGAGAACTCAAAGGATCCTTTTTGTCAAACTCCCCCAGGACGACTTACCCGTTGGTTATTGCTGTTGGCCGAGTTCGGCCTATCCATTAAGAATCCTACAGCTCTGCAGAGCCAAGCACTTGCAGACCTCCTGGCCTTCTTTCCGCGCCAACAGTATGAACCGACCTCAGATCAATTACCTGGGGAGGAGACGGCCCTGATCTCCGACATAGATGAATTATGGACACTTGAGTTTGATGGCTCAGCCACTAGCAAAGGTCCTGATAGAGCTCCCCTCCGGCAAGGGGGCGTCGGTATAGTCCTTCGCAATCCACAGGGTGTTACCACATCCCTATCCTTCAAGCTTGCATTCCCGATATCCAACAATGAAGCTAAATATGAGGCCCTTGGCATCGGCCTCATGCTAGCTACCAGTATGGGGGCTAAATCATTATGCATAAAGGGGGACTCAAACTTGATCATGAAACAGGCTGACGGAGAGTTCGCGGTCAAAGAGCCAGCTTTGGCACCTTATCGCACCCTTGTACAACACTTGGAGGGAAGACTTGGCCATGTCCAATATGAACATCACAACAGGTGCCACAACCGACATGCGGACAGCTTGGCCACGATCGCATCAAAGATTGAGTTTGACGGTGAACAGCAAATGCTAACCATCATCAGAAGGACCGCACCTCTGAAGCACGGATACCCCTCCTAGGGTCGGGTTTGATGTCCTAAACGGACGGACACCCCGACACCCTACGGACACCGCCGATCGGTGTCCAAATTTTATTTTTTTTTCCGACACCGTGTCGGACACTCCATCGAGGAGTGTCGGACACGGTAGTGTGCAGTGTCCGACCGTTTGGGGCTACTTTCAAATTTTCGGAACTAATTTTGGGGGTCAATCGGTATTAAATGTAATATGTGGGGATTTTTAACAAAAATCAATTGTGCCCTAAATCCCTAATCTGAAAAAAAGACACCATATGCGAATCTCACCTTACGGCCGTCACTCCGTCAGCTTGGAATCACCTCACGGAAGCTCACTGCATCGTCGACGATTCCAGTCGCCGTCGCCATCGCGAAGACTGAAGTAGCTGTGCTGCGACTCGTCGTTGCTGTCGCCGACTCTGTCGCTGTCGTCGTCGCCGACTAACAGGTACCTTCTCTTCGTCGTCCTTCTCTTCGTCGTCTGCGACTGCTTCTCTCCCTTCCGTCGTTGACTGGAGCGAAGACTCGAGAGTCAGAACCCATTTGGGTTTTGGACTTTTGGTTTGGTTTGTTTAAAGAGTTTTGTTAACTTATATATATAAGTTAACAAAACTCTTTAAACAAACCAAACCAAAATATTGTTTAAACAAAACTCTTTAAAAAAGATATTGACAAAATATAACTTATATTGACAAAATATAAGTTATATTTTGTCAATATCTTTTTTTTTTACTTAGTTATTTTGTCAACTTAATTTCAGAATGTAATGTTTTAGTGTATATTTATTGTTGGTTTGGTTTGTTTAAAGAGTTTTGTTAACTTATATTTTGTCAATATCTTTTTTTTTTACTTAGTTATTTTGTCAAGAAGAGTTCTCTTTTTTTTTACTTAGTTATTTTGTCAACTTAATTTCAGAATGTAATGTTTTAGTGTATATTTATTGTTAGTTTATTACTTAATTTCAGAAATGGATGAATCTAGTAGTGCTATAAGTGGATCGACAGCAACGATGAACAACCCTTTAAAACCGTTGTGGAAATTCGTAGTAAGGACGGGAAAGTCTGTACAAGGGGGAGGAAACTTACCTTGGGAGTGCACTTTTTGCAAAGTCCAGAAGAAAGGGTCGTATACAAGGGTGAGGGCACATTTGCTAGCTATAAGCGGTGCTGGGATCAAACCTTGCTCGAAATTGACAAAGAAGGACATTGGAGTTCAAAAGATTGGAGGAAGAAGCCGCAGAGAGAGTAAAAAATGCTTCTAATTTTCAGGTACCTTTACCCCCTAGTAGTGGATCCGGTTCTAATGTTAGTGCATGTTCAATATATATGGAAGAGAATATAAAAAAAAGAAGGGCTAATTACACCTATGTCCCTGAGGTTTGGGGGTAATTACACGCGAGGACACAAAGTTTCAAAATGTAACATTCCGTGACCAAAAATGTTTCAAATGTATCACCCGTGTCCATTCGTTAGGGTTCCATCCAAAAAATATACTGTTCATCATTACGTATTTTAAAAATGGCAATACTGCCCTTGTACAGTATATCCTAAATAATTTTTATAATTTTCAAATTAAACCTTAATTTTTTCAAAACCCTAATTTACAAATTAGGGTTCAATCTTTAATTTCTCAATCTGCCAATTAGGGTTTCAATCTGCCATTTCTCAAAAGTCTAAATTTGTCAATTAAGGTTTCAAACCCTTAATTTGCAAATTAGGGCTTCAAAACCCTAATTTGCAAATTAGGGCTTCAAAATCGACGGCGTGGTGCGACGGAGCTACCGGCGGCGTGGGGCGATGGAGCTGCTGGCATGGAATGAGGGAGTGGGTTGCTGTGGGGGAGGAGAGAAGAGATGAAGGGGAAGGGCGAGGGGGATGCAGATGGGGTGGGGAGGGGTGGGCGATGACGAGGAAGGGGAGGTAGACGGGGTGGGCAGTGACGGGGTGACGAGGAAGGAGGAGGCATGCGGGGTGCGACGCCGGGGAAGGGGAGGCAGGCGGGGTGCGGCGCCGGGGAAGGGGAGCAGGCGGGGTGCGGCGCCGGGGAAGGGAAGCAGGCGGGGTGGGTGGGTGACGGGGAAGGGCGAGGGGGATGCAGATGGGGTGGGGAGGGGTGGGCGATGACGAGGAAGGGGAGGTAGACGGGGTGGGCAGTGACGGGGTGACGAGGAAGGAGGAGGCATGCGGGGTGCGACGCCGGGGAAGGGGAGGCAGGCGGGGTGCGGCGCCGGGGAAGGGGAGCAGGCGGGGTGCGGCACCGGGGAAGGGAAGCAGGCGGGGTGGGTGGGTGACGAGGAAGGGCGAGGGGGATGCAGATGGGGTGGGGAGGGGTGGGGGGTGGGGTGGTTAGAATTAGGGTTTTTCTTTTTCTAAAAAGAGACAATGGGATTTAAAAAAATAACTTTTTAACATAAGGGCAATAAAGTCATTTTGTTAAAACCGTTAGGATTTTTAGGGTTCCGTTTGTCAATGGACATAAGTGTTACATTTTGAAACTTTGTGTCCTCGCGTGTAATTACCCCCAAACCTCAGGGACATAGGTGTAATTAGCCCAAAAAAGAAAGGGGACAAATAAACTTGAAGAGGCTTTTAACAATGAGGAACGTGAGCAATTAGATCATGAAATTGCTAGGATGTTCTATACGGGGGGTGTGCCATTCAACTTAGCGAGGAACCCACACTATCAAAACTCATATACTTTTGCCGCTAATCATAAGCTTGGAGGTTATGTTCCACCGGGTTATAATAAGTTGAGGACCACTCTTTTGCAAAAGGAAAAAAGAAATGTTGATAGGTTGTTAGCACCGATTCGAGCCATGTGGGCTGAGAAGGGTATAAGTATTGTTAGTGATGGGTGGAGTGACTCGCAAAGGAGGCCACTCATTAATATCATGGCTGTCTCTGATGGTGCTCCTATGTTTTTGAGAGCCAAAGATTGTTCGGGTGATTATAAGGACAAACATTTTATTGCCAGGTTGTTGAAGGACGTGATTGTGGAGGTTGGGCATGAGAAGGTGGTCCAAGTTGTCACAGACAATGCTCCTGTTTGTAAGGCTGCTGGACAACTTCTTGAGCAACAATTTCCAAGCATTGTTTGGACACCATGTGTCGTTCATACTCTTAACTTAGCATTGAGGAACATATGTGCAGCCAAGAATGCGGACAATAATGATATTACTTATATGGAATGTGTTTGGATTACTGATGTCATTGGGGATGTTTGGCTAGTTAAGAATTTCATCATGAATCACGCAATGAGATTGGCAATGTTTAATGAGTTTGTGAATTTGAAGTTGCTTTCTGTGGCCGAAACTCGATTTGCTTCTGCTATTGTGATGCTTAGGAGGATTAAACTCATTAAGGGTGGCCTTCAAGCCATGGTAATTAGTGATCGTTGGAATCTTTATCGGGATGATGATGTAGCAAAGGCTAGGTTTGTTAAGGAGAAGGTGTTGGATGATGAATGGTGGGATTCCATTGATTACATACTTGCTTTCACTACTCCGATGTATGACATGCTCAGGATTTGTGATACCGATAGGCCTTGTCTTCACCTAGTCTATGACATGTGGGATTCGATGATTGAAAAAGTTAAGAAGGCCATATACGAGCATGAAGTTAAAAGACCCGACGAGGAGTCCACCTTCTTTGATGTGGTGCAAAACATTCTTGTAGATCGTTGGAACAAGAATAATACTCCACTTCACTGCTTGGCACATTCTCTAAACCCAAGGTAATATCATTCTACGTTAACATTTGAGTTGATTTTTTTGGCTTATAGTCTTCTACTAATGTAGCCCCTTACTTATAGTTATATATCTAAATGTGTTCAATGTTCATTACTTTCTTTCATAAGGTACTATACCCGCGAGTGGCTTGATGAGGATCCTTCTCGAGTTCCTCCACACAAGGACAATGAGATCAACAAGGAGAGAATGAAATGTCTTCGGAGGTACTTTCCAAACTTGGAGGACCGCAACAAGGTCAATCTAGAGTATGCTGAATTTATTGGGCCTAATGGAGATTTTAGAGAGTATGATTCCATCTTTAATTGCTATGGTATGGATCCCAAGACTTGGTGGCTTCTTTACGGTGCAAGTGCACCTATCCTCCAAGGCATAGCCTTGAAACTTCTTGCACAACCTTCTTCATCATCTTGTGCCGAAAGAAATTGGAGCACGTATTCTTTTATTCACTCGGTGAGAAGGAATAAGATGACACCCCAACGTGCGGAAGACTTAGTTTTTGTTCATAGCAATCTCCGTCTCTTGTCAAGGAGGACTCCAAAGTATAGCCAAGGGGAGACCAAAATGTGGGATGTGGGGGGAGACAATCATGATGGGTTTGAAGATGTTGGGATGCTTCGGTTTGCAAATCTATCGCTTGATGAACCAGAGATGGAAGCTGAAATATGCAGGGAGGGGAATAATGATGGAGATGGAGGTGAAGAGAACGATGAAGAAGATGACACAATCGATGTAGATTGAGCACTTGATCGACTTATTACTTATTTCAGTTATTTCTTTTGTTTCCTATTCGTATGACTTTGTAAGACTTAATTTCTTATGTTATGTACCATGCACTCTGTTGGATTTAACGTTTAAGTATGACTTGTATTTGAATGTATTTGACGTATGACATGCACTATGGAATGTATTTGATACTTATTAAATATATATATATATATATATATATTTAATTAAAATATTAAAAAAATAGCAGTGTCCTGCGGTGTCCAAAATCCAATTTTTTGGAATTGCGGTGTCCCCGTTGGTGTCCGTGTCCATGCTACCTTGGACCGCACCATGCACGGCATTGAATTTAGTCCCAAAAGACACTAATGCCGGTGATTGGAGGCAGCTAATCGTCGATCGACTAAAGGCGCCATCTCTTGCGTCCGCCTCCACCCTCACGGACTTCTTGATGTTGGGAGACATCCTGTACAAACGATGTCCCGGAGGCACTCTGGCCAGATGCTTGGCCCCGGTGGAAACAAAGCATAAAGTGCAGTTTGGCCATCAGAAAAGTTGTGGCCTTAACGGCCCCCCTCTGTACCGTCGCCTCCGGCGCATGGGCCTCTTTTGGCCGTCCATGGCCAAGGATGCTTCGGATGTACAGCGGGATTGTTCAGAATGCCTGTATGCACCAGATAGCGCAGAAGCGCTTGTCATTAACGTCGAGGGTGACTGGCGTCAGCCTTTCCTACAATACCTAACTCATGGGCTCCTACCACCAGACTGCGGCTTGGCACGATCTGTCAAGCGCCGATCGGTCAGATATTTCGTGACGAAAGGCGAATTATTTCGTTAAGGGTTTCGGGGCGCACCCTACGATGCTTACAGGGTGCCTCGGCCGTGGAAGTAATTAATGAAGTGCACAATGGTGCCTGTGGGGAGCATTAGGGATTGCATAAGTTGTACGCATAATTGCTAAGGTTAAGGTACTATTGGCCGACCATGGAATCTAACTCCATCTCTCATGTTCGACATTGCCAACCCTGCCAGAGACATGCTGACAGAATGCACACCCCAACGTCCGATCTTCGTATGATCGTGGCCCCTGTTGTGGTGGTGATGTGGAGAGAGAGAGAGGGATCTATGTTTGGGGTTAAGAAATATAGTGATAAAACAAAATTTTGAAAACAAATTTTGCCATATGCATGCCAGCAAGCATTGTCATGACCGATCCTAGAGAATTCAAAGGTTCCTCTTTGTCATACTCCCCCAGGCTAAAAGGTTGTGGTGGTGATGGAGAGAGAGAAAGGGATCTATGTTTGGGGTTAAGAAATATAGTGATAAAACAAAATTCTGAAAACAAATTAAAAGAAAGTTTTTATTTAATCTGAATGTATGTAATTAAAATGACATTCCTACCTTGCTTTATGCACATGCACTGCACATGCTTAGTTATGGAGCATTTTTGGAAGAAAGTTAGACAAGGAACGATTTTGCAATGGTTTTGCCAATTACAAGGGACACTATATCCAAAGTTGTAATTACAGGAAGTGAACTGCAAATACGTGTATATTACAAGAGATAGTTTTATATTTAATCCAATATTAAATTAGGGTCATGTGTGTAATATATCTTTAAAACTCAAAAAAAAAATCTTAAAAACACAATTACGAGGTACGTCCGTACGTCACACCCAATTTGAAAAGATATGGCTGGGGTGATTCAATAGCAATATCTCTGCAATGAAAGCTTAAGCTAAACTAGTTCGACAAGGTACCAACACAAATTGGGTACGGGGATGAGATTAGGAAACAAAGGCAAGATCAGATAAGAGGATGCTAAAAGTAGAAACATCACATGCTCAAATTTTTTTTTTAATTTATTATACTGAGCCATTGTCCTAAAAACCTAATGAAAGAGGAAAATGTGGTCATGCTCAACACTCGTTCCAAGCTGACCATCCTTACAAGGGTGGGAAATATACCTGACTCCCTGAAGTTTATCAAATGGTTTCACATACCTATGGTTTCAACTTCATCATGCAACATGTTGAGGTTTAATTTTGGTTGTAATTGGTTCGACTGTGGTTCGACTTGTCTATTTTCGTGATAACCTCTTGTCTTCTAATTATGTCAATGCACCAAAAAAATCGTTCGTTTGGAGGGCATATGGGTCGATTTACACCCCCCCCCCCCCCGGGCCAATTTGTTGTACATAAACGTGCAAACAAGCATTTGAACAGAGAAAAAGGACAAAATGAAATAAAGTAGAATAAAAGCATGCAAGGAGCGGAGTGTGCCTTGAACTTAATTACCCCTCACTAACCAACATTTGGGAAGAAGATGAAAATTCTTCATAACGTAAACAGTTGGTTGAACTACGATTGGACTCGATTAAGACCAGAAGCAAACTAGACGGTGTTAAGTGGTGAAATTAAAATCGTGGGGTCCTATGTAAAACTATTGGCAGACCAAAGGAGGGTCTTGTGTAATTAATCCACTTTTCTTAGTGAAAGATTTGACGCATTAAGAAAAAAGGGTTACTTAGCTACTTGCCATGTGAGAGCCTGAACCCATCCCATGTTTAAAATTGTTCATTATGTCCTACACAAGGGAATTGCAAGGCTGACATGTAAGCTTTCTAATATTTTAGAGTCAATAACTATTGAGTTTTTCTTCTTATGTAGAGGATAACCCAAGGAGCGCCCACTTGGATGTTTCAAGTCCAAGTTTGGAAGGTTGCATACTCGGTGAATAAGGATTATAGTTAAAGAAAAAGGACAGTGGGTGGAGCAAGGAACAATGGCATTTTTGCTATGATCTGCATCATTGGTAAATGAAACGTGGTCCCATAAAAGTAGATTCCTGACAAAGTTGATGTGATATCTAATGGATAGGATCACGTTTGGAGATCTCGACCAGTGGTAGAACCAGGATTTCACTCTAGGAGGTGCAAATAATATATCGAAGTCACTAAAATATTTTAGGTTGATCTTGTTGGAGTCTATGATGAATTCACCAAATTTTCATGGTTTTTAGGTTGATCTTGTTGGATTTGCCCAAACCAATTGACAAGGCTTTTAGGTTTGATGAGATATTATCAAGCACATTTCAGAGCACATTTCTCCACACTCTTCCATCCGATCCAGATTGCTCATTTCTCAACACTCCAAAAGAGTCAGAGCACATACATCCCCAAGTTCCCACTTCCCATAACACAAATCATTCAAATTGCAAATAAAGCAAAACTTGGAAAAAAAATATACAGACATGCTAGAGGGGTTTACATCCATATAACCATATTGTACTGCAAAAAGTTCACAACACACAATTTACTAAAATTCTATTTAGGAATCAGAAATTCAGAATGCATATGTTCATGAAAGTTAACACGTAGATAGCTCAGAAAATTTTTATAGACTCATAATTAACAGCTCAGAAAGCACCCAAAACAATCAAAGAACACACATTTAATCACTACATCGACACACGAACATAGGAGGGCAAGTACAAAAAAATGGATGCCCTTATATGCAAATAAAATCTACCCCTGATGACTTTGTTGGTGCCTTTGATGGTGTAAACGTCCAAGTCACACTTGCCTGGTCTGGTTTTAGCCATTGGAATTACAGTTTTCAGTAAGACCAAAGGTAGTACAATGGGTATGTGTAATATTTTAAAAGAATCGACAATCTAGATGCATTCTTGAGCAATCCTGGGTGATTCTGAAGGTGGCTCCATTCATTCTTGGTGAGTGTTTGTAAACCCTATATTTTCTTTTGGTTTGGGTGGGGGGGGGGGGAGACATGCAGAAACCCTAGGTTTTTTCCAAATCATCAGTTATAAGCTCCATTTTAGAACAAAAACCGGAAGCAGGGGGCTTTTGAATTTTGAGCTTATCTTCATGTTGGAAATGGAACAAACCTTCTATTAACTGATGAAACATAAACCCAAATCAATTAGGAGGCAGATTGGCAAAATTGCATAAATGCGTACCACAAATCAAGAGAGAGAGCCCCTGCCTTGAAGAAATCAGATTGAGCCCCTAGCCTGCCTCAAATCAGAATGACAGAGAAGGGCGGCGTCGCCCATCGCCGTCGCTGTCGGTGAGTGGGTGTCTCACTATGTTTCGCCAGTCTGGGTGAGTGAGAGAGTAGGGCAGAGAGAGAGAGAGAGGCAATGGAGATTGGAGGAGATTGAGTGGATAAATTTTGAAAAAAAAAAAATTAAGTCCCGGTGGTACTTTAGCCCCCTGATGCACCGATCTGGACAACACTGATCTTGTTATAACTTATAGAGCCACTTTTTGAGTGAGATCTCTCCATTATCAGTTCCAATCCACCTCTGCTTACATTATTATGCTTATAATAATAATGGCAAAATTGTTATCTTTATGGTTGTAAGTCTCTTTTTGGGTCTTGAGAAGAAAACGCTAAGACAAATAACGCCATTTTATTGAGACATTTCGAGAGTATTTCAAAGGTGACCCCGTGGTTTTCCCTTCCACTTTGAGGGTTTCCATGTAGAATATTTATGTCTTATGGCTTATTTATGCATTGCTAAATAGCATTACTTGGTAGATTTGTCTTTCTAAATTTCAATCGTACAAAGAAAAAGAAAAGATAGAACTTCCATTATGATCGGTGAAACCAATAAAACAACCCAAAGGAAGGTGAATAAAGTTTTTAAAAATTATTGGAGAATAAGTACAAGCATATATCTTTAATTAAATCAATAAGCACAACCAACCAATAGTATACCTACGAATCTCAAAGTATAGAGCAAGCAAAGCAATTGAGTTTAGAGATAGCTGACAAAGAGATCTAAATGGTACGGATTGAACAACCATCAAGCCTATGTCTACCTTTTCAAGAATGTCCCTTGCAAGACTCAAAATCCACTAATATGATCTACCTTTCGGTCAAGACTTAACCACCATGCAGTCTCTTTAGTGGTATCTACACATTAAGATCCAAGCCTTTAAAACCCCAAAGCTCTACATTCTCAAGCTCTGCCATAAAAATGAAATTTCTTATACATTAAAGCTCTCTATAGGAAGAAGATGTGTACAATTGAAGCTCTAACCAATGAAGAGACGAGATATATGATGACTTCAAGATGCTCACTCTCAATCAAAGAATTACTCACAAAAATACTTTTTTCAGTGATGTAAAATCTTGATGAGTGTATTATATCTATTAGGCATACACTCTTAAGTACAAATTAAAACATAATCAATAATCAATGTGTTATAATCGTCAAAAATAAGATGTAAGTCTAGGTTATCCAACTTTAGGATTAACTGTTGGGGTTTTGTGTTGGTTAGGATCTTTTCCCAACAAGTGGTATGTATCAAAGGTTTGGCTATGAGTGCATTGGTTGAAGTAACGTCGTGGCATTACAGGATATGGAAGCATTGATTGGAGGTATTATATGTTGAAAGGATTTGCATGAGTCTATTCAAGGCAATCGGCGAAACAAATGGCAAGAAAGATAAAAATTGGGAGGTTATGCACAGGAAAACAGTCGATTATATTTAGCAGCAAGTCGATTAGTGTGTGTTTCATCATGTTGCAAATGAGACCAAATCCAATGTTCTTTTAGAAAAATTAGTCTATACACAAGCAGCAGACAAGGTTGAACAGTGCTTCCTTCATTAAGAGGATCTTGCATTTTGCGAGGATGGATCAGGCGAGGGCAATGAAGTTGGTGCTTACTGATGAGGTATTACTGACAATCGAATTCATTATTGTTGATAACATATTCATTGTTTGTCATATTCGTTGTTCGTCAATGACGAACAATGAATATGTTAGACGTGCCATGAGAACTACCAGCAATGTAAATTTTTTGACAATATTTGCACTCTGACATAACTTTACCCTCTTCCGTCGTAATCCTGTTATAAAAACTCCACACTCCTGACTTCATTGTTCCGTGAGCTTCTTCGAAGTTCACTGTATCCTCGGATGTAGTTGACATTCTTTCAAAAAGAAAACCAGCTAAACTCATTATCTCTCCATATATGGAAACTTCAAAAAATCTCATTTAAGATGCTCAAATGTCACTAAAGACAAAAGGGTCCAGCTACATTATGGAGGAATAAACACAAGTCTGCAACTAGTTATATACAAACTCTTTAACCGAAAAAAGTTGGAAGAAATCATATAGCTAACAATCTAATCAAGGAAACAGTGAACCATGGGTCGGCTCCCGTATAAGAAAGCATGACCAGAACTGAACACAGCTGAGTTCAAACTTGCCAACAATAAAACCTAGCGATGAAGGAGCAGTTTGGTTGATTGAGTTCAGGAAAGGGATTTTTTTGGCTTTTATGCGCACCAATTATTTGTCTGGGGAAGCTAATTGCCCACGTTGCTTCCTATATAACTCAGTTCCCTACTGCCTCATTCATCACTTGACAGAACCCTCCACAGTAGGTCCTCTCCTCTCTGTTCACTCCTTCACCAATGGCTGCAAAAGCTGTACTCCTCCTGCTAGCTTATATGCTGTTACTCACCACAGAGGTATGTGCTATGTTTGACACATTCGGAAACACAAAAACCACACACGCACACCCATACACGCTCACAGAACAACATTAATAGTATCTGATGTATGCTTCTTCCCTAAATATTACACTTAATATCCACGAAATCCTATCGCACCATTTCTTTACCTAGAGACACAAAATGTTATTGCTCGTATACCTGAACTAACAAAAGAAGTAATCAATGAAGATATCCTAAGCAGTGCCACAAAAAAAACTCAAATTAACTGACAGAAATGGCACATTGAAATCGGCAGAAAAACAACGTAAGGTAGAAGAAACCAAATTAAGACCGGAAAATCCTTGGACAGGAATAGGTTGTGAACTAGGCTGGGTATCTCCATTTATTCGAACCCATCAGGCCAAAAAGTAAAAAGAAAGAGGAATAATCACGAAAAACCCAATTACACAAACCCAGCCAAAATAGTATCAAAAAGAGAGGATGATAAGATCAATGATTATAGAGAAACAATACCTGATCTGAGAGAAGACAGAGACTAGGGTTCAGGAGCGAGAGAGGGACTGGCGGCGGTGGCGCCGCTTGGATAGAAAGCCAACGGGCGTGCTGGGGACGAAGAGGTAAACCGCCGGCGACGGAGAGAGGGGCTGCCGGCGGTGGGGAAAGCTGGTGGTGGTCACGCCGCTAGGATAGAAAATCAACGGGCATCAAGTATTCAGGTCTGATTAACAGAATTTGGACCCGCGGGTCGAGTAACCAACCCGTCATGACCCTTGTTTATCTCAGCAACCCAAATCTGACCCGTGAGTCGAGTCACCCATCCGACGGGTTGGCTTGGGTTGATCCGCAGAAGTAAAAAAATAAGTGGGTTGGGTTGTGTGGGTTGGGTTGTATGGGTTGTATCGTATTTTGTCAGCCCTATTCGTCATCAGCGATCTTTGATGCTTCATGCCACGCTAACGATTGAATGCTCAAGTACATAGATTCATGTCACTTGCTTGGCAAGATGAACTATTAAGCGGTAACTTTGGCTACATTCTGCTGCAAAATGATATTGCACATGAAGCTGTGGGCATGGGAAATTCTTGGATTGGAGACCAACACAAGCTGCATGCATGTTAAAGGATTTTAATCACATTCCGCATATTCACCTCAATTATTTGATCTCCAATGGCAAACTGGATGACGGTTAAGTTGATAGTTACTTTGGTGAATGGGACTAGAAGCTCGATCACCAAAGGTTCCAGAGTGATTACCAAGGGATGAAGACAAGCGTTCTCTATAAATGAATGTCAAACTGAGCAAGAAGAGTGAAGCTTTTGTTACAAAGAATATGAAAAGGCGAGAGAGTACAAAGGGGAGTGCCCAAAGCCATGCAAATATGGGTTCATATAGTTGAGTGAGAACCACAAGAATGTTAGCAAAATTGTGTCCCCACACAAGAATACTTACTGAAAAAATGCTCGTAGTCAATGGTGAAGAATGGAGTGGTTTTCAATGGCCTCGGTACCAAAAAAGTGAAGAGCGATTCTAATGATATGGCAAGCAAGATATGTAGAATTTGTTTGCATCTAAGAAGAAAGCCAAAACCAGGTGACCGAATATGGTGATTATCTCGATATAATCAGAAGGGAGAATTTGTTGGTTTTTGTTTCCTCCCAAGTGAGAGGATAATTAGACTTCACACTACTTCATGGAAGTCCTACGATGGGCGCGTACCTCAAGCGGTTCCTGAATGTGCAATTTGGGAAACCGAACATGCATATAAAGATCGACTAGTACAATTAAAAAAAATTATTACGCACCAAATAATGGTTTTGAGAATTTTAAATTTGATGGTTCAATAGGTGACAGAACCATAATCGTGTACTCAAAGTTATTTCTGCTAATTGCATTTTGTGACAAGTGACCTTCAAAAACAATTATTTATGCTCCACTTAGTTATGGCAATGATTTTGAAGCCCTATGGTGATACCTTAAACGACTTTAACAACCTTTATAATCTATCGAACTAACGCAAGTGCCGAACATGTATTGCAATTCTCAAAAGGGTATATTGGTCTTCTTTTCCCCGCTCTCAAAGAAGGAGGGGGGGGGGGGTTTCTGTCCCCCTAACACAATCTCAACGTCCAAGACGCTACAGCCGCCTTCCTCTGGCACGTGTTGGCATAGTAATGTAGTTTTCATGTTGTTGTGTGTTTAAATTCGTGTGGTTGTGTCGAAATTCTTGTTTTGAAAGTGGTAACTACCCATCGTCGGTCACTGTTCATCTCTGCGCTGGGATATCGACCGACTTTTGTCTTCTGCTTACTGGTGGCAATCGGTTAAGGGTTTGGATCAGGATTTTAGGGTTGATTATCGGTTCAACGCCAATTGTTATTACGTAGATCGTGATTGGGTTGTTGCTTCTATGGTGGTGCCGCTAGTGTGGCGGTGGTCAACATAGTTTGTGACTGAATTTTATTTTCCTTCTAGGGTTGTCTTCCTCTTAGCTAATGCTCGCCCGCCCGCTCCCTCCCTGGGTTTAGAAAGGTTGGTGGGCATGCGTCGCTACTTTCAGTGATGTGTTTTTGTGGTAGTGATGGCCATAGAACTATTTTGGCTAGTTGGTCTGGTAGTGGTGCCTTTGGGTTCTGGTGAGGGCTAAGATGATGGTTCAAGGGAACGCAGGGTGGTCTGTCCTTTTTGAAACCGATAATTGGATGCTTGTGTGGTTGTGACGTGGTGGTCCTGTGTTGGTGCATTGGGGTTTTGGTGGGCATTAAGATGACGGTTGCGGGAAGAGAGGGTGGTGCGGCCATTCTCCTCAAATACCGATAGTTAGATGTGTGTGTGGCTATGACGTGCGCGTACTGTGTAGGGTCAATGAGGAGGATCTGGGGATGCCTGTTTTTGCTCGGGCAAGCATGGCACGGCGACAAGGTTAATTCTTTTTGGTTGACAGCAAGTGTATCCAAGAGACAAACTTATTGTGTGTGCGCGCGTCTTGTTTGGCCTGTCGTGATGCCTACTACTGCTATGATTTTTCACTTCTATCGATCTTGTACACCGACTGTTTAGGATGTATTGGGATATAGAATTTAAACTGAAGATTTGACTTGAGTAGAGTATTTATAAATCACTTAGACAAAAAATCTTATTTAGATAATTCAAAAGAAAATTTTTGAAATTTCAGAGTAATTTGAACTGTAGATTTGGAATCCTCAAATTCACAGTTCAAATCACAGAGTCCTCAAATTCACAGTTCAAATCACTAGTTTGAACTAGTTATTTATCAACTCCAATCAGTAAAGTACAAATTCACAATAACTAATTCTCGAATCTTGTCTCCCACATTTTTTTAATAACATTTTGCTTCTTTTCTTTCAAAAAAGATATTTCAAAATAATAGAATTTGTAAATCAAGAAATTTTAAAATGAGAGCATTTAAAAAAACCCAATATTTCAAAATCTCATATCCAAACACACCCTTAGTTTTTCTCAATGTTGCTTAGGTCTCTTGGAATTGTTTTTTTCTTCTTGTCTGTAGTTAATATCTTGACTCGAATAAGGTCACACTAATCTCTTATGCAAGTAACTCACCATGGAGGTTCTGGGTCATTCAAGTGGTCTATGCTCTAGCCACTCAAATATTCAAGGACCCTGTGCCACTCCTTGTCTAGGGTCACAATGTGGAGGGTTCTAACATGTATTTTCCCTTTGTTGTACTCCTAATAATACTAATACCAACTTACTAAAACAGAATGTAACGCAAAAATTGAAAAGACGGTTCAATTGCCACATGATGAACATCTATAGGGATGATAATAAATTGAAAAGACGGCTCAATTGCCACATGATCTACATTTGTGGAGAAGCTTTGCGACATCATCTACATGTGGGGGATTAAGGTTTCTCGTCCCTTCCTCCTCCCCAGGGTGCAGGAGGGAGTGGGGTGGGGGGCTTGTGTAGTGCGGGATATGGATCCCTCAAATTCATCTACCCACGATCAACAGAAAACACCTTTGTCACAGTCAGATAAAAGGTCTTAAGATAATTCAAAATTTTAAGATAATTCAAATTTAAACACTAAATACCCTTCAGATCTCTCTCTATTAAAGCTAGTAATGAAAGTAGCAAGCATCAGAAAATCAGTCCTCAAACACAATAGGGAGACGATGCTCGAGATGATTAACTAAAATTCAAGAGACAGATCATCTCTAGGCCACAAGAGTGCTGGCGGTGGTGGATTCACTGCAAAGGAAAGACGAGCCAAGTAAGTCACTGTAAAAAACTAAGAATGAAGATCTTAACAAGGTCGAGTAGAGAACCAAATCTGTAGCACGAAACAACAGCGGCCAGTTCTTCAAAAAATCTAATGGCAACAGGGGAGTACTTTTATAGAGCAATATTTCACCCAATATAAGTTAATTACTCCCATAATAGCATTGAGAGAGCGCTAAAACCATGGACAGGCAGCATACACGCAAAGGGCAGAACTGAGGTATCCTGCACTAGGATATAACCATTTTGGTTGCAAGTGCAAAGACGAAAGGCATTCTTAACCTCACAAGGGTTCCACAAAGCAATGTCAAATTTCCAACTTAAGGGTCAACCTAACTGGACCGCCAACTATTACTCCATCCAGTATTCAAAGTAGGAAGATAATCCCCAATTTATTTGAGCTAAACAAACTGCAGACGCTGGTATGCTAAAGAAACTAAATTCCATGTAGATCCTTTCTTCGTTTCATAGGCCCAAAACAGAAGAGAACTGCCTATAAGCCAATTTAGTCGGCAGGACTCTTTGCTGGCATATCGACAGAAGACCACAAGGACAAGGTAAACTCTCTGCACTCCATCGATAATATACTACAGCGCATCAGCAGCATAATAACATTGAGAGCATCTTGGGTCAAATACAGAACAAAATGACAAAAGAGTAGGTCAGTCTAATCCTAATCACGAGTTATCCAAAAAAAACAGATACGCTCCTTCATTAACATCACATAAAATCTCTAACTTTGAATGCAACTGTACACAGGAAATTATATTCCACGAATGCTGTGGACACTAATAAGACCAGGTACAAAGTGAATCTTATAACTAACTACCTTAGGAAGAAATAGACTGGCCTTCCTTTGATACCAAGGCTTGATACAAACTACTAGGCATTATCTATTTGCAAGATCCATCGAGACCTAATCTGACCTGTATCTACGGTGTAATCCAAATGTAAAGACCTCAACCTGAATCAACTGGACTATGAAAACCTTACTTGTTTAACACACGCTTTTTCATAAACAAGTGGGTGTATGCTAATGACAGATTATACATCTAGAGTGAATGTTTACCAATCAGCCAAACCCCCCACCCTTCTCTCTTTTTATGAATGCATAATACACAGAATAAGAGAATAACTGGCAGCGAAAGCGTTTAGTAGAACGCTGAACTTCACTTAAGTAAAAGTAATCAACTGTAACAAACAAGTCTACAACTTCGAAACTAGACGCTACAAAAGAAAAATAGGAGAAACTTACTATTTCCAGACAGGTGGAAGCTTCTTTGTCTTCTTATAATAGCGAGCAAGTCGATGGATCCTACTCTCGACAAGAATCAGCCTAAACTTGGAATCCTTGTCTTTCCTGTTCCTCTCTAGATGCTTCCGAATTGCAACTGCTTTCTTAATGAGGTGATACAGGTCCTCAGGAATTTCAGGAGCAAGCCCTGGTCAACAACAAAAAAACTCAAGATAAAATTAGTTCACGATCACCACATAAAATGGAGGATAAACCTAGCAATGACATGAGAAGGAGAAAAATTGTACCATGGGCCTTGAGTATCCGCAAAATCTTGCTGCCATTGACACTCTTCACCTGAGCAATTCCGTGAGAATCACGAAGAATAACACCAATTTGAGAAGGTGTCAAACCCTTCTTTGCAAACTTACAGATGTTTTCCTCAACCTGGAAAACAACGAAATGAATATTACCCGATGCCGACTAATTAACAGTAAAACTATCACTACATAGTTGCTCAAGGTGAACAGCCAAGAAACATACTCGCTATACAGTTGCTCATGGTGAATAGCCAAGAAAGATACCAGTTCACAAAATTAAACACTTCATAGTCGGCATAATGGAAAAATCTAAAGATTTATTAAAGACGAGAAGAAAAAGGTGAACAAGCCCAGTTCCAGCTAACAAGTCAAATCCAAGTTCTGATAGATTACATTTTTGGTAATACTACGATGCTTATAGACTATTAGTCACCACAACGAGAACCCTCTTTGCTCACATTGATGAACCTTTATTTGAGCTATTTCATTTATTTATTCAGTCGATTGAACCATGATACAGCTCTCAGCTATATCGACTGGTCAGCGAAAGGGTATCACTCCATAAATAAATGCATTCAAACAAACCACCACAACGTAGACATTCAATTCACAGGCATCCTTCATTCACGAATGAATTATAGATACTAAAAATGATATAACTGTAGTCATGACCAGCGGTGAACACATTAGACATGACAGTAACAACTAATTTAAGGCCATAAAAAGTTGTAAAATCTATGGAGATCAACACCATTGCGACAGCATAAGCCTCTGTGAGATTACTGTGTCACATTTAAGACACATTGCATCGATTTCCAAAAGGGTTGAGCGAATGTAACCAAAAAATGAAGGCATGACGTATATGGAGATTCAAATTGCTTATTAGCAGGGTTTAGCAGACAATGATAAACTTTCTAACTCCCAATTCAGGCACAGAGCATCTAACAGCTGCTTATCACAGTTTATAAGCAGACAATGATAAATTTTCTAACCGCCTAGTCAGGCACAAAGCATATAAGAGCTGTTTGCCAAGGAAACAATAAACTTTTTCCACTTTAAGCTTACTAATGAATAACAATCATATCCAAAAACTTGGAGAACCCATTCATTGGCTTACTAATAGATGTTGTTTGCATAAGTGAAGAAGCCTAAGAAACTAGTATTCCACTGGATTGCCAAATGTGATATTATTGAATTCGTTATAACTACCATTTCCACGAGGTAAGCACGTTAGAAATATCTGCTTCTCAAAGGCTCCATTTATACACATCCAGGTATTGAATACTTCAGCTACTCGCTATAAAGCCTTTGATACACTGGATCGGCTTCTTTCCACTAAACTACTATATTCCTTGAGGACAACAACTAAATCTATACACTATATCATCAATGAATAGGTTAGCTACCCGTGGATAGTTCTTACCGACAAAAACACATGGTCAGAGCACAGGGACAGCAAAGAAAGCTACAAACACAGCTAGTAGAAGTAGATTTTTAGATAAAGCTGCAGCCATATGCCTACAAAATTTAGGTTTAACCAGTTCAACCGTTAAACGTTTATAGTTCTTTTGTTGCAGCCGCAACCTACTATTAATTAATTTGCGATATGAAAAAACTTAGTTCCCCCATTACTTCAAGAACCCTTGAATTCATCAGACCCAAAATCCTATTAAGAACAGCCGCTATATTTTGTAACAGCCCCAGCTGAAGCTCAGGAGGGGACCCAGGACGAAGCTGAGACAGGACGGCCACATGGTGGAGCAGAGGTCGCAGTCGTTCCAGCTCAGGCTCGAGTGAAGGTCAAGATCAAGAAGAAGAAGGCAGTGACGCCATTAAAAACGACGTCACTTGGAGGGAATGTTCGCGCCACTAGGAACGACGTCGCTTAGACCACTCAACCCATAAGTGAGACGACATCGTTTAGATAACGAGTTTGTTGAGGAAGAGACGGCGTCGTTTGAGCTTGTTCAAACTTGCCGCTTGTTTTTATGCCTTGTTTGTATGTCGGTTAGAAGGTCGGTTATGGCTTCCCTTTAAATCAGGGAAGAGATGAGAAAAAGGAGGAATGATGTATTACAACAAACATTTTTTCCTCTCTCTAATGAACTCTGTTCTCTCTTCTCTCAATTCTGATTCTTCTCTCTTCTAATTCCCAGACTCTTGTTAATTCATTCTAGAATCAAGCTGATAATTCAGGTCATTCAGCCATGGCAGTGGTGTCTCGAGCTCGATACACTACAACTGGTATCAGAGCCTCTTAACGGGGGCCTGTACGAGCCTTTAGCCATAGCAATTCGCATTTCATTTCATTACGACCTTGAAGGAGATCTGACGAGCCAGTGAAGATGCCGCAATCAGTGAAGAACAACCAGCTCATTGAAGTCGAACATCAAGAAGTTCAGGAGATGTTGGGAACTCGATTAGCAACGTATGACGTTTGTATGGCTTCAATCGAAGCTACCATGGGAGATATGCAAAGAGGCTTCTCTGATCTCAAGTTTGAGCTGGCCAAATTTATGGCTCAGACGAATGCTCGAGTGGAAGCTCAGTCCAAGTCTACCTCAGAACGTGGAGAGTCTAGCCACAAGAACAACCGATCGGAGTATAATCACCAGCAGAACACTCCACCACCTTTTACAGGTAACCTACCACCTCCTAGGTTACCTAAGCTCTCATTTCCCAGGTTCAATGGAGACGACCCTAGGGGTTGGGTGCATAAGGCTGAGCAGTATTTCGAATTGTGTCCTATACATGAGGACTACAAGGTTCCTTATGCATCGGTACATTTCGATGTTCAGGCAGAACACTGGTATGCTGCCTAAATTAAGCCAATAGAGAATGTAGATTGGAACTCCTTTGTGAGGGATTTGTATGCTAGGTTCTCAGTTCTAACTGGAGTAAGTGTGTTGGGAGAGTTCAATAAACTCCAACAAATTGGAACGGTCGATGATTACTTCAACAGATTTGAAGCATTACGAGCTCAAGTAGTGCAGGAATTTGACTATTTGGATGAGTCTTATTTTTGCATGAGTTTTATTGGTGGATTAAGGCCTGAGATCCAGAGTAGAGTTGAACAGTTTGAGGTGGGAAGTCTTACCAAGGCTATACACATAGCCCGAAGAGAGGAAGTGGAAATCCAGAATTTGCTGAGAGGCCACAAGTCTTTGCACACTGCAGTCACCACATCAAATTACACTCAAACTCCCTATAAGCCTACCTTCACCAACCCTGGACCATCCTATAAGCCTACAATTCCTACAACAACAGCCAAACCAGCCACATTTCCACCTATTTCATTCAAACCTCCAACCCTACCTTACACCAACAGTCTCCAAAAAGGCCTACTACCAACTCCCCCTAGACCTCCTCCAAAATCTAATCAGTTGTCTACAGAGGAACACCAAAGGAGAATGAGCCAGGGACTATGCTTTAGGTGTGGAGCTAAGTTCGAGCCAAATCACAAGAGTGTGTGCCCTATGAGATCTGTAGCTATGATAATAGCTGAGGACTTAGATGAAGAGGAACCTGTTGAAATGAGAAGTGATGAAAGGGAACAGCTAGAAGAACCTAACAACTCTAAGCATTTCCCCAACAATGAACCTGAGATTAGTGTACATGCATTGGCAGGGCATGCTTCCCACCATACCATCAGGATTCCAGGACAGGTGGGCAGCAAGATGTTCCATATCTTGATTGATACTGGATCAACAGACAACTTCTTGGATCCTCAATCAGCTCACAAGTTAGGATGTACCCTCCAGGCCACCCCCACATTGACTGTGGCAGTTGCTAATGGAAGTAGACTACAGTCAGACACTATGTGTAAGGGGTTCAAATGGAAGATGGGGACCAAAGAGTTCACTACTGATATGAGGATCTTGCCCTTAGGGGGCTGTGATTGTGTGCTAGGCATGCATTGGTTAAGGCAATTTGGTAGTGTCAACTTTAATTTTGACTCTAACCAGATTTCTTTTCAACATCAAGGCCAACTTGTCATCCTCACAGGAGGAGAATTCCAGGGCACCACCATCAAAATGATTACTGCTCAGGCCATGTCTAAGCTGGTACAGAATAATGCTGGGTCCTTGTATGGTCAAGTCTATGCTGTCACTATTCCCACCAGTGAAGACCAGCCACCCCTGGAAATACAGGAGCTGTTAACTGAATATCAAGATGTGTTTACAGAGCCACAAGGTTTACCACCACACAGAAGTCATGACCACCCAATCAGACTTGAAGAGGGAGCTAAACCAGTCAACCTGAGACCTTACAGGGTCTCTTATGTACAGAAGGATGAAATTGAAAGAATCATCTCAGAAATGCTGCATTCAGGTATCATCAAGCCTAGTAACTCACCCTTTGCATCACCTATACTCCTTGTTAAGAAAAAGGATGGTAGTTGGAGGATGTGCATAGATTACAGGGAATTGAACAAACTGACCATCAAAGATAGGTATCCCATCCCTATCATTGATGATTTGTTGGATGAGCTGCAGGGGGCTTCGGTTTTCTCTAAACTGGACCTCAAAAGTGGGTACCATCAAATTAGAGTGCTTGACAGTGACACTCACAAAACAGCATTTCGAACTCACACAGGACACTATGAGTTCTTAGTCATGCCTTTTGGCTTGACTAATGCACCAGCCACCTTCCAAAATTTGATGAATACCATATTCCAGCCTTACTTGAGGAAGTTTGTACTAGTGTTTTTTGATGATATACTGGTGTACAGTAAGGACTTGCAAGCACATCTTCACCATCTTCAGGTGGTGCTACAACTACTGAGGGAACATACCCTTTTTGCCAAGGAGAGCAAGTGTACTTTTGGTCAGGGGCAAGTGGAGTATTTAGGCCACATTGTTAACCAGAGAGGTGTAGCAGCTGATACAAGCAAGGTGGAGGCAATGCTCAATTGGCCAACTCCTAAATCACTCAAGGATTTAAGGGGGTTCCTTGGACTCACAGGTTACTACAGGAAGTTTGTTAAAGGCTATGGGGTGATCAGCAAGCCCCTCACCAGTTTGCTCAAGAAGGATGCTTATTACTGGAATGGAGAAGCTCAGAGTGCATTCACTACACTCAAACAAGCCATGGCTACAACCCCAGTCCTGGCACTACCAAACTTCAAATTACCATTTGAAGTAGAGACAGATGCCTGTGATGTGGGCATTGGGGGCAGTACTCATGCAGCAAAGTAGGCCCTTGGCATACATTAGCAAGGGTCTTGGTATCAAAACCATGGCCCTTTCCACCTATGAGAAGGAGTTGCTGGCCTTGGTGCATGCAGTGACTAAGTGGAGTCCCTATTTGAGCCATGGCCACTTCATTGTCAGGACTGACCACAGTAGCTTGAAGTTTTTGCTGGGCAAAGAGTAACTTCTCTCCTTCAACAGAAACTCTTGTCCAAACTCCTAGGCTATGACTTTGAGGTGCATTACAAAAAGGGCACAGATAATGTAGTAGCTGATGCTTTGTCAAGAATACCTCAACAGCCTCAAGGGGAATGCAATGCAGTTACCATAGTAACCCCCCTGTGGCAACAAGAACTGCAAGCAAGCTTAGAAGGTGATGAGGAAGCCCAGAAGGCCATCCAAGAGCTGGTGATAGAACCAATGGCCACTTCCTATTACTCTTATCGAGGAGGGGTCTTGAAGTTCAAAGGAAAGACATGTGGGAAACAAGGGTTCACTCAGAGAACAAATCTTGTCAGAAATGCACACTTCAGGTATTGGAGGCCACTCAGGAATCAACAACACTCACAGGAGAGTGAGCATGTTCTTCTACTGGCCCAGGCTAAAGCAACAAGTCACACACATGGTGAGTGAGTGTGATGCTTGTCAAAGGAACAAACATGAAAATGTTCCTTACCCAGGATTGCTCCAACCTTTGGAAATTCCAGAGCAAATGTGGACTCATATAACCATGGACTTTGTGGAAGGGCTTCCTAAGTCCAAAGGTCAAGACACTATACTAGTAGTGGTGGACAGGCTTAGTAAGTATGCTCACTTTCTCAGTCTCTCACATCCTTTCACAGCAGAAGAAGTTGCTCACAAATTCTTGGATAATGTGTTCAAGCTACATGGAATGCCTATTTCCATCATCAGTGATAGAGATAAAGTGTTTCTTTCAGCATTTTGGTCCAAGCTTTTCAAATTGCTAGGTACTAAGCTAGCTCACAGTTCAGCATATCATCCTGAGACAGATGGTCAGACTGAAAGGGTGAATAAATGCCTAGAGAACTACCTGAGATGCATGTGCAGTGATAGGCCTTATAACTGGGCTAGATGGTTGACCTTAGCTGAGCATTGGTATAACACCAGCCATCACGCAGCCATCAATATGACCCCATTTGAGGCTGTGTATGGTTACAAGCCCAGGCCCCTTAACCTGGCCACACCAGAGACCACCAACCTCACTGATCTGGATGCTTATCTCAGGGACAGAAGTAAGGTTCTAACCTTGCTGAAGGATAATCTCCTCCAGGCACAAGCTAGGATGCAACAATATGCTAACTTGCATCGCACTGAGAGGGAATTTGAGGTTGGTGATTGGGTTTATCTGAGGCTGCAGCCATATAGGCAAACAACCTTGGCCTTGAGAAAAAATCTGAAGCTTTCTCCTAAGTTCTTTGGCCCTTATCAGATAATACAACGAATTGGAAAGGTTGCCTACAAGCTACAACTTCCAAACACTTCCAAGGTGCATCCTGTGTTTCATGTCTCCTTACTGAAGAAGAAGGTAGGCCACACGATCGCACCCTCTACGGACTTACCGCACCTGGGAATTGAAGGACAGTTCTTAATCGAACCAACTGCAGTCCTTGATCAAAGGATCATTAAACGTCAGAATCAAGCTGTGGGACAGGTATTAGTCAAATGGTCTAACGCCAATCAGGGTGAAGAAACCTGGGAGGATTGGGAAGTCATTAAAGGAAGGTTCCCTAAATTCGACCCTTGGGGGCAAGGGTCAATTGAAGGGGAAGGGGATGTAACAGCCCCAGCTAAAGCTCAGGAGGGGACCCAGGACGAAGCTGAGACAGGACGGCCACATGGTGGAGCAGAGGTCGCAGTCGTTCCAGCTCAGGCTCGAGTGAAGGTCAAGATCAAGAAGAAGAAGGCAGTGACGCCATTAAAAACGACGTCACTTGGAGAGAATGTTCGCGCCACTAGGAACGACGTCGCTTAGACCACTCAACCCATAAGTGAGACGACATCGTTTAGATAACGAGTTTGTTGAGGAAGAGACGGCGTCGTTTGAGCTTGTTCAAACTTGCCGCTTGTTTTTATGCCTTGTTTGTATGTCGGTTAGAAGGTCGGTTAGAAGGTCGGTTATGGCTTCCCTTTAAATCAGGGAAGAGATGAGAAAAAGGAGGAATGATGTACTACAACAAACATTTTTTCCTCTCTCTAATGAACTCTGTTCTCTCTTCTCTCTTCTAATTCCCAGACTCTTGTTAATTCATTCTAGAATCAAGCTGATAATTCAGGTCATTCAGCCATGGCAGTGGTGTCTCGAGCTCGATACACTACATATTTTCACAAACGCCAAAAACATGCTTAATTATCTTTATTGGTATATCATGAAATCCAAGAAGATATTAAAACGTGAAAGAAATTGAAGCGATTTTCATACATCTTGAGGCGTGATCTTGAGCCAGCTTGGTGGAGTCCTCTTGTAGGGCAAAGCTGATGCTGATATTCCCTTACTGTATCAACAAACCCACACACACACAAAAAAAAACCGCAAATCAGCCTTACAAAAGGTAAGATATGCTTTCAGCCTGTAAAATTGTATGCGTATAGATGATGAAGAGAAACCACATACCCTCGACTGTGCATGCGACCCATTGTTGTAGGCGGTTTGGAAGTGGCGCCGCCGCTCTGGTTTGATGAGCACCCGCTACTAGACGGCTGAGAATGGATAGATCATAGATGGAGGAGGTTTTAGGGTTTCGCATGTTTATATATAGGTCAGGTATTTAGCCATGTGCCCCTTGTGTTTATTTGTTTTGCGTTTTTGACCTCGCTGTAGGAGATTTTTTGGCAACCACGTCCTGTTTGTTTAGGTGGGGACAATGTGGGGGTCAAATTATAGTCCACTCTTTTAAATAAAAGTAATTTTGGTACTCTTTAAGCGATAAAATTAGAATGTAAGCGATAAAACAAAAAGTAAAAGTATTAGCTACCCTAATTTCGTCACAAGGCTAAATTATTTTGGGCTAACCTTAAAAATTAGTATGAGATGACAAAAGACACCCCTTTTGGTTAAGTTAATTACACTCGACATTACTAGGTTTACTTATATTAGACACACCTATATGTGATTTTGGCCATTCCTCTTCATGTCATTTAGATTTGATCAGCTAACAGTGATGATAGAAATGATGATCAAACAATAATATCCTTTTTAGCGGTGTTGAATGTTTTGGCCAACGAACTTTACTATTAACCAGCCCGCTGCTAATCTTAAATCCCCATAATCAAAGGAACTGTGGTTGTTACGTTAGTAGTGACTGGGCATGTCGAATACACTGGACTCGATCAAATAGAACGAATGGCTTTCTACTACCCTAACGTTATGTTGGAGAAAATTCCAAAGAATAAACATAATATTTTAGCTAGCTAAGAAAACAAATACTAAAGAAAACACAAAGACAATAACCTCCATTGGTTATAGGTGCGAAAGATATACTTACTTCAATGTTCTTTACTAACTTTGCATTATTTTTATCAATGAGGTACCGTTAAGCCCTAAGTGTAACGATTAAGTCCATGGCCCTACCATAGGGTGTTGCTCCTTAAAACGGACTAGCCAATTGATCCTTAAAAGTTCATTCACAAAGACATCTCCTAGTGCATGGCCGATGTGAGACAAGATCAACTTAATCGTATTGCATATATAGCCCATGACATATCCTACTATGTGGCTAATATGGAATCTTCATCGACCCTAATACACGGCAAATGCATCCACTCTCCTTGTGACCCAGCATCCTTGCTTCCTTGCTGGCAGACTTTTAGTACCCCAAGAGCCACGCTCTACCGCATCTCCGCCTTGATACTCTCTATAACGACACAATTCATGACTCACAGTGCATTATCTCCCTAAAAAGGGCTAGCCAATTGGTGCTTAAGAGTTTATTGACAAGATCTTATAAGGCCCAAACTTTTTCTCTTCCACTTCTAATGTAGGACAAGAACTAACTTAATATTAACACAACCCAAAATCTCGCCTTGTACATAGTTGATGTGTAATCACCATTTATGCTAGTGCACAGCAAGTGTGGGATCTCACACTAAAAGTTCAAAAGATCTACCCTCAACACCTTAGGAAGAAGTATGTGTAATGAATTGGGTAAGGCATGAACTAAGTCGGTACTTTTACGACGATTCACGCTCTGTGGAATATATAGTTGTGATAAGTCCCAAGGCGCTGCCTCCAATTTATAACAGCCATGTTCTTTTTTTTTTTCACTTGCACCATTAGAGAGAGGTTGAAGTTTTATCCAATATATTCTCCATTACCCAGCAAAAACACAGCAATGGTCTCACAATCTTAAGAGAGCACCATCTCAAAAGCATAGACTTTTACAGAAATATATAATAGGACTTATAGTTTAAAAAATAGATAGGTGAATAAAAATGCAAAAGGACCAAATCTTTTAAGAAAAAAGTTTGGATATATTTTTGGCTAATGATGAAACAACTTGTAACACTCAAAAATTTGAAGCTGGATTTATGGTAAAAAATCTCAATTAATTATCTATTGAACCTTTAGCGACAAATTGGTGAACATTAGACATTATGACCCTTAGAATTTTAAAAATCTTAAGTGATAGTTTAACGATATTAGTTATAAGAGATACTGATTAAGGTCTTTAGTGATAATTAGCATGACCTAATTTTTATCGGTAACTTTTAGCGACAATTTTTGAAACGGGGTACAATAGTCAATTAATGGAAGTTAAAAGGGGGTTACTTAAAAATTAATTTTTATAAGGGCTATTGGATAATTAAAAGATACAAAATCTATTTTTTGTTTTAAGAGTCGACCCCATACTTTTGGAAGCTAAATTAGAGGGGGAACAAATAAGAGAAATTAGGGAGGAAAAAAAAGTCTAGAGCTTTATAATATTTTCAGTTACAAAGAGTTAGATGAAGATATTAGAGAGAGAAAAGTTAAAGAGAAAGACAGATAAAAGAGAAAGGAAGAGAGAGGGAGGGGAAGAATATTCTGAAGGAATTTGTGAGAGAGGGAGAGAGAGAGCCACCCTGCCAGCGGTGAACCTTCAGCGAACGGAGTGTGAATTTTTGGTAAGCCGTCATTTTTTTTTCTCGATCTAATCTGTAAATTTAGTGTGCGTATGTGGGTTTATAAGGGACAAGGCAGAAGAGAACCCACTGCCGTAAAGGGAGAAGAGAACCCACTGCCTTAAAGGCAGTGGGTGTAGTTGTGTTGTGTATGTGTTGAATGTGTGCTGAGTTGTGTGTGTTGTGTGAAGAACGAGGGGAATGGGTGTATCCTTGAAAGAAATGGAGTGAAGGTTTGTTGTTGTGTATGTGCTGCAAAATGTGTGTGTCAAATTTCAGCGTGTGAAGTATGCGCATCAATGAATGTATGTGTGTGTGTGTGTGTGTGTGTGTGTGTGTTGGAAGGAGAGGAATAAGCTATGTTGATGTGTGCGCATGTGTTGTTGTGTGAGCTGTAAATGGGTGCGGGTGCACAGGGCTGTGTGAAGGGGATAAGAGCATGTATGTTGTGGGTTTGCTATGTTTGCATGTGATCTGTGTGCGCGAGTAACCTGTGTGTGTACAAACCGTGTGGGTGAGGCTGAATATGTGCAGATGTGTGTAGTGTCCTGATGTGAGTGTGTTCTAGTGTATGTGAGCTTGTGCATGTGTAATTCAATGTGTAAATGTGTATTGTGTGTGGATAGGTGAAAATAGAGAGTGGTTGTGTATGTGCATGTGTGTTTTGAGCAAGAAGAAGCCGATGTTTTGGAAGTTTTGTAACTAGTTGGAGGTTGTGAAGATGATATTTTGGAAGAGGAATAATAATACATGAAGTGTAGGTATATGTGTGGGTGTGGGTGGGTGCGTGGTGGGTGTGGGGGTGGGGGGTTAGTGTGTGTTATTAGTGGGTACGAGTGAGTGAAAAAGATGTTTGTGGGTGTAAGTGTGAAATAAGAAAAAGAAGCTACTGCCGTGATGTGAGTAGGTTGTGAGTTTATATGCGTGCTGTGTGTTTATATGATGTGTATATGTGTGTGATTCAGATGGATTAATATAGGTTTAGGTGTTTTAGTGTGTGCCTTAATACATAGCAATGTGTGAATGCCTGAGAAATAGTGGAGGAGTCTCGGCTGAGTGAAGAAAAAGAATGTGTGAAAAGGTGTGTTCAGTGTGTGTTTAATCGTGAATAGTTAGTGTAAGTGTCGCTAAAAGTGGGATTTCCTTTAGGAGTCCCTGTTGGGATTTTTAAGCCACTTATCGACTGATTTAGACAAAGTTTAAAGAAGAGACCCCTATTATTTTTTGAAGATATATCTTGTCAAAAATTTTGAGATTTTTTTGTAGCCCCAAAGAGCATTAAATAATTCATCAATACTAAGAACTTCCGGATTTGATTAGAATATCAAATTAGATCTTTTTTATCCTAAATTTTTAAGGGAACCTTATATTATAGAAATAGTTTAGTTTATAAAATTTTGTAGCGTTTTGAGGCTGATAACTATTTTTACCAGAACCGGTCTCCGAACGCTTGATCCAGTTAGCAATTATGGATTAACGGAAATTTTTAGTCTAAAAAAAATAACTTTGGTATGCTTAAAGAGTGTTTTAAAGTGTTTATGGGAATTTTTTGGAGTGAGGGCGACCAAAGGGTGTTTCTGTAAAATTCACCTACAATAAGAGTATTTTAAGGATCCTATTTATAATGAAGATATATTTGTGATTTAGACACGAGGGGTGTTTTGGGTACTTTTTGTGTGAGAGATATTTTGGAAATTTTGCATAACTAACGAGCGGATCGTTCTAAGAGTAAGAGTGAGTAGGTGCTAGATTTACAATATCATAAAATAAATTATATTCTTATAATATGATTGTTCCGTATAGGTCAATACTGAGGAATATCCGGTTAAGACTAGCGTAGCTTGGATCGAGGTAAGAAGTTTCGTCCGAAACCCAATTTATCAAATTGCCTTCGTACATGTTTTTCAGATTTGTTATTGAATCTCTTTGGACTCTGTTATATTTGTTATGAGAATGTATTATTTGCCCTTAAAACTTACTTTGCGCTTAAACGTTTATTGAAAATCTTTATCGATGCTCAGTTTTTATTTCTCGTCGGACATCGATTTATTCGTTGTATTTTCGATTATTATATTTTGTATATTGACATGAGTTAGTTTATTGAGGCGTTATAAGGATGGTCTGTATCGGGGGTGATATAAGGATGGTCTGATATTGCTGGAGATGCTAGTACTTTAATGGTCTAGCCAGTGTTCATATGCATATGTAATCATATTGTTATTGAACACTGCCTGTGTGGCCTTGCTAAGTGTTTCCGTGCACTGCCTGTGTGACTTTGTAAATTCACTCATATTCAATATCATCTGCATTGTTTATAGTATAATTGAAATTGTTTCTATTGATATCTAATTTAAGGGATTGAGTTGAATCTCTTTTCACATTGTTTAAAATAAAATCTGTTAATCGTTTGTACTCTCTTTTTTGAATTTCGAGGGACGTTACTTGGCTCTCAAAAGCTCACCTTTTTTTCTATTCCCTTATGCATGTAATAATCATCAGTTGAATTCCCGGATTACTGTGAGCCTAATCATGGAGTTCGTTTAGCATTTTCATTATTTGTTTATTTAAGCTCCTACGAGGGAGTTAGTGTGTAACTTAATAAATTAAGTGCTTAAAATTTGTCTTGTATTTTAAGAATGATTAGATGGAAATTTGAGTTTTATTATAGAAGCTCTAATATATGGACATTATTGGGGTTTTCTTAGTAAAATTGAGATGATTGAATAATTAAGAATTGATCGATTGATTGGCTAACACTTCGAAAATTTCGGGATGTTAAACACACACCAAAATTTTCTTACAAAAACTAGAAGACTAGTCCTTTTATCTAGGTTTATTTAACTAGGACAATGGTCTTCTACTGTACGACATCTATACTGTAACAACTTTTGCAATAAAATATTGCCACTAGAATTGATTTTTCACTCTTTGCTAAAGTATGTAGTGACAGTATCTTGTCTCTAAATTGCAATCAACCATATTCTTTTATTATAGCAGAGGCAAAGTATTGCAGATGATCCAAGTCCTTCTAAGTGAGACTATCAATCAATTAATCTTCATAATAAGCAATTTTCATGCAACTGTCATAAGCTATTTCTTTAGCTCACTTATGGGCCAATAAAAGTGAATAAAGCAAAATAATCTTTAATTCTTGAAATAATCCCATCATTGTTACTTAAATTTCTTTTTTGTTTGCAGAGTTTGTAAAAAGTTAACAAAAAATACTACAATCCCCCACCTTTTTTAAATAAAAAATAAATAGTAACAAATAGTTTGGCAAAGATAAGAATATCATGCACCGTGAAAGTAATAATATCTTGTAACCAACACTTATCGTTCAACAATTCACAGTACGAAAATTAATATGGCTCAGCCTTAAAACAATGACTATTTAAGAACACGTAGAATTGAATAACACACATGATATTCAAGGTATATGAAACCAAGCTTCTCAAGCCAGCACATAGCACATGATGAACTCATGCTTTATCCCAACTTTCATAAATGCTCCAGAGAACTAGCCCTTATTTTCATAGGAATCAGCTCCAATTTCATGCTCATATAGGTGAGTATCATGATGATCTTGTAAGTAGTACATCCCTCCAGAATGGCTATAAAACTCAGCAAGAGATAAAAATCAACCTCCACTATCGTTACGAGAATCATGTTCTTACACCACAAATAGAGATATTATGTCATAAGACAAAAGTAATATATTATAATAGCAAGTTATTTTAGATTTCATTGGTCCACTGCCTAATTCGTGGGATGTTCAGTCCTTAGGAGGTTGTATCCTTATACATGATTTATACAATTTTGCACTTAAGTATTATCCCATCTATGTACTTTGTACATCAGACCCCTAACTCTCGCTAGAGTTTCATAATCTGTACATAAATTTTCATGAAGAGAATGATTAACATGTCGTATAAATATACTTTCTCAAAATCGAATAAGAGATAAGACCGAAAGAAACTGAAAGGCCAAAACAACCTTATCGAGCGATTCACTTAAGCCTCCAAGATTTAGCACCCAACTTTATTTGAAATTGGCCGGTTCTTTTTTCTCCTATTAGTTCAATTTTAAGCGAACTCTATGGGGAATAGACTATCTATTCTAATAAACCACATGTGCAAACATAGATTCGGACTTCAAATCTAATCCAACCAGTATCAGACCTAATATCTTATTCTTTAATCTAGGGTTAAGCCCAAACTAATTGGACTAACCAAATGGACTGGATCACCTGGATCGAGCCATCTAAACTCGACTAACTAGACTTAACTAATCAATGTAAAGCCTACAAAATAGAGCCTAATCCAAATAAAATAAAGCCTAATTATATTAAAATAAGACCTACAAAATAGGATGTCTACACAACTATTTTCTCAAAACCATACCCGAAGGGTAGAATTAAGACCCAAACCATTTACCTGCCCAAATCCGCCCACTTAAAACTCACGGAAATCCACCCATCTAATAACTAGTCTTAATGGCTTATTATAAACCCCAATAACCTGCGGGGTTAAATAGGTCGTAAATGGGTTCCCATCTAACTATATATGTATGAATTTTCATGATGATTTAAGTTCTCTCAAGCCAGTAGAGTAGCTTTTCCTTCTGATTTTAGTCCGCAACCTAAAATTTTCCAATCTTTTGTCTCGCAAGTGCGACATGAAAGTGAAAGCTTCAATCTCATAACCTCTCACCTTTGAGAACCTCATAAGAGCCGCTTAACCCCCACGTAGCAACCATCCAACAAATGCCAACCATTACCCTAAAATCGCAAAAAAATCTCTGAACAACCTACAACCACCTCTCCAGCAATCGACCCGTCACTCACTAAGCAATAGCCACCACTGAACAACCTTTCTAACCATTGTAGCACTACCCACCAACTGACAAACACCGCCACAACACCTCACCTTTGCATCATCGTAATGACCAGTAGACATCCTATAAACACACATAACCATTCGCATTTATAACTTGCACCTCTCACCCATCAAAGCACCAACCTCAACAATAGATCGGAGGATCTCGATCAAGATTCAATTGATTTATGCAAATGTAAAGACGAGTAAAATGAAACTGCCGAATGTATGAAGATAACTGTATTGGCTTCCTTGTCGACAATCATCCATTATGGTTAATGTTCTTTTATATGTGATGGTGGCGAGATTAGTGGTGGTGTTAAGGGGTGGTTACAGCCGGTCCACAGCCCCACCACAAGGCATTGCCCAAAAAGGCTAGTCAAATAGGTACATATGAGTTCATGGACATGGTCTTATAAAGCCAATCACAAATCATCCCACATCCGATGTGAAACATCATAATCTCCCCACCTTATGCCTTAGCGTCCTTAGCTCGATCACACATAGCCCAGATTCTTCCTCTCTAAACAAATGTGGGATATACTTATCTCACCCTTAATTGCCTCATCTATCTTCTTAATGCGAGATATACCCAGGCTTGCCTGTGTTTTCCCTAGTCATCGGTAAACTGACTTGATAACCCAACTCGAAATTTCGAGAGTCAGCTCTGATATCATTTTGTAACGACCCGATCCATAACCCCACCACATGGCATTGCCTCCCTCAAAAGGACTAGCCAAGTAGGTACTTATGAGTTCATAGGCAGGGTTGTAAGACTAATCACAAATCATCCCTTGTCCAATGTGGGATATCACACTATTGTATTCTCATGGACTCACGGTAACGCCACCGATCTTAATCAGTTGTATGAGCTCTTCATCGAGTTGAGCATTCACTTGCACACTAATCTCATGGGGGGTATATATATATATATATATATATATATATATATATATATATATATATAGTGTGTGTGTGTGTGTGAGAGAGAGAGAGAGAGGCAGATTTGATTGTGGCCTCCTTTTTGTTCCTTTCACATCATCAACAAACCCATCCCCAAGCCCGCACCCACGACCGCCACCATGCCCACACTCGCGTCCAAGGCGCCTTTCTATTTTTATGAATTTTGCTGCCACTGACAGAGGAATTAAGAAAAAATATCTGGTGATAAAGTGAAGAAATAAGAAAAGGAAAGAGTAAAAAGACAGAGAGAGAAAGATTAAGAGGAAGAGACGATTTTGCGCCTGTTGTGATGTCCCATGTGCACATCACGTCATCGCTTATAAGGGAAAAGTTTAACCCTGACTGACAGAATTATTTAATTGAACAAATTTTCGAGTTCAATGGCCAAAATGAAACAAACGGAAGTTTAGCGACCATGATGAAAAACGAATTATAGTTCGATGGCCAGTAGTGCATTTTACTCTTAGTTAAATGCAATGTTTAGTTGCTACAAGTCGACCTTTGAAGGATGACCATCAATAATTTTTGTGGCGAACTATGAAGTTTGATGTTCTTCTAATTTTATTATTATACGCAAAGTATGATCTAACTCGGAATACCATTGGCAGACCTTCGAATTTCCTTTGAATGAATATCTATCCTGCAAACAATTAAGCAATTTCCGCAACATCTTCGGATGCCATTTAACTCTGAATACCTTTGTCAATCTTTGTGAAAAGATCAAAGTTCAGAAGCAGTGAGTTGGAGAACCGTGTGCTTCTAGCCCGATTATTAATTTATCCTGGTTATAATGTAGGAAAAAATATATCTTGTACCAAAGAACTTAGACTACTGTACAAAACACTAAATCTGGAAGTTATCCCAGCCATTTTGATGTAGTGTACATGAAGAGAAAAATAATAACTGTTTATGACTTACACCGATGGATCCAAAACATGGACCTTAACAATAATATCGTGGACATACTGGTGGATCTAGGTGAAATATTTTCGTAGAGATAACTAAACTTTTTTTTTCAATGCAATTTTTTCAGATGACCTGAGATTATAGTGTACTTAGTTGCAAGATGTCAATACTGTAACCACACAAGGCTCATTGCACTAATTTGATTTAATCACGACAACAACAAAAAGTGAAAAGAAGTTGTGAAAGCACCTTTCTCTTGATTTTTGTTTCAAAAAATTATCAAAGTTCGCATGCAATACCACTAGTCGTGAAAAAAGTAAGGGCAAAACATGAATGGGGCCAAAGTTGCCCCCTATGTTTGTATAGGGGGAACAAATTTGCAATGAAGACAATGTCTTCATGAGGGTACGTGCTCTCTGAATATCTTAAGTTCACATAAAATTGGCTTCTTGTTCTACATCCCTTGACCATCACCAAGCTTGTTAAACTGCACACATCTCACGTGATAATCAAGGCTCAAAAATGGCATGCCCTGGTTTCTTGAATGACTCATGTAATTCAGGCCCCACTGTCTTTCGGCTAATAGTATGCATCAGTGCTATAAAACCTTTTATCTGTTTGGACAATTTCACCAAGCCTCTGCATGATTTCACCAACATTACCCTGTCATTTTTTTTTTGTAAGCGTCTCTATGTTGTCATGAGATATTGGAGGACAGTTAAAATGAAAAATTATCCTGAAGAGATCAATGGTAGGCCCTCATAAATAACACCATTTAACACCATAGCTACTCATAGTGTCCCAATTCATACCGACAAAAAAATTTTGACAGCGACTCGGGAATTTTCAGCTCACGCGTAGCGGCCATTCATTCTGTCGCAAAAACACCGTCACAGCCTTCAAGAATATAGCAGCTACAAACCAGCTAAAAAGGTGAAAATGTGAATGGATTGACTTTTGACTTTTTGAATAAGACAAGATGGTTAAGCTTTCCCCCTAAAAGGCGGTCCAATTTGACTGTAAGATGCAGTTGCTCGTGGGATTCTCCCTTTCGCCAACTGTGCATGCGACCCATTATTGAATGTGGTGCGGGAGTGGCGCTGCAGCTCTGGTCCGATGAATACCGATACTAAACAACTGAAAATGTGCAGATTAAAGATGATGGCTTTGCATGTTTATATATAGGTCAGTATTTAGGCATGGGCGCTTTGTGTTTGTTTGTTTTTTTTTGCTTTTTTGATCCCTTCTGTAGGAGATTTTTTTTGCAACCACGTCCTTGTTTTTTTAGAGGGGATATAGTCCCCTCTCCTGAATAAAAGTAATTTTGGTACTTCTTCACATTTGAGAAAGACTAGTCTTAAGTGATAAAATTAAGATGTAAGTGGTAGGAAAACAAAAAGTATAAGTATTAGCTGCCCTAAATAAGCATTGCTTTGACAAAATGCTAAATTATTTTGCGCTAACCTTAGATAATAGTGTGAAATGGCAAAAAGATACCCCTTTTGGTCAAGTTAATTACACTCAACATTGCTAAGGCTCCGTTTAACGCAGTTTATTTTTTCAGTTTTTTTAGTTTTGTAAACTGAAAAAAATAAATGCGTTTGGTGCATAGTTTTTTTTTTCTTCAGTTTAAAAAACCACTTTTTGAACCAGAGCTGTTTTTAAAAACTCCATAAATGAGTTTCGGTTTTCAGTTTTGATTTTTATTTTGAGACTACCACTACCACCAACACCACCTTCCCATCGGAGGGTAGCCACCAGCCACCGCTGTCGGCCACCGCCATGCCTCCACCAAAGAAAAAACTCAAAATAAAAATTAGGTAACAAAACACTCATTTGTTTTTGTAAAAAATAAAAATTAAATTGGTTTTGATTTTTATTTTTTTGAAAACTAAAAACTAAAACTGAAAGTTTTTTCAAACGCTACCTAAGTTTACCTATATTGGACACACCTACATGTGCTTTGGTCATTACTCATTGTGCCAATTTAGGGTTTTCAGCTAATGGTGATGATAAAAATGATGATCAGACAATAATACCCTTTTTAGCGGTGATGAATTTCTTTGGCCAAAACTACAACCAATTCAACTATTGACCAACCTACCACTGATCTTTAATCTCCAAAAATCTCTCATACACAAAATTACCATCTTTAGAGGAACTGTGGTTGTTACGTTGGTAGAGACTGAACAACTAATACATTGGATTAAAATGGATCAAGTGGCTTTCTACTATCCTAATGCTATATTGGGAAATTTTCAAAGAATAAACATAGTATTTTAGTTAGCGGAGAAAACAAATACTAAAGAAAAAACAATTACCATTACCTCCATTGGTTATGGGTGCGAAAGATATATTTACCTCGGTTTTCTTTACTTACTTTGCATTAATTTTTGCAAATGAGTACCGTTAAAGCCTGAAGTGTAATGATCCAGTCCGCGGTCCTACCACAGAGTGTTGCTTCCTAAAAAAAAGCGTAAGTCCTTAAAAGTTCATTCATAAGGACGTCTCTAGTACATAGCCGATGTGAAGCAAGATTCAACTTTATCATACATCACATGTGGCCCAAGATGTCTCCTAATACATAGCTGATGTGCGATCTTCATCTACCCTGCAAAAGCATCCAGCCTCCTTGTTACCCAATGTCCTCACTGGTACACTTCTAGTACCCCCAAAGCCATGCTCTAGCACATTTCTAGTACCCTTAGGGTCCACTCTGATACCATCTATAATAACACGTTTATGGCCCACAGCGCATTGCCTCCCTAAAAAAGGCAAGTCAATAGGTACTTAAGAGTTCATTGACAAGATCCAATAAGGCTAATTTTTTCTCTTCCATGTTAATATGGAACAAGAACCAACTTAACATCATATCACACATAGTCCTAGACCACCCTAGTACACAGCCAATGTGCAATCTCCATCCACCCCAGTACACAACAAGCACATGACCTCATACTAAGGGTTTAAAGGATTTACGTTGAACACCTATGAAATAAGTATATATAATGAATTGGTTAAGGCTCGGACTAAATTGCTCTCTTTAAGACAATTCACGATCTATGGAATGCATAATTATACTAGGTTCCTCAAAGAATTCTGTGTTTCTCGATACATTTTCAGCCTCTAGTGCATGGCTTATATATAGCATTTACATACAACATTTCCAGCACATTACGTTGATTGGGAACTTGATTTCGGCAATTACGGGGCTGACTTCATGCGGCTGATTCATGCAAAGTTTGTCCACGATCTTCCTCCAAATATTGAGATTGATTCTCTGAAATTATGGGGCTGACTTGAGATTGATTCTCTGAAATTATGGGGCTGACTTTATCCTTTCCTTTTACACTCCTCCTCAAACTTGACTGTGGTGGTGGCCATAGGCCAAGTTTGAATCGAAGTGCTTCAAAACTCGATCGTGTTAACGGTTTTGTAAGAATGTCCACAACTTGATTTTCTGACGAAACAAACCTCGTAGTCAAAGAGCAAAGTGCCACCTTTTCACGAACGAAATGATAATCAATTTTGATGTGTTTCATGCGAGCATGAAACACGGGATTGATTGTGAGATGCAGGGCTGAGATATTATCGCAAAATAAGGCTAGTGGATGAGAGAGATGTACACTTATGTCCCGTAAAATAAACGATAACCAAGTAATTTCTGTAGCGGTAGATGTAAGAGCACGATACTCAGCTTCAGTACTAGATCGAGCTACTGTGGCTTGGTTCTTAGCACTCCAAGAAATGTAATTGCTTCCCAAAAAGGTGCAAAAGCCAGTTGTTGATCTTCGTGTATCAGGACGCCCTGTCCAATCTGCATCGGAAAAACCATAGATCAAGAGAACCTTGAGAGAGTAACCGAATTCCATTACCAAGAGTTTCATGGACATATCGAAGTATTCGTTTAACTAGCTAAAAATGATGGTTGGTAGGATTTTGCACGTATTGGCCGACATAGTTGACACTGTATGAAATGTCAGGTCGTGTAAATGTCAAATACTGTAACCCTCCAACAATACTTTGATAGAATTGTGGATCTGAGAATGGAACAGATGTCTGAGTAGCAGAACTTGCTCTGGCTATCATAGGTGTGCCAATTGGTTTGCAATTCATCATTTGTGCTCGGTCAAGTAATTCAATTGCATATTTCTTTTGACTTAGGAATAATCCCTGAGAGAACTTTCGCACTTCAATGCCCAGGAAATAATGTAAATAGCCCAAGTCTTTCATAGCGAATTCCTGCTATAGCTGGGCCATAATCTGAGCTAAAAGCTTAGAATTGTCACCTGTGAGGATTATGTCATCGACATAGAGTAGTAGTAGAATTGTCCCACAGGAACTCTTATGCACAAACAACGACGAATCAGCGGTACTACAGAAGAATCCTGTAGTAAGAAGAAAAGTGCTAAAATGATCAAACCATGCTCGCAGAGCTTGACAAAGACCATATATTGCTCGATTTAATTTGCACACATGTCGGGGCTTGTAAGGATCTTGAAACCCAGGTGGTTGTTCCATAAAAACTGGCTTTGTTAGATGACCATGCAAAAATGCATTTTCACATCTAATTGCCGAATATCCCAACTACAGGCAAGTACAATAGTTAGTACAATTCTGATAGTGGTTGGTTTGATAACAGGAGAAAAGGTTTCAAGAAAATCAATGCCAGGAATTTGCTTAAAGCCTTTAGCGACAAGTCGAGCTTTTAGGCGTTCAAGAGAACCGTCTGGCCGCAGCTTTGTTTTGTATACCCACTTACAACCTACTACATTCATCGAGGATGAACGAGGTACAAGATCCCATGTACAATTGTTTTCAAGTGCTGATAGCTCTTCTTGCATAACAGCAAGCCACCCTGGATGTTTAAGTGCTTCTTTAGTACTATGAGGTTCTTTAGGAGCACTTTGAACAATAAGTGCATATTCTAATGTTGGATACTTTTGGCTTGGTTTGGATGAACCAAACTGAGCTCGAGTAATCATTTTATGTTGGATAATATCACGGTTGACATTACTTGTAGCGGCAATGTCAGAATCTGAAGTGTGTTCATTACCAAATCGAGATGTATCAGATCCAAGCACACCACCATGTTCTTCATGTGAAGTTTGTTCGCTATGGGATTCATGGTTAGATCGACTCCATATGGGTTTCACTGATTTCGTGATCATGGTCAATAGGTAATATTTCACATGCGCTTGAAGGAACATCAATAATGTTACCTTGTGAGTCTAATGATGTATTAACTTGATCTGTACCAGACAATTTTGAAGGGCTTGTCAAATCTGCACAATCATCACCTGTAGTTGAATTTTGATGGAACTCCTCACTATCCAAGGATGTTTCTAAGGACTTCTCCATGGAACCTGAAATCAATGAGTCAAATACAGTTAACTCACTATGATCATTGCAACTAGAATGTAATGCCTTAGGTTCTCGGAATGGAAAGTTATTTTCATCAAAAACCACGCTTCTTGATAGATAAACTCATCCCGAAGGTGGATGATAACATCGATAGCCCTTGTAGAATTCGCTATATCCTAGGAAAACACAAGGTAATGAACGTGGATCAAATTTAGTTTTGGCATAATCTCTCAAGTACGGGAAGCACCTTGATCCAAATATGCATAAAGACCCATAGTTAGGTGTTTGTCCAAAAACTTCTCAAATAGACTCAGCATTTTTAGAACACTTGATGGTTGTCTATTGATGAGCCACGTAGCAGTTCCAAAGGCTTCGACCCAAAACCTTTTCGAAAGATGACCATGAAATAACATTGTCAATCCAAGCTCTGTAATGTTGCGGTGCTTACGTTCAGCTATGCCATTTTGCTCTGGTGTTTTAGGACATGAAAATTGATGTTTAATACCATGATCATTCAAATATACTCGGAACTTTGTATCTACAAACTCACCACCACCATCAGATTGGAAAACTTCAATTTCTTTGCCAAATTGGGTCTTTATGAATTTGTGAAATTCCATGAAACAAGCAAATAAATCAGATTTACGTTTCAATGGGAAGTACTAAGTGTAGCGAGTGCACTCGTCAATAAAAATGACATAATATTCAAAGCTTTAAAAGGACGATATTGGAGCTGGTCCCTAGAGACCACAATGGATGCAAGCAAGAGGTTCATCAGAATGATTAAGAATCGGTAAAATTGGCAAGTGACAAGCTTTAGCCAACTGACAACTTCTGCAAAAATGTCCACCATTACTTTTAGCAAGGCACAAAATCATCTTATTTTTCTTTAGATGTTCCACAACTTGCATGCGAGGATGCCCTAGCCTTTGATGCCATCATGCCATACATCATCGGATACTCTACGAAATCTAGTTGAGAAGAAAACTTGACGACGGTGCGGTTCCACAACATAAAGTCCTGAAGATCTACTTCCTTTTGCTATCACTTTCTATGTTTCCCTGTGCTTTATTGCAGAACCATTCGAGTTAAATTCAAAAGCATAAGGGAATTGAGATGTCATTTGACTCACATATAGTAAATTCTTTTTTTATCTGTGGAACAACTAAAACGTCTTTTAGTTTTAAGTCTTCATTTCCAACAGGTAAAATTGTGTCTCCGATGTGTGTAATATCTAATAATTCACCGTCACCAACCATTATCTTTTCAGATCCAAAGTAAGGAGTACAGTTTTGGAGATTACCAATGTCATCAATCATGTGTTGTGTTGCACCAGTATCTGGAAACCATGCCAAGTCTTGGCTGTCAGACATAGACATTGCAGCAAGCGCTTTAATTGTATCCTCTGGTTGATAAGTCTGGTTGAACCTTTGGTAACAACGAAGTGCAGTGTGCCTCGACTTGTTGCAGATTTGACATTTTACGTCCTCTCTTTCTTGTGATGAATTTTTTCGGCGACTTACTTACCTGACTTCCATGATTTGCATTTTCATGAGATGGTGAGTAACTGGCTTGTGCAAATCCACGACCTTTTGAGGTGAAAGAATCATATCCTTGCTTACCACGCTTATTATTCTTTCCTCCATTTTGTCCATGGGTATGCTGTCCAACAAAGGTTGAATGTGGATTTCCTCTAAGGACTTCAGCACTATGTAAAGCTCTCATAGTTTCATGTCCTTGAAGCAACTGGAAAATTTCCTTGTAGGATGGTATGGGTGGCTTTAGCATAGTGGTAATAAAGGATTCATAGCCAATACCAAGACCTTTAAGCAGGCCAAATACCTTTTGACGATCATCTACAGGTTGCCCTATAACTGCTAAATCATCACAAATCTCTTTGAAAACACGAAGATATTCGGACGTTGTTTTAAAATATTTTAGGCTATGAAATTGTAATTTTTGTGTCAAATAAAATTCTCTTTCTTGTGATTCTTGAGCAAAAGAATCAACGAGAGCAGCCCATACCTCACCTGAAGTCTCTAAACCAATCACTAGTCTGAGAACTTCTTCAGAAAGTGTGCCCGTAATCCATCCCCGGAGTAATCGATCTGATCACTTTCAGGCCTTGAAATCTGGATTTTCCATTGGCTTGTCTCCTGCAACTTCAGCACCGGAGGCCATTATGTACTTACTAGGCATCTGGTAACCATATCCAGAAAGCCAATCATCTCTTGACTTTCAGCGAGGCCGGTAAACTAGGTCTTCCATAGCAGGAAGTTGGATGGATTGAGTTTAAGGGAAACAAAATTCCCAATGTTAAGGGCTGCTGGGTAAGGGTACTTTGACGAAGATGATGAAGCCATGAAGAAAAGATAGAACAAGAAAAGTTTGAATCTACCGCAGCAGGATTAAACCTGCTCTGATACCAAGAAATAATTCTGTGTTTCTCGATACATTTTCAGCCTCTAGTGCATGGCTTATATACAACATTTACATACAACAATTCCAACGTGTCGTTTCCAATGTATAACAGCCCAGCTCTTTTTGCTGTAACTTCTCTATGTTTGCACCATTAGAGAGAAGTTGAAGTTTTACCCAATATCCTTCTTTGTCTAACAAAAAAAAAACATGACTTTAGCATCACTTTAGTAGACAGGACTTTCGCACATCAATTCAAGGAGGCGAGATAACTAGCTTCTTTTGCTTGTCAGACTAGAATTACCAGGATTGGGCCCTTGACAACCGATGATTGTACATAATAAGTAGTGATGACTTATATATTGGAACTATGTGTGTGCATTGGGTGCCTCGGTTCTATTTTTAGGCTTCAATATGAAGCCTTTTCTAACTTTCAGTAAGGCCCTAAGGCCGCATATGATCAAACTCTGTATCCTTTTGTTCATAAGTATAATATTCTTTATGTATATATATATATATATATATATATATATATATATATATATAAAAACATAGCAATGGTCTCACAATCTTAAGTGAACACTATCACAAAAGCGTAGGCTTTTACACAATTATTCTCTAATATAAGACTTGTAGTTTAGAAATTAGATAGGTGAATAAAAAATTCAAAAGGATCAAGTCTGTTAAGAAAAATTTTGGATATATTTTGGCTAAAAATGAAACAACTTGTGACACATACACACCAAAAATTTCTTACAAAAACTAAAAGAGTAATATTTATATATAGGTCTATTTAACTAGGACAAGGATCATGCACTGTATGACATATCTACTGTAACAGCTTTTGTCATAAAATATTACCATTAAAATTCTTTTATCACTCTTTGCAAATATATAAACATAACAATGGTCTCACAATCTTAAGTGAACACTATCACAAAAGCATAGGCTTCTACGAAATTATTCTCTAATATAAGACTTGTAGTTTAGAAATTAGATAGGTGAATAAAAAATGCAAAAGGATCAAGTCTGTTAAGAAAAATTTTGGATATATTTTTGGCTAAAAATGAAACAACTTGTGACACATACACACCAAAAATTTCTTACCAAAACTAAAAGAGTAATCTTTATATATAGGTCTATTTAACTAGGACAAGGATCATGCACTGTATGACATATCTACTGTAACAGCTTTTGTCATAAAATATTACCATTAAAATTCTTTTATCACTCTTTGCAAAAATATATAGTGACAATATCTTGTTTTAAAGTTGCAGTTAGAGATATTGTTTTACTACAGCAGGGGTGACGTACTGCAGATGATCCAAGTCCATCTAAATGACACTATCAATCTTCATAATAAGCAATTTTTATGAAACTAAATATTGTCATAAGCTATTTCTTCGGCTCACTTATGGACTAATAAAAGTGAATAAAGCAAAATAGTCTTTAATACTTTTAATGATCACATTATCATTACTGATTTTTTTTCTCGCTAAATTGATAAAAAGTTAATAACACTCCATTTATTTTCCACTTATTCTAATAAAATATGAAGATTAACAAATAGTTGGGTAAAGATAGAATATCATGCACCGCAAAAGTGATTCTAACTTTTAACCTTCACTTAGCGTTCAACAATTCTTGTTTGAGAATGAAAGTGGCTCAGCCTTAAAAATAATGACTACTTAAGAACACGTAAATTGTAGCACACACATGATATTGAAGATATGTGAAACCAAGCTTCGAGAGCCAGCCCACATGAACTCATGCTTTATCCAGCTTTCATGAATGCTCTAAAGAACTAGCCCTTATTTTCATGGAAAGCAACTCCACTTCCACGCTCATATAGGTGAGTCTATCATGGATGATTTTGTAACCAGTACATTCCTCCATAAATGGCTATAAAACTAATTAACAGATGAAAATTAACCTCAAGTATCTTAACGAGAATTATGTACTTACACCATAATAGAGACACTATGTCATAAGACACACATATTACAATCATAACAAGTCATTTTATATTTCATTGGTCCCCTGCCTAGTTCTTGGGATCTTTGGTCCTAAGAGGTTATATTTTTATAGATGGTTTATACGAGTTTGTACTTAAGTTTTATCCCCTGTATCTACATCAAACCCCTACCTCTAGCTAGAGTTTCATAATGTTTACACAAGTTTTCATGAAGGGAATGATTAACATGTCGTATAAATATACTTCCTCAAACTCAAAATAAAGTTTAAGAGATAAGATTGATATAAACTGAAAGGCCAAAAACAACTTTATCGGCCGTTCACTTAAGCCTCCAAGACTTTTCAGCCAATTTATTTGAAAATCGGCCAATTCTTTTTTTCTCTTAACTCTACATAGAATAGACCATGTGTTCTAATAAAAAACATGTGGAAAACATAGATTCGGTCAGACTTCAAATCTCATCCAACCAAGTACTAAACCTAATATCTTAGTCTTTAACTCGAGGTTAAGCCCACACTGATTGGACTAACCAATGTAACGGATCACCTACATCGAGCCAACCAAACTACGCTAACTAGACTTAGCTAATTAATGTAAAGCCTATTGAATAAGGCCCAGATCAAATAAAATAAAGCCTGATAATACTAAAATAAGAATACAAAATAGGGTGTCTTCACAACTATTTCTAAAAAAACATACTCTAAGGATAGAATTGAGACGCAAGCCGTTTACCCGCCCAGATCTACACACTAAAAACCCATACAGACCCACCCATTATTTTGTCTTAATGGGTCATTTATTAAAAACTTCAATAACATGCAAGGTTAAGTGAGTTATAAATAGGTTCTCATTTAACCATATTGTATGACTTTCAAATTCTCTCAAGCCAGTAGAGTAGCTTTTCCTTCTTGTTTTAGTCCGCAACCTAAAAATTTTTGGGCAAATTACACAAAACTCCTTTGAGGTTTGACTTAATTACAATAAGCTCCTACTAACTTTGATAATTACACTAAGCTCCCTGTGGTTTGTAATATTTTTACACAAAAACTCCAGTCCGTTAAGTGTCCATGAATAAAAATTAGGGCACCACATATTTTTTGTGGTCTACCGAAATTGCCCTTGAACTATCTTCCTTTTCTTCAGCCACCACAGCTGACACAACCGCCTACGCGGCAACCCACCACCGGCGCACTGTCATCCCCTTACCAAATACCATCTCCCACTGCCCATCTCTCTCTTTCACAGAAAAACACACACACACACACACATACTCCAACAACCATCATCCTCGTAACTGAAGCACAAACCCATCTGTAACCACCAACTCAAGCACAAAACCCATTAAAGATTACCCCTAATCACTGCTCAAAACTCGATCAAAGAAAAACTCAACCACTAACTCAAGCACAAATTGAATATACATTGACCATGTAAAGTTTACATCGTCAAGATCCATCTCACCGTTTTGAGGGTAGATGATCTGAGGAAAGAAGAAATAAACAAAAACTGGAGTGAAAAGTTGACAGCCTACTCAAGTAATTCATGCTTAAATGGCCAAAGGCGAGGTAAAAACTCCTGTCACGTGACGGTGGGGCAGAGGGGTTTGGCTCGCGGCTATACCTAAACGTCGTCGATCAAGAAGCATAGGACAGAGCTACGTAGATGTGGCTACGAAGCAAAGGGCCGATCGGTGGTAGGCCTCGGCGTTGGTTATGAGAACCCAACATTTTATATGTTTTGGTTACATATTTAAGCATGATTAGATAAATCATTCACGTGAAATGGTGAAAACTCTAGCTGGGAGTAATCAGTTGTTGACCGGACTACCTGTGAATTATTTTGCTTTTTTACAAAGAATTATGCCACCTCGTGCTTGTGACATGTCAACGTATTATCGCGACACGTCGTGGTTCGAGCCTTGTCGTGCTTGTTAAGTGGCATGACCGTGTCTTGCCACCACACACTTAACGCCTCGTCGTGCTTGACTTTTCCACTTCTTCACCTCCACTTGACACCTCGTACTTGCTTCTTATTTCATTTAAAAGACCTAATTGACATGCTTGAATCTTCTTACCTCGTTTTTGAGAGAAAATTGCAAGAAAAACAACCAAAAACCTCACAAAATCTAGAATTAAGGCTTGTTTTTTAAAGAGAACTTCAAGCAGTTGATTTGGAAAGTTTATATGAGCTTCAAACAGTGTTTTGAACATGTTTTGAGGAGTATTTTGAAGGTGTTTCAAATTTGAAAATTTGGTTCTTTCATCTATTATTTAAGGTAAGATAGTTAAAGCTTTTTAATGGGCTTTTAAGACATGAATCTGGATATATGCCATGTTAGCGTAATTCTTTAGTATGAATTCTTGGTCAAATTTCTGAATACCTATTAGAGACTTGTTCATAAGTGAATCTATTCATGTTTAACATATTGGAGGTTATGGAAGACGTGAAATAGGTTATGATACGTGTGAATTATGAAATTATATCAAACTAGACATGATTAGAATATGATTTTGGACATGTTTGTTAAGTTCTATATTAGAAGCTAAATTGCTGAATATAAATGATTCTATTACATGGTCAAGATGTTACGAAGATGATGTTACATGATGAAGGTGACTACATATTTGATAGTTAAGTTATATAGTGCAAGTAAATGAAGAATACAACAACCCCATGTATGCAATGATATGTTTTCTTGCACATGAGCATGTTACATCCCTTCATTGTAAGGGATGGTTGATATATCGTTGATTATTATTATGTTACCCTATTCAATGATTGGAGGTTGATTTGATTGTGTTTGAATAGCGGTGCACCGTATGAGCCGAACAATTGTATCTCCGACTGCTACCCGAGGCAGTATCGGTGTTCAGTTGTTTTTTGTTACTTTGCCTTTGGCCAAGGCAAATGTTGTGATATTATATCCCGGGTGCGGTGACATAAGGGTGGTCTATTGATGGGACTGAATTCGGAAATGGTAAACTCTTGTGATGCTCAACTAAGTGTGAACATGTGATATGTGCACATTAAGAACTGTTTAATGTGATTGAATTGTAATAGCACGCCTTATCAATATTCTTGAGTTGAAAGTTACATTAAATGTCTTTGATTATTTTATTGAGCTAGTGGGTTGACGGATATTTACCCATAATAGTTTAGATCAAGGAGCCGGTCCCTCGAAAGGCAAGAAAAATGTGTGAGGCACGTTGAGAAGACGGGCAAGGGGACGCTTGTACTTGAATAGAGCAGTATGTCAACTCTGAGATATGGCAGATAGCTTACTAGGTGTGTTTTGTAAAAGTAAACTCTTTAGTTTTGTACAATATGGTTTAATTACAAAGTGGTTGTAGAATGAGTTGTATTATCAGTATGATGTGATTAGCTGATGTGTCGTAATGCTCCAGCCAGGTTGAGATAACCCTAAGTTGGGGCGTTACATTGGTGGCCCTTGGCCTTCGTCAGAGATGGTGTACGACGGCGAGCAAGAGTCTTTATGGGCTGTCGATGGATAGATTGGTAATGGTTGAGCCATTGGCGGCAGTGTCTCGGGGGCCATGGGTGGCTAGCGATTGGCCTATTTGGTAGCGATTTGGTGATTGGCGGTCGCATCTTAGGGACTGTGGGTGGTTGATGGTTGGGATATTGGTGGTGGCCTTCGGCATGCGACCGACAGTGTATGGTGGCCGTTGGTGGCCTTCGGCGTGCGACCGATAGTGTATGGTGGCTGTTGGTGGCCTTCAGCGTGCGGTGATGGTTGGACTGGTGTGTGTGTGTGTTGTGTCCATCAAGGTGTGTGTGTGTGTGTGAGAGAGAATGAGAGAGAGAGAGAGAGATGGGTAGGGGAAAAGGAGAGATTTTTTTATTTACGAGGATATTATTGTCTTTTTGTTAATTTTGTTAACTAAAAACTAAAAAGATATAACTTAGTGTACTTATCAAAGTTAGTAGGAGCTGATTGTAATTAACGCAAATCTCAGGGGAGTTTTGTGTAATTTGCCCAAAATTTTCCAATCTTTTCTCACGTAGGTGGCACACGAAAGAGAAAACTTCAATGTCATCACTCTTCACTTCTGACAAAAATTCACAAAACCTGCTGGATCAGTGCATAGCAACCATCAAACAACTGCCAACAATTACCCCAAAACCACAAAAATCTCTGAATAACCTATAACCACCTCTCTAGCAATCGCCCTACCACCCACTAATTAATAACCACTAGTGAACAACCTCTATTATCGTCATAGCACCACCCACCAACCAACAAACACCACCTCACCGCCACATTTTCGCATCATCACAATGACCAGTAGACATCCTATAATAGCGTGGAATCACCGCAGCCATAACTTGTGCCTCCCACCGTTGCAGCACCAACATCAAGAATAGATCTGTGGATCTCGATCAAGATTTAATTAATTAATGCAGATGTAAAGACGAGTAAAAGGGATCGTGGAATGTACATCGATAACTGTATTGGCTACCTTGTCGACAATCATCCATTATGGTTGCTGTTATTTATATGTGATTGTGGTGAGGTTGGTGGTGGTGTTAAGGGGCGGCAGTATGTGGTTGCATTGCTAATGTAGTCCATTGGCAAATTGGACTTTTTGGCGGTGATTATAATCGCCGCTCATGGCCACCTGCCATCTCCCATCTCCGTCGCCGTCGTCGACACCACATCCTACTAGCTCTGTATCTGCTCCATCTTATTCATCACTTTGTTGCCATATTCGCTCATATTTGGTGGTTATAAGTTGTAGTTGTGGTTGTGGTGGTTTTGCGTATGATGGTAGTTGAATTGTGGGAGCAAGTGGGGTTGCTAATATGGTTGTGCTTGCAGTGTAGTTGTGGTGTGGTGGTGGTTGTAGTTATGTGTATACGGCATAAAAGTGGTGATGGTAGTGCACCGACAGTTTGGTGGGGTGGAGCTCGTGGTCTGCCCCGATTACTGAAGATGTTGAGAGGGAGATAGATCTGTTAATGGGTGAAACCGATCAATTTAATGAAATGATCCAATTAATCTATGAATAAGTTGGTTAATTGGGTCCAATTAATCTACGAATAAGTTGGTTAATTGGGTCAGTTACCCATTTATACCAAACCCATTTAACTTGCACCCAAACCCAACCCAAACCGCCTACCTTGTCACCCATAGGCCATAACCAGAGTTTAGGTCACTTCCCCTTAGGTCAAATTTATGATATTTTGATTTGACCAGATCGATCGAGTAAGTAAGTCATTCAGTCTCAATTTTTAAGTTCAAACCAAGAATTAGCTTGTTTGTATCTGGGTTTGTTCTTATTTTGTATAATAATCATCAAAAACTAGTAAAAAAGCAAGTAGTGACCTATTTAGGGTAGGATGAGGTGCATGTCCTCCCAATGATGTAAATCATGCTTTTGAAATATTTCTCTTGATTAACCATATCAAAATTGACACAAACTTCATTTTAGTTTGGCTTCTAAATTATTTTCTATGCCGTTAGTTTCAATTGACAAACACGGTGTTCTTGTACATGTACATGCCACATGCTCATGTACACTGATATAATGCGTGTCATGTCTACACATGCGCACGTGCATGTCTGTGGGATGTTGCTATCTAGACGGAATCTATATAATTGTTAGAAAATCGGTTTGGCTTCTTTTTTTTGAGTTTGAATAACATCTAAATTCAATTCGACCTTGCCTTCCTTTAGTACTTATTTGTTGGTTGACTTCATAATTGAGTGTCAATAGCCCAAAAAATACTCCTCGTAAGCTCCATTAGATTCATCTGGATCGTTGAAATGTATTCAGAGGAATCTAAGAGTTCAGATTATGTCAAGCTATACATACAAGAGGGAATTTCCTTCACTAACCATTTCAAGTTAATTTTCTTTGAAATCTCAAATCGGCAATATTACACGAAAATCATTTGTTTGGTATCTCACTTGTTTTTGTTTATTTGAATAATGTTGTATTAAGCGCGAGTCTGTTTTCTTTTCAAGTGACCAACCTTTTTTTATAGAGCCTTCTCGACAACCCAAAGTTGGTCAATGTATAGTAATCATTGACAAGTTCCACCCATGTAAGTGGTTATGTGTTAATATGATGACATTTACTGTGTATCTATTATATTCATAATGAACATAAACTAGTGATACTCTTGGAAAAAGCAATTTAATTATTTTTACAAAAATAAGTGGGTGTTTGATAACCCAATTTTTTTTGAGTTTTTTTTTGTGGTGGTTTGCTATGGCAGTGGCCAACGATGGTGGTGGCCGGCGGTCACTGGTGACTGCTGGCGATGGTCTCCGGCTGCTGGTAGTGGCCGCCGGCAGTCACCGGCAGTGGTCTCCGGCTGCCGACGGTGGGAGGGTGGTGGTCTAAAAAATAAAACCAACACTGAAAAAAAAACCAGTTTTTGGAGTTTTTAAAAATAGCCTTGATTTAAAAACTGAGTTTTTAAACTGAAGGAAAAAAAAAAGAAAAATGGTTACCAAATGCAACTTTTTTTTCCAGTTTCTAAAACTGAAAAAAAAGAAAAAAATGGGTGTCAAATAGGGCCTTAGTATTTTTGACAATGCCACATAAAAATGAAAAAAAAGCTAGTCAAGTGGATATAAAGGTCAAGGATGTTTGGTTGAGCAATGGATGGAACATTCCTAGAAGATCTCAACAACTCAGAGCACTGCATGATCAGTTACCTGCTCATATTTCTGTGAATGCAACTGAAGAAGATCAAGTAGTTTGGATATACCAAGAGAATGGTAATTTTAGTATAAAATCTGCTTGGAATACTATAAGAACTTGCAAAGAACAACCTAGATGATGGAAAATAGTGTGGTTCTTGGACATTTACCTAAATGTGCATGCATATTATGGATTCTCTGTAAACAGAAACTGAGAACAAGGGACAAGTTAAAAGCATGGAATGTGTTGGTTGAAGATACATGCTATTACTGCCTACAGTAGCAAGAGACACAAGAGCACTTGTTTATGGCATGTCCACTTGTTAAAGAGATATGGGATAATGTATTGAATAAACTGGGAATCAGAGTTGCATTTCATCAATTGTCACGATTTCTTCACTATGCCACAAAGAAGTTCAGAGGTAGGAGTTTCAGAGCTTCTTTGAGCAAGTTAGTGATGGCTGCAACCGTCTATGCGATTTGGTAAGAAAAGAATCATAGGATATTTGCAAACCAACAAAAGGGAGTTGATGGAATTATTACTGAAATTGAATATTGGATCCTCTACGGGGTTCTGAGTTGGAAAAATGAGATACCATCACTGGATAACCAATAGCTCTGTTCCAATTGGAAAATTCCTCTTACAGTATTGCAAAATTGATTATGTGTATATCATTGTATTCATTTGTTGAGAAAGAATGTACAAAATAGATAGAGTGTATATTGGACTTTCAAGGTAATAAAAGGACCTATTACTGAAAGAGTAAATTTTTGGAAAAGAATGTTTGAAACAACAAAAGACTATCCAATTATTTTCAAGGTTTATTGAATAAGTTCCCGACGTTTGCAATTTGACTGAGAAGTCTAATGAATTGATGTCCCTCATTTTTTATTTCTTCATTTCGACGGATGGACCTTTCATAAGTGGTGTAACTTTAATAGGTTAGTTTAGGTTTCTACTTAGTCCAAGCAAACCCATGTCTTTTAAACTCAACCCACCCACTTTCACCTAATAGAAAATTATATTGATTGGTTTGGGTTGGCGGGGTTGATTTGGTAAGTTGGGTTTGAGTGAGTTGATGAGAAAACAAGAAGGATCTTTCTTGTTCCAAAAATTAACTGGTGGTGGATGGCTAACAGCAATGGTGATAGCGGCCGTTGGTGACAGCCGAAAGTCATGATTGACAACTGACAACATCTGGCTATTGCCGACGGGGGGAGGCGCTGATGGTTGCAACTGATGGTGAGAGATGACGGTGGCCGAATGGCAGCAGTCGGCGATTCGTGAATACTGAAGGTGGCAACTGGCGACGACCACCATTCGATTGCCGTCGACAGGGTGGTGGCGACAGCTAGCTGCTGATGGTGATAGGAAGTGGTGAAACCCAAAAGTAGGCGGCTTCTAGCGGTGGAGTCGACGCTTGGCGGTCGAGGAGGCATTCGAGAGGTTACCAACAATGGCGGTGTAGGCGGAAAAGTTCGGCGGCGGTTGCAGTTGGTCATGGTTGCTGTTGACAGTGACAGTTGGCGGATGTCGCCAGTGGTCGCCGGCAGCAATAGAAGACAATATATGTTGATGAGACGATAGGTAGTCGTTCTTATTTATGGAATTTAGCAACAAAATATGAACTTTTGCATAAATGAATTTTAAAATTCAACCAAACATAAACCCATTTTATTATTGAACCAACTTGTCCTAACCCATTTTGTAACTAAGTGAGTTGGGTAGAGTAAAAATGAACATTTTCTCGAGTTCAATCGGTTAAACCCATAGAAAACTGATTCAATTTGCACCCCAACCTTTTGTAAGGTGTTTTGTGAAACATGCATGGCAACAGATAAATCTTTGAATTTAACTTTTCTTTTTCTTCTAAGAATGGACCTTGAACGAGCTGTTTTATGGAACATACACTTAAACAAAGTCTCAGGCTTCGTTTGACCCTTTTTTTTTTGTGCATTTTCAGTTTTTAACAGAGCAGCTTAAAATTTTTTTTTTATAAAAACAAGTGGGTGTTTGATAACCCCTTTTTTTTTTTGGGTGTTTGGTAACCCTTTTTATTTTGACTTTTTTTTTTTGGTGGTTTGCGGTGGCGGTGGTGGTGGTGGTGGCCGACGGCCGGAGGTGGCTGCCGGCAGTCACCGGCGGTGGTGGCCGGCGGCCGGAGGTAGCTGCCCGCAGTATCCGGCGGTGGTTGCCGGCGGCCGGCAGTCTCCGGCGGTGGTCGCCTGAGGTGGCTGCCGGCGGTGGGAGGGTGGTGGTCGAAAAAAAAAAAACCAAAAGTGAAAAAAAAAATCAGTTTTTGGAGTTTTTTTTTTACTCTGCAGTTTAAAAACTGATTTTTTTAAATTGAAAAAATAATGGTTACCAAACGCTCTTTTTTTTCAGTTTTTAAAACTGAAAAAAAAAAGAGGGAAAATTTTTTTGTCAAACGGGGCCTCAATGTATTCACATGCCCTTTTTTTTGTGTGCATAATAACAAAAATCTAGACAGAGAGACAGCAAGCAAGCAGTTTAGTTACAACATATTTATATATGGTAAGAAAATAGAGATACACATACACGTATATAACATCTCATCCGGTAAACATCAATCAACAAAATAAAACATTTTAAAAACTACACATCATGTCTTTAGATTCATATAGGCTGTACGTCCTTTCCTTTTGTAAGTGGACAGATCAATTGAGAAGTGTACAATTTTCCCTTGATCTTTTGCCCTAGCTTGACAGCACTTTTTTTCCTTGAAAAATATAAAAATTATATATCAGAAATATGAGACTAACGTCCCAAACTTTAAAGATTACAGTGAGACTATACATTCACCCTTTTTCCTCGTCAGAATTCCGTCGTCTTCCTCTTCTGGGCCAGTGTAACCTGTTCTTCTTCCCAAGTTCCAAACTTTTCCACTGAATCATTATGGAAAAAGGCGTCTCATGATAACCTGACCAGGGTTTTTTAATTTGTCCCATCATGAATGACAAGGACCATCTCCAAACTCTTGCCTGTCTTCAATGTCTAATCCTTCTTCCACAAGTTGATGTAATTTGCCTCCCTGAGAAGCTGATAAACTCAAGGTTATAACGCTTGAAAGAAAATAAAAATGCTTAGATACTGTTTCTGGAAAATGGGGCATGCATGCTTTGAACTTTCCTATTCCTACTGATGGTTGTGCTGTGTCCTTGAGCGGCAATAGTTTTTATGTTTGCATGCGTGTGATTGATTCTATTTACACGTATGTTTGACACTTAACGGAAAATATTATTTTTAATCAATTATCGAGTACTTCAATTATCGATTCAAAAAGATCATTTAAAATCATTCCTTCCATTTTAACCTTCACTTTGTCAAAGGCCGATGTACTTGATGATCTTAAATGAGCTTCATCTAAGTAACGAATATTCTAGTGGTGAACAAAATTTTCTCTAATAATCAATCGAAGCAAAAGCTTTTCTGTACAATCAAAGGCATTGCCTGCAACGAACTGGGCCATGTTTGAGGTGGCAGAGTCTAATTTTTTTGTCAAACAGAGTCTAATTTTTTGACAATTTGGTCCCGTGTTGATACCGCCATGTTGAGGTGGCAGTAGCTCTTACAAGCAACAGTGATTCTTCATGTGACTCTGTAACCAGTAGCATCCGAGGGAAAGTGTGCAACCGGCTACCGGAAGTTCCGGTACTGAGATTTCAAATCCTCCGTGCTTTGGGAAAGGCCCCTGCTGGCAGCATCCTCTTCACAGTTGCACCCTCTCAGCTGGGCAACATCACTTACTGATACTTCAGTACTCTTCACACACACACACACACACCTCCATTTTGAACTAAAAAACAACCAAACTTTCAAGTTTCAACACTTCAAAAGGTGGAAACTTTCTTGACCATTTTTCTCTCACAATCAAACATGGGAAATTACTTGGCATTCCACCTCCTTTCTATCGTCCTTTCACTCCCCACCCTTCTAGTCACACATCCACCATTAGTACTCTCCAAAGCTACTGAAATCTCACTCCTCATGACCATCAAGTCCTCCCTGGACCCAGAAAGCCTCGTCCTCACCTCCTGGTACCAAAATGCCACAGACCCATGTGATGGAAACTTCGATGGCATTGCCTGCAACGAACTGGGCCAAGTGGTCAATATTTCACTTCAGGGAAAAGGACTCGCCGGCAAGATACCGCCGGAGATTGGCCGGCTGAAGAGCCTGTCTGGGTTATACTTACACTTCAATGCGCTGTACGGGGTTGTGCCGAAGGAGATAGCTGAGTTGAGTGAGCTGTCTGATTTGTACCTCAATGTGAACAATCTTTCTGGAGAAGTACCTCGTGAAATTGGGAATTTGTCCAGTTTACAAGGTTAGTTTTGGGTTTTTCTGAAAAAAGTTTGAATCTTGGTCACTGGATCTGTAGTTCTTGTTCATATTGTTGTTGGTTTTCTTCATCTGGGTTAAATGGGCAGCTGAACGTAGAAAGGGAAAGAATCTGAGTAGTTCTACTTCTACTCTCCCATTTGTCCTAAATTTCGACTCTCAACATGACACATTTTAGTTCAAGCATTTATAAACAGTGGTCCTTATTTTTTTTTTTCAAATGGATGGCTGTTTGACACATCACTCGAGTAAGATACAAATTTGAAAAGCATAGTATTACTCCTTGTTCAAGTTGGGATGTTTAATTTACTGATCCCGTTGGTCACAAAATTGCTATAGCTACGAAGTTTAACCGGTTATCGACAAATGTGTAAAGTCCACAAGCAAAAGAGGGCTATTGATCCTCGCTTGAGTGTGTGCGTTTTGAGTGGGTAGTAACTACCCACTAAAAACATAAAACTTTCTTCACAGTAGACATAAACTACCCGGTAGTTTATGTCTACTGTGAAGAAAGTTTTATGTTTTGCTGAACTTATTATTTGTTTGTCTGCAGGATTAATGTCCTGTGTCCTTGTTCAGATATTTCTGTCTAGTAATTTGAGCCTATTTTCTTGCTTTCCGGACTTTTTGATTTTCTTGGTTTTGCACTTAGACCAGTGAGTGTACTGACTTATGTTTTTATTTGTCTTGAGCTCGACGTCAGAACTTATAGGTACTTAATACAAGTGATGAAATATAAAACGAGATCAATGTAAACTAAAAGTATTGCAAGAAGATAGAGACAGTAGTGCAAGACCCATTTTGAGGAAGCTGTGTATCACACTCAGATTAAGATTACCCAAAACAGAGTTACATCATATATTGTAATGCAAAGAATATGAAAATGCTTATCTACCTTCTAGAGATAAACATATTACAGTAATGGACTCATGACCTTTATCACCCTCCCTCAAACTCACGATGGGATAATGAGACCATTGAGAGTTTGCCAAGTAGTAGCGTGAAGCGAGCAAACATATGAGATTTGGTAAACAAATCAGCAAGTTGTAGCGATTATGACACATATGGAAGGGTGATAGTGCCCTGGTGGAAGTGATGACGAACAAAATGACAATCAATTTCAATATGTTTGGTTCGTTCGTGAAAGACTGAATTGTGTGCAATTTCCACAGCACTTTTATTGTCACAGAACATAGGCGTAGGAGAGGATTGTGTAGCATCCATATCACGTAGTAACCATCGAACCCAAACAATTTCCGCTGTGGTATTGGCCATGGCACGATATTCAGCTTCTGAACTAGAGCGAGAAACAACACTTTGTTTCTTGCATTTCCAAGATATAAGAGAGTCACCAAGAAAAATGCAAAATCCTGTTTTAGACCTACGATCAGATACATCACCTGCCCAATCTGCATCCGAATAAGCACTAAGAGTAAGATCTGGAGAAGAAGAGATGAGCAAACCGCGGGACAATGTGCCATGAATATACTGCAAGATATGAACAACAGCAGACCAATGAACTGAGCGAGGAGCCGAAACAAATTGACTAACTACATGGACTGCATAAGCAATATCAGGTCGGGTGATGGTAAGATATACCAAGGATCCAACAATTTGGCGATACAAAGTAGCATCATCTAGAGGAGTACCATCAGTGGGGCAAAGCTTGACATTAAGTTCAAGAGGAGTATCAACCACCTTTACTTCAGTTAACTTAGCACAACTAAGAATGTCATTCGCATACTTGGTTTGAGATAAAAGATACCCTTTTGGAGAGTAAGCAACTTCAATACCAAGAAAATAACGAAGAAGGCCCAAGTCTTTCATCTCAAATTTATCATATAGGTGGTCTTTCAACTTAGATATTCCATATGAATCATCTCCAGTAATAATTATATCATCTACGTATATCAGTAACAAGATCCTACCACGCTGAGAAGTAGAAGAAAAAAGAGCAGGATCATGGAAGCTTTGAGAAAAACCAATATACGTCATGGTTTGGCGAAACTTTTCAAACCAAGCACGTGGTGCTTGTTTAAGACCATACAATGCACAGCGTAAACGACAAACCTGAGTGGAGGAACAAAGAAGGCCTTGTGGAGGTTTCATGTAAACTTCTTCTTGTAAATCACCATTCAAAAAAGCATTTCTAACATCCATTTGGTATAGGGGCCATTGCTGTTTGGCTGCAACAGAAATGAGAGTTCGAACGGAAGTCATTTTGGCAACTGGGGCAAAAGTTTCATCACAATCAATTCCATATTCTTGAGAGTACCCTTTTGCCACTAAACGAGCCTTATATCGTTCGATGGAGCCGTCTGAGTTGGTTTGACTTTATAGACCCATTTACACCCAATAGCTTCTTTGCCATTTGGCAAACTTACCAAATCCCAAGTGTGAGTTTTCTGAAGTGCAAGAAGTTCTTCATGCATAGCATGTTGCCAATGGGGAACAAGATTGGCTTCCTTATAAGAAACAGGCTCATGAAGAGAATGAATAGAACTAAGAAATGATTGGTAAGATGAAGAAAAACATGTTTTGTAATCTTGTAGCCAAGAAGGAGGATGGTGAGAGCGAGAAGGATACCTTGGAGCAACTTGTGATGGAGATGGAAGATCATCATCAGGGTCAGCATTGGACTCTGGTAGAGAAGGGGTATCACTTGGAAATGGTAAAGGAGAAGACATGACTTCATCTGGCACAAAAATTTCAGGACTAGAATCTACATGACTAGACAAAGTCTCAAAATTTGCAAAAGTATCGAGAACAATTTCTTCCTTGGTTGTTATAGGAGATGGAGGAAGACAGTAAAATGGAATATGCTCTAAGAATGAAACATGTCTAGATAAACGAAGTTTCTTAGCAATGGGATCATAACATCTATAACCCTTTTGTTCGATACCATACCCCAAAAACAGACATAAAGAAGATCGAGCTGTCAATTTATTTCGCTCATTCTTAGGAAGAAGAACAAAACAAGTACACCCAAATACTCTAAGTTCAGAGTAATCTGGGCGAAGACCAAACAATTTTTCATAGGGGGAGAAGCCTCCATTTACAAAAGTGGGGATGCGATTAATTAAGTACACAGAGGTAAGGACAGCTTCACCCCAAAACGAACTCGAAACGAAAGCTGATAACAAAAGAGATCGAGCTGTCTCAAGTGTATGTCGATGTTTCCTTTCAGCCTTACCATTTTGTTGGGGTGTTTCCCTGCAAGAGTATTGCAATATTGTTCCCGGAGAAGCTAGAAGCTCTAAAAAAGGACTATGTATATTCCCCACCCATGTCAGTTTGAAACACTTTGATGGTAGAATTAAATTGGGTTCTAACCATTGCAACGGAGTTTGAATATATTCTGAAAAATTCAGATCTACGATGCATTAGGAACACTCAGCTAAAACGAGTATAATCATCAACGAATGAAACATAATAGGATGATCCACCTTTGGTTGTAATAGGTGAGGGGCCCCAAACATCAGAATGTATGAGGTCAAAAGGAGCGCAAGAAACAGAAGTACTTTTGCTAAAAGGAAGGGCATTAAATTTTATGAGCTTACAGCCCTTGCAATCTGAGACATGACCTAGCCTAGAATGCCAAAGCTGAAATGGAGACGAGTGTTTGTTTAACTGGAAAGCAGACAAGGCAGAATTTTCAGCAATACCTGGTGAAACAAAAAGATTTTGCAAAAAGTAGAGTCCCCCGTCTCTACGGCCTGTCCCAATCTGCCTCCTTGTATGCCGATCCTGAACAACACAACCAGAAGGTGAAAAAATGACATCACATCCGGCATCAACAAGCTGACTAATAGAGAGAAGATTTACAGATAATTTTGGAACATGTAAAACATTAGATACACAAAGCTCTCCAGAGGGAAATGAAGTCGAATCTATGGAACCCAATTGATGTACTTCCATAGATGACCCATTTGCTGTTTGAATAGAAGATGGAATAAAAAACGTAGAGCGCTCAACAAGAATAGAAGAATCATGAGTCATATGGTGAGATACACTAGAATCAAATATCCAAGACGATGTTTTACCTGAATGGTTCATAGAGTGCACACTAGTGGAGGAGGCAGACATAGCAGTGGAAGTAGATGGTTGAGCATTAAGCGAAGTACCAAGTAACTGTTGAATTTGTTGAGTGACCATTGACTGGACATCTTCATGAGTAACCCCACTTGTATGACTAGAAGCTATGCCGGAAGTCATGAAAGCTCCCGTATTCATTGTTCTCTGTGCATTGCCGAGAGTTTTGCGAAAAATGATTTGGAGATGGCAAGATTCCCTTTTTTTGAAGTTTGGGGCAGTCATGTTTCCAATGCCCCTTTTCATGACAAAAGCTGCATTCATTAAGAGCAACTCTGAAATGTCCAGAAGGTGGAGTAGCACGAGAAGGAACGAGTGGAAGGAACTGAGGCCGTTGTGTTGCTACAAGGACAGCTTGTGTTTGCATGGAATGGAGCAAAGAAGATTTAAGCCTGGTTTCTTCAGCCACCAGTTCACTCAAAACTTTGTCCACACTGGGCAATGGAGAGCGATGCAACATGGAGCCTCGCAAAGGTTCAAATTCAGTACGCAGTGCCATAAGAAACTGAACAAGTTTTTGCTCTTCGCAAACTTTTTGATATATTGCTAATTTTCTCAATTCCAATGGATCCATCAAGTCTAATTGATCCCAAATTCCATTCATCACATTGTAGAATTCTTGAACGGATTTATCATCTTGTCGTTCACCTCGGATCAAGTTCTCTAGCTCATATCTCTTTGCAAAGTTTGATTGCATATACAGACCTTCCAAGTAGTCCCAGACCTCTTTTGCAGAGGTAAATTTTGAGAAATGCATTCCAATAGATGGTTCTACAGAATTATCAATCCAAGACAGAATTCTGGCATTATTGGTTTCCCATTCTTGCTGCAATTTTGCGTAATTTGTATCCGACTCTTTTGGAGCCACAACTGATCCATCTAAATATCCACCCAGTTCCTTACCGGTTATGTATACTTTTAAGAGGTACGACCAGTAAGAATAATTCGAACCTTTTAATTTAACTTGGGTCACTTGGTTGGATTCGGAGGCCATGCTTAGAAGAAAATGATTTATAGCCCCAGAAATATCAAGAAAATCAAGTACCAGCCAAATAGTACTAACAGTTATGCTGAAATCCACACAAATTGCAAAGAACTTCTTCAAGAGTAAAAGCTAACCTTAATCTTACGTCCAAAGTAGAAGCTGAGAAACAGAAGCTAACTTCTTCAAGATCTGATGTTTGCCGATTCCGAAAAGAAGATTGATGACAGATTTTTGAAGGCATCAAACCCAGCTGTAGAACGAAAAGGACTTACACCCAAAGAGGGGGATTGATTTCCAGGAGAGAAAGAAGAAGCAAAGGATGCTGATCAAAGTTTCTGACTCAATTGAAGAAATCAAAGAACCGAAAAACTAGATGGATGTGAATTGGCGCTGATGCCATGTAAACTAAAAGTATTGCAAGAAGATAGAGACAGTAGTGGAAGACCCATTTTGAGGAAGCTGTGTATCACACTCAGATTAAGATTACCCAAAACAGAGTTACATCATATATTGTAATGCAAAGAATATGAAAATACTTATCTACCCTCTAGAGATAAACATATTTACAGTAATGGACTCATGACCTTTATCAATCAATATACCTTTAATCCGGGTATAGATAGTTTCGCAACTCTGCTATCACAGAAATTTGGAAGTTCTAAATCTAGCACAGCATTTCTTGCAAAAGTTGCTTTGTTTAGAGATTTTTTTCTTATTTAGTAGGTTAGAGTGATTCTGTTTGTTGCATGTGTGTGAGTGGCATTTTGTCTTCACTCTGTTTATCTGTGTGCCGAGTATGATTGTTTTGGTAAAATTAGTGTTATGAACGTGATGTTTATGCCTGGACGTCTGGAACACTCATAACCTGCTATTCTTTATAGATTTAGCACAGTGAGCAGCATTATATAACTAAAACGCTTCAATCTTTACTATGATGTAAAATGTTTCTGTCTTACAATTTAAGGCTTGATTTTTCGCTTTAGCAGACTTGTGAATATCCAAGTTAAGTTGATAGACTGTTTCAATTTTGCATTTATTTTATCCTGGGTTATTTAGCTTTGAAATTTTTTGTCATATTTCATGGTGATAGTTAACACCATTTATCACAAGTCATCAACACCCAAATGAAGCTTCAACGTGGATTTCAATTGCTTGCAGTTTTGCAACTATGTTACAACAAGTTGAGTGGAAGCATACCTACTCAGCTGGGGTCTCTGATGAATCTTAGCGTTCTTGCCCTGCAATACAATCAATTGACTGGTGCTGTTCCTGCTAGTTTGGGGAATATGGTTATGTTAACAAGGTTGGATGTGAGTTTTAATCACCTTTTTGGCTCGATTCCAGTAAAATTAGCCAACCCACCAATGCTACAAATTCTAGATATCCGAAACAATACTCTCTCTGGCAATGTTCCTCTAGGTAATACAATTTTCTTTTCAGTATCTGATTACTCACATTTCCAAGTTAGTATAATAAAGCATACAGTGTTTTATTCAGTAATTTATTTTGGTTGGTTCTATTCTGATATGGATATCATATGAAGCTTTGAAGAAGCTGAATGAAGGGTTCCAGTATGCAAACAATCCAGGCTTATGCGGTGCTGGTTTTTCTTCCTTGAAAGTTTGCACTTTAACTGATTCTTTAACCCCAAATAAACCAGAACCATTTGGGCCTGGCTCGGATGGTCTGTCTTCAAAAAGCATTCCGGAGTCTGCAAATCCCAAACCAAACTGCACAGAAACCCCCTGTTCAAATCGGTCAACGAGCCCACAAGTTGCTGTGATATTGGGAGTTATTGTCATCATTTTATTCGTAGTTTCTGGGCTTTTCACATTATTGTGGTATCGTCGGCGAAAGCAGAAAATTGGAAGTGCTTTTGATACTTCTGATAGTCGACTTAGCACCGACCAAGTGAAGGAAGCTTACAGGAAGAGTGCCTCGCCCCTTATCAGTCTTGAGTATTCCAATGGGTGGGACCCTTTGGCTAAAGGTCAAAGCGGAAATGGGTTCTCACAGGAAGTTTTCGAGAGCTTCATGTTCAATCTGGATGAAGTGGAATCTGCAACTCAGTACTTCTCAGATGTGAATTTGTTAGGCAAGAGTAGTTTCTCAGCTATCTATAAAGGAACTCTGAGGGATGGGTCTGTTGTTGCTATTAAGTGCATTGCCAAGACAAGCTGCAAATCTGATGAAGCCGAATTCCTTAAGGGATTAAAGATCCTGACCTCCTTGAAACACGAAAATCTCCTGAGGTTGAGAGGCTTTTGCTGTTCAAAAGGCAGGGGAGAGTGCTACCTCATTTATGATTTTGTCCCCAATGGTAACTTGCTCCTGTATCTTGATATAAAGGATGGCCAAGGGAAGGTGCTTGAGTGGTCCACAAGAATCTCTATAATTAGGGGAATTGCCAAAGGTTGGTGCTATAATTTTCTTTTGTGCCCTTTTTACTCGGTTAGTTTGAATTTAGTAATGCAATTAAAGGTGTTCAAGCTAATGGTATATTATGATATGCATGTGGAACTAGCTAACTTTAGTCATTATTGAGCTTTTTGTCAGAGTGCTTGCTTGATTCCCGTTTAAGAACACTACTTTTCCTGATTAACGACGTATTTGGTCCTATGTTTTCAGAACCTCGTAATGTCATTTGTAACATGCTAGATGTCACCTCCATAAGATAAATGATTCATGACTTGCTAAAACGACGCTTTTACTATTAGCAATACTGTGAAAAAACAATCATCAAAATGCACACTGCAGATGTGCTTGCGTTCACTTGTAGTAGCTCAAGCAAATTAAGTAGTTTGATGTGCTTTTCTAGACTTATTTTTGCGTGTTGTTTCAAGGGTTGGAAAAAAATGTGTTTAACACGCCAACAGTATTACTTGGCACTTGCCTATCTTCAAATGCATTCTTGTGAATGGGAATGATTTGATGTCTTGTGCCTGATCAGGTATTGAATACTTGCACCGAAGTGAAGGAAATAAAGCTGCTCTAGTTCACCAAAATATATCAGCTGAGAAAGTGCTCGTTGATCAGCGGTTCAACCCGATGCTCTCAGATTCCGGCCTGCACAAACTACTGGCGGATGACATTGTCTTTTCTACACTAAAGGCCAGCGCCGCCATGGGATACTTGGCTCCAGAGTACACCACAACTGGCCGGTTCACCGAAAAGAGCGACATATATGCATTTGGCATGGTTATATTTCAGATCCTCTCTGGAACCAGTAAAGTCACCCAGTTGATTCGTCAAGGGGCCGAATCATGCAAATTTGAACATTTCATAGATAGAAATCTTGAAGGGAACTTCTCAGAACCTGAGGCAGTTAAGCTGGGGAGATTGGCGCTGCTTTGCACTCACGAATCTCCTAACCACAGGCTGGCTATCGAAATTGTGATACAGGAACTGAGTGGTGTCTCTTGCAGCCCTTGATGTCTACATGGAGTTGTCTAAATTCCAAGTGACCTATTCAGGTAAGTTGGGTCTGCTGCAATGTCCTTAAAGGACAGAAGTCTCAAGGGCTAATGTGCCATGAATTCTTGTAGTTGGTAGGTAAATGACCTGAATCTTCATAACTCGTACGAATGGAACTTAGCTACGTTCTGACCATCTTTGTTAAATAAATGCGGTGTTTAGCTGCCACGAGTCAACTTATGGCGAACTATGCAGTTTGATGTTCTTCAAATTCCATTTTAGGCAAAGCATGAATCAATCTTTGTCCTTAAAATATTTGAAGCGATTTCAAAGCCACATCTCCGGATGCCATTAATTTCTGAACAACACCTTCGTCAATCTTTGTGATAGGATCAAAGTTCAGAAGTGGGGAGTAGGAGAATCATGCGCTTAAGTTATTGGATACTAGTTTTTATGATCCTGTTAGAGAGTCATAAACAGCCTTGCTACTCAGAGACCAGGACCAAAGTGATCCAAATGTTACTACAGAATTCTTGCTCCTATGCGTGAACATTTGCTGCAGAGATGCCTTGAATTCCTCCTGTAGAATTCTGAAGCCTTCTAGCATGATTTAACCAATTTTAGGGTGGCAAAACAAGATGAACCTCAATGTGTGACATTAACCTCTTGGAATGTTGATCAAAATTAGGGTGCCGCCGAAATATAACCATTCCTTTGACGCTTAAATTCAAGATGTTTGAAAGCAACTTGTCTCGTCGAAATGGCCAATTAGCACAAGACTCCTGGTGGTTGCGCTTAGAATTACTCCAGATTGTCAGTTGCGGTGCACGTTGAGTTGATTAGCCCCACTTGTTACAGCCGGCAAGTGTGAAAAATAAGTGTGATACATATATATAGACATGTGCGCGCGTGCGCGCGCACACAAAGATGTACAAAAAGCTATTAGGTTAAGCTTTTAAGTTGAGTTGGGCTCATTCAGTATATGTGGACCATCTTAGTGGTTGAAAATTGACTCTTTGTTATTTTCCAATAATTTTATTTACACTTAGCATATCATTTTTCTATCTATTTATCTATATCTAGACTACCAAATTCTGAATATTACGAGGTTGTGTTACCATTTTGATGTAGTTTTTGACAATATAGACAAGAGATCAATTAATAATTTTATGTTTTCGGCTTCTAACGACTCTCACGACTCTTAGATTCTTCCATGTACATTTGTATTTTAATTTCCTCATATATGCCCCTAACCACAGTAACTGCAATACTTTTGATTTTACTCTCACAAGAAGTGTTCAGTTTCTTATTAAGTTCTTTAACTCTCCACAAATTCTGCCTCGTTTGGTCATTCCACCGGTCATTTGCCCTTTGATTCCCTTGAGACACGTAAACCTGCATACCGAATTCCAAAAAGACAGGAATGGTTGAAAGTTCGCAACCGTGACAGGGATGAAACCCAACAAGGGTAAAAATGGATCAAGATCCTTAATTAGTTGTACGATAAAGGTGCTGTACAACATTTAACGATAAAAAATTATCATTAAGTTTTTGTCGCTGTTACTTCAATTATAATAATAACTTTTTGTCACTAAGAAAATAGTTAGCAACATTTTTTTGGTACAACACATTTGTTATATAACAAAGGATCCTGAACTTGATAAAACTGACTTTGTCAATCTATTGTTAGTAGTGATGTCAAGCTACTGGGTGAGGCGCAACCATAGATATAGTTGTAATATTTTCCATTATTAGTGGATCTTATATTTACTTAATTTAGTTGAAATTGCATCTTAATAGGGTGATGTTACTGAGAAGTAGGAAAATCGCACTCGTTGGGCTGCTTATGAGACAAGATGAATGTGCATCTTGTCTATATTGGCATGAAAACCTGGTAAGGCAAGGCAGATGAATGTGCATCTTGCCATCTATATTGCTGAATGCTAAATGTTTTGTTTGTAAGAAACTCCTACTAATTTTCAAGTTCGTACTCTGTAATATACCTATTGCTTGAGTAAGGATGCAAGTCTTTGTATAGCGCAGATGTTTGAAGAAAAATGTTGCTAAAAACTATAATTTTATGCACTTAGGTCGTACATGATCAATTGTGTACTACATTATTACTTTTTGCTCATTTCACTAATTTTTTTGGGTTAATAGTAGAAATATTGTATAATAAAAGAGGAAATCAGTTATAAGAATAGGAAAAAAAAACCGAATGTCCCAAAGAACTTCAACTATTTTCCATAACAGAACACTACTAACACACACAACAACACCCCCCCCCCCCCCCCCCCCCCGCCCCGAAAAAAAAAAAAAAAACCAACCATCCCCCACTCCCACCCCCACAAAGTCAAACACTAATGTAATGTTTGAAATCACTTCAGTTTTGGTTTCTGTTTCTAAAAAAAACAAAAAATTTAAATTAAAACCAAGTTTAGTTTTTATTTCTTATAAAAAAATGGGTGTTTGATTACCCAATTTTTATTTTGAATTTTTTCTTTTGGGTATTTGATTACCCAGTTTTTATTTTGAGTTTTTTCTTTGATAGGTGGTTTGCGGTGGCGATAGTGGGGCGTGAAGGTGGCCGGTGGGGTGGTAGGCGACGGTGGCTGCCGGCTGGCTGCAGTGGCCGGCGATGGGCGGTGGCTGTGGCGTTGGGAAGGTGATGGTCTCAAAATAAAAACCAAAACTTAAAACTCCTAAATGGAATTTTTAAAAAATAGCCCTATTTTAAAAACTGAAGGAAAAAAAAACTGTTTGCCAAATGTGTTTTTTTCCCCTCCAGTTTACAAAACTGAAAACTAAATGGTTTTCAAACAGAGCCTTAAATCTTGAAATTTTCCTGGCCATTTTGACCTAGTGTACATGAAAAGAAGTTGTGGAAACACATTTCACTTGGTTTTTCTTTTCAAAGATTATAATATAGAAGTTCACATGCATTACCACTAGTCGTCAAAAAAAGTAAGGGCAAAACATACGTGGTGTAAAATTTGCCCCCTATGGGTGTATAGGGGGAACAACTTTGCAGAGAAGACAATGTCTCCATTTGGGTGCTCTCTGAATATCTTAAGTTCACAGAAATCAGCTTCTTGTTCTACATTACTTGACCATTACCAGGCTTGTTAAACTGCACACATCTCACATGGTAATCAAGGCTCAGAAATAGCGTGCCCTGGTTTCTTGAATGACTCATGCAATTCAGGCCACACTATCTTTCAGCTAATAGCATGCACCGCTGCGATAAAAACTTCTATATGTTTCTACTATTTCATCGGGCCTCCAACATTACCCTGTTATAGTTTTTTATAAGTTTTTTTTTTGTGTTTTTATGAGATATTGGAGGAAAGTTAAAATAAAAATTAAACCTAAAGAGATGGAAGCTAGCCCCTCGTATATAACACCATCTAACACCATAGCTACTCATAGCGTCCCAATTCATAGTGATAAATAAATTTTGACAGCGAGTCAATGATCTTCAATTGGCATGCAGCAGCCATTCATCTGTCTCTAAGATACACTCAAAGTCCCTTAGAAATAAAGTAGTTATAAAGCAGCTACAAAGGTGAAACGTGAAATGAATTACCTGCGATTTCCTGAATAAGACAAGATGCTTAAGCTTTCTCGGTAAAAGGTGGTCCATCTAGACTGTAAGATGCAAATAGGATTCTCCATTTCGCAGAAATTAAAGTCTGTCAGTTTATCTTCTTGGGAAAGAGCTATGTTAGCTACAAATGTCGTGCCGAAAGTTATACCTATATATCCACTCCTCGATCAATTTTTTATGTCACATCCACTGATTTTCTTCTAATTTCATTATACAGAAAGCATGATGTAACTCTGAATACCATTATCAGACCTTCAAATACCCTCTGAATGAATATGTGTCCTTTAAATATTTAAGCGATTTTCACAACATCTCCGGATGCCATTTAACTCTAAATACCTTTGTCAATCTTTGTGAAAGAATCAAAGTTCGAAAGTAGGGAGTTGGAGTGTCATGCGCTTCCAACCTGATAATTAATTTCTCGGAGACTAATTTATGATTTTATTAGAGTCATATACAGCTTTGCTACTTCGAGACCAAGTCCAAATTGATAAATGTTACTACTGAATTCTTGCTCCTGTACGGGAACATTTGCTGCATGTTAAGTATGATAACATTGTTGGGCTATTCTCTAACAGCTTAAGGTTTTAGAGCAGATGATAACTTAACATGGTATCAAAGTCCTGGTTTGGTAAGCTCTTGGATTCAATTCTTTCCACTTACATATTTGGTCTCCCTTTATTATAGTGCAATTTGCACTCTATTTAATTATGCATTTGGTGATGGTGCACCTTGAAATGTCTCTTCACGTGCAACTTTAAAAACAGATGGTAACTTAACACTGCAGAGATGCCACGAATCCCTCCTCACATTAAATTCCAAAGTCCAAAGCCTTGTCATTGAATTTGAGTTCGAAAAGAGAAGGCTCCACACTTATAGGGTGTTTGGGATTGATTTTGGTATGGTCAAACCTGATTTAATCTAAAGAGATTTAATTTGTCTCAAAAAGCTTAAAACTGATTAAATCTATAATTCTGAAAAGTGAGGATTATGAAATAATCACTTTTCTCAGAATCATGTTTGACCTTTTAATTTAGCATATTATCCTCATATTTCTAACAAAATGACATCTCAGACCCTTTAATTAATTTACAAAAGTTATTATACTATAATCACTAATGTGAAATTGTGAGTGTTTTTAATTTAAAATAAAAATAAATAACTTTTGTAGGTGGATGAAAATAACTTTTTGATAATTTACTTGTGTAATATAGTTATTTACAAATGAAAGTTATCTTAACATCATCTTTTTAAATGGATATAAGAAATTTATTTATGAAGTATCCTTTGTGGTCATTTTGTCGTAGTGGAACTAATTTAAGTACTTTTTATCCAAACATCTTTATAGCTTTAGATTTAAGTAGAATTTTGCCTTTTAGAATCAATCCCAAACGGGCTCATAGTCCTTTGTTAATGAAACATTTTGAGTGATGTAACCATTCTTAGGGTGCCAAAACAAGATGAACCTCAATGTATTTCATTAACCCCTTGGAATGCCATTTAAGATAGGTGTTTAATCTTTCGCTCTTAAATCCAAGATGTTTCATCAACAACTTGTCTCATCGAAATGGCCAACTAGCACAAGACTCCTTGTGGTTGTGCAGCGAATAAATGTGAAAAAAAGTATAACATCTATATATGGATGGACCAAATCCTATTACCTTAATTTTTAAGTCAAGTTGGACTTATCCGGTTCATGTGGGCTCGTTAGTGGTGGACACTTGACTCCTTGTTATCTCTCCATAACGAATCCCTTTCATTTATCTATCTATTTATTTATACCCAAGGTAATGTATGTGCATTGTACATGAACTTTAATGTTGATTATTATTTAAAATGAGAATGACGTTGCATTGGCTTTGTTCATCCTGAACAATTTTGATTTTGTTGTTCTTATAAATTAGTCAAGGAGCAAGAATGATATATTATGTAAATGATTAGATACAACTATGGTTTTGTAATTTGTAATTAACACCATTAATGAAAATGTGTTTTTTTGTCTTTGGCTCTATGTAGTATTTTTTTGTCGCCAAAAAAGAGTTTAAAATATAACAGTCTGGTCTTTAACTACATTTGGTCAACTTATTTTCAAAAACTACCTTTGATAAACTTATTTTTAAAAACATCTACATTATGCAATAAAGAATTCAAAAGCCTCATAATTTAATCTATACTACATATAAAAGTGTGAATCCTTGAAAATTATTTTTTGGATCACAATACCCTTCTTATGTTTAAAAATTACTACCTTGCCACATAATTAAGATACCCATGATCTAAATTCTTTTAACAAGTCCATTTGTTCAACTACTCATAAATGCTATAATTAGTACATGAATATCTCTTTTTTTTTCTTTCCATAAAACTTATCATTAATAAAATGAAGTATCTTCATTCTCATTCACAACTTAATGCTTTACAAAGATTAGGACATGCACATCTCATGACATAAGTAGAGCAATTAACTTTGACCACAAAGATTTTTTTTATCGTGTACATTTACCATTTTTTGTTATGTTGTTAAAAAAATCTTATCCAAACAATGCAAAAATGTGAAAACACTTATCTTTTTTGGCTGCCTCTCACCCATTGTTAGAGAAAACTAGCTAAAAAGAATTTGTCAAAATCATATAAGTACACACCCATATTTCCTAACTGGATTTGAAAATGAACACATAAAGCAAAATTGCAAACGAACAAGAATTAATATTTTCCTTTAGCTTTTTTATTCTTGGCTCTAAGACCTGATATTATATTTGTGTAGATATATCTGTATCTGTTAATTATATAACTTAGGTCTGGTCATGCAAAAGTTAATAATTTTCTAAGCACACTTTAAAATATTGAGGAACTTAACTTCCTTTTTCTCTTCCTTTGATTGTTACGGATATTCTCACCTGCATCCTATTTATTTTTTGTTGTGGCTAATAAATCTTGAAACTACTCATTTCACATCAATTTTTGATTAAGTATCGGCACAACCTTCTAGCTAATGATGACTCCACCTCTCTTGCTTCTCTAAAATCTGAATCTTAAAAATAAAGATTAATAGAGATGGCTATCATTGCCTTTCTTAGGTATTCCACAATATGTAGATGAACACTTGCCAAGCATATTCAGTATTTGTTACAAAAAATAGCATAACCTGCTTATGATTGTGTAAGTTATTATGACTTCATATCCTATTTATATTTATTATACTATCATTACTCATTTAGACGGTGTATAATTGGATACAAGATGAATGTACGGTTCTACGTATTTGCAATCAAAACTTAGCTTAAAATAATAAAAACAAATTCTCTATACTACTTTTAATGTTATCTGAAAGAGAACAAAATGAATTAAATTAATTTCAGGTGACAAAAGATTACAGTAATGGGATTGGAAGCTATTAATAGTATAGTTACTATTCCGTCTATATCGCATAATTCTTTTTTGTACAATAAGGAAAATCCTAATAACAATATTAATTTAAAAAATTATTCGTGTATTTGCAAATAGGTAGGCATTTTTTGTTTTATGGGTCTGAAATTACTAACGTTTCACTGTATCTAGCGAGTAAATACATTAGATACTACACTTATAAGAATATCTTTCTCAAATAAAATACAAAAACTATTTTATAAAATAGGGTGATGAAGGAAGACTGTGATTAATGATAACTATTGTGTTTATCAAGTTGGACTACAGAATTATATAAATGTCAAAAATTAATAAAAAGATATTGAAAGCTAAAGTCAAAAAATTTTGATTATATAGATTCTGGTATAAAGATAAATATTATCTTATTAATTGTTAAATACCGTTTAGTTTTAAATACACAACGGTATAAAATTATAATTATTTGTACTTCAAAATAGTGCTGGGTAAGACCCTTATAAGGAGGCGGGTCACTATTAACATAAAATTGAGGTACACCTATGTTCTGTAGAATTTGTGCGCGACGAAGGTGGTTGTGAGATAATTAACATTTTTTAGATGGATTCATAGTTTTTTTTAGAACAATCATCATGCATATACATATTGATTTTAACCCGCCGCTTTGACTTCAATTAAATTAACATGTATATTTGAATCATAGAAAAATTGAATGTCATAATCTACTGAATACACAGGGTTACGACTTTTCTATACTATAATCTTAATTTGTCACGTGTTAAGGTTCACCTGCATCGCACATGCATAGTACTAGTACCTAATAAGTGCAAACAACAGAGAACAAAGATACATACTTACTCAGGCACAAGCTAAGCACAATGTTATGAAGTGGGTAATTTATAACTTAAGAGGAGCTCTATATAAACTGAAACTGACGCGAATTCAGCAATATAACACAACAAAATTTTTATCTATTTATTATAAGCATTATCAGTTTTAGTCCATACCAAACCAATCAGCTTTTCTAAGAACTGTCTCGCAAGTAAGCTTCATGTATTATATGTCATCAAATGAGCAAAATTTTCATAGTTCTTGCACATCACCTTGAGCATTAGATCGTCCTCTTCTTCTTGATTTTTTTCATTATACCTAAAAGTTAATGAACACTAATTTAAGTATATGTTTTTTACATTTATGGTTGTGCCTTTTTTGGTAGGGTGGAAGTATGACATTGATTAACATTATAAGGACATATCCAAGTTACAATTTAACAAGTTTCATCCATATAACAATCTCTACCTTTATGTCATTTATTTCTTTTTGATGCTATGTATACATGTAGGCATATGGTATACTTATAGATACTATATACTTCAAACTCTATCCGCTTTAAAAGAAAATAAACTCATAGGTGCATTAGATTAGGAACATCTAAATTAAGCAAAGAAATAGAGGATTGAGGACGTCAAAAGACTTAAAAATGAACATTTGTCTTTTGGTAGTAATATACAAAGTATTTGATGTTATTGCAATAAGAAGCATATACGAAGGGTTACATAGAATAACCTTAGATTAAACAAAAAAAAAAAACTATTCATTGACCTTAAATTGCCAATAAATGTAGGAAGTCAAAAGACTTAAAAATGAACAATTGCCTTTTGCTATTAATACGAAAAAATTGATGTTATGAATTTTCTCATTGCTCTCGTCAATTTAATCAAATCTCTCTCTCTCTCTCTCTCTCTCTCTCTCTCTCTCACACACACACACACACACACACAACCACACACCGCCCATCACCGGCCGTCAGCCTCTACACCAACACTAAGGACAACCATCCCGTTGCAACAAAAACTTAATTGATATAATTTCAAACAAATAGAGCCTCACCCAAAATCTAACTTAAATTTACAGAGCTTTCGAGATTATAATCCGATTTAGTGAGTTGTGTCCAATGCCTGAATTCACTAACCTTGAAAATTAAGGCAGTGTGTGTGTGTGTGAGGTATGTGTGCTGGGGGGTGACTGGGCGAACAAATGGGAGTGTGTGTGTTAATCGATGGAAAAAGACTTGATGTTAATGGTTGTTTATGGTGGTCATCAATCTCAATTAGTGGAGGTGATTGGTTGATGGTGGTGATTATGGTGGTTTTGCTGGTGGTCGATAATGGTGGCGGACATAATGTGGTGAGTGTGAAGGCGGTTGGTGTGGCATGGTGGTAGGGCGATCGATGCGACAATGCAGTGGGTGATCAGTGCGACAATGTGATGGGGAGATCAGTGGTACAATTTGGTAGGTGATCAGTGCAACAGTGTGGAGAGGTGGTTAGGGCGACAACATAGTGTGGTATTTGGTCAGTGATTGTGACGTTGTTCCTGCCGATCTGTTGTGCAGCGGGGGATAAATTGTCGGTGGTGGTTGTTTGGGATTGCAGGGGTGGTGGATTGCCGGCGACGGTGGCGGGCAATGGGGTGATTGGGCGCTGTGGCAATGTAGTAGATTTGATAATGAGAGAGTGTTAACAGGAGAGAGAAAAACAGAAAAAAGAAAACCAATCAAAATTTACCAAAATATGTAGTTTTAGATGTTAGCCAACTTGCGTAAGGCTAGCAACATATTTACTTTTTCACACACACACACACACACACACACACACATATATATATATATATATATATATATATATACACACACACACACACACACAAACATTGTGTGTGGGTAGGTGGGTGAGTGGGTGGGGGGAAGGACGATCTACATTTACTGGAGAAGAAATAGTTATTTTTCTACCGGTGATTTGGCCGTCCACTAGAGGTTGTGGACGGCTCAGATTGTATATTTTGTACATTAGCCGCTACACTTAGGAGCCCACTCGAGTCGAATGTATCTTAAATAGCGAAGGGATCCAGAAAAATAGATGGAGGCAAGGCTAACCGCTACTCTTAGTAGTGGTTAGCCGGGGAGTTGGAGATCTCTACCGGTAGATGTGTCCATATGCATGTATAGGATAGACATTTGCCATCTAGCATTTGACAAATAAATTTCGGGAGAGAAACAGTGAATCCAACATCAAAGCCATACCATCAATTAAGTCAACACCCAGGATAGTGATGGCATTTGAAAAAGGGTAGTTTTCTCCACAAAAAAAAAAGTAATTTACACTCACCTATACTCTTATAAGCAGTATAAATCTATAATATACCACTTAAAAATGTAAGAGATGGCGTAAAACATTCACTGAACTATAAAACTCCTGGATACTTGCGCATTGTGCTAGAAGTCCCAATTCTCATAGGGGCACACTTAATAATATTCACCATTATGAAATATACGTATTGACAATACAAACCACAGATCAATGAATGGTATTACGTTTTCGGCTTCTAACGACTCTTCAACTCTCACGACTCCTAAGTTCTTCAAACTATATTCGCCATTCTTTATTTCCTCAGTTTCTTAAGTTCTTGGACTTTCGTTCTCCACACATTCTTTGCCTCAGTTTATTCATTCCTCCGGCCACCCGTCCTCCGATTCCTCTATGACCAATAAACCTGCATTAAGGAATTCCAAAAGGCCATGCATGGCAGACAGGAATACCCAATAAGAGTAAACTGGCTAAACCAATCTATTGTTAGTAGTAATTTTAAGCTACCGGTTAGGCGCAGCCATATCTGAAAACATCTAGTTCCAATATTTTCCATTATCGGTACTTATTATAGTCACCTTGTTTTGCTGAAATTGCATTTCAATAGGGTGACTTTACTAATAAATGGTTCGTGGTACGATTAGCTGGTAAGGCAGATATACTTTTCATTTAGCCATCTATATAGAAACTCCTATTAAGTTTCAGGATTAATGTCAACACTTTATCTTAAAGTATAACTCCCATCCAACTTAAGTACTCAACGTTTTAAATGTACAAATTAAGTACCGAAGTTTTGAAAATGATGAAGGAGAAGATGGAGAGGGAGAGGATGAAGAGGAGGGAGAAGAGGGAGGTGAATAGGAGGAGGTAGAGCTTCATGGGTATGGAGGTGGTGGCGGTGGTGGTTCTAGCATTTTTGCGGTGATATTCAAGTTTCTACTTTGAAACATTGCGCTTAGCTTTTGCTAAAGTATGTATGCCGTTGTATAGCAAGATGCTTTAGGAATAATGTTGCTAAGGACCTTATGTTATACACTACGGTTGTATATGAGTAATTGCGTACTACATTTTTGCTCATTGCACTAACTTTTTTTTAATTAACTATAGAAAGACAGTATGATCAATTATCTTATACCAAGAAATAAACCTAAGGTTTTGAAGCTCTCCCGGCTATTTTGATCTAATCTACACGAAGAGAGTAATAAGAGGGTTATAACTCACCTCAATGGATCCATTTTGTTAAACTTGACGGTAAGACCACAGACATACCTTGATAAATCTAGATAAAAATACTCTCATACACATAATAAGATATTTTTCAAAAGCAATTTTCTCAAATGATCTAAGACCAAGAAAATACACCCAGTTGCAAGATGCCAATATTGTAACAACACAAGCTCATTGCACTAATTTGGTGTAGTCACAAGAACAACGAAAAGTTTGAAGAAGTTCCGGAAGCACCTTTCACTTGATTTTTAAATTTTTTTTTTTAAAGATTATCAAAGTTCACGTGCATTACTACTAGTAAAAAATGTCTGTACAGGAAGGACAAATGTGCACAGAGGACGATGTCTCCTTGTGGGTGCTTTTTAAATACTCTTAAGTCCACATAAATTAGCTCCTTGTTCTACATACCTTGATCGTTACCGAGCTTGTTAAAACTGCACACATCTCACATGATAATCAAGACTCAAAATAGCGTGCCCTGGTTTCTTGAATGACTCATGTAATTCAGGACACACCACCTTTCAGCTCATAGCATGCATCAGTGCTATAAATCCTCTTAGCAGTTTGGATAATTTCAAGAGGCCTCTAACATTACCTTGTTCTAATTTTTTACAAGCTTCTCATGTTTTTATGAGATATTGGAGGAAAGTTAAAATGAAATCTAAAGCTAAAGAGATCAATGGTAGGCTCCCATATTTAACACCATCTAACATCATAGCTACTCATACCATCCCAATTCATACTGGCGGATGCATTTTGACATCGATTAAGTAATTGTTGGCTTGCATACTGCAACCCATCATTTGGTCTTGAAGACATAGTCATAACCGCCCTTAGATATATTGCAGCTCAAAAGAGGAAAATGTGAATTGTATGACTTTCGAGTTTTGGTACAAGACCAGATGATTAAGCCTTCTCGGACAAAGGCGGTCCAGCTTGACAGTAAAATGCGGTTCCTTGTACAATTTCCCTTCCGCCAATATTAAAGTCTGTCGGTTTACCTTCTGTTAAAAGAGCCAAGAAAGCCATAAGTAGCACCTTATTCCATTCTAGACTTGACATAACATAAGTGAATTAGACAAAATTGAATCTCGTTCAATTATTTATCAAATACCTTCCGAGCAGATTCAAGACACATCTCACATACAAACAAATCAAACAATCGTGTAAAATACATTAGATCAGGCCAACGCCAGATTTCCTCATCAATCTATGAATCTGCATCCCTTCCGTAACCAACCCAATTTGCGTACATGCCTTTGAAAACAAGTATACACGAACTTATCAACAGGAATCCCAATTTCAGTTGTTACTGGAAAAATTGGAACTTCCTATATAGAAAACTTGACAGTTGCATTACTAGGAAATGGGTCGGGTTAGCCTATTGGATCTTGAGAAGTGTGCTGAGAGAGGAAAATGTAACAGGTACGTGTGCCCGAAAAGAGAAGTCAGAATTAGTTTGATGGCGAAAGAAGTTCTTGTGAACGTCTATTGTCAATGTTGTCGTGCGGACAAATGACCTAGGCTCTCTCTCAACATTGGTTCTATGACTGCAACACCGATCTTAGCGGTTTCTCTATATTCCTTATAGAAGAGAGGTTTCGATGACTAGAATAGCTGAGATTTGGGGCTTGACATGCTCCAACCGCCCCTACCCCGCTCAACACAACGTGCAGAAGAAAAAGATACCAATAGTCTTTGCTATACTAAGATTTTTGAGCTTAACACATGAGATCTACGAGCTGCACAGCCACGCTTCCTGATGGTTCCCGCCATTACTACTAGGTTCTCATCAATAAATTTCCTTAGCATCCATTAAAGTTAGTCTAATTCTTTCCTATTATAGCTATAGCTGGCAAAATTTGCTTTTGTAACTTGTATAAGAGCCTGTTTAGGATTGATTATAGAGAGCAAAATTCTGCTTAAATATTAATCAATTTTTAAAATCAAATTTAATCTACTTTAAAGAGAATTACTTTACTATTTGGCAAAAGTAATTACAAACTAGCTTAAAACTATAAAAGTGTTTGGATAAAAAGTACTTAAATCAGTTCCACTACCACAAAATAATCATAGAGGATACTTAATAAATAAATTTCTTATGTCCATTTAGAAAGGTGATGTCAAGATAACTTTCATTTGTATAACTATATTACACAAGCAAATTATTAAAAAGTTATTTTCATCTACCCAGTGTTATTAAAGGCGCGCCTAGGCTCCGCCTAGGCGCGAGGCGCAGCTAGGCGCACAAAGCGCGCCTCGCCTAGGCCTAGGCGCAGCTCCTTCAATAAGGCGCGCGCCTTGTGCGCCCAGGCGCTAAGGCGCTAGGCGCATAGCGGGGCGGGAGGCGCAAAGCTAGGCGCACGATGTGTAACCGTTCGATTTTGGTTTCTTGTCTTCATGTGGACTGTTGATTTCTCTTTTATTATTTTACCCTTTTTGTCTTTACCAAGTCAAAACACTTTTTTTAAGACTAAAATATAAAACACAACTAATTTGTTAGCGATAAAACACTTTTTATCGCTAATTGCTCACCAACTACATTAACCTTTCTGTAAAAGCTGTTGAAGAAAGAGTACACATGGCTAAATTAGGAGACCTAACTGATTTGTTAGCTTCACTTTATATTGTTCATAAGGCCAAAGCTCAATCTTGAGAAAAGATTTGAATTTTTAGTCCCTATATTATGCCCATTCCCATTGAGATCGATCTAATTTTTAAAAGCAAAATTTATTTTTATTGTTAGAAGCTTGGTAAATTAGAATGTTGGTATTTGAAACTTTCTCTAATGTTTAGAAGTTTGTTAATTGTCATGTTCTAAATTTTTTTTACTTAATTTTTTTATTTAATGCACTTTTATTTATTTATTTTTATATTTTTAATATTGCGCCTTGCTTCGAAAAGGCGCGCGCCTGCGCCTTGCGCCTTGCGCCTAGGCTCCAGGGACCTTTTGCGCCTTAGGTGCGCCTGCGCCTTTAATAACTATGCATCTACCTACAAAAGTCATTTATTTTTTACTTTAAATTTAAAACCCCCACAATCTCACATTAGTGATTATAATATAATAACTTTCATAAATTAAAAGGTATGAGATGTCATTTTGTTAGAAATATGAGAATAGTATGGTAAAGTAGAAGGTTAAACCTGATTATGGAAAAAGTAATTATTTCATAATCCTCACTTTTCAAAATTATGGATTTAATCAGTTTTGAGCTTTTTGAGGTAGATTAAATCTCTTAATCTGTTTTGCCAAACACCTACAAACCTAATTTAGAGCCCGTTTGAGATTGATTAAAAAAGGCAGATTCAGCTTAAATCTTAATTAGTTTTCAAAATCTGATTTAATCAGAACCAATTTGCTATTTGGCAAAAGTAGTTCTAAACTAGATTAAATCTATAAAAAGTATTTGGATAAAAAGTACTTAAATCAGTTTTACTATGACAAAATGACCATATAGGACACTCAATAAACATATTCTAATATCCAAGCAACGTTAACATAACTTTTATTCATAAATAACTATAATGCCCAAATAAATTATTAAAATAATTATTTTCACGTACCTACAGAAGTTGTTACTTTTTATTTTAAATTAAAAATACAAACAATCTCATATTATTGATTATAGTACGATAACATCCCCAAATTACAAATAAAATTTATCTTAAGCAAAAAAAAAAAAGAAGAAGATTATCTAGCTGCAGGAGAAGAGTTTAGCAATAGGAGAAGAGATAAACTCCAAAAAATATCTAAGATAATTAATTAAGGGGTATGCGAGGTCTTTTTGTGAAAAATATGAGGATATGATGACAAATTAGAAGGTCAAACCTGATTATGAAAAAAGTGATTATTTCATAATCCTCACTTTTAAGGATTATGGATTAAATCAGTTTTTAGCTTTTGGGGATGGATTAAATCTCTTAATCTCTTTTGCCAAACACCCACATACCTGATTTAATATAGATTAAATCAGGTTTGACCATCCCATAATTAATCTCAAATACCCTTTTAATCTAGATTAAATCAGGTTTGACTATCTCAAAATAATTTCAAACACCCTCTAAGACCTTTTTATTCACGGCTTTATACTTGTTGGTGTTCTACTATTCTCTTTTAGGCACATAATTGGAAATATGAATCCTAGATGTACACACTCTCTTAAGAAGTAGAAAGCATAAATCTTTGGTGGGAAGGGGCCAAAAACATGAGCGTCCCTGCACGAGCCTCATTTAAAACTCGAGCAAGAAGGGATAAAGTTGACTTTGAGAAAAGAGGAACTTGTTGCCGCTTCATTAGTCAACCAGCGACGGGCCAGCGCTACTGAGACTGTGTTTGAATGGAAAATTTCAAAGTACCCTATATTCAAAATCCATTCATTTAAAAATTTGTTGATTTACAAAATTTTCATTTCAAAATCCATTGCAAATTTAGTGTTTGAGCGGTTTTGAAGAAGCGAATTTTTTATATGTGAATTTACATATGAAAAAAAGAATCTAGATAATAATTTGATAGTGCATGGATACAAACCAGTGAGAGAGAGTTCTTTTTTTAGTGGAAGAAGGTAGCTAAGTTATGGAGATTAAAAAAAAAAAGTCACTTTCTCTCTACATTTGTGTTAAGGATTTATCAAATAACTAGTCTAGACTAGTTACATGTACACGAGATTTTAGCAAACAAAATCTCCTTTTCAAATCCTTCCTCAAATTTGATAAATCCATCTTATCATAATCCAAACAAGTAATTTGGTGATGCATTTTTAAATCCTCTATAAAAGTAAAATTTTCAGTTCAATTATCTCATCCAAACACACTCTGCATGTAAGAAGTAAAGCCGGTCTTAAGTACTTGGTATTTAAAAAGACCATTAACTTATGATTAGTGGAAGTATGAAACTGGAATGGATGAAGTGTGACAGCTTATGAACCATAGTAAATGAACTTGGTTCAATAAATGTCCTCAAAGCCGAAGATCGCACATCATCTTACATGCTATTGTGCCAATTAATTATCTATGTGGTACAAGTTTCTTTACTCTAGACACCTCATTTTTGTAAGTAATGTTCTGTTTTTTTTGTCAAGGCCAATTAATGTATTCGTGTTGGGCTTAACCAATAGCTTAATGGTCTAGTTTGCCAGTAAAACACTCCCTCTTTGCATCGTCGCATTCATCTTGGAGTTGCTTGGCATGCCTATCACTTGATCATCATTATAATATTTTGTTATGGTTATAACATGTCAAAGTATGTTTGCATGAATATTAAATGGTGATTTGTGCTCGTCTTGGATTTCTTATGCTTTGTAAAAGTCGAAGTTGGGCGCACGTGTACAATCGTCTATTATACTATACTGGATGATAATTTGCTAATCCCGTAGAATTAAATGTGAACTTAAGTTTGCTTTCCATTAATATATCATCATCCTAATTTTGTTTAAGTACTAACTAAGATAATTTGTACCAATCTTGTTCTGAACTGACAAACCTTCAGCATTTTATTAATATAAATCTCAGTCGTACTGAGTGATTCCATTCAATGTGAAAAAAAGATTTTCAGGTAAGCTTAAATCTGAATTCAGATGAGAGAAAAGCAAGTTCCCAAAGCGCATGAGTGATATCTTGTTGGAGAGTAACTCCATAAGGTGCACCGACTGGTTTAACCACTCCCAAAAAAACATTCCTCAGTCTGTTAAACCAGCCGGCACAACAATCTAGACACCCTCGGGATTACCTATCTTGAGGGTTTTGAGTCCCTTTTAGACTCAAAGTCGGTTTTCTTTTATAGCTTCTAAAGACTTCAAGGCTATGAATTGGGGTCTTAGAGTTTATTGTAAAGGGGAAAGTCATAATCTTTCTACCTTGTTAGCCTCCCCACTCCAAATTAGCCTCAAGAAACCCTAAATCCCGATTTCCCACATTCTGCACAGACCTAAGCTTCAAACAACTTTAACATGCTCATACAATATCTGATTTAAGTGATTCAAAAAAAAAGGCGAATCTATTAGGAGTTGTCTTCCAAACGAAAACTTCAATTTTCTAGTTGGTCAGGACCTTTTTTGTGGCTTTCGACACTAGATCGATCTGTGCATCATGACATTGGCAATCCCGACTAAAGGTAAAATCCTCAAACTTTGTCTTTTATTTTTGTAGAATAGATTAGAATAATTATCAATAGATTAGAGTAGAATCCCCTCTTCACGATCAAATCTTGGTCAGCAAAAGAATTTTAGTTTTCCAACATTAAACTAGAAGAAGTTGATAATCAGATTTCCATCACAACTAGAAGAGTTGATTATAATTAGATTTTTAGAACATTTAGAAGTTGGTTAGAATAAGATTTCTAAAATCAAAAACCAAGATTTAGGTCGCCATCTGAACTACGTAATTTTGATCTAGATTCGCCTGATCGAATAAGTAGGTTTTGCTTTTCAATTATGTGAGTTGGTAAAAATCATATAAAAAAAAACATTAAAACAAGTAGAGCCCGTTTAAGGGACGTTTAGGGTATAATGGGGGTGCGTAACACCATCCCATCATATAACTTCATCCCAGAATCCAAATCTCCGGTTTGGCAAGATTAGGAAGCTTAGTAGACCTATAGAGTTCAATTTAGGATTTTCCTATTTTTCTTTGTTAATTAACCATAAAAAATATGATGGCATTCTTTTTCGGATGTTCGTAGTCACACTTAGCACCAAAAACGTACAGGTCTACGTTCTTTTGCTATGCCATGATTACATGTATCCTTAGCAACACAAATTTGGATGAGCTACTAGAACAACAAGACAAGTAAAGTCGTGCTCTAAGTACTTGAGTTCAGGGTTCACCACAGGACATATACATTGTTATGTTACTACTCATTGATTCCATTTGGTACTTTTAAAGACTTGCTTCCTACTGAGTAATTTTTCAAATATCAGTACAATACAAGTTTGTTTACTGAATGAATGTGCTTAATGTAGCTTGTCGAGAAGTCCGACAAAGAACTAAGAAGGGAAGGAAGTCATTCCTTGCAATGCAGATCAACCTAAGCATATTGCGAATTTAGGAAAGGCAATAATTACTCTCAGCATGATGTTCTTGATGAAGAGAGCAGAGGAACATAAACTACTCACATTCCCTTTATCAAACCCTAAAATAGATGACTTCTGACATGAGAGCACTCCATCTGTTTGACGGATTCAGCAACTAATAGCTTCTCATCTCTAAGGTCAGTTTCTGTAACCAATACCAGAATCCCTGGGTAGAATATAGTTCAACAGATTAGAGAGATCTCTTTCCTACTATACTATTGCAGGCCGTGTGCCTTTAGTCCCTTAGAACTGAAGGAAACCTCTTCTTCCCATGTAAGGCCTTCAGTGTGTTGGACTTGAGCATAACATATGACCTATAGCATACTATTCACCGGTATCCTCTTCATGCAACAAAGACTTCGGAATATTAATCTTGGCAACGAACTGAAAGAAAAAGTAAAATTCATACTTGCGTCCTAACGGTACACAACACACTAGCATCTGTAAGACAATCATTGGGTTCCCATTTGACAGGTTTACATCACTTTACTGCAATTAATGCAAGTACTGTGTAAGAATTCAGTTGTTGTGCCAGTTCAGGGAAGCATAAGATGGACTTGGTTAAATAGAAGTTGTCAATAAAAACCCACTGGATTGCTCATTTTTATCTCTAACATCTTAAAATTTACAATTTGGGGTGAAGCAATGATGGTATACAAGGGAATAAGCAAGGTGGTCATGATTTACCTGTAAATCATCTTAGCATATTGCACATTTGCCTTCTAGCATGGTACTTGAGTAAGTTTCTACCTAATATCAGAGCCTAGAACAGGTGACTTCTGAGTTGAGAGAGCTGGTTATGTTAAGCGTAGCATAAATCTCTTCTACTTGAGGATGGAACCTATCCCCAACCACAAACTCATGAACGGTTCCCTCAAGTTCAATCCAACTGCAACCTGGAATTTTCTTGAAGTGTCTTTTCTTCATTATCCTCCTAACCCTCCTAACATAGTCCCACATACCAAAACAAGCGTAAACATTAGATAGAAGCACGTAGGAGCTTGAATCATTGGAACTCAGCGCAGTTAGATGCTTAGCTACCGGCTCCCCAATGTTGATATTTTCATAATTCTTACATGCACTAAGCAAAGTCCGCCAGACCACATCAGTTGGCTCAATTGGCATTTTTTCCACAAATCTTGTGGCCTCTTCTAAGTGCCCTGCCTTGCAGCGTATATCAACCATGCATCCGTAATGCTGGAGTTTTGGCTCCATCCTGTGAATTCTTCTCATGATCTCAAAACAGATCATACCTTCCTTAACCAACCCAGCATGTCCACAAGCATTCAGCACTCCGATGAATGTGATATCATCCGGCTTTATAGAATGTCTCTCCATATCCATGAACAAATCAAATGCCAATACACCCAAGCCATGGATGGCCAACCCACCAATAATAGCATTCCAATGATCGACCATTTTCTCTTCTATGTGCTCAAAAACCCGCATAGCATTCTCGGCACTCCCAGATTTTGCGTACATGTCTATCAGGGCGACACCAAGTTTTCCATTCACAGTAAACCCATGTTCCTTTATGTAGGAGTGCACAGCAATGCCTTCATCAATGTATCCTCCTAATTGAGCAATTGCTGAAAGAGCAATCAACAGAGTGGTTTTATCAGGAACTAAAGCAGTCTCCTTTAAGATATCATGAAAAATTTTCAATGCTTCCATGCAATGCCCATTCTGTACATATCCGGCCATCATTACGTTACAAGAAATTACATCCCTTTCAGGCATGTCATCAAACAATGCCCTAGCAATATCGACACCACCTAATTTAGCATACCCATCAATCATGTTCGCCCAACTAACTACATCTCTTTCCGGCATAGTATCAAATAAAACACGAGCAGTTTCCATTTCCCCACACTTGGCACAACACTCGATCATCAAATTCCAAGAAACCAAGTCTCTCTTAGGCATTTTCTCAAACAGCTCCCAAGCAACCTTAAATCCGTAATCCGATCGCTCAACACACCCACTAATCATAGTATTCCAAGAAATCAAATTCTTCATCCCCAATGGCATCGAATCAAACAAGTTAGAAGCCGAATCCATCATCCCAGACTTAACATACCCATCAATCATCAAGTTAAACGAAACAGAATCCCTCTCAGGGATTCTATCAAACACCTGGCGAGCATATTCAATACATCCACATTTCACATACAAACAAACCAAACAATTTTGCAAAAACACATCAGACCCAAATTCAAACTTCCTTAACAAACCATGAATCTGCATCCCTTCCTTGAGTAAACCCATTCTCGAGCAAGCTTTCAAAACCAAAGAGAACGTGAACTTATCAACACAAACCCCATTTTCAAGCATTAGAGACAAAATCGCAACTGCCTGTGTTGAGTCATCTTCTCCATGAGAGAAGGTCTTGATTGTTGCATTCCAGAGAAATGGGTCGCGTTGGTTTGATGGGTTTTTAAGAGCGGGCTGGCAGAAGAAGACGTAACGGGCAAATTGGATGAGAAGAGTGTTGGGTGAAGAGCAGAAGGTGAGAACAAGTTTGGTGGTTAAAGACGGGTTTTTTATGAAGCCAGTTGTGAGCATTCGGGCGTGGATTTGGTTTATGTCTAGCTGGGTTTTGCAATTTGGGAAGAGGAGGAGTGTTGGGAGTACTGAGCTCCATGGTTGGATTGGGTTTGCACAGGCAAGCATTCAAGGCTTGTGAGCTCTGTTCCACACTTGCACGCTCTAAAATTGCAAAAATTTGCAATGTTGAAGGTTGGGGCTTATCACAATAGTTTTTAAGGACAAAAGGGTTCAATTAGAAATTCAAATTATCACAAGATGTGAGAACTCTATTTTTCACGTAGTTTTTTTTTTTGTGACACAGTTTTTGTATGAATAAATAATAAGGCTTAACGAACACCTTTCCACCCATTTCTATTGCATTTTTAAGTTTTGTTTAAAAGACTACATGGGACTTTGGACCATGGACGGCTCGCCCCAACTCAAGTCGCCCAATTTTTGATTTATCCTCCCTCGGCTACATCCGCCTCATTGCATTTAGATTCAATCTGTCCCATTTGATCATATTCTATAACATCAACCTGTTTAGCTTATAGTTCTTTTTGTTTTAATGTACACATTTTTTTTTATAAAAGTTTTCTTTTCAATTGTTAATGTCGGTGAGAGAGGTGACCGAGGGAGTTGGACGACAGCAATGGGCGGCGACAAATGGCGATGGAAGGCAATGGCAATGAAATTTACTGACCGCAATCTGCGATTATAACTGCCAGAGTTTGTCGACAGTGACTATCAGTGGCAGGCCGTGGGGCTGAGTTGGATGTTGGCGATCTATGGCGGGAAAAGGAGGTCGGTGGTCGTTGCCAACTATAGGCTTGTGTGTGTGTGTGTGTGTGTGAGAGAGAGAGAGAGAGAGAGAGAGCGGGGGGGGGGGGGGGGGGTGTGTGTGTGTTAAGTTCTATGCCATGTATTTTATGTTAAGTTGAGAAGCAGGAGAATCCAAATAGCCTCAATTAGTTTCCCATTTGTCCCATATCCATTTAATGCTTCCCCAAATAAGTGGGTGGGGGGGGGGGGGGGGGGGGGTGTGTGTGTGTTAAGTTCTATGCCATGTATTTTATGTTAAGTTGAGAAGCAGGAGAATCCAAATAGCCTCAATTAGTTTCCCATTTGTCCCATATCCATTTAATGCTTCCCCAAATAAGTGGGTGGGGGGGGGACCTGACCGGGCAGTCTCCAGTTAGGCTCCCAAATTCTCATCCTTACTTTGTACTTTGAATATTCCTCTCTGATTCTTTTTTTTTTTGCATTACTTTTATAGGGTCCGACAGAACTAGAAGACTCGAGTACAATTAGGATGACACATCAGAAGTGATATGGGGACATCGAACTATTGTTACTTTTTGCTTGAGAACATAACTCATTGTGAGAACTAGGCTATTGTGGGCAATTTATTGGACCATAGTGGCGCTCTTGGAGCAGAACCTTGCTAAGTTTGACGAGAGTTGAATCCATGACAATCGTTGACGAAGAAAAAGAAACAACTGATGTAGCAAAAGCTTATTCTCATACTACACGTAGTTGCGCCAGATTCAAATAAATAGTATTGAGTCCACCTTACTTCCCAATGTGACATAATAGTGAGAACAAGCGTCGTTTACAACATTAATGTGCTTGTGTTATAACAACATAACAATAAGGTTGAACAATCTTAACGCTCCAATGAACCCCAAACAATAGTTCAAGTGTGGATGAACTTTGTTTAAACTGCTGCCAAAGGCAGCTTAACGGAGTGCGTCTAAGCAGGTAGTTAATAGTAGCTTATAAATCTTAAACCTGTGACCAAGGGTCATCGAGTAAGTAAGGAGACTTGTCATTTCTGTATCTTTCAGTAGTGTAAGACACTAAGACACTCTCATCTCGGCTGTAAAAAATGACTAATTCTATGATCATACATTCACTGATGTTTCAATGTTTTGTTAGAGTTCAACATGTTCGACTAAAATCCATCAAAACTATTAAGCCTCAAAGTTGTCATGCTTTCTTCCAACCCCGCAATCAAAGCTTTACGGCGTACTTAATCAAGAAGTACGTGGATAACCAAAGGTTGTACGACATTTGGTGAGCACTTGCCACCTTATTCCTTGTTAATGTGTTTTTTTTGTGCAAGTATCGAGGTACTTTTTTCATCAAGGAAAAACATTAAGAACCTGCATTCGTTATGGCTTATTGGCTATTTGTACCTTTGCTTTTGAAAAAAAAGGATCAAAATCCTTTGAATGTGCTTTCATGTAATAGGAGTATCATCTGTAATACAATTGGGATATATAATTGGATAAGCATCAAACACGTGAAGAACTTCTATCATCCAACAGTCACTTTCTGGTTTACCTTCTGATATAGCTAAAAATACGCCTCCAATCTACAGACGACACGCGACAGTTATGACACGTAGTCCAAACTAGCTTATTGCTGATTAGGCACTTGCCATATCAGTCACCGGACAGAATCCTAAAAGGACTCTAACTTTATCAGCTAAGATTGAGATGAGATCCTCTAGGATCCTAATTCGATTCTGATTGGAGTTATGCAAAACCTAATTCTACTAGGGTTCTCCTTCCTACTACTATATAAAGGGGGTCTAACCCCTCAGGTAGGGACAACTTCACACGCAATTATACATTGTGTCTTACTGCTTCTTTAGAGTTTTATATTGTTAGCCATCTCTGACTTAAGCATCGGAACGTTCCTCGTCGGAACCCACCCGACTGTCACTTCCTGTTCTCTTTTGCAAGCCTACTTTTTGGTGTAGTTCCTGATCCAGTTTTTAGCTGCAACAGATTGGCGCCATCCGTGGGACACTCAGGGAACATGGCCAATCATTCTTCATCTAGCGACTCTTCATGCAGTCGTTCACAAAACCGTCATAGCTCTTGTCTACTCAGTCATTCTCGCGACCAACGTTCGACACCTTCACATCGTCGTGCCGGTTCTGCAGAAGATGTCCGTATTAATGTGACATCTACCATTCCCAAATCAGAGACCAGATCTCGAAGAAACCAGTCTCCAACATCTACTCTGAAAAACGACGACCTTCGTCATCGTTTAAACCGTCGACTATTTAAAACACCACATGCCGACCTTACAAAAGAAATCCACGAAATGAAAGATGTCGTAAACACTCTTCAAAGAAAGCTCGACATGGCGGTGGATCCACCGTCTACCCATCATTCTCATCTTGACCCTAGCGACCTTTGTCTCCGTCTCCGTCTCACCTCCAGATCAAGCTATGACCGTAAATATAGATCAGCGGCCGATCTGACATTCAATCCCAAGGAGAAGATGGAGAACACATAACCAGGAATGGATCATGCTACCATCGTGATCCATCAGCCGAAGACAGTACCAACACCTCTCCAAACAGGTTGCCAGAGCTGAGACTCCTTGAAGATCTATCCGCAGGAGGAGGATGCCTGAGTTTCGTTACCAAGAACCGGACTCTTGGAAGATTGTCCCTAGATATCCTTCTCCAGAACGATCTCCCCCGAGGGAAGAATCTGGATATCCATTAGCCAAGGCCATCGAGAAGGCAATGTGACCTCTACGGCGGAACTGGAGATCTAGGAGAACATGTTTACCAATTTAAAACAAACATGCTACTCTTCTAGGTCTCAGATGCTGTCATGTGCAGAGCCTTTCCTACCACTTTGAGGAAGGCTGCACATGCATGGTTCAAATCCCTATAACCAAGATTCATCTATTCCTTCGGCCAATTATCAGATCTCTTTCAGAAGCACTTTGTAAGCAGTCGCTCACAAAGGAAAAACTTGGCGAGTCTGCTTAACATTGTGCAAGAGAAAAACGAGTCTTTGGCATGCTTTCTCAGACGATTCAACGCGGCCACTTTGAAAATATAACCTGGACGAATCCGTTAAGTATACTTGTAATACCCCGAATTTTTGGCTACTTATGTAGGTAATAATTTAAAAATTATACTGATTTGAATTAAGTAATGGACCATAGAGAATTTTCTTGAAGTCCTTTTAGTGATGAAATTAAATATTTAATGGTCTTAGTGGCTAATGTGATTAGATTAAATATTATTTAAACAAAGAAGAAGAAGAAGAGATTTCGACTTGGATTATGATTTTAAGTCATATTGTGATTAAGTTAGTTGATTAGATTAAGTATTATTTCAAAGAAGAAGAGATTTTGACTTGGATTAGAATTTAAGTCATATTGTGATTAAATTAGTAATGAAGACTTTAAGATGTGTTATAATTACACTACCAATAAGGACTTTTAGCTGTGTTATGATTGCACCATCAATTAGGACTTCAAGTCATATTAGAATTAAATTAGCAAACTATATAAGGGAGAAGAAGACATAAGAGTCTTTATATTTTTTAGAGATAAAGGAGAGGAAAGAGAAAAGAGTCAATTGCATTCTTTTGGGTATTCAAGCAAAAATGTGGTGATTGATCTAAGATAAAGAATCAATTGCATTCTTTTGGGTATTCAAGCAAAAATGTGGTGATTGATCCAAGATAAAGAGGAGATTTTTGACATGATATTATTACTTTGAAGTAAAGATCCAAGATAAAGAGGATATTTTTGACATGATATTCGTTACTTTGAGGTAAGGATTTTTACGCCGTCTTTTCGTTTCATACACGAGAATCTTTGCGTCTTCATTTGATTTCAAAATTGAATTTGCTTCTGAGCCTATTATTGATCATTACGCTTTTTGTAACGTTATCAATGATCTTGTCTCACTGTCTTATAATTTGCGTTAAAGACAGTTCCCATGTGATTTATAAAAATCTTTGTTCTTTATATCGTAAAAGGTCGTTCGTGATTATTTTGTGCTCTCAGCCGTTCTTTGTTCGCGGTCAACAAAGTTACTTTCAAAGATTTTTAGACCAACGTGTCTCTCTTCTATTAGTCTTGATGTGTGAATTCCGAGTCTCCTTTGCCACGTGTCAAATTTCTGCCGGGTCTTTTTGGTTATTTACAATTTGCTTCCGCTTTCTCGATTTTCGCGCATTTCTTTTCACCCAAAACTTCTTTTGACGATATCTTATTCACCCGATCTCCGATTGAGCTGATTTTTGTTTCGTTGGATTCGTATTTTTGTTCTCTTCGATTTGAGTTTATAATGACTATTTTTGGACTTTGAATAAATATTCGCTATATTTATCAAACTACTTTGTGGGTGATATTTGTGTTTGAAAGTCACTTTTAATTATCGTGGCTTATTTGTGACGCGCCGGCTGCGATATTCGACATGGTATAACCATGATTTGTGATGCTTAATAATAAGTAATTTGTGTATGTAACACCCACAAGTTTTGATAAATATATTTTGATATTCGACTTATTGGTTATGTAAATCCTTTTTTTGAGTCGATTTGTTATTCGCTTTTGAGTCGATATTCGACTTATTGGTTATGTAACCCTTTTTTTGAGTTGATTTGTTATTCGTTTGTAAATTGATATTCGACTTATTGGTTATTTAATCCATTTTTCGGTCGCTTCTGTTATTCGCTTGTGAAATTCGACTGAGTTATCTGAATTCTTATTTATTGGTTCTATTCGATAACTCATATTTGTTAATCGTTTTTGGTAACCTTCTTTTGGTCACTTTCGTATTCGCTTGTGAAATTTGACTGAGTTATCTAAATTCCTATTTATTGGCTCTATTCGATAACTCTGAATTCGTATTCGTATCCATTTTTGGCCCTCTGTGTGTAAAAACTTTTACTGGGCAATTCGTGCTCACCCCTTTGTTTTTTGTTTCCTTTCCCTTCCAGGCCAAAAGTAGCATGAAGGGCAAGATATTAGTACAGCGGTTGGAATTGCTCTAGTTTTTAATATTGAGAATAGAGCTTATGATTTCTTTATACAAAAATTGGTTAGTTGGTTTATTTTCCTTTGGGTTCAGATATTTAGTCTGAGAGATTTGTAATAAAGTTTTGGATTATTTTTGGGAGTTAAGTTTTGAGATACAAATCATTTTGTTTGTGGTATTTTAGATACTCTGCTCTACCATTAAGGTTGTTATGTTTTGGACAGGATTGGATTATGGTTTAAGGACGTGTTCGGACCTCGGGTTCGGGGCGTTACAATACTGCATTCCTCCGAGGCCTCCGACCAACATCCAAGTTCGCATTCTCTGTTAACAAAAGTCCTCCAGGTAATATGAAGACCCTTCTCGAGAAGGTTAACAAATACATTGAAGCTGAAGAATACCTGGAGACACACAGAGGATGATGTAGTGAGGGGAGGGAAGAGCAGAAGAAACGATCTCGCGAATTAACTCCCTAAGGGGGAAAGTCAACAAAACATTCTAAACGAGACGAATGGCGTCCCAAAGACCCGTTTGCCTTGGAAAATTTGACACCCCTCAATGCGAAACCATCACAGATACTTCATGAGATCAAAGACAACAAAGCTCTCCAATGGCCCAAAAAAATGAGATCTTGGCCAAACAAACGGAACAAAGATTTATGGTGTCACTTTCACAACGATCATGGCCACTCAACTAACAATTACGGGTCGCTTAAGCGAGCAATCGAAGCCCTTATCAAGCGTGGCCAGTTGAGAAAGTTTGTAGCTCACAAAGAAGGGCAACAATAGACACCTCCGACCATGGAAGAAAGAGAAGATCAGGAAGAGAATGCAGGTACGATCAACACCATATCTGGGGGATTAACCGCATGATGTTCATTAGGACAGGCTCGAAAAGCATACGCTAGAGAAATATGCGTAACGAGCCAGGCCCCAAATAAGAAACAAAAGACTGAGCCCGTAGCTACAATCACCTTTTCCGACAAAGATTCAAAAGGCATAAAGACTCCTCATGATGATCCATTAGTTATCACGATCAAGGCTGGGAACTTCGATGTAAAGCGTGTTTTGGTTAATAACGGGAGTTCCGCAGAAGTTTTATTTTACGATGCATTCAAAAAGATGAACATTTTGACTGACTGTCTTAGGAAGATAGATACACCGTTGTATGGATTCTCCAACCAGCTAGTTGCAGTCGAAGGCATTATCGCACTCGCAGTTGCAATCGGCACACCTCCGACACAAGCCAACTTCATGCTTGATTTTATGGTGGTAAAGGTCCCCTTTGCATACAATGGCATATTGGGATGACCAACACTCAATCAGTTACAGGCTGTGGTGTCGACTTACCACCTCAAGATAAAGTTCCCCACGGAACACACGATTAGAGAGGTGAACGGAGACCAGACTACAGTTCATCAGTGCTACATGGCTTCATGTCGATCGAAGAACAAGAAAACACTCATTATCGAAGACCTTCGAGAAGATACAAAGATGCAAAGGGGAAACCAGTTGAAGATCTGGTAAGCATTGAAGTATACTCTGGAGAAGAAAACAAGACAGTTTGGATAGGTTCAAATCTTAAGGAAGACACCAAGCTCGAGCTGGTGAACCTATTGAGAACCTACACGGATGTCTTTGCATGGACAACCGCAGACATGTTTGGAACTGACCCCAAGATCATTACCCACAGGTTAAATGTTGATCCATCCAAAAAACCTATCAAGCAGAAGAAGAGGACTTTTTCGCCAGAAAGACAGGAGAGGATTGAAGAATAAATAGATAAACTCCTAACTGCCAACTTTATTGAAGAGGTCTACTACCCGGATTGGATCGCCAATGTCGACATGGTTCTTAAATCAGGCGACAGATGGCGAATTTGTATCGATTACACAGATCTTAACAAAGCATGTCTAAAGGATAGCTACCCACTTCCAAGGATCGACTTTCTTATTGATGCTACTTCAGGTCACGAGCAGCTCAGTTTTATGGATGCATATTATGGTTATAACCAGATCATGATGCATGAAGATGATGTCTCCAAAACTTCATTCATCATGGAGAGAGGGTTATACTGTTATAAAGTAATGCCCTTTGGACTCAAGAACGCCGGGGCAACTTACCAACGCCTGGTAAACATGATCTTTCGAGACTTGATCGGAAAGAACATGGAGGTCTATGTTAACGATATGCTCGTCAAGAGTATAAAGTCTGAATTCCATGTTAAAGACTTGAAAGAAGCTTTTGACATCCTTCGAAAGTATAAAATGAAGCTAAACCCACTCAAATGCGCTTTTGGAGTTACATCAAGGAAATTTTTGGGGTTTATGGTTTCTCAACGAGGAATTGAGGCCAAACCCAAAAAATATCAAAGCCATTCAAACCATGACGTCCCCAAAAACCATCAAACAAGTGCAAGAGTTAACAGGAAGGGTTGCAGCCTTAGGAAGGTTCATGGCTCGATCAACTGAACGATGCTTGCCATTCTTCAGAGCCGTCAGAAACGCAAAAAAATTTGTTTGGACGGACGATTGTCAGAAATCGTTCAAAGAACTCAAAACATACTTGAGTTCTCTGCCCCTACTTTTGAAACCATTTCTCGGAGAAGACTTGTTTCTGTACCTCTCGGTCACCGAAGTCGCAGCCAGCGCCATTTTAGTCAGAGAGGAGGATGGAGTCCAGAAATCCATCTACTACGTCAGCAAAGTCTTACAAGATGTAGAGACAAGATATCTAAATATTGACAAGATTGCACTAGCCCTTATCATATCAGCTAGATGTCTACGACCGTATTTCCAGTCTCATACCATTATCGTTCTGATGGACGAACCTTTTAGAAAGGTTTTACTGAACCCCAAGGCATCAGGAAGATTGGTAAATTGGTCCGTCGAGTTGGAGGAATTCGATATCCAATATAAACCTTGCACTGCAATTAAAGCTCAAGCCTTAACAGACTTTATGGTCAAGTGTACATCACCTGAAGACCCCCCTTAGTTGGTGATTCTGAGGTTCCAGATCCTTAGAATCTTTATGTAGACGGTTCTTCAGCTATTGGTAGCAGTGGAGCCGAAATCATTCTTATCAGTCCGAAAGGTTTTGTTGTCGAGTACACACTTCGCTTTGGATTTCAAACCTCAAATAATGAAGCAGAGTATGAGGCCCTCCTCGCAAGGATAAGGCTAGCACACGCCCTAAAGGTGGACTCACTATCAGTTCATAGTGATTCCCAATTGGTGGTCAATCATGTCTTAGGAGATTACGAGGCCAGGGACGAAAGAATGGCTCAATATCTCCAGTTAGTTAAAACTTCAGCTTCAAAGTTTAAGAACTTCACCATTTGTCAAATTCCCCGAGATCAGAATACTCAGGTAGATACATTATCAAGGCTCGCTTCCGCCTAAGTGACAGATGTTTGACGCTCGGTTTACCTTGAATTCCTCAAAGTTCAAAGTATCAGTTCTCAAACTGAGATTGGAATGATAGATCAAGAACCCTGTTGATGGACATGATCATCAAATACTTGTCCACAGGCGAATTACCAAGTTAAAGACATGAGGCGAGGAGCCTTCGTGTTAAAGCTGCTCGGTATGCATTGGTAGACGGGGTTCTATACAAAAAATCCTTCAGCCTTTCTTACCTCAGATGCTTACGCCCATCAGAATCCTTATATGCATTACAAGAAGTATATGAAGGGATATGCGGTCCACATCTTAGAGAAAGGACATTAGCCCAAAAAATCTTAAGGCAAGGATATTATTGGCCTGTGATACAAAAGGACGCCATCGAATTCACACGAAGGTGCGACAAATGTCAAAAGTTTGCCCCAGTAACCCATACACCAGTTGCTCCGTTGACTTTGGTTGTCATCCCAATTCCTTTTGCAATATGGGGAATGGATCTGCTAGGCCTTTTTCCCATGGCATTTGGAGAACGACAATTTGTGATTGTGGCAATAAACTACTTCACCAAATGGACGGAAACAGAATCTCTGGCCACGATTACTTCAGCCAAATGTGAAGATTTCTTTTGGAAAAATGTCGTCTGCCATTTTGGAGTACCAAGAGCTTTGGTCGTTGATAACAGAAAGTAGTTTGACAACAACTTCCGAACCTTTTGCACGAATCTTTCGATCGATTTGAGGTTCACTTCTGTAGCTCATCCACAATCCAATGGTAAGACTGAAAACATGAACCGTAGCATCTTACAAGGATTGAAGAAGAAATTGGATGAAGCTAAAGGCGCATGGGTTGATGAACTCCCCAAGGTATTGTGGGCATACCGAACAACTCCACATTCGGTCATAGGAGAAATGCCTTTCTTACTCTGCTATGGAACAAAAACAATGTTGCTAGTTGAGATAGGAGTTCCAACAATACAAGCCTTGCACTTTACCGGAGTAAACAATGAAGTTGGACTTCGAGCAAATCTTGATTTGGTAGAAGAAGCTTGAACTCAAGCCCATGAACGATCCGTCGTTATAAAACAACGAGTCGCACATTATTACAATCAAAGAGTTCGGTCCAAGCAATTTAAACAAGGAAATTTGGTCCTGTGCAAGTTAGAAGTTTCCGATCCAAAGGCAACGATGATAAAGTTATCTCCAAATTGGGAAGGACCTTATCGTGTTATAAAGGTGCTCAAACCGGGCGCCTATTCACTGGGAACACTTTCGGGAGAACCCATCCCTCGTACTTGGAATGCTAAGAATTTGCGGAGATATTACCAGTAGCATCTTGTCCCGAGGCAAGACACTTCTTTTTCGGGGGAATAAGGGGCCCAGACCTTATCAAAATCCCTATCCTTTAGAAATTGTCTTTTAAAGATTTTTTCAAATAAATGGGTTGTTAAGCAATCAAGTGTAAACTTTATCTTTTGCTCGAGCAATAAAGTTACCTTTTGCCATGCATTGTTATAATAGCCCATTATTCTGCCCGAGCAGAATATGCACCGAACACTCTGCCCGAACAGAGTGCTAAACTTAGACAAAACATTCTGTATGAACAAAATGATAGCCGAACACTCTGCCCAAGCAGAGTGTATAACTCTTGTTTTATAAAAATAACAAGAATAGGCTAAGCGGATTAGCAGCAGATCTAAGTCCGTGAAGAAGCAAAAGTTAATGGGGGCATCGTCACTCCACCAAAGCTTTTTATTTATTCAAAAGTTAGGCCGAGCGAGGGTGCTCGACTTATTTACCAACTCTTTAAGTGACGAATAAAGAGTTTTGAGCTAAAGTAAAAATAAATAATGTTGTGTGAATGGTATCATAAACCACGAGAAACATATAGTAAAAGCAAAACCAAATGCAATAGAAAGATAGAGTTTTATCAAAGCCCTTGAAAGGGCATTAAAATACTCAGTCTAATAGAAGAGCCTAGATACAAAGACAAAATCTAAGGCTCGGGGGCATCTCCTAAGGGGCCCTCCTCTGGGGGGTGAGAGGCCGCAGCGTCTCCCGCCTCCGAGGGCATAGCTGTCTCCCCAGATGGAGACACGACTATAGGCATAACAAAGTCATCCAAAGGGATGTCTGGGAAGCGCTCAATGAACATCTCCTTGGCCTTCATGAAGCCCATCTCATAGATCTTCATGCCATCATCCGTTCGCTTCTTTAGCCACTCTTCCCCGCATTTCTGTCAAGGAAGTCGCGGATGCCTTGGTCTCGGGCCTTCTTCACCTCCTCTGCCACCTTCCCCTTTGCCCGTTCCAGTCTCCTATCCAGAGTCTCTATCTAAGCAAGGTAGTCCGCCTCCTGCTTGCTCAGCTCCTTAGCTCGACAGGTGGCTTCCTCTGCCTCCTTAATGGCATACCTCTTCTGCTGAGCCTCCTCAGCTGCCACCTGCCTCGCCATTTCAAAGCGAGACAACATTTTAGACCCGCTTGCGTACATCTGGAATAATGATTAATCAGCCAAATGAAAGTTGAAGGTGAAAACAAAAAACTAGTTAGGAGAAAGAGTATTACCGTATACATAGCCTGAGCAAAAGAACAGGCGAAAGTCTCGTGTTTCTGGTTCTGGAAAACGTCCTTGTCCTGAGAAAGAACTCCATGAAAAAGATGTTGCTCCAAAATCTGGCTAGCTGGCATCCTAAGGTCATCGCATCTAAGTGTCCACCTCTGTCGAAAGACACTTCTTCAACATTCCGTGGAGACACGTGAGGAGGAGTAACCCTTGTCTTCTTTGGAGCGGGGTGCAGCTCTACACTTGGCTGCTTTTCCTTTCTTTTCCCCTTAGCTTTTTACAGAACACCAAGAAAGCTTCCTTACGGCGATTTTAACTTCCGCTAGCCATTTCTGCAAGAGAGAAAGGAATCAATACGGGCATAAAACATTGAAACAAAGGCTGAAACTAAGAACCTACACAAAGCACACCTAGAGGAACGCTCTCAGCAGAGATAGCAGAAGGAGGAGGAATCAAACCTCCTGCTGGAACAGGTTTACAGGGAATAATCCTCGCCCACTCTAACTGTTGCTCTGATAGAGGTTCATCAATTGAAAGCCCTCCTCATAGTTTGATGTGTCTAAGGATATGCTTGGTAAGGTTCTTAGGAGTGGGCTTGCCTGGGTTCTCAAAATCCTTATAGTAAGGATTCCAGTCTCTATCAAACGAAAGATGCCCTTTGTCCAGAAGGCCCACAAAGAAGTATCTGGAGTGCCAACCTTTATTCAACTTCGGTCCTCCTTTCATAAGTTGTTTGCCTACTATGAATGTAATGCCATCCCGAGCAGTTGGCGACTCCTTTGATAAAACAGATTTTGAAGAACACTCTCATAAAATCTGTTGCATCTGGTTTGTAGCCTGAAGTCTGAACCAAATATATAAGCCCGACAAGCTTCCTCCAACTATTTGGAACAAGTTGCCTGGGAGTCATGTGATAATGCTCAAAGAAACGAAGAGCAAAAGAGTGAAGAGGAAGCCTATACCCGGACTTCTCCTGCTCTTCATAGATCTCAGTTTTAAACTTTGTTCCATAATTAGCTGGTTCTTGCAAACCAGGAAGACGAGCGTACCAACCTTCGGGAAGAGGATATTCCCGAATCAACTCCAACAAATCTTCAGTGGACATCTTACTTGACTTCTCATCCGCCATATACCAAGGCTTAGGATTAGCCTTATCCTCGGCTTGATCCTTCATATCTCCTAAGGCATTCTTGGCAGGCAAAGAATGTGAAGGTTGAGGGATGAAGGGGGTAATGGTTGTGAAGTTGAAGGTTGCGGAAGTTATGGGTTTGGAGTCCCAACTTCACTTCCTAAAGTTGGAACCTGTTCTGAACTTGAAGATGAACTACTACTTATGACTATATTCTCTTTGGAAGACGTTGAAGTTTCGGACATGTTTTATATTGCTAACTTAGGAAACTATGAAAACTTGAAGTGCTGAACAAAAAAAGGAGAGGAAAAAAGACTTACTTGAAGAGAAGGATGCTTCCAAATGATTCCAGTGGGATAAAAATGAAGCGGAGATCTTCTTTTATAGAGGAAACTCCTAATAACCGTCTCTTGGGATACCCGACGGTTCATCTACCCCTTACGTGTCACAAGCTAAAAGAAGAGAAGTTTGAAACTTGAAAATTTCCCGCTCAAAGGCATTAATGGCAACAAGGGACACATAAAAATGAATCGAACAGGATTCTGCCAGAGCAGAATCGTGCCCGAGCAGAATGCCTCTTGGCCAAACGTGATTCTGCCTTAGCAGAATCATGCCTTAGTAGAATGCCTCTTAGCCAAACATGATTCTTCCTTAGCAGAGTCGTGCCCGAGCACTCTGCTCGAGCAGACTACGCATTGGCCAAACACGATTCTACCCGAGCACTCTGCCTGAGCAGACTGCGCATTAACTAAACACGATTCTGCCCGAGCAAAATCGTGCCCGAGCACTCTGCCTGAGCAAGATGCCTCTTGGCCGAACACGATTCTGCTCGGGCAGAATCGTGCCCTAGCACTCTGCCCGAGCAAAATCGTGCCCGAGCAGACTGCCTCTTGGAGAAACACGATTCTGCCCGAGCAAAATCGTGCCCGAATAGACTACTTCTTGGCAAAACACGATTCTGCCCGAGCACTCTGCCAGAGCAAAACTCCTCTTGGCCAAACACGATTCTGCCCGAGCAGAATCGTGTCCAAGCACTCTGCCCGAGCAGACTGCTCATTGGCCAAACACGATTCGGCCTGAGTAGAATCGTGTCCAAGCACTCTACACGAGTAGACTGCTCATTGGCCGAACACGATTCTGCCCAAGTAGAATCGTGCTCGAGCACTCTGCTCGAGCAGAATGCCTGGCCGAACATGATTTTACCTGAGCAGAATCGTGTTCGAGCACTCTGCCTGAGCAAACTGCTTATTGGCCAAACACGATTCTGCCCGAGCAGACTGCGCATTGGCCAAACGCGATTTTGCCCGAGCATAATCGTGCCTGAGCAGAGTTGAATTCGAGCAGGATTCTGCCCGAGCAGAATCATGTCCGAACAGAACTTTGTCCGAGCAAAGCCGTCTTTGGATATTTGAAATGTCATAAAAACAAATTCGATTCTGTTCTGGCATTTTTCACTATCACCAGTGGGAAAAAGTGTGCTTCCACCCGCTTCATTAATGCTGGTAAAAGTAGGGGGCATATGATATAGCTAAAAATACGCCTCCAATCTACAGACGACACGTGGCAGTTATGACACGTAGTCCAAACTAGCTTATTGCTGATTAGGCACTTGCCATATCAGTCACCGGGCAGAATCCTAAAACTCTAACTCTATCAGCTAAGATTGAGATGTGATCCTCTAGGATCCTAATTCGATTCTGATTGGAGTTGTGCAAAACCTAATTCTACTAGGGTTCTCCTTCCTACTACTATATAAAGGAGGTCTAACCCCTCAGGTAGGGACAACTTCACACACAATTATACATTGTGTCTTACTGCTTCTTCAGAGTTCTACATTGTTAGCCATCTCTGACTTAAACATCGGAGCGTTCTCTCGACGGAACCCCACCCGGCGGTCACTCCATGTTCTCTTTTGCAGGCCTACTTTTTGGTGTGATTCTCGATCTAGTTTTTAGCTACAACACCTTCTATATTCATGCATCTTACATGATGACAGCATACCATAAATTTTATCATGTCCTGAGTGCTCTCTCATCCTCTTATGAACTCTTTTGACATGTTGCCTGTGGGGGTATTGGAGTAAACTTGGGGTATTGGAGTAAACCTAAAATTCTTGCCTATCCCATCACTCAAATTCTGTGTATTGGAGCCAAAGTAGCATAATATGCGGCAAATGAGATATTGTTCATGTAACTGCTATTTTCACTACAAGAAATGTGTGATTTAACGACTAATTTTTTCTCAACAAACTTTATATTCGTCAAGAAATATAGCTATTTCTTGATGAATATAAGGTTCATCATTAAAGGTCAAATATTTTTGACGAATTTTTAAGTTTCGCCAGCAAAGGTGAGTAATTGTTAACAAAGTTTTGACTTCGGGGCTAATCGGGCGTGACGCTTAAAGACCGATTCCCAAATTTTACTCATATCTAATCTTTCACTTTGTTCAAATTCTTCATGTTCTACCTAAATTGCTAACGTAAGATGGATCTATGGCGTGACTTGTGAGAGTGCAGCGAAGACGGCCAGTTGATGCACAGATCTAAGAGTGTAGCGAGTTAGCGGCGCAGGCCAGCAAATCCACCACCACATAGATCTGGTGGGAGTTATGAGTTTGTAGTGAAGGCAGCCAGTAGATCAACCACCGGAAAGATATGGTGCGAGAGTGCAATGACACCGCTGCCAAAGACAGCAGTTACCCAGCATTCCTAGTATTGCTACTCTTCTTGGTGGATCTTTCATCTCTGGTGGAAAGATGAGCCACCAATCACCACTTTCTGCTCTGATTGCTGGAGATTAGTGCTCCAATTTCTCTTAAGTTTCAGTAAATTCTAAATGTCGATTGATAAACTTTTGAATTGTTTTTCTTCTTTATTTTGCTTTGGGGTTATCAACTTGGATTGTGATTAAGGGATTAGAAAGAGATGGTGATGGTTAATGATTTCAAGTTTCGTTTGAATTATTGCTTAATCTTTATTTGGAATCACTTAACTATAGAACTACATCTAAATCTTGTAAATACTAGGTTTAATATTAAAGATTCATTAGATGCTCTTATTTATGCATGCTAAGTAAAATTTTTAAGCTCATTATCTTCCCTCTTTACTTTCCTGCCACAGAATTTGCTTCTGCTCTTATTGACATTGTGAGTTAATGAGAAATTTTGGATTTCTGTACATCGATTGCAGTTCTGATGGCAACATGTACCCGTAAGGTGAAATCTGTGGACTGAATTTTGTAAATCTTAGGAGGAATTATGAGTTTCAGTTACCAAGGACTAGATGCCCTTTCGTTTCCTACATATTTAGCGGTCTTTCCTCAAGCATTATTTCAATCATGTCAGCTAATCTCTAAAACTTTATATTAGGTGATCAAAGTAAAGATAACTGAAATTTATATGCTACTACCACAAGTATGATACGCTACTTTGATTGAAGTAAAGTTATGTCACCTCTGAAGACTACAATAATGTTTGAAGTTAAGGTATTTATGTCAATAATATCTCGATTCTCCTCCTGCTTAATCTAGCACCTTCACCTCTAAGAACCTGTTGCGAAGAAAATTACTCGTTAACCATGGATGACAGGAACGTCTTGCACTAGATGAGCACTCTCACTTGTATGATGACTAGCACATGTGCCATATATATATATATATATTCTATTATCAAACGATAGTTGCATTTAGTAGCACCAGCGTCTCATCACTCATGCATGGAAGGAAGGTAATGAATTAAGCTAGGTAATGATATTTGAATTTGATCTCCTGGATAGATATGTCACAGCCTCACAATTATGTGAGAGCCAGAGAAAAAACATTCCGTGCTGTGTCGCCGTTCGGCCATCGCCGGCCAGAGAGGGATGCGAGAGGGAGTGGGTGTGAGATACGACTAGAGAGAGAGGTGATGGAGACAGAAAGTGAAAAGAACTTTTTTTTTTCTCTGAAGTTCACGGGGTGCATTAGCACCCCCTCGTCACAACGTGGTTCCGCCACTGCTAGTTAGCCAAAGCTCGGAAAAGCAAGAACCCTTTTTTTCCCCTCCTTTGCCCTTTTCGACCATACATCTCACACAGAAATTTTCACTCACAGCGCATGAACTACTTCTCCACAAGCTGAAACCGGATTCATGCAATTCATGCTGCCTTTCTTTCTGCCAGCAACATGTATTCACCCATGCTATATAAGCTTCTACAATTGTGGGAACTGTGAACAATTTCACTACTCCTCCCATGTATCGGTTTCTCTTTATAACTCAGCCCAAAGTTGGTAATTTTTTATGAGTTTATCGTACTACTCGATGTGTTTTTGAGATATTAGAGATATACTAAATGAAATTAGTCGTATGCCAATCAAATTTATAGAAGTACTTAAAATAAACCTTGGGCCTCGTCAATTTCACACAAGCTAATTGTTCGCCTTCGAAAAAGTCATCGTTGCATCATCTATTTCTGAATTAAGACAAAAGTTAATGATTTGTCTAAATTATAAGGTGCGGCTATTTTTACACCCTTTCTGGCAAGTTCCGCATCTCATCGTCAATGTTCTCTTCCTTTTCCCTATTAGCCGCTTCCTATTTCTCGAGCTTCTCTCTCCCCAAGACCAATAACCATCTCCCTCTCATTTTCCTCAACATTTCCACCAGATAACTTATACATCAAACCCGATATGAAATGTAGCAAGAAAATTTTGTTCCAATATGAAAGCATCAAATAATTGCAAATCCTGCTTGACTAGAGAATCACCGAATTTATGCACCCACATTTCTCTTAATTTAATTGTCGGGAACCAACACATGCCCTCAAAGCAAAACAATCTCTTCTTACGGTCATCATTACTCATTACAACAAAGCCCAACGCATACCAAGATTTCCCACTCCCAAACCCCTCTCTTGTTGATTTAGCCGTCGATGATAACCTGCTAAGCATGGCTGCTATGAGGATTCGGAACCTTGTCTGATCTCAGACACAACCAGACGACTATGCTACAACCCTGATAGCCAGGCTATAGAGGTGGTGTTTGGTACTTGTGCCTTTATTGGGTAGGCAACATCTTTCATGGAGCAAGGAAAGCGAGTAAATTGTGAAACCCTGCCAAAGTTTTGGGGGGAGAGATTAAGAGGAGAGAAGGAAAAGGAAGGGGGCAAATAGTGAAAAACATGGAAAAAGTCTTAAATGGGGTGCACAAATGACCAAAAAGAGGGCAAATACACCCCAGTACGAAACGTGTTAGATTTGGTCATCCTCATATTTTCTTGTCAATTCGGTAACACCCTTGACTGAGTGTGACTTTTTCCAAAGTTTTGCTCTTCTAGCTCCCAAAATATGACACAATCCTATGAGCCTTTTCTTACGAATTTGACCTTGTAATAATTGGGTAATACAATTTGACCCTCATCATATAATTCAATCAGTTCGGTCGGACCAACTCGAGGCGTTAGCAATGAAGGCAACTCGCATTGCCAACATATCACAACCCTCTCTTATCGCATCCACTACCTCATTCTACAAAGCATTTCCTTAAAGGCATAACATTTTACTAACTATTAGCAATATCATTAATTACACATCTTGATCAAATAATACGAGATTGGTGTTTTCTCTTTCCAACGCGAGGCGCATTTACAATCCTACAACTTCTTGGCCCACTATACATCTCAAGCTATGGCTTTTCTTTATTCTGTCCATAGCCTATGAAAAGGCACTTAGGCATGTTATCGCTGATGACATGCGATGACTACCAGTAGTTCTAAGCGAGGGTGAGGATTACGTAAAGACTGTAGTGGTGTAACCTCTATAAATGCTGGAGGTTTGGAGCATTATCAAAGATCACAGGTATAAACCAAATGCTATACTTACGAATCCTTTTCCATTTGCAACACTGTGGCCTGCCCTGCCTTATCACAGCAAACTCTATCCTGAATTTTGCATTAGTTGAAAAGCACAAGGCAAAAGTTTCAAGACATCAAAAACAAACACTACATATCTACGCTTTGGAAAGAAAACGAAAACCCAGCAGCACTTCAGTCTTTTCTTTACCTTCAACAAAGCTCTCAATTTTTTAAATGAACATAGCAACAAAGGTTGCAATTTCATCATTTCTGTAGTAACCATTCTGCCGTTTTAATCTTCGAAAGAGTAGCAATTAAACAAAAAGTATACTAAATAAGCTTGTCTTCAACATTTAGTATCTTTCTTTACCCCAACCAAAACTAGCCATACTGCAGTCAACCAATTAGCTTGTACCAATCTTAGGCCTCTCTACGAACAAAGTAGAGCTTACCCATGACATGGAGAACGGCAACAAAGGCAATGAAACCAATGCTCATGACAAGAACAACATTTGGAGAAATCTTAAGTCCTGGGGCATCATCAGTGTAGAACTGAAGCATAGTGCCACTTGCTCCTCCAGCAGCCCCGCCACTTGTTGTCTTCCTCCTCCGCAAATTGGCAGCAGCTGCCGCTGCACTACCTCTAGGGGGAGCTGCTCCAGTCAAAGCCATTTCTGCACCCAACATGCTAAAGTTTAGGACAGGCACGATAGGGGCCCAACTCCAACTTGCAGAAGTAAGGCTCTTGTCATGCATAGGGGCACGTGAACACATGCATAAGCATAAAAAAACATGGAAATGGCAATGAGTAAGTAACATACTACAAGAATGAGCATCTGAAAAAGTACTCAGATGTACTCAGAAATTATAATGCACAAACATCAGGGACATTCTTACGATCACTGTTTTCCATCCCTAAGTTTCAGGACTCGTATAGGAGGGCCAAGAATCTCCCTAACTTTACAAAAGCAGCACCCGTCTTTGGAGCTTGTTCGGAGCGCAATTCCGTTGAGGTGACAAACTAGAGTAATCGCAGATTCTTTTCTTGCTTGCATGAACTGTTTAATGTTGATGGAGATGTTTTCTTAGGGGCCATCGTTAATGGTGGTTCGGGTATTCGAAGAGAAAAAGACAAAGCAAACCAGACTGTTGGACAAGAAAGAGCCGCTATGGCATAAATTCGGTAATTACGTTAGAGGCGAAGCACGTAGGAGCAGGTCCTTTGTGGTCCTAAAAGGTTGCCAAGACTCAAAGGATACATCACTTTGGTATGGCTATCCAGGCTCTTTTAGTCATTTGGACTTGGACCTGCCCAAGTACTACTACAGGACGTTTGGTATCATTATAACAAGCTAAATGACGTTTTAACAATTACACTCAGCCACATGTACTTTGATATCCTATTGCATCCAACCCCATCCTTATTTTGATCTGTCCTGAATGCTCTTGCGAATCACTTGATCCACAATCTTGCAACCAACACAACCTCTGAATTCCTTTCTTCTTTAAAGTCAATTAACCGTTACACCCCCTCTCCTTCCCCTCCACGGACACACACAGACTTCAACAAACATTGTAACGGCTGAATTATAGTTGCCTGCTTATCAGTCCTTGCGACCCAAAAGCTGGTGCTCTGACATAATGTGCTCCCAGTCCAGCGCTCACGATATAGTGTATACCAAGTTTTCATACAACAGTATTCTACTATAGTTACAGTTAAGAACTTAAATAGAACTACTCTATGATTTTACATTCGCTCTTCTTCCTCTTATATTTCTTGTCAACAAAAATGATATACGCATAACTCTCTCTATAACTATATCCAAAATTATGTTGTCAGCCAAAGCGAACCAAAGAAGCGGTCCTCAGCAAATCATGACCCAGATAGCAAGCCAACTAAGCCTACCTACAACGCACCACATAACAACTTTCTGCAAACTATGGAAAATATAAGCAAGCAAACATCCAAGTGAGAGTAAAAGCACCGATAAAACTAGCCATTGAAAATATATCAATAAATTCTAGGAGTTTAAGCAAAGTTTCCAAAACTCTCACCTGTTAATTATTATAGCTACATACGTTTTTAACAGATGCGATTTCCAAAAAGTCTGACTTGATGTACCAGATTTTTTGTTTAAAATGCATTTCATTTTTCCTTTCATTTGAATCATCATTATAAACAAGCATTATAAACAAGCCTGACATGGCATCCAATTATTTCCATATAAAAACACGTTGATAGAGTTGTCTCTTGCAGGAAAAGAGCATTGCTTCCCATAATCTTGAGATAGAAGTTGGATGCTCCAGCAGCAAAGATATCAATTTCAAAAGGAGCAGGAAAATACATTTGTGTACTTGAGGTTTCTATTCAATTTCAGAAGAAACCTCAGTTGTAAAAAACTAGCAGCCCAATTACAAGCACATGCCATTTGCATGAGTTTTTAGATCACTCCTATTGCAGATACACATATCAAAAATACCTCCTAGGTAGAAGAACTTTTTAAGGGTCACTAAAAGAACACAAGAACATAAGGATTAAAAGACCTGTTTGAAAGGAGTGGTGTATGATGGTTGCAAACAGCATAGATAAATAAATCAAGTTACATAGAACAAGGGTAAATGCTATGGCGACAGAATTATAGATACATTTCAAACAAAAAGCCTTGAACAGCTTGCAAATGATACAAATGCTAGAGATTTCATGACATTATTAAATTTTGGGTCTTAAGTTAATGGGTGCCCAAACATAAACTCTCCTCGTCACATGCGTATGAAGTATCACCAAAAGGCCACCAACAAAGTTCAACTCGGAACTTTCAGGATTCATTCAAGGAAATGAAATTTGTCTACACTAGAAAGCATATGACACGTAATTTTCTATATGTAGTTGCTAATTCGATCTATAGAGCTATGAATCATGATAAGAAAGCATAGCCATATAAATCACGTAATAGACAGCAAAAGTGCTACAGATGTCAGTAAGATATAACTATGAATATTCTCGAACAGCATATGCGAGGCAAGAGAAATCACAATAAGGCACTCTAGAACTGAAAGACCTTAGAATTCAGTTGCAAGAGTTGCTCATATTGGGCAGTGTCGCATAGAGCAGCCATATGTAACTTATTGAAGACGGCTTAGCGCAGCTCCTTGTTGACTAGACCCATTGCACAATATATCTGACATATTTGATAGCTACAGGAAGCACAACTGTTTGATGCAGGACCATACCTTAAGGGCTTAGGTGTAGAGCTTTTGTGACTGAGAAACTAATTCTAGGCTCTAAGACTAAGACATCTGCACCATTGCAGTCAAGTAATAGCTTGTTAAGTCTGACTTCCAGCGGGTTGGGGGCATTACGAGGTTTAGCATACCTTTCAAAGTGGAAAATGCCCTGCAACCTAACAGAATTGATGATATGGATTTAGTCCATGGCATCTCACAAACCCTATGTTTAGAGATTATCATAAGCAAAAAGCTTATAAAGCAAGATACGACTGCTTAGTTAGGATGGATGCTGTCCCTAAACGTGGGACTGAATTCCCAAGGGCAGTTTTATAGAAGTTGCTGCTGGCCCAGTTTACTAGGTGTAGGGGACTAAGCCTCATCTGCCGAGAGGAATAACTCACCAGCTCTTATCATAAGTTCTAATGCAGTCAGCAAACTGAGTTGTTCGCAACCTAACTTGTAACTATTTCGTCGAACCTCGTTCATGATCGTTCTTTAAGTAACTGAACATTATCAGCCAACGAACAAGAAAGATTGGAAATTGCAATCAAGGGAGAAACGTTGTCGTCTGGTCGACAACGGTCAGAAGACAAGGCAGAGAGCGAACGAACGGGATACGGGTACTTACTGTCAAGCTATGTAAAATATTTAGACTCACCTGCTGGTGGTCTGCGGTGGTAGCTGGTCTTCGCCGGAGGTCGCCGGTCGTCGCGCTCGTTGCTCTCTCTCTCTCCCCTCTCGGTTCAAGACTTCCGACCCCAGATCTAAATCCCTTCTCTCTCCATATATATATATATATATATATATATATATATACACACGAACTGATACATTGCGGTCCAGATTTTTTTTGCGTTTTTTTTAAGTATATTCGCTATATAATGTAACGGATAATTTTTTTGACAAAATTGCCCCTTAAGCACGTGATTGATTGTAAGCAAAAGAGTGTCCGCTACATAATGTAGCGAACAAAATATATTAGCCAAATAAATGAGACAAATCATTCACATTTTACTTGCACACACACACACACACACACACACACACACACACATATATATATATATATATATATATATATATATATATATATCTTTTATCATCTACCCACTTCCATAAATGTTCTGTCATAGATGGAAGGTGGGACTTTAAATGAACACCGTTCCCTTTTTCATCTCCATGGCCATGGTGCAATTTGTCTATGCTTTAGACTTATCAACCTCATATCTGCCATTAAAGCAACCTCAGATTAATGGATTCATTCTACTGTACTCAGCTGCCCACTTCCATCATCGCCGGCCAGAGAGAGGCAAAGGTATAGCACCGCCGCCCCCGTCGTCTCAGATGGCACCAGTGACGCTGCTCTCTCTACATGCCGCCGCCTCTAAAATGAGAAGACCGACAAATTTATTCAAAGATTTTCTTTAGATTTCTTCCAACTAATTCAAAGAAATTCTCCAGATTTTCGTCAAACTTCTTTTTTTTTTTCTTTCCGTCTTTTCTTCTAATTTAATTGGAGTTAGATACAGATCTTGGATGTTGATGGTTGTGGGCGGCGGAAGTTCAGATGGTGGGTGTTGGGGGCGACAGTGGTGGTGGTGGTTGGGGTTTCTTCTTCATGTCCTTCTATGGTGATGGGTTGATTTGAGGCAGCGGTTGCTTGATCGGTTGTGGCGGCAATTTTCTATTTCATGGTGGTGGTGGGTTTTCATTATTTCTACATGGGATGATGTTGGGCGGCGATGGTGGTGGTCTGAACGGATTTGTGGGTATCAGCAACATTGGATTTGTTTTGGTTTGTGTGATTCCATGATAGTTGAATTGAAACTAAAAAAGCACGTAACAGAAGAAACAACATAACAAAAACATACAGATTCCATGTTAGTTTAAATTTGGGAGAACATCCAAACACATATAGAACACTCAAGAAGACAGAGCAAAGTCAATCCTTTCCGTCTGCTACATTATGTAGCGGACGACGAAAAAGTTTTAAAAAAAGTTAGATCTGGCCCGTCCATCGGGCCAGATGGACGGCCAGATCGAGTGGGCAACTTATCTCATTTTACCCGCGCGAGCAATGTTATATATATATATATATATGGGAGCTGATCCGTTGAGAGCGCTAGCAAACTGAGTTAAGTTGCTAGCGCGATCCGGTCGTCCACACGCGATCTGTGGACGGCCCAGATCTTTTTTACATTTTTTTAAGTCTGTCCGCTACATTATGTAGCGGACGGTATTTTTGACAAATATACCCCTCAATCCCAATTACATTTGTCCGCCACATTATGTAGCGGACGGTATTTTTGACAAATATACCCCTCAATCCCAATTACATCTGTCCGCCACATTATGTAGCGGACGGTATTTTTGACAAATATACCCCTCAATCCCAATTACATATGTCCGCTACATTATGTAGCGGACTATTTTACTTTCTCGAAAAGAGACATCCGTGTTGTCAGCTCTGGAAAAGAGACAACCAACTTTTATTTTCTCTTTCCCCCTCATCTCTCATCTTCTCTCTTCTGGATGAGCTCCTTCAAGACGGTGGTTCGGGGTAGTTGGACAGCACCTCCCATGTCCGGCGATCAAGGGCACAACCATCTTTCCCCCTCATCTCTCATCTTCTCTCTCTCTCCCTTGTGAGCGTGCGAGTGGCGATCGAGGCCACAACCATTTGAAAACTCTTCCTTCTCTTTCTATCTTGCCGCTTCAAATAGTTATGATGTGCTTTGATTTGGTTGTCATGGGTTTGAGAAATTAGGTTTTTTTTTTATAAATCTTTTCGTTTCTGATAAAGGTTGATAGAAATGGAGGAGGTTGAAGACCCTAGAACAAAATGGCAATCTGTTGCCAGCCAATTTCATGAATGGTTCCAGCTTGCAGGTGGATGTGCTAATTGGGTGTGCTCGTTTTGGAGTCTTTTTTACCAATGGCAATCTGTTGCCAGCGAACTTCATGAAGATTTGTTTATCAGGATCAAAGTAAGAAGAGAGAGAAAAAGAAGAAGTCAGAATGAGAGAAGGGAGGGAAAAAGAGAAGACTAGTCTGCTACATAATGTAGCGGACACATTAATGACACAGAAAAAGTCATACCACACAGTGTGGTGGATGACTTTTTCAGTCGTCTGCGATACTATGTCGCGGACGGCATGGAGAGGCAAAAAGGTAAAAAATGTCGTCCGCGATATTGTGTCGCGGTCAGTCGTCCGCGATACTATGTCGCGGACGGCATGGAGGGGCAAAAAGGTAAAAAAATGTCGTCCGCGATATTGTGTCGCGGACTACTGACAGTTTTAAAAAAAGGCGCGATCTGGACCGTCCATCTTTCAGGATGGACGGCCCAGATCGCGCTAGCAAATACTCCATTTTGCTAGCGCTATCAAGGGATCAGCTCCCTATATATATATATATATATATATATATATATATATATATATATATATATATATATATATAAAATAAGTCAAGCAATATCTACACGTTATCAAAGAATAACTTCTTTACTTGACGCTTCATGACATTAAGTATTCGACATAAAATAGAATTACAAACATTATAAGTATTTCAAACATTATCTTGGATTGAGTCAATTGATAAGTTAATTTTCATATCAGAAGTCTTATATAATTGAAACTCTAATGAACTAACTTATTAAGACTTAATTTTAACTATTACATCCTTACAATTACTTTTTGATACGAATATAAAATTTCTTATATCTAAAAAACGAAAATAATATTTTAGATTTATAAGGAAAAAAAAGGATGATATTATATTGCCATAATCGATGTAAAGATTTATCAATATAGTATATAACTTTTAGAATGATTTTTGTAAAATAAATATGTTTTTTTTAGTGAGACCACGCGACCAACTAATGGATGTATCATTATTAACTTTTAGTATATTGCCATTATATTACCACGCGACCAACAAAAATCATTATATTGCCATAATCGATGTAAAGATTTATCAATATAGTATATAACTTTTAGAATGATTTTTGTAAAATAAATATGTTTTTTTTAGTGAGACCACGCGACCAACTAATGGATGTATCATTATTATTAATTAAAATTGCAATGTTGATGAAGCTTATTCGTAAATCTGATTGTTGAATAGGATTTAAACCTGTATACTAAATATGCCGTTGTATCTAAAGGAATGTGATCCCTATTTTTAAGTTTACTCAATGTTGCAAACTATATGACGACTATATTAGGAAGCCTTATATAATCTAAAACTATTTTTAAAATTCTAAATATACTAATTTTTTAGGAGTTGATTTTGACTATCGTACTCCTAAAACTAACTCTCTAATACAAAGATAAAAAAATGTATCTAGAAATTAAAAATAACATATGAGATTTAGAAGAAAAAAATTATATGATAGTTAATTTAAGTTTACTATAATTCAATAAATCTATATGTATTCGCACATAACATAATCATTGCAAGAAATTATCTATATATTATACAAATTCAATAATCAAATTGTTGGATAATGTGTTGCTTTAATAAGACCGCATGATCAACAAAAGTGACTACATAAGCATATATGAGACTTTTTTAAAAAAAAATCACATATATACTAAAAAAAGAAGGTGCAATTAAATCACATAATTCTTAATTACTATGTTTTAGAGCATTTAAAACCTTTAAAATATAAAAATATGGTATGTAATCGCATTATATTATCAATGTGAAATAACATTATTAACATTATAAGTATTTCTAAAGATCTCAAATATTATATTGGATGGAGTCCTTATTTCTTGATAAGTTGATTTTCATATCACTAAGCTTTATATAATTGAAAAACTAATTCTAGATATTCTAAACTCTAATTAATTAATGAACTAATTTATTAGGACCTATTTTTTTACTATTGTATCGTTAAAACCACACTCTAATGTAGAATTCATTCATCTAAAAAAAATGAAAAATGACATATTACATTTATAAGAGAAAATATGACATTACAATTGAGCCCAGTTCAAGCCCTAGCCCTATATATTTTTTTTTATATTTTCTTGTTATTCAAAGTAAAGGCTTAAATTACGGTAATTTCTTGTTATTATTTAAGCAAATTGTAATGTAGTACTATGATTAGGATTCTTGTTATTATGTAAGCAAATTGCTCTCTCTCTCTCTCTCTCTCTCTCTATCTCTCTCATTTACATCTCTCAATTACATCTCTCAATTTTAAATTTTTTTCTTTCATATACTCTAGGCATGTCCAATATTCACAATTTAACGAACCTAATCTTTATTCTTTTATTTCATTATAAGTCATATATACATATATATATATATGTATATACATATTTATTTGTCTCTCATTTTATTTTTTATTATATGTTAAACTTTTTTATACTCTTCTTGGTGAGCTTTATTAATAAAATCTTAACACATAACAATTATTACTATTTGAAAGAGACTATTTCTACTATTTGATATTTTACTTCTTCTTTCGTTGCTGAAAGAATAACAATTATTTTTTAAAGTGATTGAAAACTCAAAAAAAGGTGAAAATAATATTATTATTTTACTATATATTTTGTTATTATTATTTAATAATATAAATACTAGCTTTTTATATGTATTTTAACAGTTATTTTTTTATGCACGGTGCCAATACTAATTTATATGTAAGAGGGTGGAATTAGTCAATTTGGTATTTATTGACAAATAAGTTCGGCCCATCCAAAACCGCGAAGGCCTCTTCAAGGAGCTCATGATTTCTTACGGTTCGATTGTAATCTTTGTAATCTAATTTTTATTTTACGTCAAACATATCTTTGATTATTGCACAAAGGAAGAACGATCATCATAATTTATGTGCAGATTCATTGCTCATTCGATCATCGTTGAACACGTACACTTATATATAATAATGTGTGTATACAATAATACTGGGCCAAAAGAGGGCCTGTGTGTAGGGCCAAAAATAGGGTCAACCTGAGGGCCAAAAGGGGGCCAGTTTTCGGGCTAAAAAAGAGCCGGGCCAGGCCAAACCCGGGCCATTTTAGGGTCGGGCCGGCCCTGTTTCTCAAATAATTCGGCCTAGCCCAAGCCCTAAGGGTTAGGGCCAATCAGGGCCCAAAAATGGGCTTGGCCAGCCCGCAAGCCGCCGGGCCTTTTTGGCATCTCTAGTAATCGGTATAAAGATATATTAATATAATATATAGCTTTTTGGAGTCCTTTTGGTAAAATAATTTTTTTTATCTTTTGGACGGAGTACACGACCAACAAATAACTGTGTAATTATTGTTAAGTAAAATAATAATAATGATAATACTTATTCATAAATTTGATAGTTGAAATTGATTTAAGGTTATATGTTAGTTTATCTAAACGTATGTAAATATTATTTTAGATGTGATCCCTATTTTTAAGTTTATTAATTTTGCAGGAACTATATGAGGGTAATATAAGAAAGCCTTATATAATTTAAAAACTAATTCTGAAACTCTAAATATACAGGGATCTAATTTTGACTTTCCTGTCCTTAAGAGATCTCTCGTAAGAAGATAAAAAATTATGCATCTAGAACACAAAAATAACATATGAGATTTAGAAGGAAAAATTATGTTACAGTTAATTTAATTTTATTAGGTACTATAATTTAATAAGTGTATACATATTTACGCATAACATAATCATTATAAAAATTATCTTTATAAAATCTAAGATTAATAATTAAATTCTAGGATAGATTTTTGCTTTGATAAAACTGCACAATCAATAAAGTGGCTATATTACATATATGTGATTTTCAAATAAATCACATATGCATTAGAAGCAAAAAGTACAATTTAATAAAATAATTCTTGATTATTATATATAAGAACATTTAAAATGTTTAAGATGCAAAAGGATATCCATGTAATTTTACAATTAACGATTAACCAGTTCATTTTTACATAGGGCCCTTACGATCAATAAAAAGCCTTTTTCATTTATACTTAATTATTTTTTCTTGAAAATAAGACTAATTGGTGCATCTTAGACAAGTTATAAGCATTAAAAATTTAATTCTGATTATAATAGAATTGATTGTAGTTATGAGTGATGATTACTGTGCGAATTCAATAGCAAGTAGTTAATTTACGTTCGCCGTCTAAAATTAGCGTAATATGATGATATTTGTTATCTTTTTCAAGCTCAACTCATTATAGTTATAGGTATAACCCGCCATATTTTGGTAGATAAAAGTGATATTATGTTGGGATAAAAACAAATATAATTCATGAGAAAATATAGTTTGACGCATGTAGTAGACATAGAAACTATAACTTGGAGATAAATAATAGTCATTAACGATGTGAAAAATAATTTCAATACACCAAAACAAGGGCCGCCATCTTGATTAATTGAGTTTTCTCACTACTAGCTCTCACAAGAATTAAATAAAAACGGATATGAAAAGATTGGATACTATGTGGTCATTCTATTAAAAAAAATTGCAAAAAATGATAATTTATTTGAAAGTGATAAGGTGTATACATAAATTCTGGTAAATTTAAAATGCAACTTTATTCCTTTTTAATTTTTACTTAATCGTAAAATAACCTCAACACTTTAAAATCCCTTAAAGGTAAAGAATTACATTCATATATAACATTTACGATTCAAAAGGGATACGTGATTATGTCACTATTTTAATTACAACTGCAATAGTATAACACTAGCGCGACTATTCTACTACACTCACTATGTGCTAAGCCAGTATTCATTTAAAATATTATTTGATAACTTAAAACAAAAACTTAAAAAAGACAAGAATCTAATGGGTCTACTGTAACGCTATCTATTCTTTGTCTTTCAACTTACAATACAAAAAAGTTAGAGGTAAACACACACACCACACACACAAACACATGCAAATATCTCATAATAATTGCATGTATCCTAATAAAAAAAACAGTGCTATTTAATGATCGAAAGCTGGAGTAATGCAGGTGAATTTATTTTCTGAAACTTTACTTAAGTTAGTTGTGATTAATTTAGGTTTAAGATTATTCTTTATAACAAAATAAGATATTTTTCATATTGTTAAAGTCTTTTCTGTCTCAAAATATGTGGACCGCATTAATACACTTTTTGAAATTTTATGGTATACTGTATTTCATAAACCAGTTCGAGCTTTACTCGAGTTATTGGACTAATTTAAAATAGTAAAAAGATCTTTACACTTATTGTCACTGTCACACTGCTGTCACCACTGCACCACCGCCACCACTACCGCTTCCACCACAATAATTACCATCGGTCCCACTAGCAAGTTTCATTATCAATGCGACCATTATTATCATCATCACCACCATCATAAGACCGCCACTATAGTTGTCGCCTCCATACTACAGTTATCGCCACCACTATCGTCATTTTTGCTGGTACCATTATCACTATCACCAACACTAATATTGGTGACACCCTAATAACACGACCACTACTACTACCATTACCATTACTAAATTGCCCCCACCAACTTTGTGACTGCCACAGCCAATGCCACAACACCACCATCGTTTTTGTTGTCAACACCTATGAAATTTTTTTGGAAGATGGAATGGATCTGTCGCTAATAATTCGTTGCTAATGACTATGTTTTAAAATTTTAAATGTTAGAAAAATATAAATATTAGCAAAAAAGGAAAATATTTTGACGCACACAATTTCCATCTTAAAAAGTCTATACATTAAAAGTTTTTAGAGATAAAATTTTTGTCACTATTTGTGTTGCTTGCCCTTTTTTTACAGAACCTATTTCATCGGTAGAGTCCGTCATTGAAAGACATTTACTGGTAGAATTCATTCCCGTTGAAAAATGTCTGTCGATAAAAACTTGCTTTCTAGTAGTGATCACTTTCGGATCCTATTTTTGCAGGCAGCTTGTTGGGAGCCTTGTCTATCTCACCATTATTGGTCGGAACATAAGTCATGCTTCAAGTTGTCAATGAATTCATGTCAGCACCACATGCCATTGATTCTTGGATATGTTAGAGGTTCCATATACGAGAGGTTGTTGTCTTATCATATCGAAGTCAAGTATGAATTTTGTGGTTATTTGATCAGATTCAGATTGGGCTGACAATGCTATTGATCATCTTTCTACAGTTGCAATATAGAAATTCATTTATTTCTTTGAAGAGTAAAAATCAAACAGTAGTTGCTCACTCAATCCCCAAAGCTAAACATCGAGTTCTAGCAGGCACGGCATCAACGGTTATCTGGTTGCTTCAGGATAGTGTTAGAAGTTTTAAAACTATCATTTATTTGAATTTAAATTTAAATTGAAGGGTCGTAACCCTTTATTTTGGTGCTAAGAGTTGTAACTCTTATTTAGTATTTTCTCTTCCTATATATAAAGGGATTGTAGTAAAAATAATACTTACAAAAACTTTCATATTCAGATTTCTACTTTACTTTATACTTTGTGATATCTATTTTCGTGGGCGATTGATCGGACGGGTTTGAAAGTCTTCCTGTTGTCGTGCTATCAGAGGTGACGCCGCTGTGAGCCTTTGGGTTAAATCTTGGATCGTTATTTCTCGTTAGAACCTGCATAAAGGGAGACAACAGTGATTTTAAGTCAGCGACCTTTTTTCGCGTTTCTCACATGCTAGCGGTTCTTTCACTTTAATTACTTATTTATTTTCCATATATATATATATATATATATATATATGTTATGTGATTTGCATACTTTAAATCTGATTTTATTACTCTTATCATATTTTCATAAAACTTTTAGTTTCAAAATTTTAGTTTTAAACTAACTGTCAAAATCGCTATTGATATAAAGTTAGTTTTTGAATTTTGAAACTGTTTGAACAGGCTTTTCATTCGCATTTTGTATCAATGTTGCATATATTGCATTTTAAAATTGTTTCTGTCCTTGCCGCATTTTACCGTCATCCCACTGCACCGCACTTTACTGTTTCATTGCACCGCTTGGGTGTTGTTTGTTTGCATGTGGTTCGGGACATCGCCGTCAGTATTCTCTCTTCTTGTCACCCTCTAGTTTGTGTAAAGATCTCAAGGTAGTGCTTTTCATTAAATCAGTAGCACAGACAGATTATCCACTGAACTACTTGTCCTATTACATTAGCATTCTTGTTGCCTTGAATTCTTGGAATGGTATAGTGGCTCTACATCCTTTTCACGTAAACCAATTTTTAAAGGCCTTCCAATCAGTGAATGTTTAATTTTAAAGCTACAGAAAATTTTGATTAGGCACTCTTTAAGTCAGTGCTCTAAATTTCAGTTTGTTTTCAAATAAACAGTAAACCCATTTTCTTGTTTAATAGTAGCTCTTGAAATAGTTTGCCACAACGTTTGTATAGCGTGATTATTCTACTTTGTGGAATATTTAGCACAATAATTTTGAGAGTGTAATTATTTGTGCATTAGTAGAACTACACATTGAGATTGCAGTTTACTTTTTTGCAGTTGAATTATCCTTTGTTCCTTATAATCCCAAATGGCACCATTAGAGGAAGCCCACACGGTTAAACCCGAGAAGTTTAGTGCCCTTAACTTTAAGAGATGAAAAAATCAAATGCGGTATTGGCTTACGGTGTTAGGGTTGATTTTAGCCATTGAGGAGCCGAATGAGGCTAGTATCAGTTCTACCTCTTCTTGGTATACCCCTGATTAAATTGAGTACCATTGCCTCAATAGGATCCTTAGTGCTCTTTCCGAATGTTTGTATCACGTGTATTGCATTACCGCAAAGGCTAAGGATTTATGGAATGCCTTAGAAGTAGAATATGGTGTAGATGATGCCGGTATAAAACATTTTAATGCTTCCTCTTTTTATAAATTTGTCATGGTAGATGGGAAAACTATAAATGAGCAAGTTCATGAATTCCTAGACTATCTAAGACTTGTCGAGCTGAAAAGGAGTAGGTTTAGTGAAGACTTTAAGGTTTCTTGTCTCATTGACAAATTGCCACCCTCTTGGTCAGATTTTGCTAAGACCCTTAGGCATAGACAAGGAGATTTAACCTTAACCCAGGCCTTGAATGCTTTAAGGATAGAGAAAAAGCATAGGTTGGACAACCAACAATCCAATTTTATGGTAGCCAAGGTTAACCTAATGAAAAATGTCAAAGAGTCAGAGACTCCTAGTCATTTCAACCCAAGGGACAATGGTTCTAGAAATGGTCACAACAATCATAACCACCACAATAATAGTTGGAACCGTAACCATAATCGTAGGGGGCATCGCCAATCTAACCATTTTCGAAACCATAATAATGATGGGGATAATAAGGGCAAATGAAAGAAGGTGCTCAAGCCATGCTTCGTTTGTGGGAGAACGAACCACAAGGCCAAGGATTGTTTCTATAAAAAGATGGAGGAGCACAAGTCCGAGCAAAGTAATCAAAATGCCCAAGTGAATATGTTGGTGGATGGTGAACCTTCTCTTAGGTTTGATCATTATTCTTTCTTAGTAAATTTTACCTATCAAATAGATGATTGGTGGTTAGATTCGGGAGCTAACATCCATGTTTGTTATGATCATACTATGTTTAAATCTTACTAGAACACAAGTGGAGGAAGCGTGACGCTTGCAAATGATACTGCTGCACAAGTGCTAGGAGTTGGAAAGGTTGATTTAAAGCTGACCTCCTGGAAGACTTTAAGCCTTAGTGATGTGCGGCATGTTCCCGATGTTAAAAGGAATTTAGTTAGCGAGTCTTCCTTAGTGCAACATGGATACAAAGTTGTAAAGGAGTCCAATAAGGTTGTAATAACTAAGAATAAAATACTTGTTGGTAAATGTTATGTATGTGATGGATTATTTAAGTTGAGTGTTATGAACAAATTTGATGAAATTATTCTTCGGTTTTTAATGTTGAAACAAGTGATGTTTGGCATGAAAGGTTAGGACATGTAAGCTTTGGAAAAATTCAAAAGTTGATGAATCTAAGTCTACTTCCTAGGAATTTTATAGACCTTAAGCATAAGTGTGAGATTTGGTGTACAAGCGAAGAAACCAAGAAAACCTTGTTGTTCGGTCCATAGAAACACAAATCTCTTAAAACTCATACATAGTGATGTATGTGATTCTAATCGACCTCCTACTATAGCCGGCAATAAGTACTTTGTTATGTTCATAGATGACTTCTCTAGGTATTGTTACATTTATCTTATTAAAACAAAGGATGAGGTCTTTAGCAAATTCAAAATCTATACGACAGAAGTTGAAAATCAACTCGAGAAAAGGATTAAGACCTTTAGGTCCGATAGAGGTGGAGGGTATTCTGAGAATGTTTTTAAAAGGTTTTGTGAAGAACATGGGATCATTCTACAAGTTACACCTCCTTATTCACCCCAATCAAATGGCGTTGCCAAAAGGAAAAAATAGAACTTTATTAGATATGGTCAATGCCATGTTGTTGAATTTTGGTGCTCTCGAGAACTTGTTGTGGGAAGCCATTTTATCATCTTGTTACATATTGAATAAAGTAACAATTTCTAAGGAAGATAATAAAACTCCTTACGAGTTATGGAAAAAGAGGTCTCCTAAGTTGGAATTCTTAAAAGTGTGGGGATGCTTAGCTAAGGTAGCAATTCCGGAACCCAAACGGAAGAATAGGGCCAAAGACTGTAGATGCTATCTTTATTGGGTATGCTCAAAAGAGTTCTGCGAACCACTTTTTGGTCATTAATTCAGAAATTTCTGAAATTTCCAATAACACTATTATGGAAGCTAGAGATGCTACATAATTTGAGGATGTATTTCCGTTTAAAAACTGGATTAGAAATCATAGTCTTAATTCTAGACTCTCAATCGATACTAGTTATCGTTCTATTGGTATATCTATAAGTAGCAAGGGCAACTCTCCACCGGAGCTTAGGAGAAGTAAAAGAAGAAGAATTGAGAAAAATCTTAGAGAAGAGTTTTTCACATAGTTAGTCGAAGGAGAACCTAAGACTTATGATGAGGCTATGTCTTCGTTAGATGCAAAATTTTGGAAAAAGGCTATAAATGATGAGTTTAAGTCTATTATGAAAAATAGCACGTGGGTGTTATCTGACTTGCCACCTGGTAGCAAACCAATAGGTTGTAAGTGGGTGTTCAAGAGAAAGTTAAAACTGATAGAAGCATAGAAAATATAAAGCTGGATTAGTAGCTAAGGGCTTTATTCAAAAGGAAGGAATAGATTACTTTGACACCTATTCTCCTGTTGCTAGAATATCTTGTTAGCTCTAGCATCTATATATACGCTAGTCATATACCAAATGGATGTAAAGACTGCCTTTTTGAATGGTGACTTGGATGAAGAGATTTATATAAAGCAACTTGAAAGGTTTAAGGTGAAAGGACAAGAAGATAAAGTGTGTAGGTTGAAAAAGTCTTTGTATGGACTTAAGCAAGCTCCTAAGCAATGACATGATAAATTTAATAGAGTCATTTTGAAGTATGGATTTAGAATCAATGACTTCGATAAATGCCTCTATTGTAAAGAGGATAATGGAGAGCAGGTTATCCTATGTCTATACGTGGATGACATTTCGATTTTTGGGATAAACTTAGATTCAATTAATAAATGTGAAAGCTTACTTGTGTAAGAATTTTTATATGAAAGATTTAGGAGAAGCTCATATTATTTTAGGAATGAAGCTAGAAAGGACATGTAAAGGGATCTCCTTATCTCAATCAAATGCTATAGAGAGTATGTTGAGGAAGTTTATGCATTATGATGTGTTCCCAACCTATTCTGGTTGCACTCAAAGGCCCACCAAGGTCCCATTTTTGCGCGACACGTCACATATTTGTCTACTGATCAAAATGCACACGCTTAGATCACATGCATTTTTCATTAACTTTTGCACGACTAAAATTATTTTGTCGCCAATGTAGCAATGGCACTAACACTTAGTAAAATGAGCAGAAGAAGACGTGACGTGACCCCCGCCCTAAGCGGGTCGGCCACCTCCCTTGGCAAGGGGGGGTCGGCCACCCCTACCCGACAGGGGCTGCTGCCACCTTTTTCTTGTGCCCATGCGAACACAACCGTGGTTCACAATACTCACTCATCACCGCGACCGTACGGTGCTCGTTGTTGCCCGTACGCTGTCGCCGGATTGACTGTCGCCCCCGCGCCATCTCTGACATTTCGCCGCGCCCATGCATCTCGCCGCTTCGCTGTTACAGCGATGTGCCCTGGCTCTCTGTCACACTACGGTGCCCCTGGAACCATGGCCGTGCCCATGCGCCACTCCCATGACACGTGCCCCCGGCACCAGGTATTGTCTCGCGATGGTCGTCACAGCGCCCGTGCACCATAATCATGTTACAGGCCCCAGGGCACCACATCATGCACCCCGCCATGGACGTGGAACATGCTTCGACCCACTCTCCGGAGTGTGCAACATTCTGAGGGACTCTACTCGTAGTGCTCCGGCACGAGGACCCCTCGCAGCGGGATGGGCTCGCTACCCTAGAAGCCATCGCCAACTTCATTCTGGGGGGCTCTACTCGTAGTGCTCCGGCATGAGGACCCCTCACAACGGGATGGGCTTGCTACCCTAGAAGCCATCATCGTCTTCATTCTGAGGGGCTTCGCTCGTAGTGCTCTGGCACGAGGACCCCTCATAGCGGGATAGGTTCATTACCACAATGCTATCACCGCCTGGGGTGACTTGCATGACACTAGGCACGTCTGAGCTGCGACCACGTCCACTCTCATTACCGGTGATCATCGGCGCCCCCAAGACGATGAGCCCCGGGTTACTCTGGGACGGGAGCAGGTCTTTGGAGGGAATCACGCCTAGTCCACCTGGCAGTTGTCACAGGGGCAACCCTCGCCACTGTCAGGTTCTCTACGTGTCTCATGACGCACCTTATGGGATTCAGTAAGGGCTTGGACCGGTGGCTGGGGCAACGGGCTTACTCTGATCATGCCGTCACGGTGTCTTCAGTCTTCTCAGACATGTAGAGCGACGCTGTGTGAGGCGAGGCAGTGCGAATTCGGGAATCGATAGTTCGACGGAGAACCGGTATTTGTTGACCCCTGGTGACGTGACACTCCAGGGGAGCGACACGTGTCAGCTGATGACATATTGATGACATCGGCGCACTTGTCTCTATAAATAGGGGACCTTGGATTTATTTTCAAGAGATTCTCTCAATTTGTAATTTCACTTTCTCTATCTAAAACTCATTCTCTCTAGATTTCTAGAGAGAAACATACTTGGACACCTGACGCTGTACCCTAACTTGGACCCTAGCTTGGATTGTCGGCTGCCGGACCCGTTCGTCACCACCTTGTTTCTGCAGCACTGCTAGCCCTTATGGCCTGTCTGGGGAGCCTTGCTCTCTGCCCTTTCTTCCACCCTCACTGTCTCTCACTTTGCATACTTGGAAGCTGACTCGGACTGCTACCTTTGTGGCACCTCCACGTAGGCACGAACCCACTTTCCGCGACATCATTTTGGTGACTTCGCTGGGGAGGTGAGCATCGTATTGCAGTCTGCCTGTCTTCCTCACTTAGGCACCATGCATATATAGCGGAGGACTACCAGGTCAGCCAGCCAAGGCCTCATTCCCACAGTGCAAGAAGAGGCCTACCCTAGTGATCAAGAAAAGACAAGTGCCGCACGGCACCAAGGTCAACCCTCAATCGCTGCACCCAATGTGCAAGTGGTTGTCAATGCAGCCATACAACAGCTTACTCTGACCATCACCAATATGCAAGATTCACAGACCACTCTATTAGCCGCTGTCAGGGAGATGCAAAAATCTATACAGGCGTTGGCCTTGCAACAGGCCGTTCCATCAACCCAGCCTTCAAGACCCGGGCCGGCTCCTGACACCGCCCAAGCCACAATGTCTCGACTACCGCCGCCTTAAGCGTCCAGACCCTTGGTGGTAGGGCTCATGATACCTTCACCACCTGTCGCTGACATACCTCCTCTTGCAGTGCCATCACACATACCACAAGCAGACCTCGGGCCGATGCGTAACAGATTCTTCTTGTTGTCATGCCTCAGCATATGCCAGCCCGAAGTTCTTCTAAAACGCACAAATCCATTGAGATGGAGCCTAAGCCATACCTGACCGAACAACATCAAACTACTGGCCAAGTGGTGGAAATGTCTTGCCCACCCACCCATAGGCATGGTGCTGACGTCCCTTCCTCGGCTTGGCAAGCCGTCTCCATCATCCCCACTCATAGTGCCGACAGCGGACCCTTGCCGACCCCCGGCACCCTCAGCGCATCAACAATCGGATCCTCCCTGCGATCCTCCCCTGGGGCATCCTCGTCCGTCTCTCTGACCTCTTCCTCCGTCTCCCTCTCCGAGCTCGCCACGGAGCTCCTGATCACTAGTGCCAGCATGCCCGACTGCCTCGCGACTGTGGTCGATATCAAACTCAATGCTCGGTCACATTCAAACACATCAACCTGTCGTAGTGTGCCTAACCGCTATGCCAACCACCCCGCCCAGCTTTCTCATAGCTGTTCCCACCACCTGGCATACTCAACCGTCACTGCTCCCGCCGTCTCTATATTGGGCCGCCTCCACTCTGACGTCGGTGCCGGCCACTCGCCGCTCTATCATATCGTGTATACTCCAAGGCGGTCATCACACTCCAGGGGCTGCGATACCCACATGGGGGCTCTAAGTCATATCCGAACGCCAATGCTAGACGGTCTGGGCTATATCTCGCCATATAATAACAACACTCGGCAGGCTTCCCGCCATCATCTGTCAACACCGAGAGCTAGCCAGGAAAATAGGCCACCAGTAGTGCAAGCTGTCCTAGCAACAGGTCCCATCTCCTCCTTAAGCATGTCGTCATCTCCTGCAAGTGCAACCACGGCGGCACCCCATACGATGCATGCATATCCAGGTACGGCCACTGCAAACACACCTCTAGTCAGTCGAAGACCCGAGCCAACGGCCCATCCGGCATCATAATCCCTGCCCATGCAAATGCTCGTGACCCGCTGCACTACATAGCCACCTGCCGTGACCTACCTGGCTGGGTCACCGTCCCCATCGTAGGTGAAGGATGCTCGAGCGGGTATCCTGCCGGCTAATAATCTGGGAAGCACTCATACAGATACCGCTGTAGGAACATCCAGTCCATATACGTCGCCACCTGATAGCACCCATGTGACCACTTCACATAATTCACAAACTGATCTAGCCGTGAATACAGTGTACCGAGATACACGGGCGCCGCCAGCCTGACGTGCTTGCCCTACACTATCCGAATAGCCAAAGGAAACACCTGTGGTGCAATACCATCCTCCGGCGTCCCCTCAAATACATACCTACAGAGCCAGATCAACAGCATATATAAAAACATTTATCCTAACATGTCGCTAATGGCAGTAGGCCATATTATCCCCCACGTCAACTATTTCAATTTTCACATAATATATGACACGCATGACACACAGCATATCAACACGTGCAATAAGACGACAATGCAATGCTTACCTTGACAGGAACATAGCCAAGAATACAACCATCTCGTACCGCTCATCCCCGTGATACGGCCCCATCACGAACTCTGCTGCATTGCCTAGCTTCTGTCCCGCCTTTGCCTGCGCCGTACCAAAGAAAAATGGCGGATCCACCCACCATATGTCCCCTTTTGGTACTTCTTTGTCTCAGCAAGGATGTCTTATAACTAAGTTTGCAACAGCCACTCCTCCCCACTCAGCCGGGTCACCCAAGCATCTTCCTCCCCGTGCATAGGAAGCCCTATCGGCATCATCACTTTATCCAGCAGTGTCAGTGCGATCTTTCCAAACTCTGTCATGAACGTATGTGACTGTGTGCTTCACCTCGACAGTAGCAGGGTCATACCCGACGTATCCCTGTACAGCTCCAAACCCCTCGCGGTAATGTCTATTGCAGCAGCAACCCCAACCACTACAACAAGCCCATCCACTCCGGCGACTGCAGCATCTTCTCGCACCAAAAGTCTCACCCTATCGGTATCACACTATGGCTCTTGAACATCACAGGTGACCAGGGCATATCCTCCATCTCCACCAACGATGTCGGTGTGTATCTCGACGACATAATAGGTGCCTCCTCCCAGCTAGGCGCACAGACGTATGGCGACGGAACCCGTGACTCCTCTCCCATTGATGAACCACCCCACAGCATCGTGAAAGCTCCATCTACCACCCGGACGGCCAACTCCCTCCACAGCTCCCGGTCTGGAACACACGGTACTACCCCCAGTAATGTGTTCGTCTTGTTCGGCTCTGGGTCATATGTCTTCACCCACTGTCATCAAACCTCAACGACACTCCTGACTCACCAGCCGGCGTCGATGCAACATCATCTACTGGTGGCGACAGTACAGGCGCCATCGTCATACTCTGCGGCGATCGCAACGCACTAACCGCTACACCTCGCGACTTCGCCCACATCTTCTGCCGTACTTTCTTCACAACTGATGTCGCCTCGGCCTGTGCGACGGCACGTTGAGTAGGTTAGGCACGCGGGGTGGCTGACCCCCCAAGCATGGTCGACCCCCCCCACGTGGGCTAACCCTCCTCCTCCTTCCCTTCTTTCTTCCCTCCTTCCTTTCCCCCCTCCACTCACCCGCCGAGGCACCTCGAGGGGCCAATCCCTCTTGGGAGGTCGAGCTCCCTTGGGTGGCCGAGCCCCCTTGGGTTGTCGAACCACTTATTTTTTCCTCTCCCTCCCTCCCCTTTCCTTCCCCCCGCGGCCGACCCCGTCGTCTACCCCCTTGGGGCGGCCGACCCACTGCCGCTGCCGACCACTTCTTTCCTTTCTCTCACCATCTTCTCCTTTCTCTCTCTCTCTCTCTCTTTTTCTCTTAAAATGAGTGAGTCTTGTGCAAGACTCACCCCTCTCTCCCTTTATATAGTGGTGGGCCAAGATTCAATCTTGGCCACACATTTGAATTTCAAAAAACCAACTTTCCCCCAACATCCAACAACTTTATTTTTCAAACAGATACTCCTATTTTCGCGCTGCCTTAATTTTTGCGTGCTACTTTTGCTTCGACATTCTCACAAAAATTATTCCATCTTAATAATCGCTACCAAATAATATATTTTTTACGCGCTCTCATTTTTATGACACAACTTCTATTTTAGCGCTACACTTTTCATTTCTGTGATACACTACGAAACGCGTCTCATGACATGATAAATTATGATTTCGCTGTAAACTTTTAAAACACTCACTGCCATGTATTCCTAGACTTCATTGATCGCAAGCTACATCGTTTATGCATGCGGCGCCCGCTCGGGTTGCCCCGCCGCGAACCCCACACGCAGGGGGCTTATGTTCCAACCTATTCTGGTTGCACTAAAAAGCCCACCAGGGTCCCATTTTTGCTCAACACGTCACATATTTTTTGACTGATCAAAATGCACACACTTAGATCACGTGCATTTTTCATTAACTTTTGCACGACTAAAATTATTTTGTTACCAATGTAGTGAAGGCACTAACACTTAGTCAAATGAGCGGAAGAAGAAGTGGCGTGACCCCCGCCCTAAGGGGGTCGGCCACCTCCATTGGCAAAGGGGGGTCGGCCACCTCCCTTGACAAGGGGGGTCGGTCACCTCTCTTGGAAAAAGGGGGTCGGCCACCTCCCTTGGCAAAGGGGGGGGGGGGGGGTTGGCCACCCCTACTCGACGGGGGCTGCTGCCACCTTTTTCTTGTGCCCATGTAAACGCATCGTGGTTCACAATACTCAATCATCACTGCAACCGTACAGTGCCCGTTGTCGTCGCATTGACTGTCGCCCGTGCCCACCCGCCATCTTTGACATTCTGCCGTGCCCATGCGCCGCGCCGCTGATACAGCTGTGCCCCTGGCTCTCTGTCACACTATAGTGCCCCCCGACACCATGACCGCACCTATGCGCCACTCCCATGACACGTGCCCCCGACACCAGGTATTGTCTCGCGACGGTCGTCGCCGCGCCCGTGAGCCACAATTATGTTACAGGCCCCGGGGCACCACTCTCATTCACCACACCATGTGCCCTCGCCATGGACATGGAACATGCTTCGACCCACTCTCCAGAGTGTGCAGCAGTCCGAGGGGCTCCACTCGTAGTGCTCCGACATGAGGACCCATCGCAGTGGGCTGGGTTCACTACCCTAGAAGCCATCGCCGTCTTCATTCTAGAGGGGCTCCATTCGTAGTGCTTCGGCACGAGGACCCCTCACAGCGGGATGGGCTCGCTACCCTAGAAGCCATCGTTGTCTTCATTCTGGGGGGCTCCGCTCGTAGTGCTCTGGCACGAGTATCCCTCGTAGTGGGATAGGCTTGTTACCACAAAGCTATCGTTGCCTGAAGTGCCTTGCATGACACTGGGCACGTCTGAGCTACGACCACGTCCACTCTCGTTACCGGTGATCATCGGCGCCCCCAGGAAGATGACCCCCGGGTCACTCAGGGATAGGAACAGGTCTTTGGAGGGCATCAACCTAGTCTGCCTGGCAGTTGGTCACAGGGGCAACCCTTACCGCTATCAGGTTCTCTACGCATCTCATGACACACCTTATGGGATTCAGTAAGGGCTTGGACCGGTGGCTGGGGCAACGGGCTTACCCTGATCATGCCGTCACGGTGTCTGTCTTCAGTCTTCGTAGAGGGTAAAGCGACGCTGTGTGTGGTGAGGCAGTGCGACCTTGGATTTATTTTCAGGAGATTCTCTCATTTGGCAATTTGACTTTCTCTCTCTAAAACTCATTCTCTCTGAAATTCTAGAGAGAGAAACTGTAATATTCCAAAAAACTTCTTTTTCCTTGTGCGAAATTTTTATTTTTAGTAAATAAGCTTGTCGTCTTTTTGAAAATATTTTTACCATTTCTAAAATTTTCGGTCGAATAAAAGTGGTTTCAATCGACTCAAAACTTTTTGATTGTTAAAGTTTTGGAGTCTGAAGGATTTGGTCGACTAAAAATAGTTTTCAGTCGAATGAAAATTGTTCAAAATTTTGATAAGGAAGTTTCTGAAGGATTTGGTTGAATAAAATAGTTTTCAGTCGACTGAAAAGTATATTAATTGTGTAAAATTATCTTTTGAAGTTTTTAGTCGAATTTAAAAGTTTTTAGCCGACTAAAAGAATTTTTAGTCGACTCATAGTGTTTTTGGTCGACTAAAAATTATTTAAATTGTGTAAAATTATCTTCTGAAGTTTTTTCGTCGAATTTAAAAATTTATAGCCTACTAAAAGAGTTTTTAGTCGACTAATAGTGTTTCGGTCGACTAAAAAGTATTTAAATTGTGTAAAATTATTTTCTGAAATTTTTCGTCGAATTCAAAAGTTTTTAGTCGACTAAAAGAGTTTTTAGTTGACTAATAGTATTTTCAATCGACTAAAAAGTATTTTAATTGCATAAAATTACATTATGAAGTTTTTAGTCGAATTTAAAAGTTTTTAGTCGACTAAAAGAGTTTTTAGTCGACTAAAAGTGTTTTCGGTCAACTAAAAAGTACTTAAATTGTGTGAAATTACCTTCTAAAGTTTTTAGTCGAATTTAAAAGTTTTTAGTCGACTAAAAGAGTTTTCGATCGACTAAAAGTGTTTTAGTCGACTAAAAATGAAAAAAAAAAATAATTCGACTCAAAATGTTTTTAGTCGACTCAAATGTGTTTTCATTCGACTAAAATGTTTTTAGTCGAATTAAAACTCATTTTTCTGTCAAATTGAAAGAAAAAAAATTATACCATATAAATAGTCCTTTTATTTCCTCTCTGACCTTTTGAGTTTTATATTTCTTCCTCCTTTGTGTGTGAAGAGAGAGAGAGAGAGAGAGAGAGGGAGAGAGAGAAGGCTTTAGAAGTTTGAAAGTTCTAAGGTGAAGCTTAAGGATTTTCTTTCCTCAAAGGCTTAGCTAATGTAAGGGTTATTTTCGAAATTCAAATCAGCGATAGACCAATCGCTCTTGTAAGTCCTTAGTTTCTTGTTTTAAATCCGAATTTCTTCGAATTGAGTTAGGTGATATATCTTCTCCTCTTTGCTTTGAGCTTTACTATAAATAACTTGTTCTCAATGTTATGACTTGTGAATTTCAATCTCTGTCGAATTCGTTTGATCTTAGAATTTGCGAGTTGATATCGTTCGTTTTAGAGATTATCATTAATTCATAAACTCCGTATATTGTTTGACATGTTCGATATGTGATTTTGTTGAATTGAAATCTTTATTTTGAGAACTCTATGAGCCATGTCACAGTGTATGTGACTTATATCTGAATTATCCACATGGATTGAAACGTGGGCTAGCTCAGGGATGTTGAGCTAGAGATCGCGATCTTACTTTCTGAAGGCCTCATATGTCAGTAATGACATATGTGACCACTTTCTGAATGGCTCTCTGGTGTCTGTTTTCTTATTCAAATATGTTTTGACATTCAAAATCTGGTTTGATTGTCTATTCTGTTGAGACCCTTTGTGTTTCCAAAATTTTCGTTTTTCTGATATTTTCGTTTCGTTTGATTGGTCCTTTGAGCTACCTTACTGGGTATTTGGCTCATCCCCTTATTGTTGTTCCTTTCAGGTGACCAGTAGGTGGGACCTTAGATTTGAGGGCTAGCTGAGTGATCAAGAGTTAGCTATTTTGTCTTAGATATTAGTTCTGACGCTATTGGGTATATTTTTGGAAACTCTGTGTCAGAGAACATGACTTGTATAAAAGCTTTGGGGTCATTTTGTTAGACATTGATATATTTTGGGAGTTATTAGTATGTGCTCTGATTTATCATTTTGGAGTTCTTATGATAATTATAGGATCTCTGTGTATTCGGCATTAACGCTTCATAAATAAATTCGGGGCATTACAGTTGGTATCGGAGCTTAGGTATGAAATTATGTAGACTCATGCATAGGATAAGATAAGTTGTGAGATGGGTAGGATGGGTAGAATTAAGTGTAATATTTCAGTTAGTATCTGATCCTAACTTTCTTTTGTAGTAATGGCAAGCAGTCGTAATAATAGGCGAACTCGCAATCGGAATGTGGAGCAATCGAACGTCACCGAGAACGAGAACCCTCCAGATCTTCTGACCCTTCTGGCAGCTCAGCAACTCAGTTGATTCAATTATTGGCTAATCAGCAAGCTCAGTTAAATCAGCAGAATCAACCTAACCCACCTTAGAATCCGAATCACAGGCGTAATCTAGAGGTGTCAAATGGGCCAAGCTTGGGCCGGCCCAGCCCAAGCCCATCGGGCCTCCAGCAAATCAGGCCGGGCCCGGGCCAAGGGGGATGCAAAACTGGCCGGGCCGGGCTGGGCCTGATTCTGGGGATATCTGGGGCCCGTCCAAGCCCAGGCCCAACATTTAGGGCTGGGCTTGGGCCGGGCCCAATTTTTTTTTATTTTTTTTGGTATTTTCTTGTTATTCAAGGTAAGGGTTTTAATTATTCAAGGTAAGAGTTTTTAAAATGTGTAGGTGCCTTCGATGGTGGACAAACATGAGAATGTTCTGGTGCATGGACAGGAGCCTTCTTGGGGGGGTAGACATGAGACTTTTCTGGTGCATGGCAAGGAACCTTTGCTGGGGCATGGACATGAGAACTCTCTGGTGGATGAGTAGGAGCCTTCGAAGGGGCATGTACAGGAGCCTTGAGTGAGGATTTGGTGTGCTACAAGAAGAACAAAGAAACGAAGTTGGGCAATCAATCAATAGTTGCTAACTCCTGCCCAAAAAAGAAAATGACGGCCCAGTGCACAAGACTTCTATCATTACTAGGTCTATGGGACTGTTAGATGTATAGTGCTAACTGGCCCAGTGTACAAGACTTCTGTCATTACTAGGTTTATGGTAGTTTTAGATGTATAGTGCTAACTCATATTTTCCTGGTAAGACTCGCGTATAGGTGACACATTGTTAAATGCAGTCGTGCAATCACATGATAACTTTGTAAACCTCCATGCATATAAAAGTCGAACGCAATATCATCATGGACAATGTATATTTAGGGTAGAAGCATACATAAGATACTAGATCAAAGGGATAATTCTTTCTTAAATGAAAAGTTAATGCTCAAGTTACCTCTGGGTCAGTTTCCTCTGCAATGGATGTAACCTACAAAAAGATATTATGTGGATAAGTTTAGAATAATAAAAATGAATAAGGGAAAAAGACTCAGCACAAAATGTGCATACATCATTTAATAAGAGCCTTCACTGGTGGATGGACAAAAGGTTTCTCTGGTGCATGGGCTGGAGCCTTTACTGGAGCAGGAGCCTTCATTGGGGCATGAGTAGGAGCCTTTACTGGGGCATGACTAGGAGCCTTCACTGTTGGATGGACAAAAGGTTTCTCAGGCAGAATCGGGCTAGACCCGGGCCTGGCCCGGGCTTTTTTTTGGAAAATGTAGGCCTGGCTCAGGTCCAGGCCCTAAGCCCTAAAAGGCCGGGCCAGCACTATTCATGAACGGGCCGGGCCAGCCCGCTGGCCGCCCGGCCCATTTGACACCTTTAGCGTAATCAGACCTGTAGTTTGTTAGAGCAATTTGATAAGAAAACTGTGGAACCTTTTGGAGGAACCGACCATCCTATTATGGTGGAGAAGTGGATCTCTCGACTTGAAAAGGTGTTTAGGCCTATGGATTATACTGATAAGGAAAATATAGAACTCACAGTGTACAAGCTAGATGGGGAGGTAGACCATTGGTGGAAAATGATTGAGGGTAACAAGACGGCGGAACAATGCTTGGCGATGACATGGAATCAATTTAAGGATTTATTCTTCGACCGTTATTTTCCTAGGAGTGTAAAAGAACAAATGTATCGTGAATTTCTCAATCTGAGGCAGGAGGATAATGAGAGTGTTGCCGAGTATGAGGTAAAGTTTTCGCGACTATCCAGGTATGGTAAGCAGTTGATTGCTAATGAAAAGGATAGAGTGCAGATGTTTACTTGCGGTCTTAAGTCTAGCATTAGACAGCGCATTATTCCAGTCCCGAAAGAGACCTATGTCCAGTGCGTGAACATTGCGAAGACTATTGAATCTGAGGCAAGGGATTTTAGAGAGAGAAAGGATGCCAGGGTAGGCAAGAGAGATCGTCCGGAGCTATCCCAGTCACGCACAATAAAAGTGATGGGAAGTGAAAACAGACATCTTCGTCGACTATTGTTGGTAGGCAGGGCCAAACTCAAGGTAATTTTAGTAGGAGCTTAGGCCAGAACTTTTCTCAGAGACCTACGTCTGAAGATTCCAATCCTATTTGTCAAAGGTGCAACAAGCGACATGGCCGTCAGAGTTGTTATTGGGATACTGGAGCATGCTTCAGGTGTGGCCAAAAGATCACCTTATTAGAGATTGTCCTATCTTAGCATCAGGGCAATCTGGCCCACAAGGTTCGGTTAGACAGACTATGAATCAGTCATCCGGAGGACATAAACCTAAGACTATAGGAAGGGTGTTCAACATGACGGTTAAGGATGCGTCGGGTTCAAAAATGTGGTGGCAGATACTATTCAGATTGACTCAATTGATGCACATGTATTCTTTGACTCTGGTGCCACGCACTCTTTTGCCTTTTCTTAGTTTGCACGTCGACTTGGGGTTAGACCCGAGTCTCTTGATTATGAGTTGTCTGTCGGTACTCCAGTTGGAGATTCTATGATAGTTGATTCAATATTGAGAAACTGTAAGATTCGTATATGTGATAGGGACCTTCTGGGGGACTTAATTCCTTTAGATATCTGTGATTTTGATGTGATTTTGGGTATGGATTGGTTGGCATCCTATCACACCTTAGTTGGCTGCTTTGAGAAGTGTGTCCGTTTTCAATTATCTGCTTTGTCTGAATTTGAGTTTAAGGGTTTGAAACCTAGTGGGTTGTCGATTATTTCAGCTATTGCGGCTCGCCGCATGCTTCATAAAGGTTGTAGGGGTTACATTGCACACGTCCATGATACTAGTCATGACAGTCTTGAAATATCAAAAGTATCCATAGTCTGTGACTTTGCTGAGGTGTTTCCTAAGGAGTTGCCCGGAAAACCCATTGATTGTGAGATGGAATTCACAATTGATTTAGTGCCCGGTGTGGCACCTATTTCTAAGGCTCCGTATCGAATGGCGCCTTCGGAGATGAAGGAGCTAAAGGAACAGCTTCAAGAGCTACTTGATAAGGGGTTCATTCACCCTAGTGTGTCACCTTGGGGTGCCCCTGTCTTATTTGTTAAGAAGAAGGACGGTACATTGAGACTTTGCATTGACTACCGTGAGTTGAATAAGATCACCATCCGTAATAAATATCTATTGCCGCGCTAGATGATTTGTTTAACCAACTTCAAGGAGCAAAGTTTTTCTCAAAAATAGATTTGCGTTCTGGATATTATCAGCTAAAAGTCAAGTCGGAGGATGTGTAAAAGATTGTGTTTAGGACTCGTTATGGTCACTATGAGTTTCTGGTAATGCCATTCGGGCAGACTAATACCCCTGCTGCTTTTATGGATTTGATGAACCGTGTGTTTAGACAGTATTTAGATCAATTCGTTATTGTTTTTATTGATGATATTTTGGTGTACTCAAGGTTGGAAGAGGACCATCGTGAGCATTTGCAGATTATCTTGCAGACTTTGAAAGATAGTAAACTATATGCTAAATTTTTGAAATGTGAGTTTTGGCTTGAACATGTTACATTTCTGGGGCATGTGGTGTCTAAGGATGGAAAAACCGTTGACCCCTCTAAGATTGCAGTAGTGATTGACTGGCAGAGACCTAGCACTGTCATGGAGGTACAAAGCTTTTTGGGATTGGCAGGCTACTATCGTCGATTTGTTGAAGATTTTTCAAAAAATGGATGTGCCTTTGACTAAGTTGACTAAGAAGAACACCCGGTTTGTTTGGAGCGAGGAGTGCGAAGCTAGATTCCAAAAACTGAAAGAAAGGTTAGTGTTCGCACCGGTTTTGACTTTGCCATCTGGTTCCGAAGGTTTTGTGATTTATAGTGACGCCTCAAAGAAGGGCTTAGGTTGTGTTTTAATGCGACATGGTAAGGTGATTGCTTAAGCCTTGAGACATCTTAAACCCTATGAAGAGAACTATCCCACCCATGATCTTGAGTTAGCGGTTGTGATTTTTGCTTTGAAGATATGGAGGCATTACTTGTACGGTGAGACCTGCGAGATTTATACTGATCATAAAAGTCTTAAGTATATTTTCACCCAAAAGGAGCTAATTATGAGACAACGGCGTTGGTTGGAACTTTTGAAGGACTATGACTGCACAATTCATTATCACCCTGGTAAGGCGAATGTTGTAGCGGATGCACTCAGTAGGAAGAGTAGCGAAAACTTAGCAGCATTAATCACTTGTCAACCTCAACTATTGGAGGATATGATGAACTTGGGTCTGGAGGTTAGATGGAAAGATGGTGGGGAAAACTTAGCAGCGTTAAAGTTATAGCCTACTTTGATCAGCAGGATCAAGGAAGCCCAAGATGGAGATTCATGTATAGCTCACATAATTGAGAACATTAACAGTGGAAAACAATCCGAGTTCAGAATTGACGAGCACAGTGTCATTTAGTTCCGTATTAGACTTTGTGTGCCGGTTGATTTATCCTTAAGAAGGGAGTTACTGACTGAGGCTCATAGTTATGGTTTCTCTATTCACCCGGGAGGGACAAAAATGTATCATGACCTTAGAGAGAATTTCTGGTGGAGTGGTATGAAAGCGGATATAGCATAATTTGTCTCTCATTGTTTAGTTTGCCAAAAGGTGAAGATGGAGCATCAGAAGCCTAACGGACTGCTTCAACCACTTGAGATTCCATAATGGAAGTGGAGCATGTAACCACCGATTTTGTAGGAGTTGACTCCAACCAGCCTACGGCTTCAACCGGCGCTTATCGAGGACGGTCAAAAGTTTTGACACCATTTGGATTATCATTGATAGGTTGACTAAGACTACGCATTTCCTTCCGATCCGATCAACAGCACCCATATCTGAATTAGTTCGATTATATATTGATGAGATTGCGAGGTTGCATGGTGTACCATTATTTATAGTGTCAGATCGAGATCCGCATTTCACTTCAAAGTTCTGGAGGAGCTTTCAGAATTCTATGGACACTGACCTTCGTTTTAGCATGGCTTATCATCTGCAGACAGATGGACAGTCTGAGCGCACCATTCAGACATTCAAAGATATGTTGAGAGCTTGCGCGCTAGACCTTGGTGGGAGTTGGCATGGTCATTTGCCTTTGGTTGAATTCGCATATTACAACAGCTATCAGGCAAGTATTAAGATGGCACCGTTTGAGGTATTGTACGGAAGGAGATGTAGGACACCACTAAGTTAGGACGAAGTAGAAGAGAGATGGTTATTAGGACCAGAATTAGTGCAGATGACCACTTAAAAAGTTGATTTGATTCGGGAACGTCTCAAGGCAGCTCAAGATAGACAACGCAGTTATAGTCAAATCGTCGTCGTGAACTTGAATTTGAGGTGGGTGATCACGTGTTTTTGAGGGTTTCACCTTGGAAGGGGGTGATGTGTTTCGATAAGAAGGGCAAGCTTAGCCCTAGGTTTGTTGGTCCATTCGAGGTTTTAGAAAGAATAGGTCTGGTGGCTTACAGAATTGCTTTACCGCCAGAGCTTTCGCAAGTTCATAACGTTTTCCAGGTCTCATATTTGAGAAAATATGTTTACGATCCGACGAATATTGTGCCGTACGAGCCTTTATCAGTTCGGGAGGACCTTTCCTACGAAGAGCAATCGGTTGAGATTTTAGATCGTCGCGACCAAATGTTAAGGACGAAAGTCATTCCGTTAGTTAAGATTTTATGGTGGAATCACGAAATTGAGGAAGCAACTTGGGAGCTTGAGGAAGCCAAGCGCAAAAAGCACCCTCAACTTTTTGACATTTAAGGTACGTTTTAAATTTCGAGGACGGAATTTTTTTAAGGAGGGGAGAATGCAATATCCCAAAAAATTTCTTTTTCCTTGTGCGAAATTTTTTTTTTAGTAAATAAGCTTGTGGTCTTTTTGAGAATATTGAGAAAATGATTTTTATCATTTCTGAAATTTTCAGTCTAATGGAAGTGGTTTCAGTCCACTCAAAACTTTTTGATTGTCAAAGTTTTGAAGTCTGAAGGATTCGGTTAACTGAAAATAGTTTTCAGTCGACTCAAAAGTTTTCAGTCGAATGGAAAGTGTTCAAAATTTTGATAAGGAAGTTTTTGAAGGATTCGGTGACTAAAATAGTTTTCAGTCGAATGGAAAACTGTTCAAAATATAAATTGTGTAAAATTATTTTCTGAAGTTTTAGTCGAATTTAAAAGTTTTTAGTCAACTAATAGTGTTTTCGGTCTACTAAAAAGTATTTAAATTGTGTAAAATTATCTTCTGAAGTTTTTAGTCGAATTTAAGAGTTTTTAGTATACTAAAAGAGTTTTTAGTATACTAAAAGAGTTTTTAGTCGACTAAAAGTGTTTTCGGTCAACTAAAAAGTATTTAAATTGTGTAAAATTACTTTCTAAAGTTTTTAGTCGACTAAAAGAGTTTTCGGTCAACTAAAAGTGTTTTAGTCGACTATAAAATTAAAAAAAATTAATTCGACTCAAAATATTTTTAGTCAACTCAAATGAGTTTTCATTTGACTAAAATGTTTTAGTCGAATTAAAATTCATTTTTCTGTCAAATTGAAAAAAAATTATTTGAACCATATAAATAGTCCTTTTATTTCCTCTCTGGCCTTTTGAGTTCTCTATTTCTTCCTCCTTTGTGCCCGAAAGAGAGAGAGGGGGGGGGGGGGGGAGAGAAGGCTTTGGAAGTTCTAAGGTGAAGCTTAAGGATTTGCTTTCCTTAAAGGCTTGGCTAATGTAAGGGTTATTTTCGAAATTCAAATCAGCGATGGACCAATCGCTCTTGTAAGTCCTTAATTTCTTTTTTAAAATCCGAATTTCTTCGAATTGAGTTAAGTGATATCTCTTCTTCTCTTTGCTTTGAGCTTTACGATGAATAACTTGTTCTCAATGTTATGACTTGTAAAATTCAATCTCTGTCGAATTCGTTTGATCTTAGAATTTGCAAGGTTGATATCATTCGTTTTAGAGATTATCATTAATTCATAAACTCCGTATATTGTTTGACATGTCCGATATGTGATTTTGTTGAATTGAAATATTTATTTTGATAACTCTATGAGCCATGTCACAGTGTATGTGACTTTTGTCTAACTTACCCACGTGGATTGAAACGTGAGCTAGCTCAGGGGAGTTGAGCTAGAGATCGCTCTTACTTTCTGAACCGGCCTCATATGACAGTAATGACGTATGTGACCACTTTTTGAATGGCTCTCTAGTGTCTGTTTTCTTATTCAAATATGTTTTGACATTCGAAATCTAGTTTGATTGTCCGTTCTGTTGAGACCCTTTGTGTTTCCAAAATTTTTGTTTCTGATATTTTCATTATGTTTGATTGGTCCTTTGAGCGACCTTACTGGGCATTTGGCTCATCCCCTTGTTGCTCCTTTCAGGAGACCAGTAGGTGGGACCTTGGATTAGAGGGCTAGCTGAGCAATCAAGCATTAGCTATCTTGTCTCAGATATTAGTTTTGACGCTATTTGGGTATATTTTTGAAAACTTCGTGTCGGAGAACATGACTTGTATAAAGGCTTTGGGGTCATTTTGTTAGGCATTGATAAATTTTGGGAATTATAAGTATATGCTATGATTTACCATTTTGGAGTTCTTATGATAATTATAAGATTTTATATGATCTCTGTGTATTCGGCATTAACTCCGTAAATAAATTTGGGTCCGTAAATAAATTCGGGGCGTTATAGAAACATACTTGGACCCCTGACATTGGACACCTGACGCTGTACTCTAACTTGGACCCTAGTTTGGATTGTCGACTGTCGGACCTATTTGTCGCCACCTTGTCTCGGCAACACTGCCAGCCCTCACGGCTTGTCTGGGGAGCCTTGCTCTCTGCCCTTTCTTCCACCCTCACTTTCTGTCACTTTGCATACTTGAAAGCTGACTCGGACTGCAGCCTTTGTGGCACCTCCACGTAGTCACGGACCCACTTTCCACGGCATCATGATGTTACACCTATAAGCATTCCTTATGATGTTAGCATAAACTTGAATAAGAACTCGGGAGAACCTGTGTCTCAAATGAAATATTCTCAAATTATAGGGTCTTTGTTATATTTTAGCAATAGAACAAGACCGGATATAGCCTATGCGGTTGGAAGACTTAGTCGTTACTCATAACCCGAGTAGAGAACATTGGAATGCTTTAAATAGGTTACTTATGTATCTTCGAGGAACCCTAGACTATTGTTTGATGTATCGCGGTTATCCAAATGTAATTGAGGGGTATAGTGATGCAAATTGGATAACTGATAACATAGGTGTGAAGTCGACCACCAGATTTATATTTATGCTTGGAGGAACAGCTATATCTTGGGGTTCTAAGAAACAAACTCTCATATCTAGAAGTACAATGGAAGCAGAGTTGATAGCTTTGGACACAACTTGTATAGAGGCAGAATGGTTAAGAAATCTTATGCTTGATATGCCTCTTGTTGCAAAGCTTTACCGGCTATACCTATTCATTGTGACAGTAAGGCTGCAATAGCCCTTACAAATCAAACTCATACTAATAAAAAGTTGAATATACACATACAAGTGAAATATAAGTCCATTAAAGGACTATTAAACAAATATGTTGTGTCTCTTTATTTTGCGGAATCAGAAAAGAACTTGGCTGATAATTTAACCAAGGCATTACACAAAAAGGGTGTACATGAATCATCGAGGGGAATGGGGTTAAGCCTACAAGGGAGTCACCTACGGGAGTAACCCAACCTTTGTGATCAGAGATCTCGTGAATAAGGTTTAATGGGTAGAAATAACCCGCACAGAGTGAACTCATCAAAAGCATTACCCTATATATCTAGGAGAGTATCTCCTCCCCATCCCAGTGATGATGGTAATGCTTATGTGTGACACTCAGGATGGGTATTTATCCTTAATGAGACCAAGTCGATAATTTTTGCAAAGTACGAGGTCACCCTTACACTTGGAGGTCTCACCTAAGTGGGAGCCGTCGTGAGGCTGCGACAATGAGATTAGGCTCTTCCCTAAAACCTCCCTTGAGAATCAAGATTGGGACGCATGGCCATTAATAGCGCCAACCCTCCAGAACCACGTCCTATATCAGATACAGTGTGTGTATCAATTGAAGTTTGGTCAAAGGGACCTAATTCAAGGTGTAAGATTCCATTAGTATTCCCTCAAATGGAAATTGATACACTAAGTGTAGGTTCAAGTCCTAAAGACACCTACACCCACTGCATTGTATTATGTTGGCCACTTATATTGAATATTTTTATTTTGTTATTTTATTTATTATTATTGTTTGTTTTGTTTTTCATTGATTTGATGGAGTTTTAAAACTTGTGGGGAATTGTTGGAATTTTTTAAAACTACCATTTATTTGAATTTTAATTGAATGGTTGTAACCCTTTATTTTGTTGCTAAGAGTTGTGACTCTTATTTAGCATTTTCTCTCCCTATATATTAAGGGATTGTAGTAAAAATAATACTTATAAAAATTATCATATTCAGATTTCTACTTTACTTTATACTTTGTGGTATATATTTTCATGGGCGATTGATCGGACAGGTTCGAAAGTCTTCCTGTAGTCATGCTATCAAAAGAGACGCCACTGTGAGCCTTTGGGTTAAATCTTGGATCATTGTTCCTCGTTAGAACCTGCACGAAGGAATACAATTACGATTTTAAGTCAGTGAATTTCATTCGCGTCTCTCACAGGTCAGCGCTTCTTTCACTTTAATTACTTATCTATTTTTAATATATATATATATATATATATATATATATATGTGTGTGTGTGTGTGTGTGTGTGTGTGTGTGTGTGTGTGTGTGTGTTATGTGATTTGCATACTACAAATCTGATTTTATTACTCTTATAATATTTTCATAAAACTTTTAGTTTCAAAATTTCAGTTTTAAACTGACAAATAGGGGGGTTGTTTATTCCTACTTCTACCTTGATTTCTGTGACAGGTCGGCTATCCAAATAGCACACAATGATGTCTTTTATGAGCGATCCAAACACATTGAAGTAGACATGTCTCTCTCGACTCCCTTTAACACTATAAGTTGTTAATTTTCTCACCAGGTTGCGTAATATTGTCCCACTGCACTATTTACTGTCTAAACTCTCGCTTTTTTATTATTAAATTATCTTGATTTTGAGTGGAGATGTTAACATGTAAACATCGGTTGAACTTAGAGTTATATATATATATATATACACACACAAACATTGCTTCTAACCCAAACATTACATAATATATGTCTCATAAGACTTTGATCTGAACTCATGGTTGATTTCCGGTTTGTATACGACAGAAAACGTAATGGTTTGTCCACTTGGGGTTTTAAAACACAAGTTGCTTCTTTTATATATAAAATAAAGATTAGTTTATCTATGTGCACTCATGCTCCCCTCACACTTGGTTTGATGTGTGTACCTTGGTTTGAGGCCGATGGCAGTTGACTCTGATGTCCGTACTCACTTGGATTTGAACAAGTCTGACATGAGATGCAAACTGGATTTTCTGAGATATTTATTAAACTAGTCTACTGCGTGGATGTTAGATTTAAGACAAAACTGGCAGCAAAACTTATTGATTGAACAAGAAATTTGTCGTTTAAAGCACCACTAAAAAACAGCGATACATTTAACAAAGAAACTAGATTGTAAGAGTAATTATAAGGTGTGAGGTCCTCAACGCATCGTCCTTAGCTTGATTATATAATTCTCAAACGGGGAGTCATATATTGTCACGTCAGCCTTGTTGATAAGCATTTAGAACTCGGCATCCAACCAAAACTACAATGGAAGTGTCTAGGCAAAAAGTCCCGGGATTTGCACTTGAGTTGCGAGTCCCGTCGATTGTTTACCGCAGATAACATGTTGAAAGCACCTCGGTTAATAAAAGAGTGGCAAAATGGTTTCATTAAACCTTTTGGTTAGAAACTTTGGTTGCTTTTCAAATATTAAGGACACTTTTTTACTATGAGAATGCAAATGTTTTTTTTATGTCGGTTGACATTTGAATTCAAATATAGTAAAATTTTTTGAAGGTGAGTAATAAAATGCAACTTAAAGTAGAAAGGAGTAAAAGCTATTAAACATGATAACATTATTGGAGTCATTCTTTAACAGCTCAAGCTCTTAATTAAAGCATGTGATAGCTTAATACGGTACTATTAGGCAAAAGCTATTAAGCATGATAACATCATTGGAGTCATTCTCTAACAACTTAAGCTCTTAAAGCATGTGATAGCTTAATATGGTACTATTAGAGCTCTTGTTGTGCAACCCTTCATCATCATACAATTCACTTAGAATGCTAAGCATGATAATATTGTTAGAGAAATATATGAGGCGAGCAAATGAAGCTATGTATATCAATGTGCTAGTTGAGAACTTATCAACCATGTAGATGGAAGTGTGCTTAGTTCAGCACCCGCTCGCATGACTTATCACTTTTCTAATGCATGTCGGCCAGGTGATGGAGATGCACTGCCCGAAGCAATACTTAAATACCTAAAGTGCAGCTACAAGTTCCTGGCTTCTCTCGCCGCCATGGTCTAAAAAACGAAGCAATGAAGGGATTTTAATAGCGAAAGCTGTGCTTCAACTTACATGCAGCTTTTCTAGGGTAGATGTTGCAGTCCAATGGCAAAAGCACAACTTGTGGAGGTTAAAGTTGATTCAGCTAGCTTGGAGGCAAAGACACAATAAGAAAGATAAGCTAAGCACAGGGATTATCTTTAATCAGGTTAATCAGCCAATATAATCAAATTTTGTACTTCAGGGCATGCAGAGGCCGTAGCCATTCTGGAAGCAGTGTGTTGAGCTAGGGACGAACAAGGTTATCTGCAGGACATAAAAATAGCGTCAGACTTTATTAGATATGGAGTCAGGAGTCTGGCCTTCAATGAGACGAGGAAGGAGTTCATTTTCCTCGTCATTCATGCACCAAGGACTTATTAATTATAAAAAAAACTCTTTAGGTTAGGGGGTAATTACAAATTTGTCTATCAATTATGAAAAATATCAAATATGTTTGGGGGTATTTTGTGCGCGCGCGCGTCTTAGTTCAGTTCTTCTGATTCAACAAAATACTCGTACTCATTTATTTCGATCATCTTCCTTCACCAAAAAGATCCTGGCTCGGATCCCCAGTTTTGTACTTTAACACCCTTGGGATTTGCGACTGTTCAAAACGATGCCCGACGAGTATCTCCGGCAGACAGTCTTGTTGATTTATTCGAATTCATAAATTTCTCTCATTAGATCCATCTTCTATTCTGCCATGCTCATGTCTAAGGTGTAAAATTACGCATACATGTATTATTACGCATACATGCTTTACAATGGAACACAAAAATTACTCACACTTGCACGTTGTCTGGTACTCGTTACATCGCTTAATTTTTTTTTAATAGAAGTCCATTTCTTACTCTCGAATACTTGTATAACAGGTTGACTTGGTTGCTATTTTCTCTTTTGAAACTAACAACACAACAAAATTAATTTTCTCCTCCTTTCTCATATACCTTTGCGGATCGTCTGCTATAGCTAGGGTTACAGCAAACATGTTGTAACCCCAGTTACAGCCGTCCGATCGAGTTAGGTGGGAAGCAACGGCTCAGATGAAGCCACGTAAGCTACGTATTTATTCTTCCCATTACCTCTCTGCCGACCCAATCTTCCATCTCCAAACCCAGTATCTCTCTCTCCAATTCTATCTGCCGGCGGCGACAACACCTCTTCCACCTTCCAGTGACAACTATCCATGAGGGCTTATATCGATCTACACTTGAGGACGACTCCATCTTTCTCCACGGATGCTGAAATCGATCCATGGTGACGAAGACTCCCTCTCTCCTCCAAAGAATCACCATCTTGAAATCGATTGTCATCCTCCCTTGAAACTTCACTCCATCTCTCCTCCAAGAAACCCATATGATGTACATGTGGCTTCGTCTTCAAGCATACGCACAGTCTTAGTTCAGTTCTTCTGATTCAACAAAATACGCGTACTCATTTATTTCGATCATCTTCCTTCACCAAAAAGATCCCTGCTCGGATCCCCTGTTTTGTACTTTAACGCCCTTGGGATTTGCGACTGTTCAAAATGATGCCAGACGAGTATCTCCGGCAAGCAGTCTTGTTGATTTATCCGAATTCCTAAATTTCTCTCATTAGATCCATCTTCTATGCTGCCATGCTCATGGCTAAGGTGTAAAATCCGCTTATGCACAAAGGGCCAAAGAATACATGTTAAGCAGGAGGTGTTTGGTAGGAGGTGTTTGGTTCACTAATTGGTTTGTTGATTTCTTATTTCATTGTTGTACACAGGGAATTTGGAAATTGTGTTTATTGACCTGGGTATTGCATAAATAATCTAATTTTGGTTTAATAGAAGAAATGATACTTTTGCTTCTTCATCTTTTCCATACTTTTGTTTGGAGTTTAAAATTCTGAGGTGTGGTTGTAGAGAGAACTAGAGAGCAATTGATGGGTTTGTAGAGAGAGTGTGGGAGAGAGAATGCTTCTGGACAGAGACAGATAGAAAAGAAGAGAAGATTGATTCACAGGAAAAGATTTTGGGCATTTTTTGTTGGTGGGGTGACTTGGCAGATTCTGGTGTGTCCATTTTAATCGAACGACTGTAATTAGAGCTACAGCAGAGGATCGGCCTCCTTTACCTTCGTGGATCGTCTGCTGTAGCTACGGTTACAACAGACATACTGTAACCCCAGTTACAGCCGTCTGATCGAGTTAGGTGGGAAGCAACGGCTCAGAAGAAGCCACGTAAGCTACGTATTTATTCTTCCTATTACCTCTCTGCCGACCCAATCTTCCATCTCCAAACTCGGCGTCTCTCTCTCCAATTCTATCTGCCGGCAGCGACAACACCTCTTCCACCTTCTAGTGACAACGATCCATGGGGACTTAAATCGATCTACACTTGACGACGACTCCAGCTCTCTCTATGGGTGCTGAAATCGATCCATGGGGGCTTAAATCGATCTACACTTGACGACGACTCCAGCTCTCTCTACGGGTGCTGAAATCGATCCATGGTGACAAAGACTCCCTATCTCCTCCAAAGAATCACCATCTTGAAATCAATTGTCATGCTCCCATGAAACTTCACTCCATCTCTCCTCCAAAAACCCATATGATGTGGCTTCGTCTTCAAGCATACGCACAGTCTTAGTTCAGTTCTTCTAATTCAACAAAATACTGGTACTCATTTATTTCGATCATCTTCCTTTACCAAAAAGATCCCTGCTCGGATCCCCTGTTTCGTACTTTAAGGCCCTTGGGATTTGCGACTGTTCAAAACGATGTGAGTATCTTCGGCATCCTTTTTTTTTGTCATTAGGTTATTGGTCCCCAGTATACTCGATCCACTTGTTTTTCTGGCTAAATTATACGCAACTCTTGTCTCGAACAGATAGAACTTATCTAAGTCCTTGAGCTCGTCAAGAAGAAAATCTTCAACTGTATCAAGTCAGTGTAGATGTACATTCGATATTGTGGACATTATATTTACTCTCTTCATCCCACACTCTTTGATCAACTTTTCTTTTTGAACCATTTCACAAAAATTTCTCTTTTTCAAATTAAAAAAGATTCTACAGATACTTTACATATTTACTTTATATATTTTTTTTATTCTATTTCATCTAAATCTCCAGCAATTCATTTTCTCCCTCTAGACCCTCTTTCTTACACTTTTTTATTTATTTCTATCTCCGCTTTTAAAACTCAACTAACTTATTTTCTCTCTCTTAACCCACTTTCTTTCCCTCTTCTCTTAAAATGGGAGCTTGAAAAAAAACACAATATCTCACTTAAATCCTTAATCTGCATACAAAAAAAATTGATCAAATTATGTAAGACAAGAGAGTATCAATTTTCCTCTTTTACTCGTAATTCTATCTCTAATGTCTCGCAATCATCGGTCTTGGATGTAAGGATGCTGTTGTCGACGACCGTTGAATAAATATTATCCTCATCAAGAGCATGCGAAGTTAAGTAGGCCAAGTTGTACCTTTTCTAACGGGGACAAGTTGTACCTTTTAACGCTTTGTATAAGTCATGGACACGTCAAACATAGTGCAGATTTATTTTTTTCTCTAAACAACTCTCACACCCTTTTGTTTCTTTCTTTATAATCTACAAGCTAGGGCTCTAGGAAAACGAAATATATAAGATTAAGTTAAAATTGTACCTAACCCACACGTTGTTCATTGCACTGCCTCGATTGTCAACGCTTCTACAAAGAAATGCAAGTACATTAATCACTCACTCCATTAATCTATATAAATAACAACCAAACAGTACAGTCCCCCAATATAATGTTGAGTGTCAACTGATAAATGAAAAACTGAAGTACATCTCACAAGAAGAAGAAGAGGAGGAGGAGATGAAGCTAGTTTGGTCACCTGAAACTGCCTTACAAGCTTACGTCGACACCGTGAAATCTGTAAGTTATACCACATCAACTTTGTACAAGTATTATGTTGCATTTTTTCTGGGGAAAACTTGTATTCAACCTTGACTTGAAATGGGCAACCCACCACGGAAACATGTCCTTCTGAGTTGTTTGGTGTCAAAAGTTCAATCCTGTTTTATAGGGCACTTTAGTGACATGTTTAAAGAAAAGTTAGTGTGATTTAGTATGCCGGTTGCAACAAGAGTTGCAGCAGAATTTTAACTAGACCATCTGCCCACACCGTTCCGCTAACAATCTCTGTCATGCATGCAGTGTAAACTTGCCAAACAATCTGGCGAGGCCGAATGTATATCAGCCATGGCAGGCGGCTGGAACACGAAGCTAATTGTTGAAGCCTGGTTACACGATGGCACAACCACAACAAGCATTGGCCTCGCTATTGCCGCTAGGCACTCCGGTGCAAGACACGTGTGCGTGGTACCCGACGAGCGGTCAAGGTTGGAGTATGTAAACGCGATGCAAACTAGCGGTGCATCAGTGCCGGAAGTACTAGTCGGAGAGGCTAAAAAGGTGATGGTTGGGCTAGTGGGTGTTGACTTTCTGGTGGTGGATGGGCGGCGTAAGGATTTCGGTAGGGTGGTTAGGGTGGCTAGATTGGGTGAAAGTGGCGCAGTTTTGGTGTGTAAAAATGCCAGCTTTAGGAACATGGCTGGGTTCAGATGGGGTAAGGTTCTTGATAATGCAACACATGTTGTGCGATCTCTGATGCTACCAGTAGGCAATGGACTAGACATCGCATATGTTGGGAAAAATTGTGGAGTCACCGATTCTCCAAAGAGCCCCAAGTCTTGGATTAGGCACATCGATCAGCAGTCGGGAGAGGAGCATCTGTTTCGTGGATAAATTATGATGCCTGTATGAGGAGCATATTCGCTTTCCAGACTCTGGAATGACGGGAGCGTTGTGTTCTAATAAGCCACCTCTTGAATAACAATATATGCATATATTTTGTAATTACTGGTATGTATATATTAGAACAATTTTACCAGGATGTCATATCAGTTTCAATAGAACTGGAGAGAAGAAAAAAAATAAAGGCTAGCTAGTTACGATGTATTTGTGGCGAGCATATTTGCTTTCCAGACTCTGGAATGACGGGAGCATTATGCCCTGCGCCAACTTTTGTATAAACATATATATATATATATATATATATATATATATATATATATATATACATGCATTTTGGATTTTTTTGATTCTACATATCGAAAATCTTTGAGAATGACGGGAGCGTTGTGCCCTGCGCCACCCATGCGTGTTTAACTGGCTCTGATTAGCCCCCCAAACCTACTCAGCGTATGGACAGTCTTGCCCTCCATTAGGAGTTTGTTCTACCAAATTCTCGTTAACTGAACTTTCATTTCCTGACGGTTGATAAACAAGAGGGGTTAATGTGTATGGATTGATGACACGGAGGGGTTAATGTGTATCAGTCGGGTGACTGAGTGGCGACTCAGTCACAACTCACAGGTCAAATAGTTGAATGTATGTTGCTGTATTTTGCTTTTTACGTTTCTTGCTTTACCACAAAAAATGGTATCTAGCTACTTTTGTGGCTACATAGTAAGTCAAGGATGGTGCCAAAAAAATGTAAGAAGAATTATAATGAAGAATTATTATGTTATTTATATTTGTTATTTTACAGTAAAGTAGTATCCGCTTTTTCTGATTACAAAGGAATTAACTCAATCTAGTGTCAAAAGATAAAAAAGTTTTTTTTATCGCAATCGCACACTCCTAGGAATACACACTTTAGTCAGTTCCATAACTTTTTATTGGATGACAACGGTCATTAATTGGACCAAAGGTAATCTCCAACAATGAACCAAACAAATTAATAAGTGTTGGGATTAAGGATTATGGTAATATTTTATTTCACATTCATGAGAACTTGAAAAAATCATGGAAGCGACGCATGGCATTAATTTGACGAGAAATTAAAACTTGTGCTGACTTGCTAGTTAAGGTCAACAATTGGCGAGTACAGAACTACACATTTTAGAGCCTCCTCCAGCTGATTACCAGTTGGACTCCAAAGCCGTCATTGTTACCACAAGAGAGCTCTTTAGCTAGCTAGTTTTTCCTAGCTATAATTTGTTTTATTTTTGTATTGAAAAATAAAAGTTTATGGTAATTAAATGACCAAACAACGTAAACATCTGAATTACCTTTACTATCCTACGTACATCCGCCGGAATGATGGCCAAATGTGAAGCAACCTTTTCCTTACGGCCACCGGAGTGATGATGGTTCGTTCCTTTTACATGTAATCATCCTGCATTAAGATCTTGGACATGGAGGGCCATACTAGTTCATTGTCTTGGACACAAATGAAAGTGCGAGAAGTTACTTCGGTAGAAAGTGCCATCTCCTCGCTATAGATCTAGAGCTTGGTCATAAACATAACACCACTAAAACGATTGCAGATGCCACTAAAACGATCACAAATGACATATTATTGTAGCTCGAAACTGTGCACTAGCAAATTTCTTATAAAAGGAACACTTTTTATTTCCGAAGAACAGAATAGTGACAGAAAGCAAGTCAAGATGGGCATATATGTACATTTCAATGTTTGCAAACTACGTAATTTGTCTACTAGGATTAAGAATAAGAACAAACAAACAAGTTTAGTGTTTTTGTGCTTTTTTTTGGGTACAAGTTGTTCCTTTACTTCGTATGCAGAGTGGAAAATGTACGATCAGAAGATTAAAATATTAGAACAATGCTCATGCTTTCCTCTAAATCAGCTTCAAGTTGCTGTCTAGAGAGTGATGGAAGTTGACTTCATTATTGTCCGTACTGATCCGGATAACCACTAGCTTATTCAAGCACTTCATTCATCGTACAACTTGACTGTCACAAGGTACGGCTTGCTGCTGCTGCTGCTGCTGCTACCAACCAATGGCGCGTGCGTGCGTGTGTATGTTGAGTGGATTTTTTTGGGATTTGACTTTTGGTGTAGGGTGGGGAGGTAAATTGGCCCGTAACATGGTGACCTCTTCTCGTTAAAAGTTGCAACATAATAGCAAGTTTGAGACATCTACCGACACAATCTCGTTGATTCTTTAGATTTTGGCCTTATTGTTTGTTTGTTGGTTTAGGTTGTTTTTGTCTCAGGAAAGGGCAGTAAAGGTTTCAGTCAGTGGTGGTTCGCGGTGCACGGGGTCGTCCGTAGGGGTTGCTTCTGATGATGTTTGGTCAATCGGTGATGAGTTGGGCAGTCGTTGATGGGTCTTGTCCCGCGTGGATCTGAGATGGTGCGTCCGATGGCGTTGATCTGCAATGGCGTAAATCTGCGTCGGTGATCTGCCCTCTGGGGCTCCTAGTGGGATGGCCGGCGAAGGCGGTGTTTCCGGCGCCTACGTGAAGCGCGGGATTCGAGGCAGCATGGCGGTGCTGTGATAGGTGTCTGATAGCTGGATTGGTGGCTCTTGCTGGTTACGTTGTTTGATTGGTTTGTTTTTTAGGTTTTATCTTAGTTGTAGTTTATAATTATCTTGCTTTAGCTGGTTTGGTTTTGTTGGTGTTTATCCGGTTCTAGTTTTTGTAGTTAGTTTTATTTTGTCTTTAGCTGTTTTCTGCATTATAAAAAAAAATAGGTTAGTTATTATTGATGTTGGGTTAATTTTATTGCACTGCCTATCGGATGAGGATGTCATCCGTGTATTTTTTACTTGCCTTTTTGGGATATTTTGTTACCCTCCTTGTTAATCTTGATATATATTTCTACTCTTCTCTAAAAAAAAAAAAAGACATCTGCCGACAAACAAGGCAAAAAGAGACTGAAAATATGAAATGGTTCTCCTTCAACACCGTTAAGTTAGATTTAAAGGCTAACCCTAGTGGCGAGGCAAGCCATGATTTACATATAATGCAATCGATACATAGTACCTGATATAGCAAAAAATATGCTTCCAATCAGTGGATCACACATGGCAGTCATAACACGTGGCACTTATGACACGTGACCTTCCACTGAGTCATTGATTTAGAACTTGCCAGATTGATCATTAAACATAATCCTAATCAACAGAGATAGACACGTGATCCTATGAGATTTTGATACAAATCTTGATTGGATTTGTTCACAGTCCACTCCTATTAGGGTTTTTCCTCTTACAACTATATAAAGGGGTCCAACCCCTCACGCATGGACAACTTCACATACATATTCACATTGTGTTCTCATTACTTTTCAGAGTTCTACATTGTTAGCCATCTTTGACTTAAGCATCGAAGCGTTCCTCCCTCGGAACTCCACCCGGCGGCCACTCCGTATTCTCTTTTGTTGGCTTATTTTCTGGTGTGGTTCTCGATCTAGTTTTTAGCTGCAACAGTACCAATGCAAAATAGTCTCAGATTTAAGGCAAGCAAAATTTGAAGAATTTACTGTTCTTTTTTAAAAACATTTTTTTTAAAATAGCGTCGTGAAGAGAGAACATTCAAAGCACGAACCGGACAAATGCTTAAATTGTCACCATCTGCTAATAATTCCATTGTGGAGATGTAACACCCCAAAATTTAATGCTGATTTTACGGTAAAAAAATAATAATTAGTTATTTATTTGACCTTTAGAGATGATTTGGTGAGCAACATTTTTATTGGTCCACTTTAGCAACAATTAAAAAAAAATTTAGTATCGATGTATTTATTAGCGACTTTTAGCAACTATATATTTTTCATATATATATTTAACGTTGACGTGTATATTAGCGACGAATTCTCCAACAGGGTCGGTAGTTAGCAACCATTTATAATTTTTCCTAACACATCACATATTGAAAATATTTTTTGTGTGGACCAAATTTTTTTTATAAGTATTAGGTTGGAAGTTTTAGCGACAAATGTTGTGGAGTTTTATTAATTTTATTAACTAGGGTTTCTTGTGTCTATATTTAGGCTAAATAGTTTGGGCAACCGCCAAGGCTCCCTCTAACCGTCGCACACCTAGAGAGAGAGGGCGAGAGAAATAGAGGGAGAGAGGGGCAGAAAGAGGGCTGCAGAGAGATATCAAGGACTCATTATGGCGAAGCTTTCCGATAAGGTAAGAGATCGTCAACTTACATTCAATTTGCAGTATATATGCATTTACATATAGTGGGCTAAAGGGGAACGACATGTATACGGGTTTGTGAGCGTGATGGGTTTCTGAATGTGAGGTTATTTGCTGCATGTCATGGGTGCTTGCATGGTGTGCCGCATAGTGCATATTGGTATAGTGGTGTGTTGGGTTTTAGCTGTGAAGATGTGTGCGTGTGTTTTGGTGTTGGATGATGAATTTATGGCTGTGAGGTGGGTGTGTGAATGTATGTGTATCATAGGTACAAGGGCAGAGAGAGAGAGAGAGAGAGAATAATGGGTCTAACTGTGTGTTGCTTTGGTAAGTTAAATGCATATGCTTTGTATTATGGAAGATGATCTGGGTATAGCATCAACTAGGTGAAATGAAGAAGGAGCCTACATAGCAACCGTGAGATGAGGGCGTTGTGGGTGTATTTCGTGTACATGAAAAGAGAGGAGAAAACCCAGCAGCTGTGAGTGAATGCATGCCGTGATGTGTGTCTGTTTGTAAGTGTAAATGTGTGGGCATTTGTGTGTTAAGATGGGCATCATTTGGGAGAGTTAGTGTGTGTCAACTTCTATGTATTTTCCTGTGAGTGTGAGTGGAGGAATAAGGAAGAAGAGGGGCTGTCAAATAGCCCCATGAATGTGTGCATCTGAAAGCTGTTAGGGAGTGAAGATGGCAGCTAGTTTTGTGAGTTAATGCTGAAATAATGTGTGTGTATATGAACCTATGGTGGGTTTGGAGATGTGTTCACAGTGTGTGAGTATGTATATATATGTGATGTGTGGGTGAAGTGAGTTGAACAAAAAGAAAACAGGGAAATGGAGTAGAGAACGACAGTGGGAATGGAGAAGTGCTGTGATGTGTGTGTGTGTGTGTGTGTACAAGTGCTGTGATGTGTGAGTGTATGTAGTTTAATGTTAGGTTTAGCATGAACTTTGGAGAGCGTATAGTGAATATTAGGATGTGAAAATTTATAGGATAGTACCTGAGACTATGCTAGAATTACTGGTAAAATTTCATAATTTTCTGAGATCATATGTATTTTTAATATTTTCTGTAATCTTAGAATTATAAAATTCTTTTAGAGCCTCTAAACCCTGAAAATTTTCTGCAAAAAAATTATGGTAATGGTTTTTTTTTACTATGATAAAGACTCGGTATAAATTTGGTGATTTTTAGAGTTCATTTGCTATCATTTCTCTAGCGAATTGAATTTAACAAAATGAAACATTTTAAAATGGTTTTAATGTCTTTTAATTCCTGATTTTAATTTTTATAATTTTTATAAGTCCTCTAAAGCTGTTACAAATATTATGAGCCTTTATTTCCAACTAGGAGAAATTATGGCAATTTATTAGTTTTAGTGTATTTAAGAAAATATTTTTAATTCAAAAATAACCAAAAATATTCAAAAATTATATTTTTATCCCATGTACTATATTAAGCTATAAATAATGTTTAATGAATGATTAGAATATTTGATAATTCTGAGTCTCAGAGAGCGTGACGAATCTCGGGATAGGTTGGTCGTGTGTGAAACTCGTTCCAAATTTTATCGTTCTGGGTAGAGAAATAGGTATGCTATGGATAGTTATATTATTAGGTTTATAATAAAATGGTATAGATAGTATTCTGATAAGTGATTGTGTCGACCTAGGTGAACTCCGAGGATTTGATCAAGAACATCCTTAGCTTCAGCACTCGGATTGAGGTAAGGAATTTTCATCCGAACCTAACTCCTCTATTTGATTCATATGTTATTCTAATATGTTATTGTTATTTCCTTGGACTCAATTATAATTGTGATGAAATTGTATCAATTGTCATTAATAACCTTAGTTTGAGCCTGACACGTTTATTGAAAATCTCATTCGATGCTCAATACTTATTTCTCTTTGAGTGTTGATTTATTCATTGTAATATCTCTTATTGCATTCTGCATATTGGCATGAGATAGTGTATTGAGAAGTTATAAGGATGGTCTGTATCGGAGGTGATATAAGGATGGTCTGTTATTGTCGGGAAATGCTAGTACCTTGAGGGTCTAACTAGTGTTCATATGCATATGTAACCATATTGTTATTGAGCACTGCCTGTGTGGCTTTGCTAAGTGTTACCCTGCACTGCCTATGTGGCTTTGCAATATACTCATGGCCAATATCATCTGTATTGTTTTAGTGAAATCGAAAATGTATTCATTGAATCTTTAATTGAGAAATTTGAGAACATTGTTTCTATATTGTCATTGATATAATTTTCTGACCAATTCGTTTGAAATCCCTACTGATTATTGAGCGACCTTACTGAGCTCTCGAAAGCTCACTCCTTTTTTTATATTCCCTTCTACAAGAAATATCTGTCAGTAAGATTTTGGGACAGACGAGCTTGAATTTCAAAGTAGTTTATGTTTTTACATTGTTATTTATTTGAGCCTTGTTAGAGAGCCGTTATGTAATGTAATAATGTAAGTAGTTTACTATTATTTTGGGACGGTTTGTTAAGATAGTTGACAGACTGTTGTGCTCTGACATGGATGTTGTTGGGTTATCATTATTGAAAATGAATAAATTGGACAGTTGAGGATCTGATGGAATGATCAGATAATGCTCCGAAAATTTTGGGGTGTTACAGGAGATTTCCAATGACCTCTACAACTAGCTCACTTTATTAATTCACCTATCTGGATATGGTGTGGACCGCAATATTTGAAAATGCCTTGTTAATGAGTGTAAAATGGCTTATAGTAAGGATATGGTGTACGTGCATCAAACAAAATGTCGATGGGGAGAAATTTTAAAATGGTGCTTGTGTTAATACAAGTGGGACCTCAGCCAAGGGCGGATTTAAAGAATTAAAGGGGCCTAGGCCCTCCAAATTAAAACTTTCCATGCGGAGATTGTTTATTTATCATCATAAATTAAGGAGCTGTTGATAAAAAAATAAAATTTAAGGGGCCGTTTGACGGAGTTTTTTTTTGCTCTTTTTTTTTTCAGTTTTAAAAATTGGGAAAAAATGGGGTGTTTGGTAACTCTTTTTTTTTCCAATTTAAAAACCCACTTTTTAAATTGTAGCGTAAAAAAAAAAGAGGAAAAAGCTCTTTTTTTTTCACTTCAATTTTTTTTTTTGAGACCTCCACCACAACGCACCCACCGCCGGCAGCCACCGACAACCACCTCTGACCGTCGGCAGCCACCACCGCTGGCCGGAGGCCACCTCCGGCCACCACCGCCGCCAGACAGCAACCACCGACAGCCACCTCCGGCCGGCGGCAACCACCACCGGGCGGCCACCTTCGGCAGCCACCACCACAGCCACCTTTGACAGCCGGCAGCCACCACCGGGCAGCGGTGGGCGGTGGCCACCACCGCTGGCCGAAGGCCACTCCGGCCACCACAGCCGGCAGCAATCTCCGGCAGCCACCGCCCACCACAGCCAGACAGCAACCACCGACAGCCACCTCCGGCCGCCGGCAACCACCACCGGGCGGCCACTTCAGGCCACCACCGCCGCCGGCAACCACCTCCGGCCACCACCGCCGGCAGCGACTGCCGCGACAACCGCTGGCCGCGACCACCACCGTCGACCACCGCTACGCCCCACCACTGCCACCGCAAACCACTACAAAAAAAAAGTCAAAATAAAAAGGGTTACCAAACACCAAAAAAAAAAAACTCAAAAAAAAAAGAGTTATCAAACACCCACTTCTTTTTGTAAAAAAATAAAAATTAAGCTGCTCTTTAAAAACTGACAACTGAAAAAAAAAAGCTGTGTCAAACAGACCCTAAGTGCTACCTGAATTCGTGAAACTCGAAAGTTTAAGCGACTGAATTTTTATTGAACAATAAGTTAACATGTTTGATAAACCAAAAACAAATATCTAAAAACTAATCCATACGGCGGAAACGTGTTAATAGTTGCGATAGTGGTGTCAAGACGCGGCTTTAATTGTAGTGGTAGCAATAAGTAAGGACATGACGGTCATGACAGTGATTATAGTGTGGTGGATATTTGGAGGGTTTTGGTCGACATGGATGTGGTGATGGCGATGATGGTATGGTAGCAGTGGCGGTGTCCTTGTGGTGGTGTTAGTGGTAGTGGCTAGGTTGTGGTAAGTGAGGTGGTGGTAGCAAAATGGAATAACGGTTGTGGTGGTGGTTGTAGTGGGGTGGAGGCGGAGTTGTCAACAAATTAGTTGAGGCGACATCATGGCGGTTATTATCCTCTGATGTAGAATTATGTTAAATAACTTTCAACTATCACACTTAAAATTAAGTAATAAATAATAAGTAAGTCCTACTTGACTTAAAATTTTAGTCTATTTTTGGTATTAATTATTTTTTTAGGTGATTTAACGTTAAGCGATATCAAACGCACTTAATTGAAAATTATTAAAAACTTTAAATTTTAAGTACTTAATTACATTATCAAATATATCCTAAGACCTTTTCTTATAAAGATTATAGATTAATTGTGATTACTTATTTCTGAAATATAAAAAGTAAGGTAAGTTAGCTTACTAATTTAACACACCTGACGTCTGTTATAAAAGGGAAAAGTATAGTTTGACCTCATGTACTTAGGACGTTGAGAAATTTACTTTGTCCCCTTCAACTTGATGTACTTAGCACCCTTCCAATTATGAAAATACTGTCAAATTGACTGAAAATGTCAAATTTTAACCGCTTTTGAACAACATGCTCCTTTACTAATATATATATATATATATATATATATATATATATATATATATATATATTTATTTCGGGAGAAGATAAAATGCCAGCGCTAGCAAGTTGCTAGCTCTCTGGCTAATTTTATTTCGACCCCTCAACTTCTCAGCAGTTCACTTAAAATCATTCATACTTCTCAGAAGACTAAAATTGACCCCTCTCAAGATTAGAACATGTCATCCCGACCAAAGGAGAATACGGTCATAACAAATTGGTATTAGATCCTAATCAAAGGCAAGATTCAACTGAAAAATTCATGAAAATTCCTTGTTTATTACATCATATGGCAGGAATTATACACTTAGATTATGGAGTTGGAAAAACTAAGAAAACAGGATTATTAAATTAAATAATGAATGTATCTCATGACATTTTAAATATCTGTAGAACTCTAAATAAGATAATATCTCATATATTAACTGAATTACAAAATTCAGCTAAGGGATTAGGAAGAGAACACCACGTCCTAAACTCAGATATTTTCTTATCAAACTTTGAAAGTTATGACACTACCAATAAATACTATAACAACGGAACTTTTTATGTATTTGAAGAAGTTATAGCATACGGTGATAGTAAAGGAAAACCCTCTTCCAGTGGCTCAAAAGACACCAAAGATCCCGTAAATGGAATAGGTACAGAAGAAATATAAAAAAAATAATAAATGACTACGTAGACAAAGTAGAAAAAGGAAAATAATTAAAAAAATCAATGATGGATGAAATAGATCCAGCTTTTCTATAAGAACATCAATATAAACAAGAAGAAAAAAGAGTCATATCAGAAGTAAATAAAGCGTTTGCTGATATGAATTTATGGAACGGAGAAACCGTCTAAACTTTATAAGAGCATGGAATCCATAATTAAATTTAGAAAGAAATTCTAAATTTAATAATGCCCCTATAAGGACAAATTTAAAAGCAAGAATTGGTCCTCCAAAATGAAAGAAATGAGCCCGTAAATCAATATGACATATATCTTGATATCGATTGTATTTCAAATACAGAAGAAATAATTGATAATTGGGCACAAACCTTAAGGATTGCCATAATAGGTGGTAATTTAACAGAAATACATGTTATGAAACATTTTACTCGAGTAACCCTGCAAGGAAACGCAGCTAGGTTCTGGAATAACATAGCAAATAACGAAATGATAACTGAAGCCCAGAGCAAGCTCAATATTTCTGAAGAATAGATACTGTTTTATGCAGACAACCTCAAAAGAGAGTTCTACAGAATATCTATAAATAATATAGGTATTTAAGAAAAAAAGTGCTTTCACAAATTTGACAAAACTATAAATATGTGATATGTGCTACTTTAAAAATTAAACTTGTGAATTTAAAAATATTTTTACAAGTTAGAACTCAGTGATAGTCTACATTGGCAAAAGCAATTACCAAACTTCCTAAACCATGGGATAAGTTAGCAGAAAAAAGAATTTACTAAACTCCTAAACGACGGAATACTTTGCGATTCCTTAGGAAGAAGAATTGCAGCTGTAGAAGAAGTTCTAAGGAAATATTGTACTGAAGGACAAGCAATAAAAGATATGAAAAAAGCTCATATGAGTTATGACTGTTTTTCTAAAGTCGATAACATGGTAAACAACTATGGATGTGAAAAGAAGCCAAACTTCACGAAGAAAAAATTCGAGAAGAAAAGGTTTGAAAACGAAAATAGATATGTGAAAAAATGAAAAACTTTTTTAAAAAAAAAAATTTAATCCATCAAGAGAAAAGCCAAAACCATGGGGAAGATATATTATAAAGAAATCTAATATTCCGTATAAAAAGCATTCATGTCCAAAAGGAAAAATCACCAGAGGAGTGTGATTGCTACTGGTTTTGTGGCGAAAAAGGACAATATGCAAATAAATGCCCAAGTAAGTAGAGAAAACAAAATATAAGATCTTTCTTATTCGCTGAAGAAAGATACAAACCAACATGGGGTTACGAATTAGATTCTGAAGATGAAGCAGAAGAGCTTGTTTCATAGTATGACTACAAATCTAATGATGAAACAACATCAGGTGATGAAGAAAGTTTAACCAGAACTTTAAAAGGCGTAGGCACGATCTTCACGATGTCGAAAATCTACGACCATGAAGAAGAGATGATTCCTTTATCTAATAACATAATTAGCTAGCGTGAATCAATTGAGGAATAAACTCCCAGTTTTACTATAAACCATTAGGAGATGCCTAAAATCAAGGTTGGAGAAATATATAAGAACTCCATATTCAGGTTCAGGAGTAAAATGAATGTAGAGATCTCCGTAGGAGAAACCTCGGTAGGTCAAACTGAATAAAGAATGTCTCTCTTCAAGGCAGATAAAGCAAAACAATACCTTAGAGAATGATATCACTATGTCTATGTTGGTATGATACAGGTTAGTCTTTGTCCATTATTCATAGATAGTAGAGATACACCAGGAATCTGTTGTTTAACAGACTATCGGTAGAAAACTTTTGAAAAGACCCTAATAGGGGGTATCCAAAGTAACGTGTATAACGGACCAGTTTGGTTTAAAACTATACCAAACTACTTCATGTCCTTAAAAGATCCTTATCTTAATAAATCATTAGGACTGAGGATTCAGACTCAAGGCATGTCCGAATTACGTGAAGTCTGCAAAAACATTGCAGTACAATGCCGTCTAGTTTACAGAGTGGTAAATACCACTAAGTAAAACGCTAAACAGTGAAGTAGAACTATTTGAACAAACAAGTAGTAATGTCCGAGCAATAAAAGCATGGAAGATAAATCTAAAGCAACTATCATGGCCTAAAAAATGGGTGATAGGAGAAGGATTAGCTAGTAAACAACTAGAACAAATGCATATTAGGAAAAATAAAGATATTGTTATCCTCGAAGAACCAAGAAGACATTCTGTCTCTTCAATACCTTCCACGTCTACAAATCCAAAAGGTAAAGGAAAGGAAAAATGGTAGAAGAAGCTATCAAAGAAGAAGATAGTTTTGATGAAAACGTCATAGGGTACAAAACGGTTACCATTCCAATCAAACGAAGTGTGTCATCACATGTAGAAACCATACATGTAATGACCACATCATCAGTAAATGACACTGTCAAGAAGAAGCTTCAAGAAAAGGGCTTGATATGAGATGAGCTTGAAAAGGGTATTCAAGACATTATGAGTATTATCAAAAAGAAAACAAGGTCCGAAAAAATAAATAATAAACAGGTGGCGATAAGTCCAAACAATTCTTATATAGAATTAAGTTTCGACTTCCAGGGTTATCATTCTTTTAAAATAGATGCTTTAGTAGATACTGGAGCATCCTATTGCCTGGCTAACCAGGGGTTTTACCCTCTGAAATATGGATCAAAACAGATCAACTCACGAGCATACGAATGGCAAATGACAATGAGTTCGAGCTAGAATATAAAGCATATCATATTTCGGTCATAATAAATGGAAAACAATTTATTATAAAAAGATTAATTCAATTCAATGACTTAGACGGCGATTTTCTAATAGGAAAGGCTTTCCTCAAACAAGTTGAAAATCAACCATTTATTTAGGAAGAATTTCATATTGAGATACAACATAAAAAAATTTCGTTGTTAAAATATGCTGCTAAAAAATGTAAATTTGCCTTTCGCCTAGAAAAACTAGGAGAAATTCAAAAACATATCTAGTACGCAGCCCAGCGTGGTGGAGAAACCAAAACAGACTCATGAAAAAGGTTACTTGAAGAAGAAGTAAATCAAGAAGAGTTACCTAACAAACAAATAACCAAAGAAGATGACAGTTGGGTTAAAGAAATAAATAAACCAACATTATCAATGCAAACAAGGAAAAGAAATTCCTAGTCTTGATGGTATAAAAAAGATGTCAGAAAATAATTTTAGTGATGACCCGCTAAAATTATGAGAAAAGGATAAATCTTGGGCGACATTGACCCTCAAGGATAAAGATTATGTGGTTAACGTAAAACCAATGCAACATAGTCTTGAGATGGTTTAGGAATTTGAAAGATATATTCCTAAAATAGTAAAACAAGGGTTAATAAGACCCAGCGAGAGCCCTCATTCAAGTCCAGCATTCATGGTAAAAAATCATGCAGAACAGGTTAGAGGAAAAGCTAGATTAGTCATAGACTATAGAGCTTTAAACGCAGCAATAGTCAAAGATGGCTATAAAATTCCAAACAAAGATATGCTGATAAACAAAATCCAACTAGTCAACTTTTTCCAAAGTTTAACTTAAAAAGCAAATGTTGGCAAATCAGAATGGAAGAATCATCAATTCCATTAACTGCCTTTAGTGCACCACAAGGGCACTATGAATGAACAATGTTACCATTCAGATTAAAAAATGCTCCACCTTTATTTCAAAGAAGGATGGATAACATCTTTAGAAAGTACGGAGATTACTGTATAGTATACATAGATGACATATTAATATTCTCAAAAACCAGAGAAGAACATAGAAATCATCTAAAAAAGATAGCACAAGAATTCATTGACCCTAGATTAGTACTATCACAAAAGAAATGTGAATGGGAACAAACCACCATTAATTTTCTGGGATTGAGAATAGAAGACACTAGAAAAATTGTCCTTCAAGATCACATAGTTGAACAAATAAAGTTATTTCCAGAAAAAAAAAATCAATGATGTAAAACAACTTCAAAGATTTATTGGGTTGTTAAATTACGCGAGAAAATTCATCTTGCATTTATCAAACCTAACAGAAACCTTAAGTAAAAAGTTTAAAAAAGGAAAATGGATATGGGAAGATGGAGATACCCAAAATGTTCTCTAGATAAAAAGGTCAGGTTAAAACCTTGCAAAAATTAAGCTTGCCTAAACAAGGAGACAAGTTAGTTCTAGAAACTGACGTTTCTGAAAATTGTTGGGGTGCAGTATTAAAAGCAATACCCCCTTGATCAAGTTGAGGAACAACTGTGTGGATACTGGAGTAGAACCTTTAAGAATGCAGAAATTCGGTATCACATAAACGAAAAAGAGTTTTTAGTTATAAAACATGGCATAAAATCTTTTTACATATTTCTAGTTTCAGAACACTTTCTTATCATAACAGATAATAGGTGTTCCAAGGCTTTTCTCAAAAGAGATCTAAGAGATAATAGTCAAAACAAGACTTTATCGATGGCAACAATGGTTCAACTATTATACTTTTGATATAGAATACATCTCATCAGCCAAAAATGCACTTGCAGATAGCCTAACCAAGGAATTATGCTTTATGATGCACGGAGTTGGTGCTACAGCAAAAAAGACTACTCAAAAGGCCTTAAAAGAAAGGTATGAAGCAGGAGATCCTGAAGTCGGTCTACTAGGAGAACCATCAGGAAAATTCGACTACTACGTCATTTACCCTAAAATGAAAGATGATGTTATTTGTCACTCACAAATCCTCCCCTAGTAGCAGAAGAGGATGGTTGGAACTACCAACCCGAAAGCCCTAAAACGGGACAACAGAAAACTAAGCGTTCAAAACTAATGCATAAGTTTTGGAATAAAGAGAGTAAGGCTGAAACCTCAACAGCAAGGCGCCCTAAACAAGTGGCCAAGAAAATAAAAAAGTACTATTCTAACAATAAGGATCTAAAAAGAAAAGTGGCTACTAACGAAGATGAAAAATCTTCAAAGCAAAATGCTACCATAGCACAAACCAATGATAATAAAACAAAAACGTTTTATGATCCAGGATTATGTGAAGAGAGTAAAAAAAAAACTCTTTAAAAATGTCTGGCATTATTTGAGGGAAAATTATGAAAAGAGTTACAAAGAACCCTCAGTCAATTAACTGATTTTGTTAAGCACTTAGAAGAAAGGCTTAATATAAACAATGAAGAAGGAATGATAGTCCAACAACAAAAGGAAGAAAGAATTCAATCGCTAGAAGAACTAGAATCATAACTCCCAGCTGATATCACCACAAAAATAAAAGAACTATCCAGGATGGAAAATGAACATGAAGAGATCCTTTGCAAACCAGAAATGAAGGCGTTCCTTAATTGGGATTATGGATGGCCAAGTCTCACATTACCATCAGACAAGGTTGATCTTAAATGGATTGAACATGGACTCGTAGACACATTCACAATAAATCAAGATGATTATCAACTCATCGATAGTCTCCCAGCTATAGTTCAATATGCTCTTCGAGTTATGGGATTTAGTCGACAGATTATCACAGTCCAAATACTTTCAACACTGGTAGAAAGAAGCGAAATCAAATTCTACCAACCATACCAAATTTAGTTCATTTATCGATTCGCTAATAAAAAGTTAATAAATTTCTATCGACCACACAAGGATGAACTATGGGACACGTATAATCCGGAGAAAGACAAGATTGAAAGAATCAGTTGTGTTCATGCAACCATTGAAATCATGGTATCCGATCCCATAGAAGCATGTTTTTATGATGGACGAAGGATAGTAATCCTGAAATGGTGTAGGGCATCTATAGAACCCTCCAACAAGGTCAAGATCAAGTAATCAAATTCTATGAACAGTTCAACAGCCAAGGAGAAGAAGATCCTGATCTGCCTAGCCAAACTTTTGAGTTGTACAAGAAGGTGCGAGACCATAGGATAGCCATGATAGAAATGGACATAATGGCCAACGAAAAATGACAAGGCAAAGTTGGAAAGAGAATAAAGTTGTCTGCCATAATGAAAAAGAAAATGACCCTACAGAAAATAATAGAAGATTTTCACTATTGAAGAATCCTATGTGCCTAATTCTTTCATCTATAATATGGGTCGAAGTAAGAGTTAGAAGGCATATGAAGTCTGAGAGAATGTGAAGTGTGTAAGAGTGTGAAGTGTGCTAAGATTTAGAGTGTGCAATAATAGAAGGAAACATTCCTTTCTATTGCTCCTATGCAATATTTCCTTTCCAGCATAAATAAAGAGGTATTGTTTTTAGTACGATATTTTCTACTGCTCTTTTTAAACCAATATCCTGGAAGCTTGAGAGTGTTTGATAATATCCATTAGCCAAATCTGAGAAACGTAAGGCAACGAGCTGTGTGTCCACTTGGAGAAAAGCTTGGATATAGAAAAGCAACAAGAAAAGCATGGCGGACGTACATTCAAGAACCCAGAGCAGAATCTCTGTAAGTAGCTTTATATCTTGAAATTTCTTTATATTTTATTTTGTAGGTAACTAAGTATTAGGGTGTGTAAAATAATATTTTCTAAAGTTTTGGGACTAGATTGCAAATGTGTTAAAGTACTAGGATTATTTAGCACTGTTGATTTAATCTGGACCGTTCCGCGGATAGACAGACAGATCGCGCTGGCAAGAAAACTTATTTGCCTGCGCGGGTAGTGGATCGCGTCCCCTTTTTTAATCACAATTTTACTCCCTTCTTCACTTCCAAATCGTCAACCACCCCCATAAGGCACCCACTACCACTACTACCCCGATTCCCCACCATCAGGTATATACACAGCACCCTCCCCCCCCCCCCCAAAAAAAAAATCTTAACCTTATTTCTTTTTCCTTACCACCAAATTAAACCAGAGCCCATTGCACGGATTGAGATCGGAGACGTAAAAAAGACGACGCTGATGCAAATGAAAGTGGAGATGCAAATGAAAGGAACACTTATTTGCAAAACCAACCCAGATCATTCCAAAATCTAGTTCATCCTGTCATCGGTGGTGGGAGGATGGTGATTGGTGGTGATATGCAGCGAGAAAGTGAGAAAGAGGATAAGATAATGGGTGCATGGTGGGTGGCTGTTGATGGTTGGTGGTTTGTTTGTCTGGTGGTTGTGGTTGATTGTTACGGTGGTGGGTAGATGTTGCAGTGGTTGTTTGTTTGTGCAAGTGATGGATGATTATTGTGATAATGGTTGTGGGAGATGTGTATGTGCGCCCACAGAATGGATTGAGTGGGTGTGCACGGGGGGTGGGGGCGGCGACCCTGTGTGCATGCGCTCGCGTGCAAAAGGTGTGTGTGGTGGGTGATGCGGGATGGGGGCAGTGGAAGTGAGCGGCAACTATGGCGATAAGGGTGGTTTATTGGGTGGAAGAAAGAGAGAAAAAAACAGCATTGACCTAATTAAAACCAAATAAGAAAAGAACGATAGCAATGTGAATGCATTTATTCCACAACGTTTCCGTCTAAGGTACTATATTCCACAATGCATATGTTCAGTACATCAAGTTGGAGGGGAGGGGAGCAAATTTTCTAGCACCCTGTGTAGAGGGGGTCAAGCTGTACTTTCCCTCTTGTAGTTCAAGTTAACACGGGTTGCTCTTAAAATACGATGAGATACTTGCCTTGGTCTTTTCTATGGGTTGCTCCTTAAAACATAAAAACATCCTTTTTTATATCAACATGGGACTTCATATGTGTTCTGGAAAAGTTAAATTTATTTTTCGTTGCTAGAAAGTTGAGCCTTTTTGGCATGACAAGGGGCTTTATATGTAGCTGGCTGGCATAGGGCGTAGTTGGTCGGAATTGGTGGTCCGTAGGGGCACAAAGAGGTTAATTCTCATTCCCAATAGTTGGAGACAAATGGAGATTTACCCCGTGGGTTGCGGAGCCTTTCTTTATGCCTCAGGTCAGAGCTCTTGGCTTGGTTTCCTCTCTAGTACATGACTTTGAGCAAGCACGTGTCCCGAGAGCCCCATGCTTACTTGTCACCACGCATAGCACCACACAACCTATCGCCAAGCCTTACGCCTGCGACGTCGCCGGTCACTGCACCACGTCAACCACAACCGACCCCACCGCTGGTTACCAAGAACCACTAGGACCACAGCCGACAACCCTCACAACTGATCATCACCATGCGTTAGGGAAGTCCAATAATCCACCTTTCGCGGCAGGGAGGTTAACCACTCGAGTTAATAGCCTTGGTTGCTGTCTGGTGTTGTGTGGACAGTTATCCTCTCTGTCCTTGGCGTGTTTGTTAATATATGCATTGACTTTGTCGTGGTGGTTTTCTGCTATTACCATTTGGGTTATGAAACATTGATAAGAATGTGGAGTTTGCAAACACCTTCGGCACAAACTAGTCTCATGTTTATAGTCAGTGTCTTGGTTCGGGTACGTACACACCGATCTCTCAAGTGATGTTTATAGTTAGTGTCTTGGTTCGGGTACGTACACACCGATCTCTCAAGCGAGTAACCTTCCGTGAAATTCCTTGACAATGAAGGGTAAGGAGACATTAATCTCTTATGCAAATAGCCTTCGGTAGAGTTCCTTGACAATAAAGCTGTTATTGTTTTGGATGCTCTCAAATATTTAAGGAAGTTTGACTGTAAAGCACCTTCATCTATAACTATATCATAAAAAAGCGATAACCTCTTAGTTTTTTTTTTATTGTACTCTATCTTGTACTGCTTACTTATTAATAATATAGTTGATAAAATTTTTAGCCATAATGAAAAGGATAAAAGACATCTCTACCTCCTAGAGTCATGGCATAACAGAACACACTAACCAACCAATCAACCATAGGGAACATAATAGTTGAAGTCTCTAGCATCAGTAGTGAATGCCACAATTGTGCCATAATTTGGAGGAAGTTTATAAGCCTTTTACTTGCAAAATTCGAATCCCTCTCATCCTTTAGATGGCCAAACATTTCTCTAAGTGCTTTCAAACATCATGTAATTCTCTTGCGAATTCTGATTGCGAAGGCTTATAGTTCTGAGGTTGCTGAGAGTCAACCTATAAATTGCCACGAGAAAAAAAATTTACGTACTCAACAACAAATATCAAGGAATCACATGTAAGTAATCCAAATTACTTTAAAAACTCCGGACTCTCTAATTTAACAGATCAAACCTATCGTACTTCATAAGAATGCTATCAAAATTCAAAATGTGCAGAGAGACTCGCCTTTCAACTAGTCGACAGTCGTGTAAGCCAACAATACTAGTACAACAAAGCTGTGTTCTCCAGGACTTATAGGAGCATGTGCCAGCCTCCCAGCCTTTCTAACTACCATCCATTCATGTGATTCACCTCCACAGCAGAGACTGAATTCAATCTATCTGAATTGTGACAACCTTTTTGGGTCTACCAGTAGAATATGTAGGGGCGTCATCAGCACGTCGCATCCGTCCAGCTCTTCCAAAAGTATCAGCAAACGGGAAGGCCGAACTCCAAGGAGCTGCAAGTCTAATCCGTCCACTGTCACCAGCTCCTGCATCACCACCAGATTTTCGTCATGTCAATCCAGAACACATGGCATTTGCTTTTGATAGTAACTAATGGTAATTCTCACTCCATTGCAAAGTGAGTCCCCTTGGCTATTATGACAGCGTTGGTTGGATGATACACGCATGAAGATTATCACCATTATTACCCTGGCTTAACCAGTAAAATACTGCAATTATGACCTTCAACTATTGCTATCCAAGTCAATTTTTTTGCGTCCACTTTTAGCCTAGAAATTTGCTAAAAGGTCTCTGGAGACTCGGACTTGGGAACAGAGGTAATAATTTCTTAGACACGGAAGTCATTTATCGGTAGCATTTGCTTATTTAAAGTACAATATACAAGTTAATCACCCAACTATCGTACCAACATGAATTTCCACAACAACTAGAGATCAATAAGTTGTGAAAATCAACAATATCAGGAAAGGCACCTAGCAACACTAGTGTACAATAAGGTGAGGACATATTCTCGAGTTCATATATGAGATCCTTAATGTCATTATTCTCTTCTCTTTTCCCATCTTAAAACATTTGAAAGTGACAGCATTCAGTCTCATGACCCTGTCGCCAATAGTAAGCAACTGAATACGAAGGCCATACGAAGCGATGCTTACCTGGGTTCTCGAAGGAACCAAATCCCTCGTTCCAGCTGGACAATTGGCTTCCAATGTTACCTTCCCAATCTTGCTCAGAACCACCAAGCTCATCTGATATTACCGACTGTCAGTTTTCTGATAGGTGACTATTAATGTAGCTAGCTAGGATTTTTAGGTTTAAGCAGAAGCCAACCTTCATTTAGATTATGCAAAGTCTGAACTGTATCCACCTTCCCGTCTGAATTAAGTTTTCTCGTAACAGAATGGCCCTATAAAGGCAATAGAACATGAATGTCTCCATAAAACTTCGCGCACGATCAAAGAGCTGCTCAAAAATGTAAAAACAGACTGCAAGTTTAAAAATTATTCAACTCCAAGAATACTGACACCAAGAAATCCACAAGATATTACCTATAAAATGTAAACGGACACAATTTAATGAAAGGAAATTCCAGTTTGATCTCTAGACTATGACAGAGAATATATTGACAAATAGTTTACCTTAGCGACTCATTTATGTTTACTAGGCACCAAGGGCGGAACCAGGAATTTTTTTCAGGGGGTGCAAAAATTATATCGAATTTACCAAATTTTTTATTAAAATAATAATAAAAATAAAGTGCACTTATAAAGCATACAAAAAGTATTATTAAGTTTCACGAGAGTCATTAAAGACTCTTTACAAGTACAACACAAAATATTTCCATTGCCTTAATATTTCACTTTTGTTGCCAATATTATTAGTATTTTTTCCTTAATTAGTACTTCTAAACGTGCTTGTACATTTCTACAAAATTGATACATAATAATAAGGTGCTCATTTAGAGTGGCCAAAATTGACACCTAACAAAATTGACATCTAAGGTGGCCAAAATTCACAGAAAACTGTCATTAGTTAGACATCAATATAAGGTATTTAGTATAAAATGAAATAAGTTTTTTTCTTTCTTTCTTTGTCTATTTTGCACCATTGTACAAATTATTAGAAGCAGTATTGGATCAAGCAAGAAATGATAAAAATTTGAGCCTCACACTAATTTGTGTCACTCAATGTCCAGTGTGAAAGGGCATACGAACATTTGCAGCAGCCGCAGCAGGTCAAGCAGCCAGTAGGGATCGTCGGCGTCGGCGTCGGCGCGGCGTCAAGTACTGCAGCAGGTCAAGCAGCCAACCTGAGCGCGGTCGCCGGCAGGATGAGGCGGTGAACTGAAGGGCCAGATCTGGTGACTGGTCGCTGGTCGGACGGAGTAGCCGACAGTCAAAGTCTCGTTGTCGGTGCGGTGGTTGGCCGTTCTTCAAGAGTTCAAGATCTGGTATCCGTCGTCCCCTTGTCGAAGATCTACTGTCTGAAGGTGTACATCAAGGTGGGTTGAGATAGCGTCGCGGACTCGCGAGCAATGGCCAGATCCCGTCGCCGGTCAGAGTGGCTCAGTCCACTGTCCACCATCCACCGGTGAGAGAGAGAGTGCCGATTGTGGGTCTGGATTGGGGAACGGCGTCTCGGCGATTCCCGATAACCAAATTTTTTTTTTTTTCAGAAGTCAGGGGGTGCTTCAGCCCCCCATTGTCACCATGTAGGTCCGCCCCTGCTAGGCACTTGATTGACCATAACATTCTCCAACAGGCATAAAAGAGATTAACGCCATCAAGACAAACAAAAGAGCAGATTAAAATCATCATTAATTATGTCCAACTTCCCCAGCTATCTAACCCAAAACATTTTACTTTTAGATGATATGCTGAACCAAACATGGAAAGAACCAAAAACTAGAGAGTAGGTACATATAGTACTTGCCTTCTTGGATAAAGACAAACATCAAAAAAGAATGAGGCAAGTCAATCATCTTTACACCAACCAAAACGTCACAAAAAACCTTATGCTCCGAATTCCCAAGGACGAAACATCAGTTTCAATAGGCAAGCAAATTAATTGCAAAAGCAAAGATTTGTCCATTGCCGAAAGTGAATATATTTTCAACATTGTTTAATTGTAAGAACCTAAAATTGGACAATATGTCCTAGAGACACAGAGTCACAAGTACAAAGGTACACTTTCAGAAGGTTGACTTGTAAAGTATTTACTATAAATGTATGTCCGCAAATTAATAGCCATATTTTCTTGTACTTAAGGCTAAAGTGAGCCCCAAGAAACTGTACTCGTTATAGGATTAATCAACATTAATGTCAAAGCCCATCAAGGGGTATTACCACTTGATCCAGAGCATAACTGACAACCTTTGTAACTGCAATGGGTGATTCAGATAAATGGCGCTTAGCGAGCATGAATTTATACGAATAACCCACTAATCCACTGCTACTTCATATCAAGCACTTGAAGGTAAAAATACGATCTATTATCAGGGTTTGCCATAATCCTCGACGCATACTAAAAGAAAACTAACATTTTGCAATATTCCATCATGACACTCAAAAAAAGTTTGAAAATTCGCAATTTTGCCCCACAAGCATTCGATACTTATGTATTAGTTGTTTCCCACGGTGTTTCACAACTATCAATATTTAAAACAAAACTTCGGAGAAAGCCCAGAGGTTCTTAACGCGTGCCCATAGATATCCAAGGAGTGCTTGGGTGTCAAACCCGAAACCTTGACCCACAAGAGGTGACCGTGCTTCCTAGCATTTCGTGTACCTCCTACGGTCAACTAGCAGACTTCTCCTTAAGTTACACCGACATCTGCCTTTTAGGTTATAACTACCACAAATGCTACAAATTGCTCGATAATTTTATTCCTTCTGAGCAAGTTCTACTTAAAATTTTTGGAATATTTCCAAGAGGGGCAGATGATTAGCAATAGACATTAGTTAATCACACAGAAACTGTAACGTTCTTTGGTGAATGAACAACCACTTGTGAAAAGTAAGAAAAAAGGAGGGAGGTGGCACTCCTCAGAAGAACAATGTCCATCCAGCTTTTATCACTTAATTGACTAAAATTAAAAAGCCAACTCGTTACAATCTACTTAATCTGACCTATGCCTAACCATCAACATACGACATAAGTTTTGTTGTGCGGTTGAATTCCTCTAAAGACGCTTCTTGAAAAAATACCTTGTCATGTATTCCTCTTGATATCCTATGAGCTGCTTGTCCTGTTGTTCTATCTGCTTGTTTGCTTTCTTCAATCACCCCCTGATTTGCATACAAGACGAATTTTAAAGAGAAGAATTCACAAATACTCAGCATTGGTACAAGAAGATGTATTGATAAATAACTTACCCCATCTCCGCCAGCCTTCCTACTTGTAGTAGCAGTGAATTATGTCCCATTCATACCACCATAGGTGACTTTGCGAAAGCTGAAAGTGTGGGGCTGTGTCCTTTCCACCTTATTCTGGGCATCCTATGCTGCACATTTTTGCTCTTCACCTCTGACAACCAAACACAGCAAGCGTCATCAACAAGTGAAGCTTACACAAGTTTCGCATGGAGCTCTCAAATATATACTAAGCTGAACAACAAGAACCTAATTTACCACTAGATCGGGTGCCCAACCACTGGATCATTGTTTGATTGTATATTCTTCCTATTCTTAGCACCTGTACCATGGCCTTCCTCTTCCTCCACTTCTCCTTCATCATCAGTGTCAAGTTCCTCAATAACTGGTCTGTCTGTTCTACTGGCCCTCGGTGGATCATGGAAAGGACTACTCGAATTAGTCATGCCGGAGCCAAAGATACTTCCAAAAGGACGAGAGAAAAATGGGTCATCAAATGCGTCCCTTCCTCCCAAATGCTAGACATCATGCTCCTCTGGGATCCAAAACCATCAGACAGTCCACCTGAACGGATAGAATCAGTTGTTCCTTCTCTTCCCCTCTGCATTCTCTATGCACTAGTCCCAGTAAGCTCCAAACGGCGCTATCCAAAACCATAGTCATATTAGCCACATATATACAAACATTTACAAATATGAACAAATGGGCAAAGAAGTATTCACGATATTATATATAAATAGACGACTCTATACATCAGGCCCAGGCACAACACTCTGTACTGTAATGTATGAACTGTAATCAGAGGCAGAGCCACCTCCAAATTCGGGGGTCAAAAAGTTTTATAAAACGTTCTTGATCCAACTTTCGATTCACTCGTGGGATCAGGGCTTCTTCGCTTTGCATCGAATTAAACCACATGCTAGATAATATAATATATTTCTAAGTATCGATTGAGTTAGCAAAGGAATCATTACTGCAGGGCATAGAGGGAGAGGTCATAAGCGTCAGTAGCTGGTCCGAGAGGATGACCAGCCAATTTTGATTTTTGGAAAGTTTCATGATGTATGGGGCTTACGCGGCGGTTGGAACAATTTTTTTTTTTTATTAATTCCTTGGAATTTCTTTTAGGCTTTTGTCTACTGAGGCTTCGAATCCCTGACATGATTCCAATCGAAAAGGTTCTATAGGAACTGGACAATCCTCTTTGGTCAAAAACTTGTTCCTTGTTTTTCTTTTTCAGTTCAATCAACCTATTGATATTGGAAGACCCAACAGATTCTTCCAATAGATTTTCTTATTTTTATTTTAGATAGCAGGGAGCAAAGGGGCAGCATGTGCCCACCTGCCTCTTCTTGAAGCTCCCTTCATTTTACGGATTGTACACTTTTTGGATGATAGTGCCACCACCTCTCGTGTCTACTTTGACAAACTTTGGGCCTTCAGAATTTTCAGTGGAAGTTAGAATAGAGAAGAAAAAAGAACCCTCACTACCGTGTAAAAGGTCTCATATTCCTATTACTAAATGCATTGACGGCAACAACTGTTTCTGTCACTTAACTATTTCATTAAGTGCCCAGTTGGAGCAAATTTTCTCACTTAACTATTTCATTGATTAGAATACGATCATCAAGCTCGTGAATCGTTCATTCTAAACTCTGAGTTGATGGATTCACAGCACGACAGACAACGTAGCCTCCAACTCAGTTTCTAGGGACCGAAGAACATGTAGACGAATTTAAAAACAAGCTCACAATACATATGGATCACTTCATTAATCTACATGTGGAGCTAACACCACTCCCACTAACCCTTATACAAATTCTTCTTGGATATGGGTTACACTTAACGCTGACAAGCTACACCATCAACAGGAAAATAGGGATTAAAGCACTCGTATCACAGACCTCAACAAACAGAAAGGAAACCAAAAAACAGACAAGTGGAAGGATTGATTTACCGGACTATACCGTCTTCTTATGGATAACCATAAAATCTCAGACGCTTAAGATTGTATTCATAAACAATCATAAGAACTCGAAAACGAATGAAAATCAAGAATATGTGTTCTTAGATACGAAATGATGCGACTCCCCCTCATCCGACTAATTAAAGATCAGCTCACGCACACGCGCGAAGACACATACACACACAAAGCCAAAAAAAAAGTGAAACTAGAATCTTGGATGAGATGGTGGATTGTAGGTCTCTTAAGAGGAGAGGAAGGAGGAAGGAGGTATATACATATATATATATATATATATATATATATATATATATATATATATATATGAGAGGGATGTGTGAGAAGGTGACACGTGTCTGTGCGTTCGAAATTTCATTGGCTCGAAAAGACGGTCTGACATGAATCCGGTAGGCGAGCCTAGAGCCTTCTCTTATTTGGTGGGGCGAAGCGGATCCGGATCCTCTGCCGTTAATTGGGTTACCGCAGAGGTGCTGTGGCCCCAGTCACGGCCGTTGGATCAAAATAAGTGGAGGGCAACGGATGAGATGAAGTCACGTCACCGGACACATTGAAGCGGGTCATTTACTCTCCAAACCAAACACACTCTCTCTCCAAATTCCCATAGCCCATTCACTCTCCTTCTACCGGCGATATACGGCGACGGCACATCGTTTGGTGAACCGGCCGGAGACGCGAACCACCGATCCACCTTCCGGCGAAACGACGACGCCGAAACCGCATATCTAACAATCTCAGCCAAACACTCTCTCTCCAAACTCCCACAGCACCTCTGCCTCCTTCGGCCGTGCGCGACTCCTAGCACTATTTTCGGTGATAGACGGCGACGCACTCTCTCTCCAAACTCCCACAGCACCTCTGCCTCCTTCGGCCGCAGGCGTAAACCAGCACTATTTTCGGCGATAGACGGCGACGGCGCGTCGTTTGGTGAACCGGCCGGAGACGCGCACCACCGATCCACCTTCCGGCCAAACGACGACGCCGGCAGCAACGAAGTAACAATTTGATCCACAATTCCCGGCGACGGCGCATCCGAAATGTTAAGCGTAAGATCTTGTACTGATTCTGTTGTTGCTTCATGTCCTCTCTCTTTCTCTGTAAAGATGGAAGATGTTCTCAGCTTTGTCCTCTTGTCTTCTCTCTTGCTGCTGTTTCCATATTTAGCTTCACTTCCATTATGCACTAACATGAGTGAGCATACCTCTCTCTAACACCTCCCGAGCCCCACACCCCAAAATGCACACCCACTTCGTATTATGAAGTTATTTTGCTGAATTTTGCTTCACTTGTTTGAATTAGGGGCACCTGCAATACCAAAGAAGCCTCTTGCATTCTGTCCATACAATGGAAGTGTCTGTTGTGACTCAGCCAAAGATTTGCAACTGCCGAAGCAATTTGAAGCAATGAATATATCTGATGCAGCCTGTGCTTCTGCCTTGAAATCAATCCTCTGTGCTGTAAGTTGTTGTCATATTTTTTATAATGCTGAAATATCTGTCATGGCTTGGACTTCAAATGTTGCTGGTAGCAAATACCCTTCCCTTTCACCTACTGGACAATCCTATAGCATTTCATGAGTTAATCCAATTCTTTTCTTCGATGGTTGTTCCTATTTTTGTAGATCATCTAATAGAACTCTCCACCATGCCCAAACCTACTTCGGTAGTGTATTTTAGCCATTCGAGTAGATTCATTCCATAAATTGTTATATGCCTAGCTGCCCACTTCTTAGTTATCTTAAGGAATCATTATGATAATCAGTGCATTTAATGCCATCAGCTTATTTTTTATTGGACATAATCTCACTGACCATATCTTTGAAACTGCTGTGACCAGAGGTGGGTTAGAATTGTAAATTGTTTGCCACTTCCAGACAACTTTGCTCAGCAGTCAAAAAGGCTTAACAAAACTGACCCAACTTTTGTATTTACTAATGTTATGAGGCTGCATCAGTGCTTACCTTCCTAACCACTCACATCCACTGAGATTTTTTGTACAAGTCAACCCAATTCTACGCTTGGGGCGACTTTTAGTGCCAAACTCCATATGTTCACTTATTATCTTTGGTTTCTAGTTGAGTGCATTGATCCCATGGAACTCAACTTTTCAAATGTGAGAGTTCTTTTTGTTGAAAAAGGCCATCACGGGTGAAAGTTTCAATAGCTTCTGGAAGCCTGGTTATTTGAGCTTTGCCACTTTTTGGTCCAGAATTATCATTAAGCAGAATGCTGAGCTCTGTTTTGAGGAAAGATCTTGTACTGATTCTGTTGTTGCTTCTTGTCCTCTCTCTTTCTCTGTAAAGATGGGGCAGATTTTGTGTTCTTTGATTGGGGCTTATAGGGCTTTTGGAAGCTAATGCTAATGTGCCTTGCCAACAACATCAAGGGTATATACAGAATAATCATCAGGGATAGCTGTGTGCCTTGCCAACAACGTCAAGCGTCTCCGAATCATCTTTTCTTTCTCTTCCGTTACTCAGCTGCCATCTAGAAGATTGTGCTTGCTCGTAACCAATTCTTATTTGCTTCAAGGTCATGACTCATGAGAGACTGGACTGGCTCAATGTGCTCAAGATTATAGTGGTCAACTTTTCTAGCTCGACGTAGAAGACTTGCAATGGCTGCTACGTACTGCTTAGCACATTGGAATCTCTGTGTTTGATGTGTTTTAGTGCATTCTTAGCTAGTTCCTTTTTTATTAGGTTGTATTTTGTGTTGAGATTAAGCTATGTATACTGAGCCTTTTCTCCTGAATTGTCTAGTATTACCTTTTTCCTAAAAGATTGTGATATGGATATGGATACATTTTGTATAGTTGTATCACTAGTAGTGAAAATGAAATGTTACAAAAGTTCTTCTTAGTTCAGTCACTGTTGTTCTACTTGACTATTTTTTATTCTAAAGATAACACATAAAGAACACTTTTTAATTCTCGCAAATTAGTGAGTACAGTATAACTACTTGGCCTGTTTAGTTGCAGTTTATATTTGGCCTTTGCTAGGCAAATGTGCTGTGTTGTGCTGTGATATTAAGCCAAGCAGCTTTGTGTGCTGTGTTGTGCTGTGATATTAAGCCAAGCAGCTTTGAAGCTTTTGATGTGTTTTTATCAGCTTCCCAGTACTTGCAGATCTCTCTGTTTCACATCAAAGGTTGCTATGTTATTAGGCAACCTTTGATGTAATATAGCATACCATCTCAGCATTTACTTCCACTGTCCAGTTCCTTTTGCACAAGTAAAAAAGCCCCCCCCCCCCCCCCCAGGATAGTCTTCAACTACAGCTTGGATATCCATTCAAAACAAAATAATCCCTTGGATATCCATTCAAAACAAAATAATCCCCTTGTTTAGGCATGTAACAACTTAGATATCCATTTAAAACAAAATAATCTCCCATACTTTAGGCATGCAAGAGTTCTAAAATAGATAATGCTACATAGGCCCTATCACGAACAACTTTCATTTGAAAATATAGCTTCCAAGTGTCGTCGAGGCTTGACTTGAAAGCACGTTGAAGTCTCCAAATACTCTTTTGTCGTCGGATTGGATATGGTTTGAACCAAGCACGTTAAACTCCCCCATTACTTTCTTGCTATTGAATTGGGCACGGTTTGAACCTTGAGACAAACTTGACAACAAATTGTCATCCAAGCCGGCCTACATAGAAAAAATAGAAAGATGAAGAGAAGTATATAAAAGTTGGCACCCAAAGACGACTAAAACATAATGTAAAAAATGGTACGCTTACGCTTAACATTTCGGTAAAACTTGGCCGATACATGTCTTTTTCAACATTGTCATGATCAAAGTTACTCCAAGTAGATGCTTCAGACGGCTCCAAGCACTATATAAACACGCATTAGAATTGGCAAAATTAAAAGTTCTTATCAAAATAAAAAACGTATGCATATATTTACGGTATTAGAATACCTCATGAGGTAGCGATGGATCTTGATTTTCCTTGTCATTATTTGGACATCCCAATGAGTTGGTCATCATTTGTTTCCTCTTCCTTGGTTGCTTTTCTACCCAACTTTTATGCCGTTTACTTCCTCCTTTTTGTGGACCATCTCTTTTTTTTATGCCTTTCACATTCCCAACAAGACTTTCAATGGCATTCTTATCTACACCTTTATTACCAATAGGTTCACAACCATGATCCATACATTCAAAATGCTTCTTCTTAAGCTCCTCAATTTCTTTATCCAATTCTTTCATCCTAGATTTGTAGAGGAGGTACCCATCCTTAAATTCAGAAGCTTTATGTGCCAATCTAACCGCATCGGGCCAAAGCTCTCTATACCGGTCACTTAAATCCAAACCTTCACTCCGATGAATATCTAGGCCATCATTCTCTAATGCACAACCATCTCTTGCTCCTCTTGTCCACCTCTTGAGAATATATGTCTCGGGAATATATTTAACGCCAAGCACATCAAGAACCTTCAATGCATGCCCACAAAGTATCCCAACCGTTTCAAATTCTCTACAACTACATGACAATGTTGCTTTCTCTTCATCATGTGTCACAACGTACTCTCCCTCCTCATCACAAGAAACAATCAAATATTCTTCCAACCTACCTTTATCTTGTTTGTTTCCAACAAGAGCTAGTAAACTTTTCTCCCATTGTTTTTGAAATAACTCAAATATCTTTGGAGTGTAAATTTTTCCCGCTTGCTTTAATAAAGGCAAACAAGAAACTTTTACCCTAGGCATCTTTTCTTTCGCATTGTACTCCGCTTCTACCTCTCGGTATCTTTTTTCACTTACAACCATGGCAAATAGCTTGAAAAAAGTAGGGATGTCAAGTTTAGATTTCAATGACTTCTTTAATTTAGCATTCATGCTCTCGCTAAGTTGTGTACTTCGCACCCCCAAAGTAACCGTTGTTTTCATGTAACATCTAGCCCACTTTTCCTTCAAAGCATAAGTTCTCTCTAACCAACTATTTCCACGTACTTTGTAATTTTTAAGCAATGCCTCCCACTCCTTTTCAAATTTGGTCACATCCTCGAATTCAAACATTAAGGCTTTAAAATCACTCAAAAAACATGAATCATCCTTCATCAAATTGCCAAGATGTTTAATAGCATTTTGGATAATATGAAAAGTACACAAACTATGTCGTACCTCCGGCATCACAACATGTATCGCATTTCCCATTGCTATATCTTGATCGGTGAAGATTGTAGTAGGCTTCTTAAATTTATGTGCCTCCAAAAATGTATTAAAAACCCAATCAAACGACACTTGTGTCTCGTCGTATAACAAAGAAGCTCCAAAGATGACTTGTTCTCTATAGTGATTAAACCCAATAAACACTCCAAGCGGTCTATGATCTTTATTGGTGGCAAATGTAGTGTCAAATGTCACCAAAAAGTTCGTAGTCCATGCGCATCCTTCCATCCGCCCAAAAGATATTAGTAATTTGCTCCTCATTATCCAATTGAAATGCATTAAAGAATGACGGATCTTGAGATGCTTGATTTTTAAAACTCATCAACAAACTTCCCACTTCTCCAAATTGCAACCCTCTTTCTCTTTTGATCCGAAGGTAATTTTTTTGATCTAGCGGAAGGAATCCAATGTGTTCCATTCCCCCGGATTTCACACCAAACAAATCAAAAGCCTTCTTTTGTGTAAGCCCAGCATCATATGCCAAATCAACTTCTACGGCTTGACTTTCGGTTATATTTCTTTGACTTCGCAAAAGATGAACACATATTGGAGCGTGAAGATCATGATTATGCTCTCCATTAAAGTCTGAAAGATGATACTTACATTTCTTTCTATCATATATAATTTTCATCCTTACAAGACAACCCATTCTTGTTTCCGCTCTAGGACCTTTAGACAAATGATCACGTTTATCAATCTCTCGAAAACCCTCTTTGTTGCACACAAATTTTTCAGAGGTTACAATTTCATCTTTTTGACTTTTGTTTGAATAATCCTTGCGCACGCCAAAACCCATTTTCCCTCCATAGTCCACCCAAAATTTCCATGCCTCATCCCGGCTATCGAATTCCATACCATTTTTAGGTATCCAATCATCTAATCTGCATTTGGATAGAAGTTCATTACTTCATGCTTTAAGAAGTTTACTACGTAATCATAACAACTTACATACATTTCACTATATTAAACTCCATGAAGAATATGCATTTCCAGTAAGTTACTAAAAAAGGGAAACAAACAATTGCTCATATCATTCTAATCTAATCCTTGAAGTAGTGTAGCTGAGAACTCTAAAGAGAAGAAGGTCGCTACCTAACAACCAGTCTGTCTAAACTTGGGATGAATAGGTTAAGGGTGTGGACCTCCAAGTTTCCAGTAAGTTACTGGAAAAAGGGAAACTAACAAGTGCTCAAATTTTCATTAATTTACTGAAATAAGGAGACATTATGCTAATTAAGTAAGAGAAACTGAACAGCAAACATAAGTAGCGTTGCAGGTTAAATAGCATAAGTCAATATAAAAGCAAACATAAACAGCAAACTCATTCTAATGTTTGTTGTTCATGTTTGCAGGTTAATCAGTTTCTAAACATGAGAACAGCAAACATGAGTAGAGATAACAAATCAGGCAAAGTCCTTAAATCAATAAAATAACACTCACAATACATAAATTAAATATTGATAATGTCCAATTTGAGAGTTGCAGGTTATGAACTCCCATTAATGTGTTCACCAAACAAGGAGACAATAATTTTCTCTTTAAGTGAAAGTTATGAAACGTGAACAAAAATGCAGACCATGGTATTAGCAAATCATAGGTAGTTTTCAACACCAAAATTGAAGGCAGTGACCCAACACACTGCCTCACAAACTCCAGGAAAGCCGTTCATTAGTTCCATCATCAATCATTCTTCCAATCAGTTCCTCCACCAAGCACTTCTGTACATTTTCAGAATTGATAACAACATACATTGTGGTGGCCGAAGGTGTTGACGAGAAAGGGTCTTCCATGGTATGTAGACCGATTGGAGGAGATGTACTGAACGAGTGGAAATCCCGGATCTCTGTTTGACAGCAGGCTTTTATACGCCGTGAATCATCTGCATCAAAAACTCCAACTCTCTCTTCAAATTCTCACGTGCAGCTTGAGCAGCAGAAGAGGCAGATGCTGGGCCACCTTGATCAGGAGAGGATGCAGATACTGGGCCAGCTCGGGAAGTGTTAGAGAGAGGTATGCTCACTCATGTTAGTGCATAATGGAAGTGAAGCTGAATATGGAAACAGCAGCAAGAGAGAAGACAAGAGGACAAAGCTGAGAACATCTTCCATCTTTACAGAGAAAGAGAGAGGACAAGAAGCAACAACAGAATCAGTACAAGATCTTACGCTTAACATTTTGGATGCGCCGTTGCCGGGATTTGTAGGGGCTCCTGCCGCCGGCCGGGATTTGTAGGAGAGAGAGACTGGATGCGCCGTCGCCAGGAATTGTGGATCAGATTGTTACTTCGTTGCTGCCGGCGTCGTCGTTTGGCCGGAAGGTGGATCGGTGGTGCGCGTCTCCGGCCGGTTCACCAAACGATGCGCCGTCGCCGTCTATCGCCGGAAATAGTGCTGGTTTACGCCGGCGGCCGAAGGAGGCAGAGGTGCTGTGGGAGTTTGGAGAGAGAGTGTGTCGCCGTCTATCGCCAGAAATAGTGCATGGAGTCGCGCACGGCCGAAGGAGGCAGAGGTGCTGTGGGAGTTTGGAGAGAGAGTGTTTGGCTGAGATTGTTGGATATGCGGTTCCGGCGGCGTCGTTTCGCCGAAAAGTGGATCGGTGGTTCGCGTCTCCGGCCGGTTCACCAAACGATATGCCGTCGCCGTATATCGCCGGCAGAAGGAGAGTGAATGGGCTGTGGGAGTTTGGAGAGAGAGTGTGTGTTTGGTTTGGAGAGTAAATGACCCGCTTCAATGTGTCCGGTGACGTGGCTTCATCTCATCCGTTGCCCTCCACTTATTTTGATCCAACGGCCGTGACTGGGGCCACATCACCTCTGCGGTAACCCTACTCACGGCAGAGGATCCGGATCCGGGGCGAAGCCTAGAGCCTTCCGTTATTTGCTCGGGTGGTCAGACTTGGTAGGGTTATTTTGCCATTTTTTTTCCTAGAATAATCAAAATTGTGTTATATGAACCGATATTCGAATTCGAAATTATGAAGTTATTCTTTTAGAGTCTTTGTCACTTCACTCACCCCTTTGGAGTTACTTAAAAGTGTTAATTTATTTAGAAGAGTTAACGATACTCGGCACCTTAAAATTATACACAGCTACATTAAACTAAGGTAGCGTTTGGTCACACTTTCAGTTTTGATTTTCTATTTCTAAAAAATAAAAGTCAAAAACAGTTTAAGTTTTTTTTTTTACAAAAAACAAATGGGTGTTTGACTACCCAAATTTTATTTTGAGTTTTTTTATTCTTTTGGGTGTTTGATTACTCAATTTTTATTTTGAGTTTTTCTTTTGTGGTGGCGTTGTTAGGGTGTTGCGGAGGCCGACGGTGGTGGTCGCGGGCCACCGACAGTCGCTGGTGGTGGCTGCCAACCGCCGGCAATGGTCGCCAACAGTGGCCATCAACCGCGGGGGGCCGCAGGCAGTGGCTGTCGACCACCGACGATGGACAGTGGCTGTGGGCGGTAGCTGTCGGCGGTAGGAGGATGGTGGTCTCAAAATAAAAATCTAAACTCATTTTTGAAATTTTTAAAAATGACCGTGGTTTAAAAATTGATTTTTTAAACTGAAGAGAAAAAAAAAAACCAAAACTGTACGCCAAACGCATTATTTTCTCCAATTTATAAAATTGAAAAAATAAACTAACGGAGGCTAAGTTATACTGACTTTTGTGTTTTGTAATAATTTTACACAACCCACTAAAGGAACCGTGAAGAAAAGTTAAGCCAACTTGCAATTCAGTGATCTTCTTCTTCTTCAATACCAGCGATTCATTGTTTTTGTAATATGCGTGCGTGCGTGTGTGTGCGTGTGTATCTAGTTTGATCTTCTTTGGTGAAGCTGATACGATGTTGTGGGGGTTGTTGGAGGGAGCCATGTGCATATTGGCTATTCTAGACACAGGCGCCATCGAGCAACTGCAGGAGGGGGCCGTCGCAGGTGTGGTGGTGGTGGTGAACCGGTTTCAACAGATCTAGAATGTGGTGGGGTTGGATAATTTTTATGCTATAATGGGTATTATCATCCTTTTAATAATTTTTTACGAAAAAATAAAAATGTGTAGCTTAGTGCAATTTCAGTAATTACGCTTAGCTATGTATGATAAACGAAAATCTCAAGGTTTGCAAAGCATAATTAACTCTAATCAGAAAGGAAAAACTTTTGTCTCTAATTTGGTTGCCAAGAACCACCCCCATAATGATGAGTGATGATTCTTACTCAGATTTTTAACTACTGATGTTAAAAAAATGTCGTTAAAAATGATCACTAAATATATCTGTAAGAATGTTACTAGATATCAAACGAAAATTAAAGAAATTGTTGGCTATTTTTGTGATTCAATTTGCAGCTAAAATCTTTTCAAAAAGGAATTGTTATATATCTACTTTTGTTATCATTAAAAATATTCTTACTTACGGTTATTAACTAAAAAACGACAAAGATACGAGTGGAATAGCATCGTGAAGGGAGATACCTCTCTGCACCATAAAATATTGAAAGTACGAGAGAAGCCAATCGCATGTTCATTTCTTGAGCTTGAGATCGTTGAGCAAAGTTCTCATGCTACAAGTGAAATCTTGTTGACGACCAAAAGCAAAATAAATCGACACATAGGCATAAGGTATTAACAAAAACGACTTTGATGCAAGTAATAATGACGACATGGTGTACGTAATAGATAGAATGAGACAATATTAAGACCTATATTTTCTGATTTTTTTCAAATCTTTCCGTCTCTTTAAATCTTAATCATGCATTACGCCATATCATTTTTAACTATCGACGCTACGCTAAAGATTTTCTCGCTTTTGACACAGGCATGTAAGTTATAATGCTTGCCTCGCTTGTAAGGCCTGTGAGAAATTTTTAAACTTTGTTTTCCGAGGAGTTGGCTTAGTTACATGCATGGGTTTCTAGCTTCCTTATCTGTTGATTTGCTACCTGGACATGTCCATCTGATTTCAGGAGCATTCCCTGTGAATCCCTGCATGTGCGAAAGTTTTTCTAGCTCCCAGAGGCAACATTTGACATTGCAGATATGCTCCCACGGATCAGCTGTTGCAAATGCTGCAGTTAGCGCTCTTCTTCTGGTAAGAATCCTCTGTTAGCACCCACATATCGAAACGACGCAATACCAATTGCAGAGAGGACTCTCGACTGCTTCGCGTCTTGACCGCGCTTGCTCGCGTCTAAGGATACACGCAAAACTCGGAATAAGTAGGACACTCTGCTGCTGCATCAAGGTCATAACTGCCCCCCACAGGAGGGTTGTTCTTGCTTGTTTGTGACACTTATAGACTTCTAAGTTAGGATGCAGATGACTATTTTAAAACCGATGATCACGCTGCTGACAGCGTTTATGATGCTGCGCTACTGATCAAAATTATCTAACAGAGGAACTGAGCTCAGATAGGTTGGCGTTCTTTACAGCCAGCCCTACACGAGGAAAGAACGCTTCTTTCCTCACCTTAAGATTGGTTTTCGTTCATAGATCGATTCCCTGTTTTCGTGTGAATAGAACAAGCAAAGACATAACCACCAACTACCAATATACCTGTTTGAATCCATTGTACAGAAACAATTCACAGAGAAATACTAGTACTAAGATGTGAGACAAGGGCCTTAAAAAGCCAGAAGAATTAGCAGATATATTATTAGTTCCGAAATAAATGTCACAAACATACACAATCGCAACGCGTGGGATACAAAGCCTACAAGGCAACTTGCCAGGATTAATGAGTTATCTACACTTTTTGTGACATAGAGCCTAGGTAACCTCACCACCCCCCACCTCATGAAAATTTTGCATGACTTGCCGCCTTCACATTCTTTGGCCCTGAACGCCTTATCCTACGCTACCAGAATTTCCCAACTAGCTAATGAAACCACACATTGCCAAAGTCAGCATACCATACTCCAGGAGCCGCTCCATGCTTAATTCAGTCTCTCTCTCTCTCTCTCTCTCTCTCGACTATGTAGTAATACTCTGTAAGTTGCAGATGGGTGTAGATGAATCTGAGACAACTTAGACAAAGATTTTGTGGGGAAATCCGGCTGTTACAAGATTAAAGAACCAAGATTCAGTGTGTCCCTTAGAACTCTTGGGCATCCAACTCGGGCTTCGATGGATACTCAAGACCCTGGAGGGCAGGCATCCTTCGTAAATCTTCCTCTGAATAAGCAGGGATAAACCAGTAACCCTTGTCCATCCCAAACACCTGAGCACAACCAAATCTTATGAGTGACCAACACTATGGCCAAATATTACAAATGCTACACAAACATGTCAAAGCTAACCATGATTGCACTGTATGTGAATCACACTGCTTTAGAACTCGAAAGAAAGCAATATATATATATATATATATATATAGATTGGCATCTTCCTAACTAATACAAGAAAAATTGAGGATCATTTCAAGAAACCCTTGGTATAACTACTCAACCAAGAACAATCTCCGGACATACTTTATGTGGCAATTATAATCATGGAGAGACTATGTTTTATCCCAACATGATGAGAGTAGATACATTATGATCATTCAGGTAATTTTTAAGCTCACTGAGTAAATTGATCTAACCAGCCAAACTTTTCATCAGCTTGCATACTTTTTGTATGAGGGCAAACTCAGAAGATACCATGCATATCACACTTGAAGATAATAATGTGCGAGAGAATGATACAAGGCCTCATCCAAAATGCAATTCTTCCAGATACATGTATGCGCACCACTTGAGAAGTTTCAGGAAACAGCTGGAGGTATATGAAATTCTCTCTCAAATAAAAATTTGTATCCCATCTCATAAGTTAATTTCTTCCTCACAATCTCAACAAAATTCTTTTGGGCTCCGTTTTAACTTCATAGACTTTCCTTGAACAAATTACAAATCACTCATTGGTCCAAGTTGAAAGAGATTATATCATTGAGACAACATGCGATCTTGAGCAAATGACCTCTTAACTTAAAATGTATTTGCTACTCCTCTCCTACTGCGTCATCTAACTTAAAAACTCTGACAAAAATCAGGCATAAGCTGCTACTCCATTGATTGAATCTCCAATCCCGCGTTCAGTTCTACTCTGACTCCTTTCCTCATAATAACTGCTTCAAGGTTATAAAGGATTGATAATTTTTAATGGCAGGAAGGTTTAGAAGTTTCTATCTCCACAATTCCACCCCAGTTTGGCCAATCAGTTCCTCATAAAGGGACTGCTTAAGTACAAGAACAGGGCAATAACAAGACATAGGCCCGACCACTTGAAATGTCATAATTGCCCATGAGTCAATATATGATGCCGGATGTTAAAAAAGCCTATGCCTCAAAGATTGACCCTTGACAGTAGTGCCTGAGGAATCATGGTTAGAAAGACGGTATAGTTTGACCATACTCAGAATTACTATTCTACTGACTACTGAGCACATAAAGATACATAATTGCTAATCTAGATAGAACTCTTCTATAACCAAGTGACAGTAAGAAGCACAATTCGAGTATCCATACAGCTATATTCTAACAAAAGCAAATCATTTAAACAGCAATGAACATGCTATTTTCCGTGAAGAAAAGACAGTGACGTACATAGCCCATTTGCACTGGAGTCTTAAAACTTGGCAAGACCCCCCACAATCTTAAGAAACATCACTACATTTTCAAAAGCTTCACAAAAACTTGGGGCGATTTAAAGAATGCTGCTTAAAGATAGTTGTTTACTGACAATTGTTCTTGAGACTTTTGGGTAATGGTGGGTAACATAGTGGGTTTAAACCTCTAAAAACATCAGTGTCTGCAACCACTAGTAGAAATTAGTCGATAAACTGTCAAACAAAAAAAGATTGACAATGTCTGAGCCTTAGTTGCAGGAAACTCCTATTAAGGTGACGTTTCTCTCTCGGAAACTCGCTTTTACGATCCCAAGTTAGGAGCTCCATGGGATCTCGTCCCAAGCTAATATGGGAACTCGATCCCGTTAGCTGGATAGAGATGCATGGAACAAGTGAGAGAATACCTGAAAATCAAGCCCTTTTCAACTCAATTCCTTGTTTCTCTCCTCCTTCAAATCCTTAAAGCCTCATTGTCTGTTGTTGCTGACTATGTAAACTATACTAAACAAATGATAATACTCTTTATTCATTTATTTATTCAAGCCGCTCCCAACCTTAGATTCTTCTTGGTGCTTGCGCTTCCCCGCCCCCGTTCCCGCTCCCGCCCCCGTCCCCGCCCCCGCTTTGTGCAACTAAGGTCTGAGCATATGTGCTATTAACAGCAACCCGCGATAGCAGCATGTTATTTAGATCTCACGACAGGAAGTAGCAAACTATGGTCTACCTGTTCAAAATTTCTCTTTTTACCGAGATCGTAACGCCATTTTGGAGTGGTCTTCTTCTCATATGCCTGTACATGAGACGGTAAATAATTAACAAATCTGCCACTTCTGTTGCATCCATGAAAGGTTACATAGCTAAAGTTGAGCAAGAAAGAATACCCATGGATCAATATGACCATGCCTATTTACTAGAAACCATCAAGTTCCAAAAACAGTAAAGAAGATCAGAAGCTCTCTTTCCAAACAGAGAGAAGTGAAAGCCACGAGTACTAATAAATAAAAGTGCAACATAAAATACGCACAGGTAAAAGGCAATACCTCAATAGTCGTCGTGTTAGCAGCCACCAATGATATGTGCATAATTGAAAACCCCATAACACTCAATGCAAAAGCCAGGTTCAAGACTGTGGAAACAGAAAGAATAGTTAAATATGAATGCAGAGGCAAACAAAAGTAAGAGAGACAAACATAAGAGCTCAGTAGGCATTACCAAATGCGAGAAAAGTGGTTGCAAGAGTGCCAGGCGTTCCAGGTATCTCTTCGTCACTAAAGAACGCTATAAAATGTGGCAGTAACGATAAAGTCACAAGAGTGGTCTCAAGAAACGTGTAGAACTGCGACAACAGAAGAGTGTCATCAGTTTTCTACCAAATTTATCAACTGGATAGCCTATTACTCATTTCTTATGCTTTAGCTAAAGGATAATTATGTATAGTCGTTAGCTTCATTATATACAACTAGTACAGCCATTAGCAATAAAAGACGATGTGCTTGTTGACCACCGAGACTTCCAAACACACTCTTAGACACGAGCCACACTTCTTCAACGTGTCCATACTTTATATACACTTACAAGGGGCAGACCTAGGTATTACACCAACCCAATAAGAAAGCATTAAGGCCACTAGCAGAAAACATATTTTTACGGATAATCCAAATAGTACAGAGCTTATTGCACGGACAGAGTGTGGGAGCGGGAACGTGTACGAGGTTCCGGAGTGGCAGCGTCACTACTATTGTGGGTTTTATGGTGGGAGCGGGAGCAGGATTCCATAGCGAGGTTCAGGGGTGGGAGAGTACTAGAACTGAAGAATCCTGCAACTAAGGACAGAGCTCCCAATTAGTGAAGGTTCTAGCCACTCTGTATCAACACGAAACCCTCCACTTGACCAGATCCGAGATTTCTTTAACCGCCAGTACATAAGGAGTCTCAGTGCTTCTGATATATGCTTCGGTTGCGTTCAATCCAAAGCCTGTATAAGTTGTAGACAGGACAAGTTTGCATATTTTTTTCCCCAAGTTTTGACCTTCAAAGGTGTCAATAGCATCTCGCAGCAGATCTTGCCATCTAGCAGGGAGCTGCATACCATAGAGCACTGTCTTCCAAACCTCCTTAGTTTAGGGACAGCAGCAAAAGGGGTGGTCTCGCTCTCTGGAAACAAATTACACCAAGGGAATGCCTCAACAGCAATAATGCTCCAGCTTCAAAGGATATCTCTAGAGCAGAAACTTTCTTGCAGAATAACCATAGAATGAAGGAGCATCTTGGGACATTATCAAGGAAACCAAACCGGTATCCCTGAAAGGACTTTAGAGCCATATCACGGCCCTGTTTGTTTCACAGAAAATGCTTTCGGAAAATAGGAGTTCCTGAAAACATAGTCATGAATTTCAATTTCCGCTGTTTGGGTGTCGCACAAAATATGATACAACTACCTATACCAAAAAAAGATATGTTCTCTGTTGTTTGGGCGTCTCTGGGTGTTTGAGGGTGTGGGTGTGCACGCGCACGTGTGAGGGTGGGTGGGTGTGGATGTGGGTATTGTTTGTGTTTGGGGGGGGTGTGTCCAGGTCGGTGGGGTGTGTGTGTGTGTGTGTGTGAGAGAGAGAGAGAGAGAGAGAGAGAGGATGGATGTGGAAGGGGGGGGGGAGGGGCGTTCAGCGGTCAGGAAAATGACTTACCAATTTGATTTTAAAAATAAGTGTGATCGGAAATCATTTTCCATTGAAAAATCTTATGCGTTCACCAAACACCGGAAAATGCAAAAAACCTTTTCCGGAAATGTTTTCCGTGAAACAAACAGGGCTTATACATTGATGCTCCCTAAGCAGAGGCCATAGGAAGTTGTCACTAGGGCCATACAATATGATTCTCAACTTCAGGTTGCCTTCCAAGCCAAGAGAGCCTGGGATGGGGAAGCATCCAAGCCCCAACCACGTTAATGTAACTCACATTGGCAATTAAGGAACTAGCAGCATCACGTATAATTATAGGGCCACCGGTGGTCTTGTATCTTACGATACACGACGACACCTCCCAAAAACAATACGATGTTCCTCACGTACCTTACCTTTACCTGGATAGCACCTGTATCCCCTGTACTGCTTCTGTGTCACCACATCGTGCTGTGTCGCATAATACAGCAGATGTGCTATACTGAAAGGAATCTAAGATCTGAGTCGGTTACTAGGCCTGGATTTTGGAGGGGAAAAAAAAGAACTATTGGTTTCTTTTCAGGCCTTTTGCTCTCACAAAAGAATCGTAGAACCTCTAAAAACTGCTCTAGGGCTGTCATCTTGGCCACCCGCTCATCTCTCTCAAACAATAGATGGCAGATATAGCTGGATCCTACATATAAATTTGAAGCAGGAACTGTATAGTGACCATACCATTGAAATGGTACAAAACACCTCTAGTATTCTTCGTCTTTTGGAAATATTTTGTTCATTTTGGAAGTTCGACCTGAAGTTCTCCACCATCTGTTATTGACAAAACTTTTTGGTTGAAGCTGTACCTTCTCTCTGTCCCTCAATTTATTGCGTCTCCTTTCTTTTTGTCTTCTCTGACCTTTTTTGTGTAATGGAACTGGGTGCTCAGCACTACAAATTGATACAAAGTAATCTTTTCTCGAAAAATGTATCAGTTTTAATCTGGCGGTAAATACTCCTCTGTTCACAATATTTACTCCTTTGCTCTAGGCATGTCGTCTATTGATGCATGAATGCATATTTTGTCCTGCAGCTATTGGTTTTATGTTTCCATATGTTCTAAATTTCAAAGTTTCACGCTTGTCACAGTCTAAATGCTATTTAGAATGCTTGTGATATAATTGAACCACATCTTACGATAATGCACCATACAGAACAATGACATTTCTACACACGATATGCATCTCGATATGACAACTGTTGACATGATATCACCCGTAAGGAGTCCCTTTTATTAGGCAAGTCGACAGACATGCTTCCTTGTGGCTGCTCTATTTGGTCCTACAGTGTGCATTTCATTTCACTACCCCTCCGCAGATAAGCTCTAAGCTGTTTCTAGATCTAACAGGCCTTTGGTAGGAAGATGTTCTAACTACCTCAATGTGCCCATCATAGCTACCAAGCTCACCTATAATGACTGCAAATCTCTAATAGACTCAATTCTGCAGAAATCAGCAGCTAAACTGCAAAATGTATATACTTGGAGGCTTCAGCTAGTCGTGAAGGGGGCATGTTCGTCAGCATTTTGTTTTCCTTTTGGGGATCTTTTCATTCCTACGCTAATAGAAGTGCAATATGTATATACGCACATATCTGAATACTTAAAGTGTTCAGTGCCCATCCTACAGAATTGTTCATCTGAAATTTACAAAGTAACTTCAGTTCTTTTTGGTGAAATATACATCATCTGTCTACAAAAAGTTGTCCTCCTTTCCAGTTCGGAATGTGTACAAAAATTGTAGACTTTGAAAGTCCAGATTTTTTATTACATTTTTTCATCAATAACTCTTTGTTCTAAGCATTAAATAATGACAACTATATTGGAATATAGCAACAAACATCATTAATAAGGGTATAGATGGAAATGAAAACAATTGAAAGTGATATTAATTGCAGTCATATGTTTCTCCTAAAACAATGTGCCAACTCAAAGAGGACAATTATTTGTAAAGGGAGGGAGTATGCTACATTGTTAACCATTACATTCCTCCATCCCTAAATAAGTGTCATCTTTGACTTGACACAGTTTTGGGAGAATTGACTGCAATAAATAGTAGTCCCAATTGGTTCTATTTCCATTTCTAGTGCTATTAATAATGTTAGTTGCAGTACCAGGTGGAGTTAGGGGTGTAAATGAACTAAGTTGTTCATGAAAAACTCGTCGTTGGTTTGCTTAAAGGCTCGTTCATGTTTGTTTGCATATTAGATGAACTGAACATGAACAAACTTTTTAAGCGCGTTAACTAAACGGGCTGAGCCTGAAAAAATTTTCAATGTTCATGAGCATGTTGATGAACAGCTCATATGAATAGTTATAGTATTATCGGAGAGTGATCATATTTTTGCACATCGTGAAAATAGCTCAAAACCTAAATAGCCGCCCTAAAACTAAGGGTCTGTTTGAAATTATTTGCAGTTTTAGTTTTCAGTTTCCAAAAAAAATAAACAAAAACCAAAACCAGTTTAATTATTATTTTTTACAAAAAACAGGGTGATGTTTGATTGAAGTGTTGCTGTGTTTTTGTTTCTTTTGTTCCTTATATTTTTGTTTCTTTTATTCTATTCTCTCTGTTAAGTCAGCACTAGCCCAACATTCCTCCACCACCACCCGAAGTCACCCAGCAAACCTTCACCACCACCCATTGCCGACGACTTGGCCACCATCACGGCCTCCGACGACTTGACCTCTACCGCCGTCGACAACGAATTGGCCTCCATAGTTAGAGGCACCACTATTTACCCTTCGAACCCCAAATCTGATGGTGGTAAACTGGCGCTGGGCAAGGATCTCCACCGCCATCGACGACGACTTTGCCTCTGTAGTCAGAGGCAACATTATTGACCGTTTAAACCCCAGATCTGATAATGGTAAACTGGCAGTGGGCAAGGCCTCCACTGCCGTCAACGACGACTTTGCCTCTGGGCAAGCAATTTGACGGCTAATCATGGTGGTGGTAGCAGCGAGAGGAATTGATGGTCATGGAACAGGAATAATGGACAGTGGTGGCCTAGATATTTGGAAGGCGACGGTGGGTGGTGCCAGTGGTTATAGCCGTAAGTGGTGGTGCTCTCGTGGGGTGGGAAGGGGAGAAGAGGATGGTAACAGCCGACAGTGGTGCTGTGTTTTTTTGTGGTGGGGGTGTGGAGGGGGGATGGTGGCACATGGTGGTGCTAACAACCCGCAGTGGTGCTGTGTTTATGTGTGGTGGGGGTGTGTGGAGGGGGGATGGTGGCACATGGTGGTCATAACAACCGGTGGTGGTGCTATGTGTTCGTGGGGTGGGAGTGGGGGTGGGTGACCACCTAAAGAAATGAATTTTGTTGAAATTGGCTCATTTTGTTGCTTCTAATAGAGTTTGAAGGTCGGATCTCAAAACAAAAACCAAAATTGGGAACCCAAAACTCCAAAATAGAGTTTTCAAAAACAGTCTCGTTTTAAAAACTGGTTTTCAAAATTAAAAGGAAAAAAAATAAAAACTGTCTGTCAAACGGGTTTTTTTTTCTCCAGATTACAAAACTGAAAAAAGAAGAAAGAAAAAATCCATCAAATGCTACCTAAATAGCTCAAAGTCTAAAGGCTCGACTAAAAAACATAACTCAGTTGTTTACTATCTCTCCACACGTCAATATCTACAAACCGTATAAGCAAAAGCTCGACCTGCAATCAGAGAACATTTCTCCCACAAAACTGCGCCGATTTTCCTCAACTGCAGAAATTCTTCAATTTCTACAGTGATTTTGCTTATCAGGTCGACGGCATGGTCGCAAGCTCAACCATTCCACAAAATTCAACTTTCTCTATCTTTATTGATTCTTCTTTAGTTTTCATTTCTTCAAATGATTTTCTGGATCTGTGATTTGGGACTTGTATAGAATGTGAATGTGAGCTGTCAAACTCGAGCTCGGTTCAATCAATTAAACGAACAACCTTGCCAAGCCCGAGTTTCATGGAGCCGAGGCCTGAACGAAGTGCGGAAACTCATTTTAGGCTCTTGACGAACACGAGGTCTCGAGCATGGCAGGAGGAACACGAACCGAGCCTGAACACACCTCGGTTAGGCTCGAACTCGGTTTATATACTGCCCTATATGAAGTTACAAGCAAGTTTAAGGGGTATATAATAAAAACTGCATTAATTAGTGCATAACTTCTGAAAGTGGACAGTTACTCTGGGACAGCTAAAAGCAAAAAAGTGGACAGTTATTTAGTGATGAGGGGAATATATTGTAGCTGCCTGAGTAGGATTGCTATTTTAGCATATTTAGATAGGTACATCTTCAAGAAGATGTCCCCAAAAGAGTGATGGATTAGGCAGTCACAAGTTCCCCAAAGAATTTTAATTCTTATCACATGGCTAGTCAAGGTCGATAAGAGAAGAAAATCGATCTACATCTTTATGTTAGCTATTCATGCGTTATTGAATTTTCGAAATTCAAATTCCTTAGCATCAAAAGACTCGGTCTTTAATCCAACCTTCAAAAAAAAACAGAACCACATAATTTTTTTGCAATAGGCTTAAATCAGGAACTCCTATAAGTTCCTTCTATTTCGGAGGATAACTGAGGAGGCAATGGCAATAATTACCTTTGCTTCTACCAGATATCCAATTATATCCTAAGACAGCAATTACGGAAGGTACATATAATAATGAGCCCGATCACATTTTTCATCCCCCATTACACCCTACTAGCTTTTTCTTTGGTTTTTAAATTCAATTTTCACCTCTAAACACTTGATAGCGTGCTATTTGCATCATATATCCTGGTGTTATGCAATTCAGAAACCCAATGCTGTTGAGAAGTATCCTCAAACAGAAAGTAGCAAACTCATAAGGAACTACACAAGGAACTACCATGTCTAGCAACAAAAATGTATATAAGCATTACGGTGTTGCTCATTCCCAAGTAGTATTATAACCAGATGAATAAACTGAAGTGAGTGTAACATCAGTACTTTTAAGACAGTACTGACAGCATACCAGGAAAAGAAGAAAATACTTGTAGTTCAATGCCCCGACACAATTGACTACCCAGACACAATGATGGTCCATCTTCAGCACGCACCTCCCACCTGATATAGACAGCAAATACAGCTAATTTTCTCTGCTTTGCAGTAAGAAACAAAAATATACATGCCCAAAAAAAAAAAGCAATTTCACGGAACTCACAAACTGAACAATGATGGCAACGAGGCGGTTTTAGCTGGTTGCACTTCCGACAATACCTAATCCCCATGTTTGCTGGGTCAGCCCCCATGGCACCATATTCAGGGCCGGTCAAAGGATCAGCATCCCCTCTTTCCTCATCAACTGCAGGCCGCCAATTAGGTGGCACACCGCCCGGATCCGTAAAAACAACAGAAAAGTAACTCCATAACAGCATCACCAACTGCATAACCATTGCAAGCACTACATACTTAGCTCCACTCAACAAAGCAATTTCAGCTTCATTTCTTTTTTCTCCTTTTCTTTCTAGACAAAATTATAGCAAAAAGTTCAACAAATGGTCTTTTAAGGATCTAAAAGACCTAAATATCTAGCAAGTACTTTGGTTGATCAAAGGGTAAGATAACACAAAACTGAGTCAACTAATTGCACCAACATCAAGTATATAAAGATCTAAATTTTGACTTTTTTCCAATCTTTTGAGCTACAAGAATCACATAGAACTGTAGACACGCCATCAATTATATGGTAATAAGAAAACAACATATACAGTTACCCCAAACCAGCTGAATCATAATTACCTCAATCTTACAACATAAATTCTTACCAAAGAGGCATGCAAAACCCAAAAAATATGTGGACTCCAAACACGCTAACAAAAGCCGAGAACTTTCAGCTGTTTCTTTTTTCTCTTTTCATCTTAGATAAATTGGTGAATACTTCCGAGGATTTGAAGGAACGAATTTTCTAGCAAGCAAACTAACAGGTTCTTTGAACACAAAATTAAACAAGATTCAGAACGCAGCAAGTCAATTAATTAGCATCAACATGAGAAAGACCAAATAAAGATCACACTTTCCAGCTGAAAACTAACATAGAACAAAACTAGGCCATCATTTATAGCAGAACCAATCAAATCAAGGAAAAGCTAAATTTCCATATTTATCCGAATCTCTAAAAACACAAATCTTACCCAATATGCAATCTATATTCAACATCCACAAATTAAGTGGGATCCACAACAAGATACTAGAAAAGCTAAAAAAGGAAAACCCAAAACTAGAAACTTTGAGACGTCATTTACCAGGCAATGAAACAAGATCAACACGACAAGAGCTGTTACTGATTCAAGGCCGCCCTCGGTCAACGCGGGGCCGTAGTTGGTCAAAACGACGGCGTAATAAGTGACACCCACAACGCCGAGTACCAGCAAGATCATGATCGAGCCCAGGCCGCGCAGGGCCGTGCAGAACTTGAACACGTTCCACGCCATCACAGCTCCAGATCTGTACATAATAATCCGATAATAATAGTCCCAACAAAAACCCAGTATCTTTAACACATCAGGAACTCCTTTTACTTTTTTGTTTGGCAGAGGTTGAATAATTTAGTGAGATTGGGATGTTTTTGGGGATTAGGGTTTATGGATTCGGTCCTAGATGAGGTAGGTGGGGGAACCATCCATGCTTGGACTTTGGTCGGGGGATAGACTGAATGGTGATGGGACCTTTTCTCTTGCAGAGGAGCGGAGGAAACTGTGCCTGTGGGATTAATTGGGAAAGTTGATTTAAATGGGGTTTGGTTCACTTGGTTGGTCTAAAGTTGCAAGTTTTTAACTACTACTACTATCTAATTAGGAGAGGCTTGCTGTTTTCATGATCAAAATCTAGAAGGTCATCTTTGCTAGATGTTTACCGGACTTCTTCAGCAAGGACATCACTGATAATGTCATTTGGTACATGAAGTTCTTTATACGGTATTTAATTGTGTTCCCGTATGTATTTTTTCAAAATATCACTAGCAATGCTACTCTCGTTCAATAACATCGCTCGAAATCCACCGGTTTACAAATTCTAGTTGCATCACACCTTCATAGTCACTCATACCATCGTAACTCAAGGTGAGAATTGCGTTTACAACTAGATGCATAGTTTACCGTTCTGAAAGCACACAACATTGCACCATCATATCGAACATGAAAATCACATTTGATTTTTAGTCTCCACACGTTTTTAATCTACATGTATAATTTACCTTTCAATTGCATTTGGACCTCTTCACATATCAATGCACCTATTGTGTATGCATGTTCAACGAGTCAGGGTAGATTTGATGCATATTCACTTGGGGTGGTTTTTTACTGCAACGGTGATACCCTTGGTTATAGACGGCATTGATAATATCGTGGCGAGTGCGCATCAATTATATATACGGACGGAGATCGATGTGACCTGGCATGGGTTAATCTATAACTTTCTAGTTCTGCCTTTTTCAATAGGGAGATGTAAAAATGGAGACTAATATATTACTCTTGAGGAGACGGTGCCCTAACGTGCTCATTGAAAAGGTCGTGAACTAATAAGCAGGGGTATATATAAAAGTAAAACAAGAGGAGAAGAGGGCTTGACGGTCTTTTCACGCAAACCATCGATCCCATCAATATTTCACCCTAAAATCCATCAGACAACAGTGTTACTCCTCATACACAATATATGTTACCACTTTTTACATTCCCATATGATTGCGCACTTACAAAACTCAAGCATGAGTAGGAACATTGGACTACTATGGAAACTTGCATAACTGCTTGAAGATTTTTTGTTTTGATAGCTTAATCGAGATTCAATGAAGAATTTAAAACGAGACTAAGGTGATCTAACTTGCAATTATACTACTTTTTTGTAATTACTCATAGAAGGTTGGCTTGCACCACTTTGACCTTAGATTGACCACTATTCATGTATTGTTATGCATGGCATTTAGGCCGTACATTAAGAGTTGAACACTATGCATGTAGTTTCTTAGGCCTTTCTTAAGGTTTCAATCGTAAGTTTATGCAATACAAGGGCTCTTTGAAAATCTTGTTATTTATAATTTTCAGTTTTCAAGAAATTAAATAAAAAAATAATCCTCTCTTGAGTTTCTTTTTTTTTAAAACAGAAGTGTGGTTGGTTAATATCCCCCCGCCCTCTCCCTCCCTCTCTCTCTCTCTCTTTCACTGTTTCCTTTCAATTTTTCTCCCATACAACCTTTTCCATATTTGTTTTTTCTTTCCCTACAGAACACTTCCTGACCACTACCAATACGATCATCGAACTCACAACACCACAACCATAAATTTCCCTTCCCATAACCATGAACTTATCCACCATCAAATCCATTTATCCCCGACAAACAACATGGCACCCCACCTTCAAGTACCACATATTTTATGGTGGCGACAAGGGGTGTGGGAATTTGATGGCTGACGGTTCGGCATCCACTTCCAAATCTTGACCCCCAACATCCTAGCCTTCATGGTCATTCCCACATATATGTAGGTTGCGATGAAATGGTGAAATCAGTCGATTTAGACCCCGTCAGTGTTCCACATGGTGATGGAAGTAGGTCGTTGGTAGTGTTGGTGTTCATGATGGATGTCGTTGATGGATATGGTTGTGATGGTGAATTATTTGGCGGTAGGCATTTTGACGACTGTGGCGGTTTTATGACCGGTGGTTGGGGGTGCAGGGATGGGTATGGGGACATGGAATGGTGGCAGCAGTGAATTGAAAATGATGAAGTTGGTTATTGTTAAAATATGGATTATAAATTACTTGTAATGAAGCTTGAAAAGAAGAAACAAAAAACCTAAAATTACAAATTGAAAACAAGCTTAGATTTAGAACTAGTTCAAAGAGCCGAACAAAAGAGAAAAACATAAACAGTCAAATATTACGTAATTTTTTATTTATTTTTTATTTTTGCAATTTTTGAAATTGAACAAAAAAACTGAAATAATAAACTCTGTCATATGCTCCATAGCCCGTCAAATACTATCATATTTTAAAAGCAACCCAAAAGTGTTTTGCAATTGTTTGTTCTTAGGGCTCCGGATTGTCTGTCGTGTTGTAACTCTAGTTACATTTGTTCAATTGGATATGTCAGTTCAAAGAAGGCCATGCCATCCAAGTGAGCCAACGAGCATCTAAAAAGTGTTTGGAGACTTAACGACGTGAATGCCAAAGAAAAGACAGCAGAAACCAAAATTCAAACTCACTCACTCTCTCTCTTTCCCTGATCCATCACGAATTCGTTCTCCCTCTCTAAAATTGATATGGATTTTCGGCCTCTTCCAGAATTGCCACCGTCATAATTTAGGGGGTCGGATGTTGGAAATCCTGTTGCCAAATGGGAAAAAACAAACTTTACTCTAATTTCAATTTATTTTATGACAGAGGGAATAAATTAGAGTTTTCCTGTAAGCACTGACCCACTCATCTAACCCCAGCTAACTAGAGACATAAAGCCGTCCGGCTGTGTCATCGGCCGAGCGATTTGTCGAGAGAGAAGATCGAGGTGCCTCTCTGGACTTTATGCCAAAAATTGGGCAAAAGAAAAAAGCAAACGTACATCTTCTCCAAAAGCATTGTTTTGGACAATTTTTTAACTGATTGCTAACGTGCCATGATCTTGTAAATTGGAGTTAATCCGACGACTCCAATTAGCATCACAACATCTAGATGACATCCGATCCTCATGCATTGAGGTCAACAGTCGTTTCCGTCGAGAAAATGAAAAACTTACAGGAAAATGTCCAAATGGTCTTTAAACTATAAACGTCTCGCCATCTTAGTCCCTCAACTAATTTTTTTTACCACTGTAGTCCTTCAATTGTTTTGCTATACAATATTTTTTTATTTTTGTCAAAATATTCTCCTTTGTGACCACCACAACAAGGGCATTAGAAACATTTATCAATTCTTAAGAAGTAGAAGCTCCATTATGATTTCTAAACTTTTAACGTTTTGCTTGATTTGTCCCTGAACTAATTCTTACACTCTTGATCCTTTAACATTACATCATTAGCTAGTTTCGTCTTTTTGGTCTCTTCAATCAGGTTTTGTATGTTGATTAAAAAAGTAATTCATACCTCATCAAATATGTCATCACGATAACCATGGTCTTTTAGTACTATTACCACGTATCTCTGAACAAGGTGGTTTTGTCCTTACTATGCACTAGTTGCATGCCGGTGGTTAAGGCAGCATCGCAATGGAGCTAGCAACGAGATGTCGCGGTGTTGGTTGTTTTGGTGGCAGAGGATGAACTGTTGATGGTGCATAGATAGGATGAACCCACCTTGTCGGTAGCTCAGTAGTTATTATACTAAAAGACCATGATCATGATGCCGACTTATTTAATGGGGTATGCATGTGTTGCCCCTTTTTGTTTTTTAAATGAATATCTTGACAAAAACTATGAATTGGTCAATGATGCAATGTTAAAGGACCAAGAGTATAAAAAATGATTCGGGGACTAATTAAGCATGACGTTAATATTTTAGGAACATAAGGAAGGTTTTGATTCTTAAAGATTAAGAAGTAACTCTAATGTCCCTGGTGTGCGGGCCACAAAGAATATTCTAACATAAGCAGAAGAAAGACATGTATGATAAACAAGTTAAAGTCTAAGAATTACAGTGACAAAAAAATTTATTGAGGGATTAAAATAACGAAGTGTGTATAGTTCAAGAATCACCCGGACATTTCTCTCCTACTAGTATAGAATACGTGTGTTGCACGTGGATGTGACCGAAAGTAATTTGCTATGTCATATCATTATCTCTTACAATCTGTTGAATGTTTTGGGTGTTCTATTTGCTCCTGGTTCCCGTTTGATACCGAATAAAGCAAATCTTGATTTTTGTTTGCAAGATGTTGTACCAAAAAAATGTGGTTGGTGAAAAGAAGAGCCAAAGGAGAAATTAAAAGATGCAATTTACGTCTCTGTTGATAACTTATAACTATTAAATTTATTTATGGTATACACTCTAGATATATAGTTGTTTAGGCTTTCTTACTAATTCAGCGAAGAGTAAAAGACTAATGGACATTGTACTTGTGCATTTTGCAAGAATGGTTTGGCATTCGGAACTCGAGTGCATATGCACTCCTTTTCATTTTGCTATTCGTTATGTTTCCTCTGCTCTTGCTGCGGCATGTAGGTATGCAAATACAGTACAAGCTTTGGGGCTTATACAATACTCTTTGTTCTTACATGTATAATCTTGTTTCATAATTACATTACATTATAAGGTGCTTGGTAAATATAATTTTTTAAGCAAGTTAGTGTACAAAGTGAACTCAGGAGCTTGGTGAGGTTTCTCCTTAATTTTGCAAAGATTTCTCTTTGCGGTAAAAGTCCTTGTAGTTTTATTTCATCTTTAAGAATTACATCTTAGGAGGAAATCTTAACATAGAATCCTGGTTAACTCAGATTCATTTCCGGAATTCCCCAAGTGAGGCATAACAACCATTTTCTTTCGGACAAAGTGGTCTAAGCTTGATCCATTGTTCAATAACTCCAAGCATAAAAAAAATACATCAAAAATATTCCATAAACACGAATTCATTATTATAATTATATCACACTCCCCTCACCCTCAACAAATCAAAAACACAAATTACAAAAGAGAAGAAGCCTATTTAACTACCATAGGTTATCTGTCATTCCATTGCAGTTAAAATGTGATCATGTATGTTGTTTTGATTAATCCCTTTAGTCGTCCTTTTTATTAATTAACAGTCATTACTGAGAGAGAAGCATCAATAGTTGAATAATTAAGCATACATTTGTTATGTTTCCATGAAGAGCTTCGCATTTGAGGTTCATAGCAAATACAAAACCATAGACACCCAAAAAATGGTAACCAAAAATTCATACCTGATGAAGTTATTTTCTAACTATTAACTTTCCAACCAATTTCACCAATTCCAGATTTCCCGTATTGTAAATAATATGGATGTTGAAAAGATCGATTACTTTGATTCTCGCAAGTAAAACCGATTTGGGTGTGTCTCATACTCCAATAGTGTCCACAAAGGATCAATCCACGAAGCATGGAGGAAAATCCTGAAGAAAATATGATCAACCATCAAAGAACAACCATAAATGCCAAATGCAGAATTGAACCAATTTCCGGTTCTAATTTGTGCCATATGTAACCTTCCTTTTTTTTGTTGTTCCTTTTTTTTTTGGCTACTTTTTCAATGCCTTATTTTTTCCCCTTAACTGATTTTATACGCTTCAACTTTTTTTAGTTGTTTTTTGCCAGCATATTTCAATTCCTTTGCTTTGTTTTTCCTTTTCAGTTTTTCAGTACCCTAATTTACTCTTTGCTTTGTTTTTCCCTTCGAGTCAAAGAGCTTCCTTTTTTTTCTTCCCCCTCTTTCTCACCACACTTTTTATTTTCCAATGTAAAGATTTGGATTACATTTATCATCACCTAATGTTCATTTCACAACAAGCACATTAAACATAGAGTAATTACAGAAAGGTAAAACTATTATAAGAGTAATTAATGGAGACATAATCGGTAAAAAAATAATTTACAGCATTCGTACTTTTATAGATAGTACTAAAGCATGTGCGATGCACGTAAATGTACACCCTCGCAGAAAAATGATGTTAGATTATCTTTATGTGAAATCATATTTATTCGTAAAAGCAAACAAACATGGCTATGATATTATTTTTAGAATCATACTTTTGCTAGACTTTATTTTATGGTATAAGCACCAAAGGCTCTAAAAACATCTGTAATATTGTTCCATGAAGAGAAAATTTGTATTGAAGAAAATGTATTTTACTTTTGAATGTAGTTTATTATGACTTAGAATTTAAAACTCAAGTTTGCCAACATATTCAGATGACAAGTACAAACCTACAAGTCTTCAAATAATCTTCACATAGTTCGTACAATTTAAATCTAATGAACTATACTCATTATATTTATCATGTCATCTTGCTAAGCGTTCTGCTTATATAAAACATGCTAACAACAAATATATAGACAATCACTCGTAGATTACCATTATATTAAGTGCCTGGCAAAGAAATTATTATTTTTATTTATTCTGTCACAACGAAGAAACTATTTTAATCTCATGAAAACTCTCTCTAAGTTATAACTGACACTCAAATATGTTGATTGGATGCACCACTTACTAGTTGTACTCACCTTTCATTTGTGAATCAGATAATCTCCTAATCAAATTATTAATGTAACATAATATTTTTATACTAGGAATAGGTTAATCGAGAGGTATCAAGCAAGGAACAAAGCTACAAATAGATTACAATGGGATTCAATTACGGAGCTTGCTTTTAGACGATATCGTGAAAATCATATAAGCGTATACTCATTTTAAAAAAAAATTATGTCTTCATTATGTGAAAAAAAGCTGTAGCTACCACTTTTGCTCGTTAACAAAAAATCTCAAATTCAGGATGTGTGACAGATAAAATTCTTACCTCGGAATTAAGCATGGTGCTCTACTTTAACAACAAAGTTATGACTGTACAACTCTTTGCATATTCAATGCGTATTTTCTCTTTAATTGTTTTAAACATAAAAAAGGGTAAATTGCTTTACAATGGATAAAATGCTTCAATCCAGTAATACAATCTAGGGTAAATTAGGTGTACTTTTTGGTCGCCTTTAATTGCTTTAGACATAAAAAAATATATAAGGACTATGACCTAGTTTAAGAATAGTCTCACTTTGGTTACTTGGAACAGGGTGAGTCATCTTTCTATCAAGGTCAACGCTGATAAAATGTTGCTAGTATTCTGTTCAAAACTTTTAAAGTTGAATTAATTATGACCAAGATGTTTGTCCAAACGAAGATGATAATCTTTCTTTCTATTAATGAGTTTTTCAAGTTTAAATTAAAATGTATTTGCCTTACTTATTGGTAAAGGAATGCCATATATTCTCATTCAAACAATTAGGTAAAGTTCTTTTATAGTCACAAGATGATTGCTATAATTGTTGAGTTAAAGTTGTTTAGATCATAAGAACATTAATGTACATTCAAGAGGATGTTACTATTTCCATTAGGTTATGGAATGAGAAACTTTTTAAGGGTTCATAGCCCTTTTCTAAAGGTAAATGGTAGCAATGAGTTATATATTTTTTGGTAAGTCTACTTTTAGATGTGTGAGATGTAGAGAATAAGTTGAATTGAGGTGTAATTCAAATTTACAGTTAAATAGCAGAATCATATCAACTAAATCAAGCTATAGAGAGTATAAATATAATACATGTTTATAATTTAGGAAGAATGCTCGTGCATGCATCTAGTATTTGACAATTGACTTTGAGAGATGAACCATACATCTAGCATGGAGAGGTGAAGAGTTTTTTTTGCAGGCTATAACATTAATTAATGAATATTTACAACCAACATCAATCATGACATTAAAAAAAATTATAGGAATATTTTTGTCCAAAAAATAATTTACACCTATTTATATTTTTTATAAGTAGTCTAGTATAGATATAGATAATAATATAATTTATAAATATAGATTTCTGAGCCAACCTACGAAAATAGTTTTCCATTTTTGCCGCCACGGCACATCGCCACCACCACGCACCACCAACCAACTACACCACCCGCCACCACTGCCGACCACCACCACTTGCCACCAATGTCAGCCACCACAACCCACCGCCATCCCATTTTTGCCGCTACTACCACGGCCACCCACGACCTCGTCCTTTATTTTCCGGCTACCACACATCGCTACCACCCACCTTAACTTCCTGTCCTGATCAATCCATCACCATCTGCGCCTCCATGCCTTACCTTGAATCACCGTATGTCATCTGGCATGCCTATTAGTAGTCCAACTAGACCACACTAGCTCGACTTCACATCCCCATAACTTCCATTACCAAACCCACCGCCTTCACGAGCAGTAAGCGTGCCGCAGCCGTCACCAACCACCACCTAGTCTCCATTGTTCGTTCGTCGCCCACCGGACATTGTTGTCACCTCGCTGCCACATGAGATGGAAATGCACGTAGGCTGTTCAACGAAAGCCCTCAATTGAATTCTCAGTTTTCTCAGTCAATTTTGTCGAGTAAAATCGCCCGGCGCTTGTATGTTCTACCTAATAATATTGACGCAGGGAAGTTAGGCGATGATGGACAATTGTGAAGTTTCTGAAATGATTGACTAGGTTCGTGATTGCTTGTGTTGTTGGTGAGAAATGATTGATTTGAAATATTTTCTAAAAAGGTTAATTACTCATGGCACCCCTGAGGTTTACCCTAAATTACACACGACCCCCTATATTTGAAAATTACACTCTGCTCCAAAAATCTAGATTTCTTTGACGCGGTTAACGGCTGGTCATAAAAAGACGTTTCTGCCCTCGTATATAAGTACACAGTGTCTCTTGGGTTTTAGAGAAAAATTAAGAAGTCTGGCTTTTGTGTTACACCCAACCACCGACGACATCTCCAGCAGTTCCGTCACTAAACTCCATCGCGCCACACCTCTACGACCACCACGCCGCAACGAATTCCCTGCTACTACCAGCGGCGCAGCGCTACCACTGTCCTTTTCGCTGCTACGACCATTGAAACTCCACACCTTCACCCCGCCGACCACACGCCATCACCGGCAGCCAAATCCAGCAGCACCTTTCACCGAGCAGCATCGCGCAGCACATCCACGACCACCGTGCCGTGACCAGAGCACCGCCCATTGCCACCTCCAAGCCGCATGCAATCGCTGCTGCCGGCATTGTATCCGGTCTTCGATGGCCGATTCCGGCCGGTGCCACCAGCAAGCAAACGACAGGAAAAATCCTCGACGGCCCCGACAGAATTTTCGGCTACGGATGCCCAACCAATGAAATTTCAGCGATGTCGAGGCAGCCACCATCCACACTGTCAAGTTCTATCACCAACTGCCACACCTTCTCTGTAGCAAGGATGGAGCGAACGCCGCAGACCATCTTTGCCTTCACCCCTCCCTCTTTTCTGCCGTCGAGGAGATCGTTTCCTTTTCCTTTATCTATCTCAATTTCCCCGATCGCAGCTGCAACCAACCCCACACGCCATTCACCAATACCGGCTAGAAAACAGCCACCCAAACACCGCAACCAACACCGCACAAATGTCGGCCGATCCTAATCTCATCCCTGCCGTCGTCTCGTGGACCATCACCGTCCAACAAATGCCACCCAAACGCAGCAACCAACCCCGCACCACAAAAATCACACCTGTAAAGTGTAAAGAATGTCCCCCTTCCTAGACTATCCTTGGTAAAATGATGGCGAGTTAGCCATGTGTTTTGGAAAAATTGAATCAATTGTAAATCTAAATGGGTCTGCAAAGGGGAAAGATAATGAAGAAGAAGAAGAAGAAGAAGAAAAATCTTAAAGGGCAAAGGGGGTATTTATTCAAGAAAGGGAGGGCAGTTTGGGGATGAAAAATCCAAAAAGTAAGGTGTCAGAGAATCTTAGACGGAGTTAGGGTCCCCATCAATTTTGTGGGGCTCCGTGAAATGCTGGTACAAACCTGGGGGAGCGGAGTGTAATTTTTAAAATATAAGGGGGTCCGTGTGTAATTTAGGGTAAATTTCAGGGGTGCCGTTAGTAACTAACCCTTGCTAAAAATTCCCATAGGTTTTTGGTTAGTTGGAGTTTGGTAATTAAACATATGTTTATATTAGGTGAAGATGGTGGTGGTGGTGTATTGGTGTAAGATGGCCGTGGCACGTTTGGGATATATCTTCCAATTTTGCTGAACTTATTTGAGTATATTGGTCATTCAGATATTTCCCTTTAGTTAATTGGATGGAAGGACTATTGATTGGTGTACCGTGCACCGGATTAAATGTGTGCTGGGTGCCAAAATTAAAACCCGAGCACACACAGTTCATACCCAATTGATTTGTTTTAGCAAAACAATGCTGTCATGGTTGACCCGTTTCACTTATCTAACTGATCGAGCTCCTCTTCACGCTGTACTGGTTCCTCCCTGTGTAGGTATGTATGCGAGTATGCCTCTCATTAATCATCATGTCTGCGAGATTGTATGCACTGAAGATGTTTGATCTCTTGTTTATTGACCGGTTTTACTAAAATTTTTATATCCAACTTGAGGATGAATAACTTGGCTGTTAGTTTCTTAGAACAGAATCTACTAATTAGAGTAAGAAAGCATCTATCCCAGTCCTTACTTTTTCATTATCATGATTAAACATATAATTAGGCCACTTAACTATATATAAATCTAAAACCCAGAATTAGAGAAGCGGGAGCAGGTGAAAAATATTACCAAGTTTACATAAGATATGTTTTTAGCAGCATCCATACATGTCGTTCTCAAATGGCAACTATCCTTGTTTATTATTTGGCAAGTCAACAATGTGTGTAAAACCCAAGTTACTAAGAGAATGGAGGAGGGAGATGGAAGGGAAACAGAAAGGAACTGTCTGCGTAATCGGTGGAATAGGCTATGTAGCTTCACACAACCGTCAGATCTCACATAGGCTTGTCATCTATCTTGTAATTTTTTTTCTTTGGAAACACATTGCTGCTATGAGAAAGAATGACTTGACAAGTTAAATTGTTATTTTCACACTATTTTTTGAGCCCGACGTGCTTCAGCGTAAAAAAGATGGTCATTGTAGCCCTGAGCTGCTAGCTTAGCTCTATCCTCCGGTTGACCTGAGCCTGACTTTCAGCGTGCTGATACTTCAGTGGCTCTCCAATGTAGATTCAGCTTATGTGGAGGCTATAGAAATATGGCCTACTAAATCTTTTCTCAAGTGTGAAATCAACATTTAGTAACATTCTTTTTGTGTATTTTACCAGAGAGCGAGAAAGATGTTAGCTGCCTTACAACCTACCAGGTGCATCAGAAAAGCTTCAGATATTCGATGCAGACCTCAACCGGCCAGACAGATTTGATGCGCCCCTTAAAAGGATGCATTGGATTCTTTCACGTTGCTCATACCACCCATTTTGAAGAAACACAGACAAAACAAACAGTCAGTGGGGCCTTGGGCATATTACAGCCATGCTTAAAATTGAAGACAGTGAAAAGAGTCGCCTACACTAATCTGCCATCGCAATCAATAACAAGGTTTCCGTAGTAACAGATGAGAGCTCATGGGCGGACGTGAATTATGTTAGAGCACTTAAGCCTGTTTTAGCTTCGTACTTTATTTCTAAGACGTTAACTGAACAGGCAGCTCTACAGTTTGCTGAAAAAATTGTGTAGGATCTGGTGACCGTAATTCCTAGCTTAATAAATGGTCCATTCATTTGTCCTCAATGCCCTGGCTCGGTGCGCAGCTCATCTGCTACGATTTCAGGTATATTTCTTGTCTCAAGGGTTCATATTCCCCTCCTGTAAACTTTTTGCTACAACTATTAAATGAGATCATGCTTTCATGCAATTACTCATAGATTATACTACTACCCTCCTGTTTGTAATCGGCATTTGAAGTTTTTTAACAAACCTGTGACACTTTGGAAGGGTTAAAGGAGACCGAAAACCTCAAAATTTGATTGCAAACGTTCACATAATTTCACTGTTGGCCCTACTATTGGTAACCTTTGTGGTTAGAATCTGCATAGTATGACTAGAGGCTAAGATTTGGTGGTTCTGAGTCTCATAATTCATGAAGCACCGCCTCCTGTTAGACTTTCGAAATGAGGGGTAGAAAGTTTTCCTCTTTCTCCATTTTACAGATCTGCAAAACTTTCCCTGCCTTTTTTCTTGTTTTCTTTCATGAAATGTGGAGAAAGTCATTTATTGGCCACATGTAAGCTGGAAAAGCCAACTATGAATATGTTATGTGGTCTTGTACTCTTCTAAGATCGTGGAGCAGTTCACGTTACCTTAATAGGTATGAGAATGAGTTGTAGGAGATCGTACATTGCAGCAGAGCTAAAGATGCCTCTCAACTTTGTTAACCATTTGAAGTCATTTCCTTTACAAAATTCTTCATTATGCATCTACTGTATGCTGGCGATTATGACCTATATAAACATCTTTTGAAAATGCATATGGTGTACGTAGATGATGTGGTAAGTGCACATATTTTTCCTTCTCGAATATCCTGGTACAAAAGGGAGATACATTTGTTCAGCGGTGGAAACAATGCCCGATGAATTGTCCAAATTTTTTTCTAGCCAGATACTTTGAATATCAAATACCAGCAGCTACCAAGTGCGTTCTAAGTTTAAATTTCTTGCCCTTTCTTTATCTTTGTTAATCAAAAGTTGGGATCAAAGTGAGCACCGTTTATTCATGTAGTTACTTAAAGGCGCTTGAAGGCATGAAATTTCCTCATCTCATCAAAGAAGCTCTTAGACACTGGATTTAACTACAAGTATGGCCTAGAGGCCATGTACGATGGAGCAATTGAATGCTGCAAAATTAAGGGTTTTCTCTAATTCCTGGCTGGCACTAGTTTTTTTTAAACATCTATAAGGTTTATAGTCTGTCCCAAGTTTTCCTTTTGTTTCTCTCTCTGTCACGTCCTCGTTTTGGTCAGAAAAAAAATGCATAAAAGCAACTTCTAGCTGGTATCGCAAGTTAAAAGTGAACGAATTCAATATTCACTACTACATTGGTTGTCAATGACTCCGGAGATTCTGTAAATCGTTCGTATTCACTATTTTCCACTTCTATGGCATCAGGGACTTGAAAGATTAGCGGGTGGATGGATAAGTGTAAACATGATCAAATGGCAAGTGAAGCCCATGATATCCAAAGAGTAGAAAAAAAGGCATCACTAGAATGTGTGAAGTTCTGACCAGACTAAGAAGTAAGCGTTATGTTGATATATGTCTTGTATTTATGTCTCACCTTGGTTACTCAAAGAAGATTGCAACTTGGCCTTGAGTATATAAGACATCTTGTCTCACCCTGGTTGCATAGAGAAGATCACTGCTTATCTCTAAGTATAAGTAATGTGTCTTGTATTGTGTTTAAGGTCAAGAAAGAAGAGTTCTTCTTTGAGTAGGAAAACAATTGAGAGATACACGTGAGAGAGCGTTGTAAATCTGACTTGTGCAAAGTGGATTTAAGTTTTCTCATATCTCTTGTGTTCTCTTGTTAGGCTATTGTGTTCGATACATATTTATCTAGAGCGATTTTGTAACAAGTGGTATCAGAGCATTCCAGGTTTATTTTTTAGGCAAAATTAAAATCGATTTGAGAGGATAAATATGTCGGACAACACGACCATGAAGTATGCATGTGAACAATTCGATAGGAAGACGAATTTTGGCATATGACAGAGCACAGTGAAGGATTGGAGCGGTGCGATAGGGGATGTCAAGCATGCATGAGGAGCAAACTCGAGGCACTTAGAGAGCGCTTACAACAGACTGTCGCAAGTCAGGTGGAACTAATCTTCAATAGATTAAATGACTTGGAGGTAGACAGTCGATTAACCATGTTAGAGAGGAAAGTCGATGTGTTTGCGGAAGAGCTAGATGACGATCGAGGAGAGGGTTGCCCATTTCACCAGGTGGGAGGTGCAACGGCGCAAGGACCTCAAGGGGCATGTCGCGGAGCTCTAAGAAGAACTAGCTGCTTGTAAGATGGAGCTTACAAGAGAAATGAGGCAGGGGTGTATCGTGGTGCAACCAAGGCGAAAGAAAATGTCGGAGCCGAGATCGTACGATGGAGCGAAAGAGGCGAGGCAGGTGGATAACTTCTTTTGGCACTTGGAGCGGTACTTTGAAGCCCTTTGACATTGACGAGGAGGAGGAGAAGGTGCAGACAATGATCATGTACCTTACAGATACAACTTGTAACATCCCGAAATTTTCCGGAACGTTAGACAATCGATCGATGACACTAAGACAATTATAACCACATAACCAAATGGATAGTCATCATCAGAGCAGCTAAACATTTAATCAAACAATACTCTCAGTAGGATTTCATAAATGATACATCAAACTAAGTCTAGAATTTTTTTAAGATAATACTCTTTACCCGCACAGGGGTTCTAATGATCGATACCAAAATTTAATTCCTTCGCTTTCGCTCGCTCGGCTCTAATCCATATTCAGGTAACCTACTGATGGCTGTCACCTGCGGAAAGGAAGTCAAAGGGGAGTGAGCTTTTGAGAGCCCAGTAAGGTCGCACAAAGATTTAAAAATAAGAAAACGATACGGACAATTTGACATTTAAACCAATAGAAAATTTTGAAGCGGAGAAACAGAGCGATTCAAACAATCTTTCTATATACAATCAAACGATAATTTTAATAGGGTTTTCAAGAAAACCACAACATTTCAATATAAACAACACATGGATGAGTATCAACTCAGTTCCCTTAAATCGATAACCATTTTTAAAAACACTTAAAATGAAATAAACATAAATAGGAAACGTTGAACATGAGCAGTACAGAAGCAAAGCCACCCCAACAGTGCTCGATCACTTTACATATGCATATGTACACTGACTAGTCCATCTAGGTACTAGTTAAACCCATCCAACAGACCATCCTTATAACGCCAACAATACAGACCATCCTTATGGCTCCCAAGTTAGTAACTCATGTCAACATTGAGAAGTAATAAATAGAATTCAAAAATGCTTTACAATGAGCAATCCATAAACATATCAAATGAACAATGGATTCCAAGATGAGATGAAATAGAATTCCAAACGATCGCTATAAGGCTCAATTTAGGGTTTCATGGACAATGTTAAAACATTTTTATATCAATCAATAAAAAGCAATATTCAATCTAGTTTGTAAAACTGTTGTTATAAGCATTTGAAATCTGAATAGTAAAATAGGGTTCAGATAGAATTCCTTACATTTTAATGACAATCATAAAATCAGAGTTCAATGGAATTCATGAAGCAATTAAGATAAAAAAAACATTTGAATTCAAAATGATGAGTAGGGTTCGGACAGAAATTCCTTACCTCGGTCCAAGCTATGCGATACTACCAACCTCGATCAATATTTTTCTGAATAAACCTAGATTGGCGATTTATTTGTTAGAACATAATTTATGTCAAATACGCTATAAACTCTAATATCAACTACCCACTGCGTACCCACTCTCTCCAAAATCGCGCACTCAAAACGGTTTCTTGCACGCGCCGCCAACCTAACCGAAAATCCTATACACTCCTTAACATGTATCGACACTCTAGAATTTATAATAATTTATACTAAAACACTTTTATGCTTAAAACATTATTAAAATTCAAAATATGAATTTTCGGAATTTTTGCATATTTTTAAATTTAAAATAATTTCCTTAAATGCACCCATAAATTTTCAAAATTGCTTCTAGCTGAAAATAAAGTCCCATAATTTTTATAAGAACTTTAAATATATATATATATATATATATATATATATATATATATATAAATTATAGAAATTGAAATCAGAATTTAAAAGGCATAAGAACTATTTTTAAAATATTCGTTTTGCTAAGACTAATGGGATACGGAAATCATTGAAAATCAACTCCAAAAATCATGAAATTCAAACTGAGTCTTATTTATACCATAAAGACATTACTCTAATTTTTCCCTAAACATTTTCTAGGTTTAAAGGCTCCAAACAAATTTTACAAATTCTGAAATTATAGAAAATACTAAATATTCATACGATCTCAGAAAATTATAAAATTTTTCCAAACATCCTAATATAGCGTATCGTGTTATACTGCAAATGTTTATGTGCTAACGATAAACATGTGTTAACATATGCATATATGAACTTAACATCAAACTCGTTCCGCATTTTCCTTCTTCTATGTCACATCCCACATAAAATCTCACAACCTACTCACATCACAACTACTGCCTCGTGGCAATAGCTTCTTCCTCTCTCATTTTACTCTTACACCCACAGCTCACCCAACTCACCCAACACACACACAACACTTACATAAGTATGTGTGTGTGTGTGTGTATATATATATATATATATATATATATATCTATATATTACACACAACACACACTCTTTACGTATGTAGTACACACAGCACACTCAACACACACATATGAACACACAACACACACCCAAGCACACAACTCTCACACACATATGCACATAGCTGCGTAGTAGCTTCACTCACACACACAAATAGACACCAATGCACCACGCAGCACACATATATAAATGCACACACACACATGCCGCACACCTGCACAACACTTACACGAAGCTGCCTCTCTTTCTCTCTCTCTCAACACATGGAGTCACAAAATCAACAACACTAACTAAAGACAGCCGTGGCCATCGCCCACAACCTTCACGGCAGCTCTTCCACGGCAGCCATGGCTTGGCATAGCCCACAACAGTCACAACAAATCTGGGTTTCCTTCCCTATCGCAGTCACCATCTTCACAAATCTGTTTTGCTTCACTCATCATGGCCATGAACCCACAACACTTTACAGATTAACCCAAAACCTATATACTTCTCTCACTTGGACACATAACCATGTCAAAATCATATTCTCGTTCCAATCAACACTCCACATTCTCATAGCAAACTCTCTCTCTCTCATATCCCACATCGGATGTGGACTAGTATGAGATGACCCTTATAAGACCTTGCCAAGGAACTCATAAGTACCTACTTGATTAGCCCTTTTGAAGGAGGCAATGCCCTATGGTGGGACCGTGGATCAGGTCGTTACAGATGTTATCAGAGCCAACTCTCGAAAGCTCAGGCTGGGATATCCAGTAGGGCTGCCGATGGTTGGCAAAAAGAAGGCAAGCCTGGGTATATCCCACATCAAGAGGATGGTTGGGGCAACGAAGGGTGAGCCCGGTATATCCCACATTGACTAGAGAGGAAGATTCTGGGAATAGTATGAGATGACCCTTATAAGACCTTGCCAAGGAACTCATAAGTACCTACTTGACTAGCCCTTTTGAAGGAGGCAATGCCCTGTGGTGGGGTCGTGGATCGGGTCGTTACACAACTGTCTTATGGTGGAGGCGTCGCTATACAGATGGGTGCGACCTCAAAACGTGAGAGAAGTTCAAGCGTGAACTAAAAAGCCAGTTCTATATGGAGAGCACCGAAGATATGGCGATGATCAACCTTCGACAGCTGAGACATAAGGGAAGCATCCGTGAGTATGTGAATGAGTACTCGACTTTGATGCTCAAAATGTCAGAGATGTCCGAGAGGTGGCGACTATGCTTCTTGGTTGACGGATTGTAGTAGTGGGTTGCCATAGAGTTACGACGAAGGGAACCTCATGACTTTGCTTCCACCATGGCGATTGTCGAGAGGTTGGAAAACTTCAAGCAAGGTAAGAGGCCGAGATCTCCAAGGCATGAGCGTGTCAAAGATGGGGAGACGGTAGGCCAAAGAGTGGCTCGCCCAAGGTAGCTGATGATGAGCAGAGTGGGGACTAGGGATGTTGCTGCCATCACAAAGGGAAGAGGAAGCAAGAGGGAAGTCGCAAGCGGGGTGGCTCTCGTGACCATAAGGCTCATGAGGGGCCTAAAGGAGGATTCTTCTACTATGCAGGTCCGTATTACAGGAGGTATTACCCGCACAAGGGCAAGATGATTGCATTCCTTGAAAAGCACAAAGGCAGCAAAGAGGATTCTTTTAGCAGCAATAGGAAGACACGTATGGAGGCATTGCAGATGGTCAATGCGTTCGTGCAGAAGTCAAAAGAAGAAGCTGCCAGGAGGAAGAAGAGCCAAAAAAGATGGGGCTTGCTCTACGCAACGGTGGACGTTGTCGGGAAGACTCAAGAAGCGCTTGTGGATACCGGGGCTACCTACAACTTCATGAGTCCAAGGGTTACCGAGTGGCTTGGGCTAAAACCAACTAAGAATGAGAGTTGGTTCATGGCCGTGAATGCCAAGGAGTGATTGACGAAGGGAGTCGTCAGTCGATTTGAGGATTAGCGGATGGACGGGGAAGGCCGACTTCAACATCATCGACATGGATGAGTTTGGGGTGGTGCTTGGGATGGACTTCATGGAGAAGACAAGCGCTACGCTCAATCCATATTGCCGGGTGATGATGATGGCAGGTAAAGAAGGCCAACAGGAGTGGATGATCCCGTTGGTGTCCAAGGATGGGCTGATGCACGTAAGGAGATTACTGTGCTACAGCTAGACAAGGGATTGACGTTATGCTATTGTGAGTGGTAGATGGGGCCGATGACCTACGCAGTTGATATGCTCACGAAGACAATTGATTGCTTGAACTTGTTTCATCTTCTTTCTTGCTGAGTTCAAGGTGGAGTGCATTCCTACCTTAAGGGGGATACAAGGTGGAGTACCTGAAGAAGGTATTGAAGACATATTACACTTTTCTTATGGAGTGGGTTGTTAATACAAGTCAAGGTGGAGATTGTTGATATATGTCTTGTATTTATGTCCCACATTGGTTACTCAAAGAAGATTGCAACTTGACCTTGAGTATATAAGACATCTTGTCCCGCATTGGTTATTAGAGAAGAGCGCTGCTTATCTTTAAGTATAAGTAAAGTATCTTTTATTGTGTTTAAAATCAAGAAAGAAGAGTCCTTCTTTGAGTAGAAAAACAATTGAGAGATAGATACACATGAGGGAGAGAATTGTGCAAAGTGGATTTGAGTTCTCTTATATCTCTTGTGTTCTCTTGTTAAGTTATCATGTTCGATACATATTTATCTAAAGCAATTTTGTAACACGTTACATGTTGTTTTGGTTCGGTCCTGAAGCATGGATTGGTTCAAAATATACAAAAAAGCCGTTCTGTGGAGAGGCAAGATGTCAGCTTAGAATGACATTAAGGAGTAATTGCAGAGTAGTGTTCAAACGCTTTTAAGCCCTGTAGATGTGTTATTCAATGTAGAGTTTGGCAAATCTGACATTTCTCCTTTGCTTAGTTTAGAAGAACCAAAAGAAGCACGACATAGAAGACTAATCAGGGGAACTTTGGGTACTTAACGGCATGTCAAGAATCTAATACAGTGAAACAAGTTGTGCATGTATACTTCTAGTGCATCAGCGAATATGTACCAAATGTGCAGTGAAACAATTTGTGAATGTACCAATATGTACCCTTCTAGTGCATCAGCCAGCGCGTGTTCAATGGCAGGGATTTAGAACTAATGAACAAGAGCTCATGATGTGGTGTTGCTTTCCCTTGAGCAGTTTAGCCTTTTGAAGCTTCCTACAAAATTCACCCGCCTGGTAGCTCTCGGCTCTCATGTTTGCAAGCAAAAAATGGATTGCATCTTGTGCCATAGCTTATGGTCCCTTTGTTTATCCTTGCGTTGAGACAACGCGCACATCATTGGCTTAAGATCTGTGGGGCATTTCTTTGTTTTCTTTTCATTTCAATGACTACGTTATGGGCCACTTTTATGTTACTTTATATTTATCGTTGGATGTCTCAACAACTTCACGGAAACAACATTTGGATGCATCAGTGTAAAAATCTGAAATGCAAATGGTTAAAGTGGATGGCGTTCAGTATTGTCTTTTTGTATAGCCATTTTGTTGAGTTTGGTTACATGTCTTCTTCCTTGATATTACCTTCTTTCATGCTGGAAAGAAAAGGTTTTACCCTTGGGTTGCAAGGTCTTGTATTTGGCAGTCTCTCTTAAGGAGAGGATCAATATTGTATGAAAGTTTGAACCATCAACCATCATTCTATACCCCGCCTAGTTCTAATCCATAAAATTCTGGTCTCGTTAAAGTTTTGCAGTCCTTGAAGGTCCTGAGCACAGAACGAGAAGGAAATCACGAACAGTCAATTCCCGATGCAAAACAAGAAGGAAATCACGATCAGTGAGATGTCGGAATTTCTTCAGACAAATCTGATGGCTATTTGAGTATGCAGTTGCTTACATTATAGCCTATGGTAAAAAGAGTCATCTTCAATATAAGCACAGCAGCAACCTAATTCCGCAGACAAAGGGCTTTCTCCAAATCGCCTCTGTTGAATCATGAAATCTTTACAAGTTTTGTTCCGAAGTAGGGTTTCTTCCTAGTCTTTGCTTTTGCTTTTCCTGGTTCTACTTGTCGAAATTGATGAACGAGAATTTGGATCAAGAAATTTAGTGATTCAAAGTTTGTGAACAGGAATTCAGAGATCATTATAAGTGTTCTCTGTCCACTTAATGGTCTACGAGCCGATAGATCCGTGCGGAGGCGGTCGGGCTTTAGTGACACATTTTTTACTACAGATGCTTTTGTTGCCACCTTCACCATTTTTACCTATTTTTTGCGAAACATTGTGTTTCTTGTACTCTTTGTCAAGTTGCAAATAATTAGTTACTAAGATCTCGAGATATATTTTTACGAAGTTTTGTTATAGCATCTATAACTGCTTCCGATTTAGGTGGACAACCCGGCAAATAGACATCTACCATCTTTTATTATCAAGTATTTTTGACTTCTCATTTTCTCAAACGGAACGAATTGAGATAAAATCAGACCGCTTCCCGAAATGCCTTTCTGGATATTCCTCAATGTCCCGCCTATTCACGGAACGTGAGAAGCAGATGATTAATCATCTGCTTCCAGAAGAAATCGAAGAATTTCTTGGGAATCTTACAAGATCCGTTCATTCGAAAGCTTGAACCCAATTCCTACAGTGATGAATATGAGCGCAATTGAAATTCGTGGGAAGTTATACATTTGTGTAGAGGAACAGCTTGACATTGCATATTAGAACTCATTAAAGCTCGATTTGCATCATTATGCTCGATAATAGGAATGATGGAAGCTCCAATAGGAAAATATTGATCTTCCAATTAACTTGATTCTTATGAAATGCTTTGAGCATGACACTCCCAAAAAAATAAGTGTAGAGGAAACCACGCAAAAGAAATTGAGGTCAGCCCCTTGTTTAGCCTTTTATAGCTAAACTTGGAAACAAAACAAAAGAGACCGATGTGTTCACCAACTTCAATTGCACTAGCTTTGATCCGTGCGTTGCACACGGGAGCAACCTTGGTCAAATAAATTATACACATAAAATAATAAAATGCAAGGTACGAAATTTTTTGACAAAGGATGGAACACAAAGAGATGCAGTCCATATAACAATCACGTAAAATAAACATCTAAGATTAAAACTTATGTTGATGATTAGATGAAAAATGGAAAAGATAGAATGTGAAGACCTAAGGGAAAAATGTGTAGCACCATAATTTTTACCTAAGAAATATGAAAGATTAAGAGAAAGAAAAAGGGAAAATGTAACTGCTGATTTTAAATTGGATCTGATCATGATTAAGGTGCTTAAATACTACACTTAATTGTAGGTAATTGAGAGATTGTTTTGGTTGAAATGAAAAGAAACGTATAATCAATTAATCACAAATCCTAATGAGATAAATAAAAGAGATAGGGATTTCTGATAAAGAGAGACTCACCATAGAGATAATTGTTAAATTTTAAAGTTCATAAAATGATACTATCTCAAGAGAGGCTATGGTCAACTTATTATCATATTGTGAGATATAGTTTTGGAACTTAAAAAGAATTAGTAGGTTTTAACTTTTTGAAAATCTATTTTACGGATTCTGTGTTTATACAAGTTATTTTCTCAAATTAAGGGAGGATAAGGTCACCTTATTATTTTATTCTTACAGATAATATTAGAATTTTAAATAGGATCAGTGACTTTAAATTTTTCGAAATCCATTTTGGAAGTTAGATTGCCAAAACGAAATGCAAAAAGGAAAGGCATATTTAAGTAAACATTTAAAGGGACATTTAAAACATTTGACTAAGAATATAGTTACTTAGGTTTAAATCCTTTCCTCAATAAGATTTCACACGTGAAGATAATAATAGCCAAAATTTAGATTTCTATACTATAGATTGTCGAGAGAGAGAGAGAGAGAGAGAGAGAGAGATATTCAAGGTTAGAATTTAAAAAAGTTAAAATAGGAAAAGTCCACATATCAAGTTAAGAGAGTGTCTACGTAGGCGGTGACGTGATACTTTCTCGCAGCTTTGACTTTCATATATGTATAATTAGATTACCATAGAACAATATTGCCCACACCGCACATGTCTGGGAGTTGTTTGTTATGCTAATAATATCAGAAGTGGTTTAGCTGCTTTTTCAACCATGTCATCGGATTTTTATACTGCTTTATCTCTTTGCCTCCTTAAAGCTTTTACTTGGGCTCTACAACAAATTTTTTTACATATGAAAGTACTAACAACGTCTCATTTCCTACTTAACTAGATGTCGGGATCTAAGAATATTTTTGACGTGATAATACCTATTATCTATGACTTTTATTACATTGTAGTAGACTTCCATCAATTCAGCATTGACAGGGCTCCCGCAAATCTATTCAAGGAGGCGAGACAACTAGCTTCTTTTGTATGTCAAGCTAGAATCACTGACCACCAGTATTGAGACACTGAAAACTGATGATTGTACATGGTATACAGCGATGTTTTATATTTTGAAACCATGTGTGTGTTGGGTGCGCCGTTAACTCTCTATAGGCTTCATTCTGAAGCTTGAATTAAGTTCTGTAAGGCCCTAAGGCCACGTATGATTAAACTCTATGTCCTTTATTAGAAATACAATTCTCTTATATATATATATATATATATATATATATATATATATATATATATTTCTGCTCACCCCGCCAAAGTACGAACATGGGTTTTACCTTTTGAAGCGCCAGTTGTTTTCTGCAACCGGGCCAGGCCGTGTGTAGGGCAATCGGGTTAGCCCGGATTTGACTTAAAAACGGAGTTATTGCAATAAACCGAGGGGCTAATTTAATTAACAGATGGTGATCTTCGCTGCTAAACATGACGAACTTGAGCATATGTACGCCACATGTCCCCCATTTTTCGAATCTTATCTCTAGACTGATCCATTGGTCCAACGCATTTTGTATTCCCTTGTATGTTAGTCAAGCTTGGAGTAACAAGACTGTGCTAGAAGGACCCAATAAATTCTACAAAGACAACCACCACCACAACCGGAAGCTTCTTTCAATTTCTTCTGTGTCTGAAGCACAACTATTACTCTTAGACAAAAGCACGAAGGGTGACTAGAACTGTGAGGCGCAATCATAACCCACCATCAGCGACTGACAAAAGGTTGCAAGTCTTTGTACGTGAACGGGCAAACAAATAGTACGGTGAGCCGGGGACAAAGGTGCTCTTAATGCAGTGATGCTAGCTTTTTCTCCCATTCTTGTCATGGAAGGACTCACTGCTGAAAAGTCTTGGCGGAGGTTGTGCCAGGTTTTTGAAAAGTCAGCAGTTACTTCAAAGAATAATAATGTGCGTCGTTTTCGCCTCGGAGTAGCAATATGGGCACGTGTCCACCTTGTGTTTTGGGATTGAGATTTCCTACTGTAATCCATGGTTACAGCAGGGTGCTGTACCCATTTATGTGAGAGAGGGGGGAGAGAGAGAGGGAAGAGAGAGAGGGGGCTACTCTCTCTCTCCTCCTCTCTCATAAAAATGGGTACAGCACCCCTGCTGTAAGCATGGGTTACAGTAGGGGATTTGGATCCTTTGAATTTACCTTTAGTAGAGATCGGGGACGGAACTAAAATTTTTTTTCGGAGTACAAAATTTTTTTTCCCAAGACCCCATCCATGATAATATGATACATGATACATCATAAATTCATAGGCATTTCCTCTCATTTATGTCTCTGCTATTATGATCTTTACAACTAACAAGACAATTAACATATATCTCAAGGTAAGATACTCAGAAGTCAGAACCGAATATAGTTGCTCAAACAAGACGAGGATACAATCATACAAACTCTATAATATATAGTGTTTCCACATATATTATATATATATATGTACAATATGTAAAAGGCTCTTAAGGTCATCCACATCAGTTTTAAGAAACTATCCTCAAATTTCCTCTCATTTACATCTCTGCCATTGCTCACCAAAGACGACAAATTTGGCACCCCAATTACAGCCAAATTGCCCATCCTTTTTCATAGAACTACAGACTTGCCACCGCTGATGAAACAATTTTGCCTACCAACGACAGGCCAGCTCCATTAAACTCACAGGTGTCTTCAAAATTGCACGGATACGACTCTCATTCTTCCACCTCATAAGACAATTTACACCTCACCTCACACGTGCACCTCATAACTTCACCTTCCTACCCAGTCTCAAAGTCTCACCCCTCACCTCACACTGACTCATCACTCACGGACCTCTGCAACTCCGTTTTGAATTTTGAACCGAAGGCAGCCAGAGCCAGGCAGGGAGCCTCGTCAGTCTTCGCCGGCAGGGGATGAGGCCTGAGGGACCAGATCTGGTTGAAACCTCAGAGTAGCAGTCGAAGAGCGGAGTGAGGGACAGATCTCGTTGCCGCCGTTGAGGCGTCGGTGGGTCGCCGGCAGATCCTGATCTGTCGGAGTTGCTTCGTCAGTCGTCAAGGCCTGCCTGAGCTTAGTCCACCGGCGGTCGCCGACTCAAGGTCACGGTAAGATAGAGAGAGAGAGAGAGAGGTGACTGCCGAGTTGCATCTCTTGGGGAACGGGGTATCGGGAACGGCGTCTCAGGGAACGGGATCTCGTGAACGGAGTCGCGGTGCGATTCCCGAAAAAAAATAATTTTTTTTTCAGAAGTCAGGGGGTGCTTCAGCCCCCCTTGTCCCCCTGGTAGAGACGTACTAATATTTATCTGTTTCTATGCAAAATGTGGAAAATTTGCAAATGTGTAACGCTTGTTCCCTTTGATACTAGAATTTACCCATGTTCAGTATTCCTCGCATCGCCACTGACTACCCTCGAGAGCGTGTGGAGAAAGTATTTTACTTCAGCTGTATCGATTTGACGCATTTGTTAGGAAACACGACTGGGTGAAATGAAATTTAGGCAAAAGCGGTGAAATAAATTTCGATATGAAGTGGAGAGTAGGATTTTAAAAAACGGCCGTTACCAGTTATATCGGTGTTTACATAATATCGAATCAGCCGATGATACCGTTACACGCTTACATAACATGGATTACACGGGCTGCGACCGTTACGTTCCACGATTTAAAACCATGGTGGAGAGGGAAAATAAGGGCTTGTTCATCTAGCCTTTTTGCTTTCTACATTCGTAATGCTAACGTGGAAAATTGTGTTAATTTTGTTGGGGATAGCCTCAAAAGCTAAAAACACCTCCAAAGAGAGAAACAATTTCGTTACCATTTTTAACTGACTTTTAATTCATGGTTCTGTTAGTTTAGAGATCTGACACAATATATATGGCATAGGAAACAAAGTGGACGAATAGAACCAAAGTGAAGGAGGGAAGAGAAAGGAAGAGTCCGTGTAACTGAGAATGGAAGGGGAAGAGAAAGGAACAGTCTGTGTAACTGGTGGAACAGGGTTTGTAGCATCATGGTTGATCATGAGACTCCTTGAACATGGCTATTCTGTTAACACTACCATCAGATGTATGTCACCTGCCTTTTTAATGTTCTGAGACAATTCTATTTGAATGCTTCTTTATTTTCAAAACAGGGCACTCCCACTATTCTCTTTGTTCAATTTGAAGAGAAAATAAACGACTCCCAGGTTGAGGATAATCCTTGTTTGGTCAAGGAATCTAGAAGTTCATCATAATTAAGGCACTGACCCTCTTGCTCTGTATGAATTTTGCATTCAAAATGCCATATAAATGGTGTTGAGTACTATAAGTCCGAGTGGCTAATTGTCGATCAGGGCTTCAATTTTTCCGTGAAATGCTGTGACAAAAAAATTTCAGCAAATAAACAGCAAGTTACTAAGAAATATTGTGGAAGTACTTGACTTACCACATGTTGCTTAATTCTTGCTAACAGGTACAAATTCTGTTGCTTATGTTTTAGAAAATTCTGTTTGCCTCTCCTAGTGCACACTTGCATTCGCTATCACACACATTCTTCTGCTTATAGTTATCTCCTAGAAAACCAACTAGAGAATGTAAATGTAGCTTCTGTGGAAGCAGAATATTCTTTGGCGGAAATGTTGGCAATTGGAATATTCAGTATATAATGACAAGCTTCCTAGAAGTACAAGGGAAATACAGATTTCTATTCTTCTGATCAGGCCATCTTTGTTGCTAGAATATCGAAAAATGTTCCCTCAAATTGAACTTTAAGCGAAAGATGAGGTGCAGGCATGCTCCGTGTGGATTTACCCTCTCCTAGTAGTATTCCTGCAAAACAAAAACGCCAAGAAACACAAGACACAACTACAAAATGTCAATGGCTAGAGTGTTTTTTTCAAACAAGACCAAGTTTATATGTATCCTTTCTTGTAACAAATGATTACACTCTACCAATTGATCATCAAGTATTCAAGTATGTGACACTTTTTAGACTATTGCAGACAGCAAGAAAGACATCAGCTATATCACAAACCTTCCAGGAGCATCAGAAAGGCTCAAGATATTCAATGCCGATCTCGACAAGCCAGACAGTTTTATTGCACCTATTGAAGGCTGCATTGGAGTTTTTCATGTTGCTCATATCATTGACTTTGAGGAAACAGAACCTGAAGAGATAAAGACTAAAAGAGCAATCAGTGGAACCATAGGCATTTTACAGGCATGCCTTGAATTGAAGACTGTGAAACGAGTCGTGTACACTTCAAGTGCATCTACTGTCATATTCAGCGAGGATTCGGAAGTAATAGACGAGAGCACATGGACTGATGTAGACTTGGTTAGAGCACTCAAGCCGTTTGCAGGTTCATATTATATTTCTAAGACGTTAACCGAACGGGCAGCTCTTGACTTTGCAGAAAAGAATGGGTTGGATCTTGTGACCGTGATTCCTACCTTTATAAATGGCCCCTTCATTTGCCCTCGTTGCCCTGGCTCAGTTCGTAGCTCATTGGCCATGATCTTTGGTAAGTTTCTTTACTAGGATTCATGATAAAGCTCTTTATGCAAGGTGTTTTGCTTCGATAGGTGTAGAAGTTCTTGTCGTAATTCTCTGCAAATCACGTATTTTATGACAAGGATTAATAGATGATTATGTCCTTTAATAGAATATGGTTTAATAAGTATGTTTAGCAAGATAGAAGCAGACCTAACAACTTCTAACTGTTGGTCTTCATGGTGAGATAGTTACGAGTTCCACCGATAATAAGGGTAACATTTGATCCTGATTCTCATTGTTGAGGTGCACACTTCCTTTGGACACAGTACTTTCCCTTGTTTTTCTAATTAGCTGTGCAAGCTTTCCATCATTTCACAATAACTTCCTCTCTCCTTCACAAAATATGTGGGCAAGGGTATTGTCTAATGAGTATTCTCAATATTCATGTTCATCGTATGTAATATCTTAATAACTAAGGGTAGCATTTGTACAGAAGCAACATGCTTATAATTTGGACAAGCTGTCATAACAACGCCAAGTCTCAAACCTAGTGAAGATTGAAGACTAAATTCTAGGAGCACCTTCATTGGAGCAATCCTTAATTGTTGGGATGATAAATGATGACCTTCAGAATTTTCAGTCTTATGTTGGCGGCCATTAAGAGTCATACTTTAAAACTTTTGTCTTCATAATGTTTCTTACGTGTACAGATGACAAGGACCAAATAAAACTTCTTTCAAAAACCGATATGGTGCACATAGATGATGTTGCAAGTGCACATCTCTTCCTTCTTGAATATCCCAAGGCAGAAGGGAGGTACATCTGTTCAGCTGTTTCAATCACACTTGATGAGATGTCTGAATTTCTTTCAGCCAGATACCCTGAATATCATATACCAGCGGCTGAGTGAGTTCCAATTCATATTTTAGTTGCACTTGTTATTCTTTTTATGGTTTTTAATGACAGAAAAATGTCTAAATGAGCGTCTTTCTACATGCAGCTCCGTGAAGGAGTTCGACACGAGGAACTATCCTAGTCTCTCGTCAAAGAAGCTCTTAGACACTGGATTCGGATATAAATACGGCCTTGAGGAAATGTATGATGGAGCAATTCAATGCTGCAAAGAAAAGGGTTTTCTCTAGTTCATACTCGGTACAAGTTTCATACAGCTCATGCCTAAATTTATGCTGTATACTATGTTTACTTATTTGGGAAACATGCACAATAACAGTTTGTAAAGGACAATGAGTTCTTGGACAAAGCAAGTTATAGAAGTGGTTCCAATATCAATGACCATCTTGGCTGTTGACTGAATTTTTTTTATGTCTGCTAATGTCCAATGCCAGACTTGCTGAATTGGAAGATTTTCAGGTGGTACTCAGAATGGGATTTGAATTTGGGAACTGTACCATTGCAATTCCAATTCACTTGATACTTTCCTTGCAATGACATAGTTCTCAGAATATGCCCTCTTCTCATGCCAAATTAAGTTGCCTGGGGACATTTGCCTCACTGAGGATGAGGGAGGTCTGGGGTTAAATGTCTGACTCACGCAACAGCGCTGCCATTATGCAGGGAATTGTGCTATCTCACTGGAAAAGGATGCTTTATAGATCCACGAGGATATGCCACGGACAGAAGCTTGTAGGCAAATCCCATACCATCTGGGCATATCTTGGGGTTGGAGGAAATTTTGAATGTCAGGGATCTTGCCAAGGCTTTTGTATTACAGAATAAGATGTTTGGATGTTGAATAACCCGGGGGGGGGGGGGGGGGTATAATGTAGCTTAAGCAGGGAGAGTTATCCGACCGAATGGTACTGTTATTCCTTGGTAGGCACTCAGATCATCTATATGCATGCCGTTTATTCTTTAGTTGGTTGTTGTGTAATAGGAGATTGAAGACTAGGAACTGCTGGGCCCCGCCGGGGGGGGGGGGGGGGTTCGGTTGGGGACATTTGCCTCACTGAGGATGAGGGAGGTCTGGGGTTAAATGTCTGACTCACGCAACAGCGCTGCCATTATGCAGGGAATTGTGCTATCTCACTGGAAAAGGATGCTTTATAGATCCACGAGAATATGCCACGGACAGAAGCTTGTAGGCAAATCCCATACCATCTGGGCATATCTTGGGGTTGGAGGAAATTTTGAATGTCAGGGATCTTGCCAAGGCTTTTGTATTACAGAATAAGATGTTTGGATGTTAGATAACCCGGGGGGGGGGGGGGGGGGGTATAATGTAGCTTAAGCAGGGAGAGTTATCCGACCGAATGGTACTGTTATTCCTTGGTAGGCACTCAGATCATCTATATGCATGCCGTTTATTCTTTAGTTGGTTGTTGTGTAATAGGAGATTGAAGACTAGGAACTGCTGGGCCCCGCCGGGGGGGGGGGGGGGTTCGGTTTGTGATATAGGAGTGCTTGGTGACCACAGACCCTTTGCCTTTTTGTGTGCAACTACTTGGCGAATGTCTGGAACGTCATCCTTATGAGAAATCAAGAACAGAGAATCACGCACTTGTGGAGTAATGAGCTGATTATTGCGGAGTAACATAAAGAGACTCCTTCCGAACTAAAATCCTGCTGCTATCTATTACAATGGGTCGATACAAAGGTAGCTGTATTGCGCAGATTGTCGTTCTTTTGGAAAAGCATCATCTTCTTTTTACATTACAGGGAAGGGGAAGAGAAAGGAACAGTTCGTGTAACTGGTGGAACAGGGTATGTTACATCATGGCTGATCATGACCGCTCCTTCAAAATGGAGTTAAGGACTCAGTCTAAGATATATTTAAACAAGTTTTATTTGTTCCATGCAGTTCCATGAAGGAGTTTGACTGTAGGAACAATTCTACCTTCTCCTCGTAGAAGCTCTTAGTCACTGGATTCAAATATGAGTACGGCCTTGTGGAAATGAACGACGGAGCAGTTCGAAGCTGCGGAAGTAGTGATCTACAAAATCTCTTAATTCCTTCGGCCAGCTACGTTAAGAGAGTCTAAGCTCTACGCTCGTCCTCACATTTTGCTCTAGATTACAAGGAATGAGCTCAAGTCTTTGCAAGTAGTGACGACTAGGAGATGGAACGAATAAGCCATCGTATCATCTCATTAAATGTTTGAATTTACAATCTCTCATGTAAACTTCTTTGCAAAATTCAGTCCCTCTCTACCGGTAAGCGAGAAACATCTAGCTTTTGACATCTTGTTTACTGAGTACCCGCGCAAGTTTCTCAACTTTTTTGGTTCTAAATTTTCTTAAATTCTAATTGACAATGCTTTAGATCACACTTGGTTGTCTCCTCGAGTTTGAATTGGCTCAATTTTTTTTGATAATATGTAACATAAAAATTACCATCCTGAATGAAGCCACGAGGAGAAACAAGATGCGCGGTCAAAATTTACAAACATTTTTCTAAGGCAAGTGGATATGATACTTTCCCTGCAATGACATACTTCTAAATGATATGTATGACCTCTACTAAAGCCCAAGTTGCCTGGGCTAATGTTTTCATCCATTATGAAGAACATTTGCTCTATGGGGAAAAAGACACTTCTAGAGATGTTAATACTCCAATCTAGAGCGGGCGTTTCAAACATCAATTGGCAGAGTTCCAATGACTGCATACAATGCTCGTTCCTGCTCCCAAATTTGCTTCCACTCGTGTAAGTGGCTAGGTATCACATCAGAGTTACAACCTCGGTTACAGCCAAAATTTATCCTATAAGAACACCTGAAAATCGAGTAACATCTATTAGCTGTACCACACCTAGCTAAATGGGGGATCCCTGCTAATTAGGTTCTTAGGTTGGGTGGTAAGCTAATTAGTGCATACAGTAGGAAAGGTATTAGCCCCTACCAACCCACCAAGAATAAGGTAGCTAGTATCTGTCTTACATACCAATCACCTTCCGTACAAAAAGGGGTGATGCTAAGGATAAAGGCCATGTGACATAGAAACATAGAATTGTCAAGGCCTTTGTCCAAAAAGAACAGCTGCAGAAGCCGCTGGTACAACTATTTTACACTTAGATCAGTTGCTTTTGCAAAAACCCCATATGCTTTTAGCACTGGCAGCACCCTGTGCATAAAGTTGAGTCCAGTATCATCTTGGTGTCAACAGAGAGAGAGAGAGAGAGATGGAAGGTAAAGAGAAAGGAACAGTCTGTGTAACAGGTGGAACAGGGTATGTAGCATCATGGCTGATCATGAGGCTCCTTGAACATGGCTATTCTGTCCATACTACAATCAGGTTCGACCTAGGTAAGGGATCATCCTTATATGACTCAGAGAATTTGGAAGACCAGATGTGTTAAATTTCTAAGTTCATTAGTGTACTAAAATAGAAGAATGGATTGTGTTTAATTACGGATAAAATACTAGTTAGAATACATCTATATGGCTAACTCTCTATCAGGATGATAAAAAATTGTGAAGCAAGATTCTGAAGAGACCTACTATATGATCAGAAAACGAATACTTGATCACATAATGATTAGTTCTCTAATGTGAAATTGAACTGACAATTAGTAAAGTTGCTTCTAGAGCTCTCCATATCACAAGCAAAAGCTGCCTTTCACACAGTTGAGCTCTCCCTACTTTCAGAGCTAGTGATATTTGTTGAAGTTTTGCCCAATTCTTGAAGAAACTCTGAGAAGATTTTTTTGGTAATATGCAACAATTTTCACCCTAGATGAAGGCAACATGCTTTGAGCAATGACCAAATGGAGAGTGCCTACGCCCTTTGCATTTTGTGACACTTTTATTCTCTCCTTTTGCAACTCAATTGCTCTGGAGGGGCTTCAGTTGCAGAAATTTGTTCTTTTACTCACAACTGAGATGCAAGAATATAGCACGTGGGCATGTAGTCATCTACATATTCTCTGGCAACCATCTACAACCATAAAATTAGCACTTGAAAATCAATCAGTAACGTGTAATCACAGGTAGCTTTACAAATTGATTATCAAGAGTTAAAATCAATCTTTTTTGATTCGACTGCTACACAATGTTAGAGCAGATAGTAGCTTAACATTTTCAATAAGAAATATGGTTTTTTGCCAGACCGAGGGAAAGACATCAGCTTCCTCACAAACCTACCAGGGGCAGCAGAAAGGCTCAAAATATTCAACGCAGATCTCGACTGAACAGACAGTTTTGATGCAGCCCTTGAAGGATGCACTGGAGTTTTCCATGTTGCCCATTTCATTGATTTCGAGGATAAAGAACCCGAAGAAGTACAGACCAAACGAGCAATCAGTGGAACCTTGGGCGTTTTACGGGCATGTCTCAACTCAAAGACCGTGAAACGAGTGGTCTGCACTTCAAGTGCATCTACTGTTGTGTTCAACGGGAGGGTTTTGGATAATGTGGATGAGAGCTCATGGACTGATGTTGAATTTATTAGATCACACAAGCCTTTTGCTGCTTCGTACATCATTTCAAAGACGTTAACTGAACAAGCAGCCCTAGAGTTTGCCGAAAAACATGGATTGCATCTTGTGACTGTAATTCCTACCTTTATCAATGGCCCCTTCATCTGTCCTCGTGTACCTGTCTCCGTCCGCACCTCATTGGTTATGATCTTTGGTACGAGGCGTATCTCATGACAGTGTTCATGCTACCTTGTATTATGACACATTTTGCTAAAATTTAGAAAGTCATGTAATAATGTTCTGGCATATATCTTCTCAAAGGCAATTTTGTTCGTAAACTATTCAGGTACTGCATAACACCTATTCATGTATTTGTGTTTGTTACATGGTCCAATTTTATAGCTTGCACTAATCATTAGTAGCAGGCACATGCATATGTTTGGACAAGCTGATAGTACCAAGATTTTACGCGTATTTGTTAGGGACAAATACATTGTGCATTTTACTGTCCTTTGTATTGATCAAAGAATGATTTCTAGGAGAACCTCAACTGGAAAAAAGTTGGGAAGTGATCATTTGCGTCAGCTTTACTTGAGACATGCCTTCAAAATTACATCTTATTTTGGTTATCATTCAGAGTCATAGCTTGAAAATGCCTACTTAATGATGTTTTTGTTCTATGCAGGTGATCAGGACCAGGATAAACATCTGTCTTGAGTTGATATGGTGAACGTAGACGACGTAGCAAGTGCCCATATCTTCCTTCTTGAGTACCCTAATGCAAAAGGGAGGTACATCTGTTCAGTAGTGGGAATCACCATGAATGAGATGTCTGAATTTCTTTCAGCCAGATACCCTGAATATCAAATACCAACGGCTGAGTGAGTCCTAGTTTTTACTTGAATTTTTTTTATTATCTTTATTCATCTTTGGAAGCAATCCAAACCTGCATTCATTTTTAATCTGCAGTACCCTCAAAGAGTTTGAATCACAGAAATATTCTACCCTATCGTCGAAGAAGCTGTTGGACACTGGATTCAAATATAAGTACGGCCTTGAGGAAATGTACGATGGCACAATTCAATGCTGCAAAGAAAAGGGTTTTCTCTAGTTCAAGAAACGTGAAAGAAGCTTATACATATATGCAGGTTTATGTGAAGTCCTTTTGTGTTGTACTCCTCTTTGTTTTTTTTTTTTTTTGACTTTGTATAAAGCATAAGCACTTGGGAAAATCATGTAGTAGTGGTTTGAACAGTTTGCTTACTAAATCTTATCATAATCAAGAGATTAAACAACATCAATTCTCCCGAACTCCAGCCGGTAAAACATGTATCAGAGGATCAAGAAGTAAAGATTTGGCTCCTCTTGAGGGACTTCAGTAAATGGAGCAAATCTCAACTGTCCCTTTGCTTTAAATTGCTGCGTACCTATTCTTTTTGGTCATTTTCCCAACACTTTACGTTGAGGTAGAAAGGCCTGGAAGATGTCGAGTCCTACTGTGATGTTGTTTGGACTCCACTGAAAATTCTGTTTCTCAGGGTTGCTGATTGAGGAGGCTATGTTTCTGATACAGGGTGGAAGTTCTGGGACTGACTTGAAAACTGCAAAAGCTTATTCGGCTATGTCAGCCCTATACCAATTGGAGATTAGTCAATTCATATGAAAATAGGGGGCCAGCATGCGTCTGACTGCCAAACGAACTAAGCTTGATGTTCTCCGGAGACCTGCTCTTATCACGAATTGACATAGGTCTTGATCAATGGGCGTTGGTGGCATTCGTGTCACAAATCACATCCCGCGCATGACTAGTGTCACACGAGTCATACCTTTGGACAATGTCTCGAGGGAACGAACCTATTCTGCTACGAAAGGTCCTCGTATTGAAGCACTAAAACACTATGAGAGGAGCCCCTCGGGATGCTGCATACTCTTAAGAGTTGGGAGTTGGTTAAAGTATGTTCCACGACAAAAGTCATAGAGGGTCAGGGTACGGTGGTAGGATTTGGCGCCGAGGTGACACACGGTGCGTTGCCCTTGATGGCAAAGGAAACCGTGCATGACACTCTACTTGCCATCTACAAGAAGAGTCCGCCAATTAATCTCCATAACTCACAAGCATCAACATATCAAACTTACTATTAATAGTACATAAAAAGTAAATTTCAACACGGGAGCAAAGTAGTGGTCCAAAATATTTTCGTTACTTCAAGGCAACTTTAAAAACTACAAGTGCTTTGTTTACAACCACAACACGCATCATAGGTAGGCAGGAGAGCTAGGCAAAGCAATGAATTAGAATATGGGGGCGTCTGGCACAAAGCTTGATGACCCCCATATATACCATTAGAAGAGAATTAAACCTAAGTGAAGATAACATACTTTTCTGAAAAATAAAATTCAAGAAATGCTTGAAGTTTCACGTGAAAGGATAAATGTGTTAAAAATCACAGCAATACTATATCTTTTTAGACAAAGCAATGGATTAGGATATGGGGGCATCTGGCACAAAGCTTTATGACCCCCATATACGATTAGAAGAGAAACCGCAGTGACGTGAAGGTAGTAGACATTTTTAGGGACGGGAAATCATCATACCTCATGTTTCTTAAGAATAAAACTCAAAATTGCTTGAAGTTTTACATGAAAGGATAAATATGTACAAAGACAATCTTTACTAAAAAGAATAAAAATGCATGCTTGGATCTTCAAATCTTCATGATTCAATCATGACGACAAGGTTGAAGCAAATCGGTGTGTCGTGCTTGTTGGCGCGTGGGCGTTGAGTAGTCTGTGCTTGTCATGGGTAGTGCTGAGAAGCAGCCCGTGACTTGGGGACACAGTGCACAGGGTCACAGGGACAATGCGTTGCATGGGCGCAATGGAAGCATGTAGTGCCAGGGGCACATTAATTGCGAGAAGACAGGCATTCACACGGTCGGTCTTCATGGCCGTGGGGGGCCTGACAAGACATGTCATGGGTCATAAAATGCCCAGGTACCAAGAAATGGCCAAGCGTTAAAAAAGTCTGTAAGGGAGTTGCAACCTTTGAGGAGTCGTGCAGATGGATCTCTGATGTTGCCATCATGATCGAGTTTTGCTGAGGTTCCGCTTGGCGAGAGCTTGATAGGTGACAGGAGAATTTGAGTTTTAAGGACCCTAGAACATCTGCAGTCAAAGTTGAAGCGACTCCGGTTGAGTTCTGAGTCCACCAGAGGAATGTTGCAAGACCTCCCAAGTTCCAAGTTGTCCCGAATTCCACGAGCCATCTGGTGGAGTATCAATGTTAAGCAGAAGACTTCCAAGAAGCCCTTGATCTTAAGCATGTATATACTTGCGACAACATCATACACGTATTAAGCAGAAGACTTCAGCAACACAAGTCCAATCACCAAGAAACTGTGTAGCGTTTACAGTTAGTCAAGCCAGCTCCAGATCCACTGTGGTAGCGTTTTTGGAATGACCGATAAATGGAATTCGAATGCGAAAGATTATTTTAAATAAACGAGATCTTACTAAATTGGGTATTCCTAACAAGGCTTGTGGTTGTTATGCTTACCAACTCCCTGCTACCACGAACTTTAAGCCAATTATTGGAACTCCTGAGAATGAACAGGAAAGGACCCAGGATCATTTCCAAACTTGCATTCATTGAGCCAAAGCATCCCTCCACTGTCGAGGCATCATCCATCCCAAGTGGCGATAGCATTTTTTTTTAAGTTAATTTGAATCCCAGAGAAGGCAACATAATCATTGTTAATAAATTGGGTCAGTGGACCCATTATCCGCCCACTAATCGATAATGTGTATTTGTTAGTTTGGATAAATAGAGTTATTTAGAGAATATTTATCTCTTAAGTGTTTGAGATAAATACAATCTTTATCTCCTAAGAGTTGGAGGTAAAGCCAGTCTCTAATTGTATCTCTATATAAAGGCTAGAGATATCCCAATAAATTATAAGTCAATAGTAATAACCCTCTCTATATAGCACTCTCTCTAGAGCAATCACCAAGCTCTAGGATTTAGTTCGTGGACGAAGAACTCGACTCTAGTAGCCGTTTTCGTACCTGCGAAAAAGATCAAGCGTGTTGGAGGCTCGTAACAACAAGGATCCTACGTCGGAATATTCGGAGACTTCATACGGTATGTTTCCGAACCCACTACGTGTTACATGGTAGCGCAATAATTGTTGTAATCGCTTCAACATTGGTATCAGAGCATGATTACTTGTTGATTCGCTTTTAACATGTTAGATTAAATTATGTGCATGTTGCGATTTTTTTCGGATACATGAACGAGAACTAAGAGCTCCGAGTACAAGCTACAAGTTCCAAGAACTTCAAGAACCCACAGCCTTACATTATCTCTGTCTAGCTATTATGTTAATGTTGTTCTACAACCTATATTAGGCTTTGGCAACTAGAAGCATATATCTCCAGCTTCACCCAATAAAAATGAGTCTTCCTATTGATATCTATAACCTTCGAAACATAAGTCATAATCACCAATAGCAACCTAAAGCAACGTCCCAACAAAATATCATCACTTAGGGTTCTATAACCTAACTAGTGAAATCATTACTAAAACCTCAATATCCCAAGAGCGTAATGCTCTGATACCATTTCTGTCACGACCCGAACCCACGGGCAGGCCCGCGAGCTAGGCACGTGACCGGCCGCAAACCCTATGGACTCCAACCGAGGGCTTTGCCAGGCCTTACTCGCTAAAACAGCATATAATCTGCAGCGGAAATTAAAACTTCTATAAACTTAAATTATATTTTCATATTTTTATTTGAATACAATACTTATGCTACAACTCCTCATAACTCTAATTTATCAACAACTAAAACTAAACCAACAATCTAAATTTTTAGCGACTCAACCAATACAGACTTCGGAGCTCAGTGCCAAATTGTTCCTTCCTATGCTCGTCACCATCACCTTACTTTCAAAACTGAAATGATAAGTAAGGGATGAGCTTCCACGTGCTCAGTAAGTAACCAATGATTCAACTAGCTGGACCATAGCATGTCAGAAAATAACTCATTTATATTATAGCATCATTAAGATATCTAAAAATCATAGATTTGATAATCATCAGGTAAAACAAAATAGAGTACATTAAACCAAAAACTGAAGCATAAAATCATTAACGCAAAACTCATGACAACCAGTTCGATTGCAACATTAGCTCAAACGATATGCTGCGGTCAGCGTACAGGCCCCACTGACTAGGGCCCGAAATCCCTCCTCCATCCGGGATAAAATTCTGTGGACGCATGGGCGAACCACGAGCAACAGTACTGTGCATCAACGTACAAGCCCCGTTGACCAGGGCCCGAAATCCAACTTTCCCCCGTGGATATAGGGCACAGCAATCGAGTAAACCAAAAAGACCTTTTGGTTCATTGTAAACACAATCACTCCTCAATTAATTTCAAACCATCCTCACACCCATTTTGACAGTTTTCAAGCTCTTCAATTTTTCACAAGAACGTCAAATACCAAGGCATCTTACTTGCACTAATCATTTCAAATCCGAGTTCCATAACAATTTCTAAGAAAGATATCATTTACATGTTGGTCCGGTTTTGACGAGAATTAAACCATTAAACACTTTGTTTAGCAAATCAAGTCAGACTAACTAAACATGATTAAAACGGTCAATGCTGATAAACGCCATTTTTTTTATCAATACATAAACATATACATTTTATAGAAAAATACTAGTTGAATCGAAAGGTCACTTACCTGACGCTACGCATTTCCATATCATCTAGAGCTTCGGAGCGACGATCACGTTACTACCTCTGGCGAACGGAACCGTCAAGACCATTCTTTTTATCTTCATGTTCCCGGTCAAATCCTAGAGTTCACGCTAACAATTCCCTTTTTATTCTCAGAGCCTATGTGTTTCCTTGTCCAAACACATACATGTACATGGTACACCTACACCATGTACACTCACCGTACACAACACACATTATACGCACTACCGTACCCCAAATCACACCGCCATATACACGCCATCACGGCTGTCCCAGTCCAGCCATCGCAAGCATCACCAATAAACCACAACTGTTAACTATAAATCGAACTCGTACTGCCGAAACCCCGTTCCATATTCAATACCACCAAAACCCAACATATCGGTTGCTAGTTTTCACAACTAATCTACCATTATATGTGCCACCTTTCAACAACCCTACAACCAGTACATCACTATTTTCTTTACGATTCCACAACCAAAATCAAAACCACACTACATTCCACATTACGCACACAAAGATATTGTACCCTGTTACATACAGACACACTCTGTGTGTACACAGTTCAGATTCATGCACATACAACACATACTCTCTGCAAACTGCTGCCCACACGCTGCTCAGCACACATTAACGCGCACATAAACACAACTCATAGGCCTCTACAGACACGCCCTCATATGCCTTCCAGCCTTTGCGGACACACGCCCTTTTTGCACATAAAATATACGTAGCACATATACCACTACAACTGTACAAACAGCTACATACACAGAATCCACATACACCCGCCCGCACATAGTCACCCACACCTCCAAACATACACAACCGTACTCCTCACACAATATACATCTACACAACAGTGGCCCACATGCCTACCCTGCTATATACATTCATTAGACAACAACCAATTGGTTCTTTCTATTTCATCCACCGCCAACACCCGCATTACACATAACCGTCCACATTACACGCAACATACACCCACCGGTGCACACACACAATTATCCAGATACCAAAACCCCACAGTCATACCCACTCCCCCGACAACTACTCCATCCCAATACAAACGCCACACCCTTTTATAATTGAACTGACAGATTGCCTCATCAATCAAAACAAATCCGAAATTCTTTCGACCGCCGGCATATACACCCCATAGTAACTCCAGCACAACCACCGTAAACAATACCACCATACCATTCCAGATACAGTAAGTAGTGTCATGATCATCACTATTTGCCAACGACACAACCACGGACAACCTATTATACACAATCATCCGACAACAATAATACCCACACACGTGACAAACACATACGCTGTACACCCACAACTGTGCAAAAAAACCACCATCTTCATTCTATTTTACCACCGCCGCTAAACGACACCACTGCACACAGCCACCAACACCACAAACTCACAGCCAAAAATCCATTTTACCAAAAATTCAGCCCCAACACTATTGTACTGTGACTGACATCAAGATTGGGCTGTCGGCGTGACTGTGAAACAGACGGAGAAGAAGGTGTGGTGGTTGGTTTCGTCGTCGTCCCCTCGCCACGATCATCACCGGTTGTACATGCAAATTTGGCCGTGATTAGCGGTGGCAGCAGCTGGATCGAGAACCTGGTAGTGGTGGACTAGTGGCTGCCCTGACACCACCTTCATTGGCCGAGTAATTAACAGAAAATTTTCGTCGCCGAATTTTCTACCGGTGGCCGTTGTGAGTTCCCCCGCCTCCCCTAATCAAGTAAACACAGCCACCCTTGCTTGTGCAGTAGGACAATGCTCTAAGTGGTGGCACTGCCGAAATCGACCATCGGAGAAGTAGACGGCGGCAGCAATTCCACAGTAGCTTGGAGGTGGCGGTGGGCGGTGCCTCAAAAAAAGGTAGCAGCGATGTAGGCTGCACTATGGGTATTCGACGCCGGCAACAATGAATGTGGCCAGAAATTTGGGAGGGAGATGATTGGAGACGACTATTGCGCGGTGATAGCAGCAGGTGTCGGTTGCGACATGGTGGTCGCGGAGGCTTTGGGAGATGATTTTTCGTGAAAACGGCGGCTGGAGTTAATCGCCGGTGACCGTTTGTGCGGCCGACGATGGGGCTGCCATGGCAGAGGCGCCGCCCATTCTAGGGTCGGCTGCCCTCCCTGTCTCTCTCTCCCTCTCTCCGTCCGTCTTCTCCCCTTTTTGTTCTCTTTTTTTTTTTTTTTTTGACTTTCTCTCCTGGTTTTCTTTTCTCTTTTTTTTCTAGGCTTCCCCCTACAATAGTGGTATTTTCATTTGTCACTAATAATACTGCTCAAGCTAATCATCCCTAAGGACTCAAAAGAATATCATTCATAGAATTTGTCGCTAAAGTAATATTAACCGGCTAACCCTAGGTTCGGGATATTACAGAACATCTAAGGATGATGTCCAATATGATTGGTAAGCTGAGGGATGCTGGCCATGCGCTCACAGATGAGCAGCAAGTCAGAGCTATCATAAGGTCCCTTCCTGCCTCATGGGCCAATATGAAACAGATATTGACTCACAGTAAAAACATCAAGAACTTTTCTGATGTTTCACAGCATGTCATCCTTGAGGACGAGACTCGAGATGCTGACAAGACCCTTGCTTATGTCACCCAAGGGGGATCGCGCAATGCAAATGGCAAGCGCGGAAGACAAAGTAAGAAAGGAAAGAAAGGCGAGGCTAGCACTTTTGCGCCAAAGGAAGGAAAAATGAAGAAACGCAAGAGAGGAAAACGTGGTAGGAAAAAGGATCTGTCTAAAGTTAAATGCTTCAACTGTCAACAGAAAGGACACTTCGCTCGTGATTGCACTGAGCCGAAGAAGGTACTTTCAGAATCTCTCTCTCAGTTATATGTTTCCTCACATGTGATGGTTGCTCATTCCCAACCTGTGTGGTTTGTGGATACAGGTGCAACAAAACATGTAGCACGTGATCGAGAGGGGTTCGTAGATTATCATCAGATTCCAGCGGGTAGCAAACATATCTTCATGGGAAACAATAGCTCCGAAGAGCTGCTAGGGGTTGGTTCTTACCAGCTCAAGTTGCGCACTGGGCGCACATTGATTCTTGAGGATGTGCGATATGCACCCACTGTTCGGCTTAATCTACTTTCAGTTACTGCTTTATTAGACAGTGGTTTTTCCTTTATTTTTAAGGGTAATAAGTTGGACATCTTTTTGGATGATGTTTTGTTCGGACATGGTTTTCGCATGGATAGTCTTTTTCAATTGGATTTAAATGATTCACAGTCCTCTTATTCTTATGTTGTGAATGATAATATTGTGAATGATTCTACCACCTGACATGCAAGACTGGGCCACATAGGCCAAGATAGGATGACTCGTTTGGCTAGAGAAGGCATTTTGGGCCCACTCGCAAGAGTCAATCTACAAACTTGTGAGGCTTGTTTGGCCGGTAAAGCATGTAGGAAGCCTTTTGAAAAGGCTGTGAGAGCAACTCAACCACTTGAGCTAGTTCACTCTGACATATGCAGACCTATGAGTGTAAAGGCACGCCATGGCGCCTCTTATTTCTTTACACTGATAGACGATTATACGCGATATGGTTATGTGTATCAGATATCTCACCGCTATGAAGCTTTGGACTGTTTCAAACGCTTTGTAGCTGAGGTTGAGAATCAGAAAGAGAAGAATTTAAAAGCTCTTTGCACTGACCGAGGACGCAAATATTTGTCAGATCACTTCAAGAAGTTTTGTGAGGAAAAAGGGATACGCAGGCAACTTACTATTCCTAATACTTCACAACAAAATGGCGTTGCAGAAAGAAGGAATAGAACATTGTTAGACATGGTTAGGTCTATGATGGCGCAAGCAAACCTCCCAATATCTTTTTGAGGGGATGCTCTTTTGACTGCAGCCTATATACTTAATCGAGTGCCTTCACAATCAGTCAAGTCCACCCCATATGAGCTTTGGAATGGCCAAAAGCCAAATTTGGATAACTTGCACCCATGGGGCTCAGCAGGTTATGTTCACAGTATTTCTCATAAGTATGGGAAACTAGGGCCTAGAGCTAAAAAGAGTATCTTCTTGAGGTATTCTGAAAAACTCTAAAGGCTATGTGATGTATGGTGAACATCCAAATGATGGAAAGACTGAAATAGAGTCTCGTGATGTCGATTTCATAGAGAATGATTTTCCTAGCATTGGAGACGCAAGTAAGAATCTTGACCTCTATGAGTTAGAGGAAGTTGAAGCCACTTTACCATCTCCAAGCGAAGGTGGGGATTAGTTCCTCATCCTGTTGTCGCTGAAGATAGTATAAGTGATCTTCAACCTAGTGGGAGCATCCTAGACAGTGGGAGCACACCATCAGGACCATCAGGTCAACAAGATTCTCAACTGCGTAAAGGTGCACGAGGAAGAGTTTCACGTCGTCGTTTTGAGATTGACGGTGAAATTCTTATGTGCACTCCAACTGACGAAGATGAGCCCACTTCTATGGAAGAAACCTTATCTTCACCTGCTAGTAATGAGTGGATGACTGCAATGAAAGATGAGTTGAGCTCAATGGAGAAGAATCAGGTCTGGGAGTTGGTTGACCTTCCGCGCAGGGCGCAAGACTGTTGGAAACAAGTGGATTTTAAAAGTCAAGCGCAAGGCAGACGGGTCAATTGACAAGAATAAGGCACGTCTTGTGGCGAAAGGCTATACCTAACTGCGGGGTGTGGACTATGAAGACACTTTCTCCCCAGTGGTGAAATTTACTTCAATTCGCCTGATCCTAGCTATTATCGCCCAGCAGGATTTAGAACTTTTTCATATGGATGTTAAGACTGCATTTCTCAATGGAGAACTAGATGAAGAGATTTATATGGCTCAACCTGAGGGTTTTGAAGTCAAGGGACATGAGCGCAAAGTTTGCCGGCTCAAACGTTCTATATATGGTCTCAAACAATCATCTAGGCAGTGGTACTTTAGGTTTCATCATGCCATTACCTCTATAGGTTTTGAAATGATTGAACAAGACCATTGCGTTTACGTAAAATGATCCAAGAAAAATATTCTGATCCTTTCTTTATATGTGGATGACATTCTTTTAGTTGGGAATGACATGAGTTCCATTGTAGCCACTAAGTAGTGGCTGTCCTCAACTTTTGAGATGAAGGACATGGGAGAAGCTAATTATGTGCTCGGGGTTAAAATCATACGTGATCGTCCAAAGAGACTTCTCGGTTTGTCTCAAGAGACATATATCAAGAAGGTCATTGAACGATTCCGTATGCATAACTCAAAACCGATAGACACTCCAATGGACAAGGCGTGTACTTTAACAACAGACCAATGCCCAAAGAATGATGGGGAAAAGAATCAGATGTCTAAAGTGCCTTACGCGGCTGCAGTTGGGAGTCTGATGTATGCTATGTTGTGTACACGTCCAGACATCTGCTTTGCCGTTGGAATGGTGAGTCGTTATCAGAGTAATCCTGGACCCGCTCATTGGAATGCGGTGAAGAGGATTCTTCGATACTTACGTGGAACAACTGATTCGTCTTGTGCTATCATGGTGGAGACTTGAGATTGAGAGTATACAGCGATGCTGATTGAGGCGTTGATAGAGATGAGCGCATATCCACTTCAGGTGGAGCTATCTCTTGGTACAGCAAGAAAAAGTCTTGCATCGCCCTATCCACGATAGAGTCGGAGTATGTTGCTTGTTCAGCAGCAGTCCAGGAAACTGTTTGGTTGAGGTCATTCTTACAGGCTCTAGGGGTTACAGCTCATGCAGATGAGTCTGTCACTTTTCACTGTGTCAATACAGCTACCCTAGATTTTGTAACGGACCCCAAATATCAAACACATAGGGTTTCGTTATCACTTCATTAGAACTTTAGTTGCGCAAGGAGAGGTGACCATGAAGCATATACCTACTGGCAAAATGGTGGCTGATCCTTTGACCAAGCCTATTGCTAGAGATGTTTTCCTTTCTCATATTAGGAGTATGGGACTACGTAGGTTTTGATATGTTTATGGCATCTTATGTACTTGACATTATTTACATTAAATTTTTGTTCCTTGATTTGAGTTTATTATGGAATGAATGTATAATCTTTGTGATTACATATACATCCTTATTGAGAGTGTCACCAGGCTCGAATTGACCCACTCACACGGGTAATTCACCTTGGCGCTAAGATAGCGAGCAAGATGAGACATAATTGTCTTAAGCGCCAAGTGGGCGAATAAGATGATACAGCTTGTAATGCAAACATGTCGCCTTAGTTGGAGCTAAGATGAGACCTATAAAGTTAGGTCGATCATAGAGTATCTCCACAACTCTATGTAGCCTGCTTACAGCCGAATGTGAGATTTCAGGCAGGCACTATGAGAGTGACTGGGCTGAAAAACTCAGGTTAGGCGCTTGTACAACGACTAGACTTAGATTCGTATGGCGTATTTTATTATACATTTATGTGACACGCCCTTGCGGGTTACGCCATAGCATGCAAATCATACTGCATGTGCTAAATGCAGACCGACAGTGGGAGTGACGAATGAATCCCTGCTTCGTCATTGTGTGAGCCACTTGGATCAAAATTTTTGATCCTATGTGGTACCTTTTTCACCTTAGACTATGTCATGAAGAGGATACTCAATGTCGCTACTTTAGCATGTACCCTTGGATCATGGATGATGCGGTCTCGCGGGGCATGTCTAGGAAAGCGGTTGGGTCTAATTGGAATGACATGAGGGCTTTGGGAAGAAAGTTCAATATTACATCATGTTGTGTGATTCATAGCCCGGGCGACTTTGTCGATTTTCGTTTCGATATGAGTCATGAATACATAACATATAAGAGGTTTAACACTGCTCACTATGAGGGATTTGAGAGTGTTTAATCTGGTGTAGTTGAACTATCTGGGGTACATACGAGATTTTTTGAGAGTGATGTATTGTGTTAGTTTGGTGATAACTTAATACAATACTCCTCAACTGGACATCCTTTCTCGTAGGTCGCACGTTCCATTTCCTGTATGAGGAGATGAGTGGACGAGAGATAAAGAGGGACTGTACGATTTATTTGCCCTGTCTGTGGGCGAGTGGGAGCTGTTAATAAATTGGGTCAGTGGACCCATTATCCGATAATGTGTATTTGTTAGTTTAGATAAATACAGTTATTTAGAGAATATTTATCTCTTAAGTGTTTGAGATAAATACAATCTTTATCTCCTAAGAGTTGGAGGTAAACCCAGTCTTTAATTGTATCTCTATAAAAAGGCTAGAGATATCCCAATAAATTATAAGTCAATAGTAATAACCCTCTTTATATAGCACTCTCTCTAGAGCAATCACCAAGCTCTAGGATTTGGTTCGTGGACGAAGAACTCGACTCTAGTAGCCGTTTTCGTACCTGCGAAAAAGATCAAGCGTGTTGGAGGCTCGTAACAACAAGAATCCTGCGTCGGAATATTCGGAGACTTCATACGGTATGTTTTCGAACCCACTATGTGTTACGTGATAGCGCAATAATTGTTGTAATCGCTTCAATATCATCAAGAGTTTGCAATGTGCAAAGATGAATAAATCGTTTTGAAAATGTTTTAAGTGCTTTCGTTTGTAGTTATCTATATTCAGGGTATCCGAAGCAGCCAACATCTTGAGAAGTGAAGTCGCTTCAGAATGAGCCAATAGTGCGTTATCATGCTCTGAAAGTAATCATCATGTTTCTTACATGTTCATGCTCGATTTCTGTCCGTGTGGCCAATTTGTATGAGAATTTACAAGTGCTATTTGGGTAACCGAAGGTAGGGCGAAGTCACTGAAGCAGCCCTGCATGGTGAAGATCAACTAATGAGCACTTCTAGTTAAGAGGATAACAGTAGCAACTTGTGTAAAAGCCATTTTCATATCTGTATATCATTTTAGAGGCAATCAAGAAGTCTTTGAAATATCCTTTCTCATTTTTCCCTGCCATGGTTCAAACCATTCTTTGATAGCATAAGATGATATATCACGTTAAAATGCGTCAGTGTTTTGCGCAGGTGATCAGGACCATTATAGACATCGCAAAAACCTATTTCGTGCAAACGCAACGTACATTTGTTCGGCAGCTGAAACTGCATTAGTAAGATATTTGAGTTTCTTTCGGCCACATACTTTGAGTAAGTCACATCCCGAAGCATAGGTGAATTTTAAATTAGGTACCTTTCTATTTACACACGTAACAATTATATTCGAGGGTTAGGGGTTTGGCATGAACCCCCTTTATTGAGCTACTTTATTGATCGCAAAACATCTCACTTTAAAGGGGGACGAAAACCATATCCCGAGAACTACATGTCGAGAGAGACGTAAACCTTACTCCTGAAACTCAAAATAGCTTGAACAAGCTAAATATTGAGTTCAGCTTTTGCACCTAGAGTATTATGAATGGCGCATTCTAAAGGAAGGGTACCAGAGCTCTCTGGGACAAGGTTGCCTCTTTCACTTCTAAAACAAGGTAAAGAAACAGCACTAGTTGGTAAGAATAAAAGAAAAAGTTATTTGTTGGCATTTTTGAAACAGCACTCATAGGTTGTCTTGGCATATGAAGTTTCTTATGACGTGACGTTAAGGCGGTTAAGCACGGCAAAACTCGGATGAAATCATTATTTTTTTGATATTTTACTAATGGTAGTACTCTTACCAAATTTACACTAAAAAAGAGAAATTCAAACCACGTCGACCGGAAGTGATGCTATAAACAAATTTTCTCTGATATGGTAACAAATTAAATTTCCCCCAGAGAGGAATGCTTTTTGAGCAAGACTAAGATGGCATTTGACAGATTTTCATTTTTACTTTTTATTATGCTTTGAAAATTGAAGAAAAATTAGATGTTTCGTAGCCGGTTTTAATTTTATTTTTTATTTATTTTTTAAATTAGTTGTCAATTTGAGGCTGTTTTTGTAAACTCTCAACTGGAGTTTTGCCTTTTTTTTTTGTTTGACCTTTAAGCTTTGAAGCAGCTATGCAACTCATATTTTCTTTTCTCCAATTGAACCTTTAATGATAGAAATATTTTTACCAATCTTGGAATTTGGTGGCTGTCCCGGCCTTTGGTGGAGCTTACATTCCTACTATTACATCACAATAGTCATAGTTTTAGAACACTTTCTTATACTATTTCTTCACGGTTCATCTTCCATAGCCATACTTGATAGATCTTAACACCCGTACTGTGCCGCTTCAGTTGTCCTTGAGAAACCATGTTCACCTATCGGAGATCCATTTGTCAATTGATCGAAACCGGTCTATGGAGACGTGAGTTCTTGCACCGCATACAAATTTTGCTAGTGATTTTATATCAAGTAGCCAAAGATTAGTTTTATTCTATTTGCCATTTCGTCTGTGTGTCTTTTATGTAAACGGCCTCCCAACTTTTTTTTTAAAACAAAAATGAAAAGATCACGAATAAAAAGTGTTAGGGTGTTAGAGGTGTCAAATGGGCCGGCCCAGCCCAAACCCATCGGGCCTCCAGCAAACCGGGCCAAGGCCGCTGTCAACCGGGCCGGGCCAGAATGAGGGAAATCTGGGCCCAGTCCAAGCCCAGGCCCTAGGCCCAACATCTAGGGCCGGGCTTGGGCCGGGCCCGGGCCCAAATTTTTTTTGTTATTCAAAATATACTTTAGTTTAAAAAAAAAAACTGAAAAGGCCATTTTTTGGGCCAAAAGAGGGCCGGGCCAAATCTGGGCCATTCTAGGGCAGGGCCGGGCCCGGGCCTGTTTCTCAAAAAGTTAGGCCTGGCCCTGGCCCTGGCCCAGGCCCAAGCCCTAAAGGTTAGGGCCAGTCTGGGCCCAAAAAAGGGCCGAGCTGGGCCAGCCTGCGGGCCGCCCGGCCATTTGACACCTCTAGGTGTTAGGTGATAAATTGAAGTCGTAAGCTAGGCTTTTAAGTCAAAGTCTTAGAGGATTAAGGAGAAATTAAAAAAAAAAAACCAAGGGACAAACCAAAATATTCGAAGAATTTAAAGCGCTCAAATAAATCAGGATCCCCACAAAAATAACGAACTCCTCGCCTCTTTCTCGTAAACAACTCTCTCAGCACCTCTCTCTCGCGAGCTTGATCTCTCTGTTTGGAATCCCGAACAACTGCCCTATCAGCTTCTTGAAAGTCAGTCACATTTGCATGTCTTTTTCAGACTCCGAGACGGCGTCGTCCTCCCTTGGCGGCGAGTACAAGAACTTTCGGCTAGTCAGCCGTGAAAGTACGTCATTCTTACTGTTTCACGTCCTGTTTCGCTTTGAATTTCACTCTGCCAATGCCGCGCTCTTATCGTTATATCTTTTGTAAGTTTCAGTACCGTTCAGGAGGAGGCTTGCGATAGGTTGACGGCAAAGATGTGATTACGTGACATATTGTTCGGGGACATATTCATCTGCGCATGACAAATCATGGTCTAATTACTAGTTACGCATAAGCAAATGATCTCATTTCATCTGAAGCAGTTCATAGCAAGTAAACCATAAATATGTGGATTTTGATTTGACCATGTTAGTGTAACGTGACGAGGCTATTTACACTCCCATCCTTCGTAGCGATTTAGATTTTGAGCTTTAGCAACAAATTTTTTGTTGCATGGGCTTGTGAATGGCAAAAATAGTGTAAATAGCTTCACCTCCCGAGTCCTGACGGAAATGCAGCATCCTTTTCCAAATTTTGTGTTTCGGTGGTGGTTCTTATCTTGAATTTGATTGCATCACTAGACTGTAAGCGAATTCTGAAGATAGAGTTCTTAAACAAGTTCTAGGAGCAGCTGCCACTATGGTACTAGCAGTAAAGGCGACAAATAGATGTTACGGATGGAACAGAAAAAAAACCAAAGTGGAAGACTCGATCAAACTTGTCGATTTTCGAAACATTTGAGAAGTTGAAACCCCAATTATAGCTGGATTGAAATTCGCAAAAAGGTTGGTAAGCACAATGTGACATTCCAGCTTTTGGAATGCGTTGCTGTAGTTACATTTGTCCGGAATTCCATCTGCCAATCTTATAAATCATTCTCGTAGAGAGGCTCGAGAGCCGTAGTAGCATAACCCTTTGGCAAACAGAAAGAAGCTTGAGACTTTGCGAGTGACGTCATACATTGATAAATGAGAACCACTACACTAGTGAGGCAAAGCTCGACCATATTTAGGACAAATGTCTACGAATAGACATAATAAAGTAGATTTCAAGAAGGGTTGAGAGACGATGTGGTTTACATACGTTGTCGCTTAATTTTTTTTGTTTTATGAAAGGAAACCACCTGGATTGTTTCACTAGCCCCAAATTAACAAATCAGGGTTAGATGGGGAAATCAACCTTACCCTGTACAGCAGGCAGCAGGGAAGAGAGGGAGGGTTGGGGGGGGGGGGGGGGGGGAACCCCAAGATACCCGTTTTTTCATCTTCTAAGTATAAAGGCAGAAAACCCAAAGAGTAGCTTTGAATGAAGCATGCTTGTATGCATGAGAGGTAGATCATCCCCTTGGCTGATTACCTTTCAGATAGTTGTGCAACAACTAAAGTTTCTAGTGCCTTAACATTCTTGCACTTGCTAACCAAGTAGCTTAGAAAACCAATGTATTGAATAAACCTACAAAAGGCAACTAGCCGTGACCTTATAAGAAGTCTTCATAGTGGAATAGGTGTTCCTTCGAGCAGAAAGTTCGAAACTTTCAAACACTGCCATAGCCTGATCCAAATCACCTCCCTGTCGTAAAGAGAATAAGTCAAAAGAACAGAACATTTCCCATTCGGAGTAATGCCACTTCCAGACATCTGTATAAAGTCTTATACCATGCAAATTGGGGGTAAATAATCTTTTTGAGAAAGCCAGAATCTAAGAGCATTAAGGCAGATCAAATCCTGGAAATTTATACTATTTGGCAGGTTTAATTGAAACAACAAAACCGCAAACCCAGTTAATGATCTTATAAATGACTCTCTCTCAATTGAATGGGACATTTTCGAGCCTTGTTGCATTCTTTGCCAATAAACTGCCCAGAGACCTAAACGATGCGAATTTGGAATTAAGAATTTGCTCGTTGCCGCCAGTGGATTCACTAGTGAAGGAATATCAAAGGTTACCAATCCACTGTCCCAGCTAGCTCTTTCTAAAGGGGGAACTGCATAATTTTTTTTTTAATCTGATAATCCACCCTAACTCCAAGCCTTGATATATAATCAAGAAACATCCTTAACTCATTCTATCCGCCATAGGTGGGCAGAATAGCCATGAAGGAGGGAAGAAAATGGTTTGATAACTGGGGAGTGGGGTCAGAATTTTTTTTCCGATGTTCAAGTGCTCTATATTTGGAGCCATCTCATTTTGCCTAGCGATGCTGGCCTCTAGCAGTCATCATATAACCAAGAAACATCCTAAACTTATTCTTTCTACTACAGGTTTTTGGTAGGATTCAAAGTCCCTGTAAAAAACCCTATAGCATTAATTACTACACAATCATTATGCCAGTTCTCTTAGAGGCCCCATGATCAGAATAGTTGATAATTTTATTACATGCCCAGTAAAATAAGGCGCAGTAATTGCCTCTGATTTGTGAAACTTTATGTTACTTTTTTCTTTTTTTTGGGTTTTTCTTATCCTCTGGATCATTATTGAAAACACATGATGCACTTTTAGTAAATTTTATGTTTGTCAATCATTTAGGTACTCATCATGGATAAAGTCACAGTTAAAGTAACGTCCCATTCATGCAAAATGGCAGATATCAAGGACGAAAGAGTTTTATGTAAGCCTCTAAATCCACTCTTCTAATTTGAATTAACTGACGTTTCATTCTCTTATATCTTTTTGTAGCTAAGATCTGTCTCTGGCATAATTATAAGTTCTCTTTGCCTTAGTAGTTGTGGCCTTATTCGTAATATTTGTGCAGTTTTTTTTTTTTTCCTTTTTTGAGTTTCATAACTAATAGAAGAAAACAAGTTAGAAGGGAGGACATTAAGGACTTACCTCTGAGAAAAAGGCGAGGACCTTGAGAAGGTCTATAACAGGCATCAGCTTGCAAGGCTGATTTACAGAGAGAGGGGGTCAGTCTAAGTGATAAATCTTAACACTCTTATGACCATTAGAAAAGAAGTTAACCAAAAGGAAAATGATCATAAGGAAAAGAATACAGAGAATCTGCCACGAATTTATACTAGCGAATAGTGCGTTGACTAGTCACGTATGAACCCTGTAAAGCCTGATACTCCACCACGAGTCACTTTGCACAAAACTGCCAGCCATAATTAATGCTTGCATAACTTTAAACTTTGCCATACAGCTTCTGCTGCAACCAGGGGAACAATAGAGTCACGAACAAATGCTAATAGCATTATTAGTCAGAACTGGAAGGAAGCAAAAGCCGTTTACTACATGAGCCTCTCAATAGAGGAGGATTGATAGTAGGAAAGAAACAAGCATCTTAAGTGATAGAGTTGTAGAAACTTGGTCTGAGCTTAGGCCTAAAATGACCAGATAAGGATAAGGACATATAAAAATATTATTAAAGAAAGAAATTACTTTTTCACCACTTTGAAGCAGAACTATCCAATGGACTCCTTCCAAGGGTCGCATAGAAAGGACATTCATAAACCACAGGAATGCCCAGGCTAGTGATACAAGAATGAACTGGGATACCTTGTTAGAATCTACTTTTGCCAAATATACTTGGGCAAGTGAAAGGAGGAATAACGAGAACAGAACGAGGAGAGTATAAGCTGCAGCTAGAAGAAGACAGATGCCATATTTTTGGTCATTCCATTGTAAAGTTGCGATTTTTCCACCATCTTTATTCATTGGGGAACATTCATAGTCAAGGTCTATGCAATATCACTTCTCTACGATTGAAATTATGTACCTGGTCCTTCCCGTTGATAGTTTATCCCGCACAATAGTTTGCCATCCTGATTTTGAAAATCATTATCTTCTGCATTTCCACTTTTTCTGCAGTGGTGGAAGACCTTTTCAGGCGAAGGCAGCCTTTACCCTCAATGGATGCGATATACTTCATTCAACATTCTAAAGAGAAGTATAATTACCTTTTTATATTTGTCTTGTTCATTGTTTAATCAACCCCATGTTTGTGAGATTAATTGAATTTCTTAATCCCTTCATTTTCATGGTTGCTTTGATCTTGATTTCAAGACACTACGGCTGTCTCGAAATAACAATAGGATTTAACCTATGGAAATCTGAAGAGTACATATGAAGTACATATGTATTCGCTGCTATGCTATCTTCCAATTATATTTCTGGACGCGGGGTGGGAGGGGGAGCATTTGTGAGGTTTTGGAGCGTGGAGCGCTACTAGTGTAGTGTGGGAGCCAAAGTGGTTGCCAGGTTTTTTGAGCGCAAGCGTCACTGGAATCGAATAATTCTGCAATTAAGAACCAACAAATATCTGTTCTAGGAGCTAAGCTGTTAGAAAAATTGAACCAACAGTGTATATCATGCTTTAGCACTCTCCGTAGCATGCAAGACCCTTATTGCATGTTGAGAGTCAAGCCAAAGGTGACCACCAAGTTAAACACGAAAAGTAAGTGTTTGCCGCAGAATGTAAAGGGGTAACGTATTGCAAACATGGAGACTCGATGCCATGCTGCCAAGCAGTGCCACTGACACCATTTTAAGTTACCGTCTCTCGAAATGCTTTAGCTACTACATAAAGGAGTCAACATGTATGCCATGCTTTAAGATAGAGTGTAACAGGGAAAGTTGGTATGCAACTAAATGCCAAATAGTTGGGTTCTTAGTTGCGGGGAGAGTGGTGGGAGCGAGGTGGGCGTGATTTGCGAGGTATTGGAGCAGGATTGTCACTGGTATAGTTGTTTTGGGTGGGAGTGGGTACGGGATTCGGGAGCGTGATTCATGGGCTGGTGAATAACTAAAACCGAAGAGTCCTGCAGCTAAGGTTGGGATGAGGCTTCCTTGAGTTGGGTTGAGAAGTTCTTTTCTTAGCACTTGTAACAGTATTCCCCGAGTTAGTTCAACTCTTAGCATCATAAGATGCTGCTAACTATTGCTATTCAGGATGGAATTTTTGGCTTTGGCACAGAAATAGACAAAGTAGGAGCCTGCTGGTTTCCAATGCGGACAACATTCTTGAAATTTTAATGCCACAAACAAATGGTTTTACGCAGGGTACCATTTAAAATTCTTCCAAAATTCTACTTTGGAAATGTCTGTTCTTCTCTCTCTCTCTCTCTCACCTGTTTCTTTATTTAGTTTTTATATCCAAGTTACTTATGTAAAATTTGTATGAAGTCATGGACTAGATTAGTCTATAAACAAAGTGAACTGTCATACTCAACATACTCTCTCTCCTCTGGTCGTTTGGTGACTAACAAGTTGAAACTAGAAAGATGGTTGCCTAAATTTTCAAATGAAAACATTTTTTCGTCCACATGAAGTTTCATCTCCTCCTCCTGTTTTATTTTCTTAGTAATGCATGTTAGTTTCACATATCTTACAATTTCCCCCTTTTTTCTTATGTTTTTTTTTCCCTTCTGCAGTTTCCCTTCAGAATCCTAGATTTATCAATTTTTTTTTTAACTTTAAGCCTTGTTTTTCTAAATGTTCTCCATTTTTGGCTGATTAACTTGTATGAGATGAAGGTAATGTCATCTTCTGTTCACGTGCAGTGTTGTCATGTTCTTGTCTGACATGTCAGGAAGAGAACCTTTATACAAGAAGTATGTGAAAGCTTGAGTTTCTAAAACTGGATAACAGTCATTTTTTTCTTGAAATCTTGAGCGGTGATTATAGTGAGACTCTTGCTTGTGCTCCATTTTATTTGTTGCGGAGCATATGTATTCTTCAGCTCACCGATTCCCAAAGAATTGGTTAATCGCATCAAGAATGAAACAAGTGTCCTCCCTCGTATAGGTGCATTGAGAGAGGTGAAGAATTTTACATTTTCTTGCTATTTTGGTAATGTATGTTCAATGGTGTGTGGATTTATATTCTTAAGTATTTTCGTACTTATGCATCTTTGGTAAAGTGGAGATGAATTTGGAGTACTTTGCTATAGACAGTCAGGTAAATTTTCTTGCTATTTTGGTAATCTCAACAATCTGACGTCTCCAGAATTTCTGGGGTTTGAATTCTTGCACGACAGAAAAAAAATTTGAGTGTGCAATTAAATTCTAGTACAATCATGTTTTGGTGTGTGTTTTTTGGTTCCTTTCTTTTTCTCCTTTTCAATAAAGGCAGTTCTTTTCTTTAATTCCTCCTTTAATGATTTTGGCATTGTAACAAGACTCCACCTGTTTATCTGCATTTCTGAGATCGACTTATGGTGAATTCTATGGAAGTTTGTGATGTACTTTACTTGTTCCCTTAGCTCTACTTGAAAGCATAGCAGCTGGAAACACCCGTGAGACAATTTTAATGTTGATATATGTTTCTTTAACATGGTGTCATATAAAAAGATGAGCTCTACAAATTTGCACATCTCCATTTCAACGTTTTTATGTCTGGAGCTTCATTTCTTGTAGGCTTTTTTAACTGAATATGTTATTGAGGAAAATATTCTTATACCTTCACCAAACTAATGTCCCTGTTCGTGTTTTTTTTCCTTACTTTTCTTGTTTCAATTGAATAAGACGGAGCGCTTTAACCTCCCCTAACCTTCCCCACCCACCCCACCCCCCTCCTTCCGCTGGAAAAGGCATCGAGTAAATTATTATAACTGAGAATCTTTGAACTTCTATACTATATGAATATTGCTTGTGTGATTGTGTACATACATTCCTGTCTGTAAATATTGCCTAGCGATTTTTTCTACCTGGCTTTTGTTTTCAGGGATATATCACTGAGCATGAAAGAGCTTTAAAAGACCTCTTTGGTGAGGATGTTGAGAATTCTCGCAAATTTGATGTTTGCTTGAGTACAATGGCTACGAGAATTGCTACAGTTTTCGCTTCATTGAAGGTAGGAACTTAAAATTCATGACGTTGACCTCTGCCAATATTATTTCAAGTGCAGAAATCGGAGAATTTGGTTACGCAGTGTTGTACCAGACCAACTTTATGCTGAGAATAATCTAACCAACGAATGTAAGTCATGTTTCATTTTTGGCATGAGGATCATCCTGTTTTACGGGATATGCTAATTTTGATAAACAAGTCAGACGTACTGCTTAAGCATTCTGGCTAAAGTACCGTATGTCTAGACTTTAGAGGAACGGGGTTTCTTCCGTAGAATCTATATCTGGTAATCGGACAGAAGCGCACCAAACTTACTATGGCTTTCTTCTATAATCTTTTAGTAGAAAACAAATTGAGGCAAATAACAAAATCTATTCTCCTTATTGAAAAATTTAATGTATTGGAAAGGTGTTGTACCTTGCTTTGGAACATAGTTTGAGGACATTTAACGGGTATCAAAGAATGCAACTATAAGTGAATCGTGATATCTGCTACTTAAAATTCTTAAAGCATACAAATCTTGTAATGAAAACTGGTTTACTATCAGAAGGATGAATACCTGTACGTCCTCTCCTTCCTCCACCAACACGGGCTCCCAACTACAAGCAAGAATTTTCGGCATGAATCCTAGCGCAAAGTTAGCTCTGCTTTTTCGTTGTTGTTCAACAGAGGAGTTGAAAGTGAATATAAAGGGTGCTCATTTTATAGTTGCCAAAGTAAGATCTGTACTACTTTTCTATATTGCAGTTATAGGTTCTAGATCTTTGCAGGGTATTTGGTAAGACTAGAAGAGTTTGAGAAAATAATAGTGGTTGTTTTTGTTCTTGTAGGTCTAAAGCTATTAAATGAAGCGTTAGAGTTGTAACAGCGTTCATAGGGATTAGTAACGTAAAGGAACTAAAGCTGCAATGACATGCACGGTTCGCATAAGATGTCCCATCATCTAAGAACTTTGTATCCTTGAAGTGGGTGCATCTGCATGACACTACTAGGTTTAGTTGTCGGCGTTGTTGTAAAAATGCATATCGTGTTTAGTGGTCTGGGACTGAGAATCTATTTTTTCCCACTCAAACGTACCCCTCAACAAGTTGTCAGTAATTTATTCATATCTTTTACCTCTTTGCTTTATGAGTTACAAAGCATAGTGAATTACATTTAGTACATGCAATCTCTTGATTCACTCTGAAGTGCATAGAGAAAAGTAGTTATTCTCGTTGAGCTATTTCTCACACTAGAGTTTGACTTTATGTAGAGATGGTAGTGAATTATCTACACGGGACTTGCAGAAAATGGTTCAATCCTTACCACGATATAATGAACAAATGGACCGGCTTTCACTCCATGTAGAGGTTGGTATGTTTTTTGCTTAGTTCTTTATCCCATTTTCTCTCTTTTTCTTCACTTGCAAGATGAAATTAATATTTTAACCATATGATAGTGTAGTTCTTGAAGAATGACTCCCTTAAGCAACTCCATGTAGGGTATCATGGAAGTTAAAAGTTTGTTGAAGGGAAATGACATTAACTAAGAGTAACTGAAAGAAGAACTGCAGTACTCTCTCTAGTAGATTGGTCTTATGAATATTTGCACGTGTAAGTATCAGCAGGGTCAGTCTACTAATCACGTTCAGAAGGCTTTCTAAAGAATGAACATTTTGACCATTTTGTAGTGTAATGCTTGAAGAATGGCTCCCTTAAGCGACTCCATGTTGGGGGTCATGGAAGTTACAATTTGTTGAAGGGAAATGGTATTAACTAAGAATAACTGAGAGAAGAATTGCAATACTCTCTCTTAGGCCGGTCTTATAAAATCAGTCAACTGATCACATTGAGAAGGCTTTCTAAGGAATGAATTGTATGGGAAAAGATGCTGCAATACTGACTATCTGCTCCCCGTATCTCATTCAGATTGCTGGAAAGTTTAACAGAATTATTAGAGAAGTCGGACTTCGAGGAGTAGGGCAACTTGAACAGGATCTTGTCTTTGGTGAGGCTGGCACTAAGGAATTCATTAATTTTCTCAGGCTAAAGCAGGTTTTGTTTTAAGTATTTGAGTCTGAATAAAACTGATGAATTTTATGTTTATTTCTGGGCATGATTACCCCTTACTAACATTGTAAATTTGTCTCGCAGGACGTCTCTGTTGATTATAAGCTGCGTTTGATGTTGATTTATGCATCTGTTTATCCGGAGAAGTTCGAGGGTGACAAAGCATCAAAGCTGATGCAGGTAGCTACTGGACATCGTGCTCTGCTTTCTTGTGTTTTGTTGTATTTGGACTTTTCATTCACGCCTTTCCGTTAATGAGTGAACAAGCAGATATTCACAGTATGTATTAGAGTGATTAAGTAAAAATCTGCATACGAATAGCGGCAAAGGACCTGGAGATAAATACGGGAAGTGCTGCTACAAGAACAGAATGCTATGATTAAAGCAAAAGCTGCAAAGGACGCAGGGAAAGCAAATGAACATATTCTGACCAGTAGGATAATAAGATGTTTCTCCTAGCTCATCTGATTTCTAGACTTACGGACATAACACATGGGGTGCATAATCTTGCTAGCTTTTGAGTTTTGAGGTGTTAACTTTCATAAAAGGTTGAAAGTCTGGACCCTGAAATTTCAGAAAGTGCAAACTCCCTAGAGCTATGGCCTCTCTCTCTCTCTCTCTCTCTCTCTCTCTCTCTCTCTCTCTCACACACACACACACACAAAAGTTTTTGCCAAGTTTCTAACAACATACATGCCCACACACATGAGTGCAGCATAAGGGTGCTCAGTCAATAATACGTTTATCGGACATGTATTCTTGGCATAAATCAGGCTGATCCAAATACGAGAAAAGAACTACTCATCCAAATAAAGGCAACGCTAAATACTAATCAATGTCTGTTCATGTCCTTGGTGTATAAACTTCTTTCTTGATGGTTTGTTCAATATCTTTGCCAAATCTTTGGTGGCAGTCGTGTTGAGGGGTTGGGGGGAGAGGTTAAGCATGGTGGCAAAGTAGCAGGACATGGGGGGTTGTGGTGATAATGCTTTCATGAAGGATGGTTTTCTGTGTGAAATATACATAAGTTGAACAATGATGATGGAGTTTAACCCGGCACGTCTCCAGTAGATGTCAAATGATACCGAGACTCTGTATCTTCTGATGACATAAAATGGCCCTTTAGTCACTTCCACCTGGGGCATCCACTTGCTGGCTTTGTAGGGTTAACCCTATGAAAATGAAGAAAAAAAAAACAAGGGTAGCATGTAATGTAAAGGTTGAAGAGAGACATCAATGTGTTTTTGATTGTGTTACCTATCATGATGTTGGTAGCAACATTTATATGAGTTCAAGAAACTAAGCCTGTTTTCCTCTATTGCTTCATAGTGCTGCTAGATTACAATTGACAATAATGGCCACCTTTCCACTCAAACTTCATGGGACTCTTTAGTGGGTTACTAGCAAGGATCACATGCGTTGTACGTTATATAATAATTTGAAATAAAAATATTATGAATCTTGGTGAAAAACACAATTAAAATTAATTAATATAATTATTATAATTAAACTATAACAGTAATTCAGTTGTTAACTGCTAATCAAATACTTGAAATATGAAAAGTTAATTAAATATTATCTTACTTTCAAACCTGAATTTTTTATGCCAATTATCAGCAATATTTTTTTACTATTTATTATACTTAATTCTTTTGTCACATCAAGTTACAGTTAAAGAAAATTCTGACTGTTTCATATTATACCTTGCTATCGAAAGTATGCTGATATTGTAATTAGTCTTAAATATGTTCCATAAATATCTAACTCTCACAAAATGTACAAAATTGATTGTGCAGTAATAAAAGTAAAGAAAATGTTTAAAGATAATTTTGTTGTAATATGTTTTGATGGCATATATATATAAGTCTAAGAAGTGAAATTAAGAAGAAGTTTGAATTATAGTAAAGTGATAGGGTAAATTACACTAAAACCCCCTGAGGTTTTACGTAATTACACTCCACTACCGCTATCTTTAAAAATTACACTCCGCTCAAAAAATAACTTTTTCTCTTACGGTGTTAACGGTGCAATGCAAAAAGACATGAATACCTTCAGAGGGTTTTGTTGGGATTTTGGAGGGAAAACCTGTTCTTGGGAATTGGAGGGAAACTTCTTCTCGGGAAGGAGGAAAAACACGTTGGCAGAGAGGGAGGTAGGTAGGGGGTCACTGTGCGATCGAGGGAAGGGAAGCCTAGAAAAAAATTAGAGCCAAACATTTCACAACCCTAATCTCATAAAAAAGACGACGCCAACCACTTCCGGTGTACCTCTGTTGCGGGGCGACACAACCACTTCTGGTGTACCTGTGCTACGGGACGACGCAACCACTTCCGTCTCTCTGCTTGAAGGTACATTTTCCTACCTCTTTCATGTCTTTCACGTTTTACTCGTTATTTTCCATTTCTGATCTTTCTTCTTTTGCATGATTTCCTTAGTTGGTAGCATAATGTAACCCGTAATTGGACCCTGATTTAGGCCCTAATTCACGTAGACACATTTTGAACCCTAATTGGACCATAATTGAACCGTAATGTAATCAATTGAACCCTAATTGAACTAATTGAACCGTAATGTAACCAATTAACCTTAATTGAACCAATTGAACCTTAATTGGACCCTAGTTGTCACGCCCCGAAAATGGAAGCCGTGACTGTAATCAAAGTTCCTGAAAATACTGCTATAACTCTAATGACAGCGATATAGACAGAGCAACTAAATCCTTTGAAATAAAATATCTCCATAAAAGAAAGAATCTAATGCAATCCGTTCTCTTAAAAATCCATTACAAAACAAATTTACTAAACGCAGCGGCTAAACCAATCATATGAAATCAATTCTATCAAATTACCCACTTTCGGGTAAAGTTCTCAAAACAAATTGCAATCTAATTAACTCAAAAGAAATCTCAAAGCTCCAACGCCGGCACACGGATCCTTAGTCACTTTCATGACCTGTGGCAAGGGGCAAGGTAGAGTGAAAGGGGAGAGCTCAAATAGCTCAGTAAGGTACAAAAACGACAAGATATCAAAGCAACAACTAACAGAGTCAAACGGCAATACTTGATGGAATGGGCAAACCAAATTCTTATATCAAATGCCAAAACAAACGTAATTAAGCATTAACCCTAAACATATAAATAAGATGTTGGGAATGCTACACAACAAAAATACGATGACTATGTTGGTCATAAGACCCAAACGTACGTTGAACCAAACGTACAAACATCAAACGTGTGCTACCGGTAGCGTGCTAGCATCTATTAATCGCCAGCATAAAATCAAACGTGTGTCCAAAGGACCCTCTCAGTTCGAGAGTTGTTCAAACATAGTCGATAACTAGTCGTAAATTGACAAGTACAAAAATACAGATTCAATGGGACTGAAATTACTCCACTCTGAGTTCCTTTGAGCTCAACATAACAGGAAATCAAATAATGGATGGCAAAGTGCTTAAAAGAGGAAATAGGAACCAAATTCAAGCTTGAGATTAGAAAAAGAAAACAACACAAGAGCTGTTTCTTTCTAATGACCATTATTACATAAGTAATGTGAACCTGGAAGTTTTGTCCAATGATCGAAGGGAATTCCCTGTGGTGATTTGACTCAAGGCATATGCATATGCATTAGAAAACAAGCTCTAGCCGCATAGAGTAAAACAAATTATGAAGAGGGGATTTAGGACAAAGGAGATTACCACCACCTAAAGAAGAAGAAGACTTTATTCTGAAAGTTTGGCTGTATTAGGACTGTAAAAAGACAGGAGGCTAAAAGCACTACAGCTAAACATGTGTAACAAAAGCTCCAAAGTAATTAAAATGCAGCTTAGAAAATGTGTGAAGCCACTAGGAAATTCTGAAGCATTGCGGCAGTCCAATGATTTCAAAGGAATGCTTTGAAGTGAATTAAACTCAAAGCATAGAAGTGTATTATAATTCAGCTACCAACATGTACGGTTGTGGGAGAATAGAAGCATGAAGGCATGTTTACTAACCAAAAACAAGAACACTGCCAAAGGAATAAAGCGTTAACGATAGCTGAAAAACCTTGCTGCCAACAAGCCACGAAACAGAAATTACGAGATGGTGAACTGAACATGGAAGAAATTCTAATGCCCATCTTGCAGCACTTGACCATCTACAGGTTTGTGAATTTTAATGACATAGGGACTTCAGCAAAAACATACAACTAGTAAAATCTAAGTGATACGAAATCAAGTAGAAGCAGCAAATCCACGCCGAAACAGGATGGAGCAATGGTTTGCAAGTTGATGGATGGGTTTTGCAGGAATAAGATCACAGCAACCTGGATTACATAAACATGATGTACTTGGTAGTTAAATCATGTAATTCTATTCTCTAATAGACAACTCCTACTAGAACCAAGGTGGAAGAACGTACGTAGCAATTCATGACCGAATAACCAAATACCAGATCCCTGCATGTGATTAACCATTACACGAGACAGCCCATGAAAATTAAACAAAAAAAAATGGCCGCACAGTTGCTATTATCTTTGGTAGAGAACCAAATGACGGGGCTTACAATAAGATTAATTCGTACTAACAAAATCTAAACTAGAAAATACCCTTGCTACAGTAAAGAGGTTAAAATCCCTTACCTTATACTAGCGAATCGACGAAAACACAATCTTCCCAAGCTACGCTACTCGAGTGCGCCAATCTTCTCCCGAGCAACAAGCAATTTAGGGCTTAAAAAGAAGAAGAAAATAGAAGGGCCGGCTACCAAAGAAGGAAGAGAAAGAAGAAGAACTATTTATATTAAAGCCCTAATTGGCAATTTACACAAAACCCCCTGAACTTTATCCACTTATTCAAAAGGCACCAAAACTTTCATAATATAGCAAAAAGACCACAAGCTTGCTTATTTAGTTATTTAATTATTTTAAAGCAATAATATAGCATAAAAAATTTGGGGTATTACATTCTCCCCACCTTAAAAGAATTTCGTCCTCGGAATATAACGTACCTTAAAAGTCAAAAAGCTGAGGGTGCTTTCCGCGCATAGCATCCTCGAGTTCCCAAGTGGCTTCTTCCTTTGAATGGTTTCGCCAACGTACCTTAACTAATTTAATAGTTTTCGTGCATAAAATTTGCTCCTTGCGGTCTAGAATCTCCACCGGGTATTCCTCGTATGAAAGATCCTCCCGAATCTCTACAGGTTCATAATGGATGACATGAGAAGGATCTGGTACGTATTTCCTCAATGTTGAGACATGAAACACATCATGCACTCGTGACAAACTCGGATGTAAGGCAACCTGATAAGCGACTGGTCCAATCCTTCGCAAGATCTCGAACGGCCCAATAAATCTAGGGCTAAGCTTGCCCTTCTTCCCAAATCGCATTACTCCTTTCCAAGGTGACACTTTGAGAAATACATGATCTCCTACTTCAAACTCTAACTCACGTCTTCTACTATCAGCGTAACTCTTCTGGCGACTCTGAGCAACTAGCAAATTATCCTTAATCAAACGGATTTTCTCAGATGTAACTTGTACTATTTCTGGCCCCAAGGCACCCAAAAGTTTGTCCTCTCCAATCTCATACCAGCAAATTGGTGTTCTACACCTTCTACCATACAAAGCTTCAAAGGGTGCCATACCAATACTAGCCTGAAAGCTATTGTTATATGCAAACTCAACAAGTGGTAGTTGATCACCCCAGTTACTTTTAAAGTTTAGTGAGCAAGCCCTAAGCATGTCCTCTAAAATTTGAATAGTCCTCTCTGACTGTCCATCACTTTGAGGATGATAAGCTGTACTAAGGTTAAGCCGTGTACCCAGAGCATCTTGCAAACTACACCAGAACCTCGATGTAAAACGTGCATCTCTATCCGAAACTATTGAGACGGGCACGCCGTGTAGTCGAACAATCTCCTGAACATAGAGTTTAGCCAATCTCTCTAAGCTATAGGTAACTTTAACAGGAATAAAATGTGTTGACTTAGTCAAACGATCGATTATCACCCAAATTGAATCATGACCTTGCCTTGTCCTAGGCAAACCAGACACAAAGTCCATAGCAATATATTCCCACTTCCATTGAGGAATGGTAAGTGGTTGCAAAGGTCCACTTGGCCGTTGATGTTCCACTTTAACCTGCTGACAAATAAGACACCGAGCTACGAAGTCTGCTATCTCTCTTTTCATATCATTCCACCAAAACACGTCTCGTAAATCCCGATACATCTTAGTACTACCGGGATGTACTGTGAAGCCTGAACTGTGCGCATCCTGCATTATTTCCTCCTTTAACCCTACATCAGAAGGAACACACAGTCTGGTTCCATAACGTAATGCCCCTCAGCATCAATCCTGAACTCTGGCTGTTGACCTGCTCTAACTTGTTCTGATCTTAATTAATTTTGAATCTACAGTCTGAGCTTGTTTAATCCTTTCGATCAATGTAGGTTGCACCATTAAATTACCAAGATAGTTCTTAGACCCCGGAACCAAAATATCCACACACAAACTTTCAAGATCCGCAAGAATTTCTTTTTGTGAAATCCAAAGAGCTGCAATTGTACCAGTATTCTTTCTACTGAGAGCATCAGCAACCACATTGGCCTTCCCTGGATGATATAAAATCTTACAATCATAGTCCTTAATTAATTCTAACCATCGACGTTGCCGCATATTTAACTCTTTCTGCGTGAATAAAAACTTAAGACTCTTATGATCCGTATATATCTCACACGTCTCACCATAGAGATAGTGCCTCCAAATTTTCAAGGCAAAAACTACGGCCGCTAACTCCAAGTCATGTGTTGGATAGTTCATTTCATACGTTTTGAGTTGCCGCGAACCATAAGCAATGACATGTCCATGCTGCATTAACACACATCCCAGACCTTTCTGTGAAGCATCGCTGTATATCACAAATCCTCCAGTCCCTGAAGGCAGAGAAAGGACTAGAGCTGAGACTAGTCTTTTCTTTAGCTCCAGAAAACTACGATGACACTCCTCTGACCACTCGAACTTAACCTTTTTCCGAGTCAACCGAGTTAATGGGGTAGCAAGCTTTGAAAATCCTTCTACGAATCTACGATAATAGCCAGCCAAACCAAGGAAACTACGAACTTCTCTAACTGTCCTTGGTTTTTCCCAATTCCACGCTGCCTCTACCTTAGATGGATCCACCGAGATCCCATCTTTAGACACCACATGCCCCAAAAACACAACTTTCTCAAGCCAAAATTCACATTTCTTGAACTTGGCATAAAGTTTCTCCTCCCGTAAAATTTGCAGCACTATACATAAATGTTGCTTATGCTCTTCCTTGCTTTTGGAGTAAATCAGTATGTCATCGATAAATACTATGACAAATTGGTCCAAGTATTTCTTAAACACCCGATTCATCAAGTCCATAAACGCTGTAGGTGCATTTGTCAATCCAAACGGCATCACTACAAACTCATAGTGTCCATATCTTGTTCGAAAGGCTGTCTTGGGTACACTACAAGAAAACAGGGTTTTAGCGTCGGGGTAATCGGTCGCTAAAATAATTAGCGACGGATTTACCGTCGCTAAATATCCCTCGTATAAAAGCCCGTCACTAATAGTTTAGAGACGGAATTTTTAAATCCGTCGCTCAATATGTCATTTTTACTGACGGATTTATTTTTAATTAGCGACGGATATTCCATCGCGAATTATATTTTTTAGCGACGGATTTATATTTTCGAGACGGAATATTCCGTCGCTAAAAAACTTATTTAGCGATGGAATATTCCGTCGCTAAATAACTGATTGTAGGAATACTTTAGCGACGGAATTAATCCGTCGCCAAAAGTCAAAATTTTTTTTGAATTTTTTTTTTATTTTTCAATTACCCAGACCTGTAATACAATTTTCAAATCTCAACAACAACGCGCAATAATCAATACAGAAAGAAATATATATAATCAATTATAAAAAATATTTATAATAAAAAAAATTCATATATGTACAAGTCGGGAACCGGATATAGCCGGTTAGGAGAGGGGAGAAGAGTACAAGCCGGGCACGGGGGGGGGGAAGCTAGGAACGGGCACGGGAAGAGGCTCATCAGGGGTTCGCGAGTCCCGGATTTGGATCCTGCTGATCCGGGGCCGGGGCGGCCTGTCCAACAGTGCCCTACTCCCTGATCATCCGGCACACCACTGTAGCAATGCGCTAGATCTCCTCGTCGTCCAACTGAGACCGAGGAGCCAGTGTCTGTGGAGGGGCAGCAGGGGGTGAGGACGCTCCTATCACGGCACGAGCAGTCGTGCTAGGCAGGCCGCGTATGCGGCCTTTCGGCCGATTCACGACCTCCGGCGTATCCAGCCATCGCTTCAACCCCCCAGTACTCGCAGCCGTACTAGTGGATGCTGATGGCTGTCCGGATTGCTGCTCGGACCCCCTTAGCTGTTCATACGAGGCCTGCAAAAATAGTGGTTTAACGATATGTTAGGGCATTAATTAACGAAACAGACATTGAGGATAGAAAGAAAAACATTAACTTAAATAAATTGACTCACCCGGAGAAACACACGAGAACGTGTACCATATATCCACGACATAGAACATAAAGCATGAGTCAAAATACTGTTTTATAAACAATTAGCTTTTCCAAACTGTCTAAACTGAACATCCAAAGGCTCATTACAAGGCATTACTTTGTAATGAGTACCTTTGAACGGGAACTAAGGGTTTCTATGCATGCATGTGTTCAGAAATTGATAAGATATGTAAGAATCTTTCCGAAATATCAAAACTACAGAATAATCGTTGCATATGTTACCAATTCCACATTAAATAGAACTCGTTGGCAACGAGTTGAACCATCTCGTTGCCAATGGACTTCTCAAAACAACAATTAATATAAAGAAGGCAGGGTTTGTAAACAACGAGTAATTGAACCATCTCTGGGCAACATGGAGTAATTATGGGATGTACAAGAGCTAATTAGGGCTAACTGGGTTATTAGGGTTAATTATGATTATTAATTATAGCTGATTAGGGTTGATTAGGACTAATTAGGGTTATTTAGTCCTAATTAGGGTTTAATTGTGCCGAGTAGTGATGATTAGTCCTAATTAGGGCTAATTGGGCTTAATTGGGTTATGTTAGGGCTAATTAATGTTAATGAGGGATAGTTTCGGATAATTATAGCTGACTAGGGTTGATTAGGACTAATTAGAGTTATGTAGTCCTAATTAGGGTTTAATTTTGCCGAGTAGTGCTGATTAGTCCTAATTAGGGCTAATTAGGCTTAATTAGGTTATGTTAGGGCTTATTAATGTTAATGAGGGCTAGTTTCGGATAATTATAGCTAATTAGGGTTGATTAGGACTAATTAGGGTTATTTAGTCCTAATTAGGGTTTTGATGGTGCCGAGTAGTGTTGATTAGTCCTAACTAGCGCTAATTAGGCGTAATTGGGTTATGTTAGTACAAATTATGACTAATTAGGCTAACTACAATCAATATGCGCATAATTAGGTTCATTTGGGCTAATTTGGGATAATTACAGCTAATTTGAATTTCATCAGGTTCTTAGGGTTAATTAAAACTAATTAGGCTCGTTAGAGCTAATTAGGGTTAATTGATTTACTAAAATATTGTTAATCAGGACTAATTAGGGCTAATTATAGCCAGCGCTGGAGCCACGATTAGATTCCAGGGGGTGCATGCTAAAAATGTCGCATTAACCTAACTAACCTAAATTTAATGCACATTCAACAACCTCAATTCCGACACCTCATATAGGGTGTCGATATGGTGTCCGATACGTGTCTGACACCTCCGGACACGTGTCCGACACATACCGACACGTGTCCGACGCCTCCGGACACATATCCGACGCCCACCGACACGCACCTCCAGACACATCGGCATACGTTAATTTGTTTTTTAAATGTCGGACACCGTCGATCAGACGTGGTGTCCGTGTCTGCGCTAACTAACAGGTATCTCAATCCAATTGGGTCCCATCCTCCATCAACAATCTCAATTCTCAATTCTCAAATGCTCAATACAATAAAAATTAACAAAAATCACACATTTAATCTAATTGGGTCCCATCCTCCGTCAATAATCTCAATATCTCAAATGCTCAATGCACAATTAACAATCTAAAATCATCTTTAACTTTTCACAGCAATTTACATGTATAAGAGGAAGACAGAAGGTATAGCGTAGAGCAAATAGAGAGGAAGACAAGAACTTTACCTCACGAGAAATACTGCCGGAGGTGAGAAACCGTCGTCTCCGGTGGTCCCGGTGGTCGACGCTGCTCTCTCTCTCTCTCTCAGTCTCTCTCCTCTTCACAGATCTGCCGGAGGTGAGGGCCCGTGGTCGCCGGAGTTGCAGGTGGTCGCCGTTGTCGAGGGAGGTCACCGCCGGGGTCGAGGGAAGTCACCGCCGGTGTCGAGGGAGGTCGCCGCCGGGTTGGGTTTTGGGATTTTCGAAGAAAGAAGCAGTGACAATTCAAACCAGATCTGTAAATTAAATAGACTTTTAGCGACGGATTTATTCCGTTGCTAAAAGTCCGTCGGTGAAGACCTATTTGTACCGACGAGTTTTTTGCGACGGAATAAATCCGCCGCTTAAATAATATTTCATGGCGGAGTTTTACCGACGGAGGTTTCCGTCGGTAAAACGCCTTTTCACCGACGGAGTTTTTTGCGACGGAATAAATCCGTCGCTTAAATAATATTTTACGACGGAGTTTTACTGACGGAGGTTTCCGTCGGTATAACTCATTTTAGCGACGGAATCTATGCCGTCGCTAAAACTCCGTCGCAAAAGACGTCTTTTCTTGTAGTGGTATATCTTCCCTCCTAACCCTCAATTGGTGGTAACCTGACTTCAGGTCAATCTTGGAAAAATATTCAGCTCCTTGTAGTTGGTCAAACAAGTCGTCAATCTGTGGCAAAGGGTACTTATTACGAATGTGACACGGTTCAACTCCCTATAATCAATGCACAACCTCATTGTTCCATCTTTCTTCTTTACAAATAAAACAGGAGCACCCCAAGGAGAGACGCTTGGGTGAATGAAGCCTTTCTTAAGCAATTCTTGAAGTTACACCTTAAGCTGTTTGAGCTCAGCAGGAGCCATACGATAGGGAGCCTTAGAAATCGGAGCAACTCCTGGTACAAGATCTATAATAAACTCGACTTCACGGTTTGGAGGAAGACCAGGAAGTTCTTCGGGAAGCACGTCAGAAAATTCACTAACGACGGGAATGTCTGACAAGTTCTGATCAGCTATACAGGTATCCATAATGTGAGCTAAAAATCCCTGACACCCTTTCCTGAGTAGTCGTCTAGCCCGTAAGGCAGAAATAAGACAAGAAGAAGTAACAGAAGTAGAACCTTTAAACTTAAACTTAGATTGACCGGGAATCTGCAAATGCACTTCCTTGGCATAACAATCCAATGAGGCATGATAAGAAGACAACCAGTCCATACCAAGAATAACGTCAAAATCCCGGATATCCATAGCTATAAGGTCAACCGGTAACTCTCTACGCTCAATGTGAACCACACAAGACTTGTACACCGTAGATACTAGAATAGATTTCCCCACCGGGGTATTAATCATCAAATCAAATTCTAAGGGTTGTGGTTCTAAATCCAATTTACAAACAAGAGAAGAGGTTATAAATGAATGTGTGGATCCAGGGTCTAATAATGCATGGAATGAATAAGAACCGATCTGAATTGTACCTACTACCACGTCATTAGAAGCTGTGGCATCTCTGGCAGTCAAGGCATAAGCACGGCCCTGAACTCTCGGCCTCTGATCCCCTGTAGATGGCTTGGTCCCACCCTGAGTTTGCATGTTATAAGTATTCTCCCCTGGTCTCTCTTTCTTTGGATACGGGCATTCCACAGCATAATGTCCCACCTTCCCACAGTTGAAGCAAGAATTTGTTAAACGATGGCATGGCCTATCCCCATGATCTTTGCCGCAGGTATCACAAATCTTTGAAAGCCTTCGAGTCGATCACACGCCTTCTTGTAAAGCTAATTTCTTCTTGTTCTGACCACCACCCTTGTTCTTGTCTGAAGTTTCTGTACGGCCTCTCTTATGCCTCTGTTCCTCCTTCTCTTTCTGAAATTCTTCATAGTCTGCCTCTAAAATTTCAGCCCGTTCCACCACCTTAGCATAACTCAGAAGCTTCAGTGCTAACAACCTGTTCTTAATGCCGCGCCTTAATCCTTTCTCAAACCTTCTTGCTTTACGATTCTCAGTATCAACCAGATGCGGGGCATATCTTGATAATGAGGTGAACTTCGCCTCATATTGTGCCACTGTCATATCGTTCTGTACCAACTTCAAGAATTCTTCCTCCTTCTGATCTTTTACATTCTGAGGAAAGTATTTCTCAAAGAAAATAGTTTTAAATCACTCCCAAGTCATGGGATGATTAGCACTGATCCTCTGCGTGCGCTTGACCATTTTCCACCAATGGTCAGCTTCATCTTCTAACATGAAAACCGCATATGCCACCTTTTGTTCATCGCTACTGTTCCAAAGGTCAAATACCTTCTCATTTTGGTTCACCCACGCCTCAGCCTTCTCTGGATCGGGTTCCCCCTTAAAGGCGGGCACTAACTTCTTAAATTTTTCAACATCTCCAGTTCTAATTCCATCATTTTGCCCTTGGTTTTGATTTTGATTCATCGGTATCCCGCCACCTCCAGCTATTAAGTTCGCCAAGTTCTGAAATCCTTGTACAATGGCGTCAGCAACTCCACCATCCGTTGGTGGATTGTGAAGATCGTTGGTGTCACGACTAGCGCGTCTAGGAGGCATAGTTATCCTAACACACCAAATGAAAAAGTATGAGCCTACAAATGTACAAAGGATACACGCTAAATAAAAATGATTTTTTTTTGGTAGCAGAAAGAGACGAATTTTGTCGTACATTTAGTTCGCAACTTAAACCTAGGCTCACACGAGTCTACAGAATCACAAACCTAAGCTCTGATACCAACGTTGTCACGCCCCGAAAACGGAAGCCGTGACTGTAATCAAAGTTCCTGAAAATACTGCTATAACTCTAATGACAGCGATATAGACAGAGCAACTAAATCCTTTGAAATAAAATATCTCCATAAAAGAAAGAATCTAATGCAATCCGTTCTCTTAAAAATCCATTACAAAACAAATTTACTAAACGCAGCGGCTAAACCAATCATATGAAATCAATTCTATCAAATTACCCACTTTCGGGTAAAGTTCTCAAAACAAACTGCAATCTAATTAACTCAAAAGAAATCTCAAAGCTCCAACGCCGTCACACGGATCCTTAGTCACTTTCATGACCTGTGGCAATGGGCAAGGTAGAGTGAAAGGGGAGAGCTCAAATAGCTCAGTAAGGTACAAAAACGACAAGATATCAAAGCAACAACTAACAGAGTCAAACGGCAATACTTGATGGAATGGGCAAACCAAATTCTTATATCAAATGCCAAAACAAACGTAATTAAGAATTAACCCTAAACATATAAATAAGATGTTGGGAATGCTACACAACAAAAATACGATGACTATGTTGGTCATAAGACCCAAACGTACGTTGAACCAAACGTACAAACATCAAACGTGTGCTACCGGTAGCGTGCTAGCATCTATTAATCGCCAGCATAAAATCAAACGTGTGTCCAAAGGACCCTCTCAGTTCGAGAGTTGTTCAAACATAGTCGATAACTAGTCGTAAATTGACAAGTACAAAAATACAGATTCAATGGGACTGAAATTACTCCACTCTGAGTTCCTTTGAGCTCAACATAACATGAAATCAAATAATGGATGGCAAAGTGCTTAAAAGAGGAAATAGGAACCAAATTCAAGCTTGAGATTAGAAAAAGAAAACAACACAAGAGCTGTTTCTTTTTTTAATGACCATTATTACATAAGTAATGTGAACCTGGGAGTTTTGTCCAATGATCGAAGGGAATTCCCTGTGGTGATTTAACTCAAGGCATATGCATATGCATTAGAAAACAAGCTCTAGCCGCATAGAGTAAAACAAATTATGAAGAGGGGATTTAGGACAAAGGAGATTACCACCACCTAAAGAAGAAGAAGACTTTATTCTGAAAGTTTGGCTGTATTAGGACTGTAAGAAGACAGGAGGCTAAAAGCACTACAGCTAAACATGTGTAACAAAAGCTCCAAAGTAATTAAAATGCAGCTTAGAAAATGTGTGAAGCCACTAGGAAATTCTGAAGCATTGCGGCAGTCCAATGATTTCAAAGGAATGCTTTGAAGTGAATTAAACTCAAAGCATAAAAGTGTATTATAATTCAGCTACCAACATGTACGGTTGTGGGAGAATAGAAGCATGAAGGCATGTTTACTAACCAAAAACAAGAACACTGCCAAAGGAATAAAGCGTTAACGATAGCTGAAAAACCTTGCTGCCAACAAGCCACGAAACAAAAATTACGAGATGGTGAACTGAACATGGAAGAAATTCTAATGCCCATCTTGCAGCACTTGACCATCTACAGGTTTGTGAATTTTAATGACATAGGGACTTCAGCAAAAACATACAACTAGTAAAATCTAAGTGATACGAAATCAAGTAGAAGCAGCAAATCCACGCCGAAACAGGATGGAGCAATGGTTTGCAAGTTGATGGATGGGTTTTGCAGGAATAAGATCACAGCAACCTGGATTACATAAACATGATGTACTTGGTAGTTAAATCATGTAATTCTATTCTCTAATAGACAACTCCTACTAGAACCAAGGTGGAAGAACGTACGTAGCAATTCATGACCGAATAACCAAATACCAGATCCCTGCATGTGATTAACCATTACACGAGACAGCCCATGAAAATTAAACAAAAAAGATAGCCGCACAGTTGCTATTATCTTCGGTAGAGAACCAAATGACGGGGCTTACAATAAGATTAATTCGTACTAACAAAATCTGAACTAGAAAATACCCTTGCCACAGCAAAGAGGTTAAAATCCCTTACCTTATACTAGCGAATCGACGAAAACACAATCTTCCCAAGCTACGCTACTCGAGTGCGCCAATCTTCTCCCAAGCAACAAGCAATTTAGGGGCTTAAAAAGAAGAAGAAAATAGAAGGGCCGGCTACCAAAGAAGGAAGAGAAAGAAGAAGAACTATTTATATTAAAGCCCTAATTGGCAATTTACACAAAACTCCTGAACTTTATCCACTTATTCAAAAGGCACCAAAACTTTCATAATATAGCATAAAGACCACAAGCTTGCTTATTTAGTTATTTAATTATTTTAAAGCAATAATATAGCATAAAAAATATGGGGTATTACACTAATTAAACCAATTGAACTCTAATTGAACAGATTAAACCCTAATTGAACCGTAATTGAACTCTAATTGAACCATAACTGAACTGTAATGTAACTAATTGAACCCTAATTAAACCAATTGAACTCTAATTGAACAAATTAAATCCTAATTGGACCCTAATTAAACAAATTGAACCCTAATTGAACTCTAATTAAACAAATTGAACCCTAATTGGACCCTAATTGAACAAATTGAACCCTAATTGAACCAATTGAACTAATTGGACCCTAATTGAACCCTAATTAAACCAATTGAACTCTAATTGAACAAATTGAACCCTAATTGAACAAATTGAACCAATTGAACTCTAATTGAACAAATTGAACCCTAATGGGACCCTAATTGAACCCTAAATTGAACCAATTGAATATCCTAATTCACTTAGCCCCAGCTGATGAACCTTAAATTGAATGCCCTAATTGTAGCCCTAATTTAACCCCCTAATTCTTTTTCCTTGTACTTCAGAATGGGCACTGAAAGGATATATGAACTGAGGGTCCACTACTGTAACATTGTTGATAGCATAGCTGATGTGGATCCTGACAGATACAACTATATGGATCTGCTTACCAATGTAAATGATCTTATGTTGAAAGACCTCCCCTCTAGTTTAGGTATAGTTATTGCCCTATACTATACTTTACCTGGAACCAATGTCAGGGAAGAAATAACATCTGATAATTCCTTACTTGACATGTTTGCGCTGTATGAGAATTCAGAGGTGATTCATGTGTTCTTAGAAACTGGTGGGGCAGAACCTACAGTAGTTAGTTATCCAGAACCAAATGTAGAGGTAGCTAGAAATGACAGTAGACCTGGGACTAGTAGGGCACCTGAGAGTGAGAGTGATAGTCAAGATGGCAGTGATGAGGAGTTGCACCACACTAGTGATGATTCTGATTCTGATTCTGAGGATAATGATTGGGAAGTAAGGGAAGAATTAAGTGAGACTGATGAAGAGGCAAGTGATGAAGAGCCTGTGACAGAGGATGATCAATTAAGTGAAGATGAGTTGTCCAACTGTGATGATGAAGATGAAAACCCTATGTACAAGAGTGATGATAACTTGGATGTTGAAGCAGTAAATGTAGACAAATATATGAGGGGAGAGCTATTTGAACATAGGCCAGGTGAAACTATTGAACTGTACTAGGGTTTGTTGTTTGAAGATGTCAATCATTTTAGGAATACTCTGAGGGATTATTGTATTCAGACTGGGTTTAAGCTGGTCAGAGATAGGAATGAAAAGAACAGGGTTGCTGCCCACTGTGGCAATCCTGGATATAGTTGGAGGATATTTGCATCACCTATTCCTGATGGGAAAACTTACAAAATCAAGAGCTTAGGTCCTGAACATTCTTGTGTAATGGGCAATACTAACAAGGAGGCCAATTCCACTTGGATTGCACAGAAGCTGCTTGGGCACATTAGGGGAAATCCTAATATTACCATAGATGGGCTGCAAGAGCTTTTGCTAGAAAACTATGGTGTAGAGGCCCATAGAATGCAGCTGTACGGGGCAAAAAAAAAAGGCACTAGAAAAGATTGAGGGGTCTCATGCTGAGTCATATAAGAAGCTGTGGATGTATGGGCATGAGGTGATGAAGACTAACCCTGGGAGCTTGTTCAAGCTTGAAACTCAAAAAGTTTAACCTAACCTGGATTTGCCTCACTTCCATAGGCTGTTCTTTTCATTTACAGCTGTGCAAAATGGCTTTAAGGATGGTTGTAGGCCATTTCTTGCAGTTGATGGATGCCATCTTAAAGGGCCTTATGGAGGTGTATTATTGTCTGCTGTGGGCCTAGATGGGAACAATGGGTTATTCCCTATGGGATTTGCTGTTGTTGAGAGTGAGAACACATAGAGTTGGAGGTTTTTCCTACATCACCTTTATACCATCATAGGTGATGGTCCTGATCCAAAGCCATGGGTGATCATGTCTGATGGACAAAAGGGTATTGAGATTGTCGTAGCAGACATTATACCACATGCAACTGATAGAAGGTGTTGTAGGCATATTTTCTGTAATTTTAGGTCTAGATACCCTGGCATGAAGCTTAAAAGCTATTTTTGGTCTGCTGCCAAGGCATACAATGTGGATGACTTTAAGCTAGCTATGAGACAGATGGAAGACTTGTCACTAGAAGCAGCTAAGTGGTTAAAAGGTCATAAAGTAGAGAACTGGGCTAGGTATACATTTGGTGATGTGGTGGAGTCCTTCAACAACTGGTTAGGGAAATTGAGGGGAAAACCTGTGCTATCCATGATTGATCACATTAGAACTAGGCTGATGGTAAAGGTACATGAAAGGTTTGAAAAGGCTGCTTCTTGGGAAGAAGTAGTAACTCCAAGGATAATGAAGAAATGCAAACTGGCAGTTGCTGAATCTAGGTGCTGTAAAATAGTCATGGGTGCTGGGGGTACAGAGTTTGAGGTATCTGACCTTGGGAAGGTGCATCTTGTTAACTTAGTGAGGAGAAGTTGTTGTTGTAGGGTTTGGGATCCTACAGGCATACCTTGCAAGCATGCAGCAGCATGCATCAACACCAGGAGATTGACTATGGTTGAGTTTGTGGATAAGTGCTACAGCAGGGTTACTTATTTGAAAACTTATGGTCATGTTATGCACCCACTGCATGATGAGACCCACTGGGAGCCAGCTCTAGGGGATCCTTTACAACCTCCCCCTTTTAGGAGGTTGCCTGGAAGGCCAAGAAAGGAAAAGAAGAGGGCAGCTGATGAACCTTCTAGGGAAGGAAAAAGGTCATGCACTCTGAAGTGTGGAAATTGTAAGCAATTTGGGCATAATAAAAGGACCTGCCAACGGGCACCAGTGGGAAGCAATAGAAATGCCAATGCTGCAAGACCAGTGAGGGGGGGAGGCAAGGTAGGGGCAGTCAAGGTAAGGGCAGTCAAGGTAGGGGCAATCAAGGCAGAGGCAGTGAAGTTGGGTGCAGTCAGACTGGGTGCAGCCAAATCAGCATGAATGAACAGATAACCTCTGATTTCTTTTAGTTGTTTTTCAGACTTTAACTTATTATTTTTGTCCTCAAGTTTTCCCAATCTATTTTTTTAATAGGGAGGACCTGAGGTGGTGGCTCAAACCCAAAAGTCACAGCCTTGAAGCTGCAGAGAAGGGTTTGTAGATATGAAATGACTTTTGTGTAGCTGTGAATGAAGATTATTTTATGAAGCTGAATGAAGAAACTGTGAATACCTTATGACTGCATACAAGTTTTTAAAGTTGAAGTTCAAGGAATATGTTAGCTTTAGGTCCCAAATATGTTGACAGACAATGTGTACACTTTGTAAAGTTTAGGTTACAGTCAACACATGGACAAGTTTAGATTATGTAAGCTTAGATCTTGGGGATGATGTAAACTATCTATTTTTGGATAATGAAACCATGGTGGTATTAAATCTCAGTGCTTTTTGTATTTTACCAATTAGTTTGTGTGCACACTGCAGTTTGGTGCAATGTGTTTGTGCGTTTGATTTGTTGCACTTGGTTGTCTTCATTTGGTCTGTTGCAGTGAGTTTATGCAGTATGTTGCAGTACAGCAGTGGGTTGCACTGTGTTGATGCATACTGCTGTGGTGGTGCATTTTGTTTATGGAGTTGGTTGCAATATGTTGGTGATACCCTGGCATGATTTGGTGCAGGTTCATAGTGTGCACACTTAGTTCAGTGTCCCAAATATGTTGACAGTTGTTTTGAGCAGTTTGTTTGTTCACTAGTTTTGAGCAGGGTGGGTGTTTGATCATGTCCTGATTTGCTGTTTTTGCTGAAATGTCACTCTAATCCAACCATTCATGCATCATATTCATCCACAGCATGTCATGTGCAAAAATAGTTACTTTTAAAATTACACAGAACTCCCATGAGGTTTGCATTAATTACACTGAGCTCCCATGACTTTAAGATCAGAGAAGGCCATACAGAGAGAACCCTAGAAAATCACATTCATTCACCTTTTTCATAAAAAGTCATTACAAAATATTACAAAAGAGCTCTGGAAAGGAAAATGAAGCCCACATTACTTGCAGTACATAAACACACACCCAAATTCCTCATTTGCGGACAACAAAAATCATCACCATAATACACATCCACGAGGAAATTAGAGAAAAAATAACCAACAACTTCAGCTTTGCCTGATTAGCTTCAATCAACTGTAATTTTTGACTGGCTACAACTCCATTTCCATCGAAAAAGTGCATCTTTGCCTCTTCATTGATCTTGAGCCTTTGAATCTCTTCAGAAAACTCAGATGAGCATTTCATTAACCTTCCACTTGGCTTCATTGTTGCTCTATCAGGTGTGCACCAGCTGAACATTCTACATCCACCAGTTGCACAAGAGAAGAACAACTTACCTTTACTTGGCTTCTCATCAGATTCAACAATCCTCAAGTTTGCCCTCTTTCTACACCAACAATTCTTGTACCTAAACCTTAGATCCAACCACTCTTCACTACTTTCTGACCAAGACATTGTTACCCCTTAAATTGATGGGTCTGATTTTACTTTGGGAATAAGGGTGCACGAGGAGAAGGTGGAGGAAGGGAATAAGCAGCTGTGGAGTTGGCTGCAATTTTATAAAACACAACACTACAAGAAGACCACACAAGTGAGTAAAGGACAAAGGGGGGGTATTTTCGGTATGAAAATTGTATAAATGAGTGTGTCAGGGAATCTTTTCACGGAGTTGGATGAGCCATTAAATGTGTGTAGTTGTGTGTAATGCGGGTACAAACCTCGGGGGGCGGAGTATAATTTTTAAAGATAGCGGTAGTAGAGTGTAATTACGTAAAACCTCAGGGGGTTTTAGTGTAATTTACCCAAAGTGATATTAACAAAAGTTTAAAAATTAACCTAAAAAGGATTGTTGAAAGTAAAATGTCTAAAGGGAAGAAGTTATGACTATAACAAAGTTTGTAAGACGAAATTCCTTAGGAACTTAAATGTTGCATCTTTAAAACCAAGAATCAAGTTTATTTGCTTTTGGTAATGATCTAGACTATTACTCCCTCTGTCCTAAATTTTCTTTATCATATATCATTTTTGGGCTGTCCAAAAAAATTGATCAGTTTCTAAGTTAAGAAAAATTCTGCAGGTGTTTTTACATGTTTACCCTTTGTACACTTTATATTATTTGACTTCTCTCTCTACATTTAATCCTCCATCGACCCACTTCTCTCTACTTAATCCCCCCCCCCCGCGGAAATAGAATGAGAAACTTATATAATAACACTCATATCCTAAATAAGCGTACAATCAAATATGATCAAATAATTTGAGATGAAGGGAGTATAATTTTTCATGCATATCTTATTTTAAGAATAAAATATATAGCAAGCCTTTTTTCAACATTTTCTATTTTAAGTTCCAACGTTCAAGTATAATTTGTTTAAAATTATGCTTAATCTTAATTGTACATTCTTTTTTCTACTATTCAATTAAAAAATCTATAGTGTACTCTTTTATTTTTATCCGGACCTTGTTCATCTTAGTAGTTTAATAAGGAATCTTATTTTTAACACTGACTTATACGATAATACAAAACCTACTCATCTAAAAAGTCTATATACATGTGTGCATGTGTGTGTCCTTTTGAAATCTATACCGCGAAATTAATATCTGAAATTGATATTAGGGTAATGAACTATGTAATTTCAATAATGTTTACAAACCTACATTTTTCACTCTATATTTATATATATGCATTATAGGTTTAATATACAAACTCAACAAAAGTTTATCAAGAATAATTTTAGATCATTCATTAAATAAAGACCTGTATCATCAAACTAAAAGGAAAAAAAATAGTACCCATGACATAAGGTTGTGAGAGTTAAGAAAATTATAGGCTGAATTGCACCCATGATCTTGAAGTTAGGGTAAATTACATACGTGTCCATTAAGTGGAACAATAACACTCATATCCGTTGATTAAACAAAAATATTGAAAAATGAAAAGACCAGAATGCCCATCACATAGGAACACAATTCTTCAAATGTCATTTCTCGTCCTTCTATCTCCCCATACAGCCCCACTACCATCACTCTTTTACACTTCTTCAGCTTCAACACACACACACACACACGCGCGCGCGCGCGCGCTTCAGCACACACACCCCCACAACCGGCCACAACCACAGCCACAATCACAACCCTCCATTATCGTGTTCTTCAGTTTTCTCACCTTTCTTCAGCCTTCCCACCCCAGTAAATTGTCACAGCTTTCTCACTCCAATCACTTGTAGCAAATCATCACGATTCAACAAATGAAAATACAAATTTGGGGTTCCAAATCTAGAAGAAGGTGGATAAGATTGTTGTTTGTGTCAACCCAACACCACGGTAGCCGCTACCATTAACCACCACCAGAGCAACCTTTCACTACCACTAATCAACCTACCACTGCATCCAATCAGCCCACTACTGCCTGAAATCTACCCTCAACAAACTACAAACACCATCAATCAACCTTTCACGACCCACCACACCTCTAGTTAACAGGCCTACACACACACACACACACTCAGCCAATGTTATAGACTTATGACTGATTTGGCGGCTTTGAAATTTACATGTTTTTGTTGCTGCCGAGGATGTTTACAGTGGTGGAAGTGTCTAGATAGGGTGGGATAATGTGGAGGCCGACGTTCGTCGGCGCTGGGATAAGGCGGGTAAGGCTAAGGCAATTTACCAACTTTCAGGTTGAGTGCTTGCAGAAAAAAGTAAGGTGGCGAGGTGGGGGGAAAATTTAGATTGAAAGCCTAATTTGAAAATTTAGGATATGTAAATATTTATATTTTATATACCTTGTAGATTAAAATGAGGGCATTATTGACATTTTAAAAATATGTATTGATAACATAAGCAAATTTTTTTTTTTAATAGATCAACATGCTTTACCTTTTAAAACTTAGTGCCATTAATTGTAATTTCACTCTAACCTCAAGGATATGGGTTATTTTGTTGTTGATAATTTTTAAGATTATGTTTTGATAAGATTTTCTTCAAAAGTGAACAAAGTCTTAACATCATATTTATAAAAATGGGTTAGGTCCACTCCAACATTTTTATCACTTAAAAATGCATTAGTGAACTTTTAACCTCTTTAACAGCAAATTGTTTATATTGAGCCAAAAAATTGTAGTTTTAGTCTCATCTTCTTAAAAGTAAAGAATACACTTAATTGTTGTAAACCTTTTATTTCTAAAAAAGGTATTTTTAATGAAAAATTGTTTAGTCATTTTAATCCCTTGAGATTATTTTATACAATGGAGCCAGTTTTTTTACCCGTTTTGATTATATTCATAGTCTTTTTATCACTAAAGATGTATTAGTGAACCTTTTAGCGTCATTTAAAGTCAGTCAAAACGGTAGTAATTTAGCCTCACCTTTAAAAAATTCAAACTTTTAAACTTGAAAAGAATAGTTTAAGAAAAAAAATTAGTTATTTAATCCCTTTCATATCAAAACTTGAGAGTTTTTAATTTCAAAAAAATTATTAATCATTTAAGCCGAAATAAATTGGAGTCTTTATCAATTGGATTTCATCTAGTCCTATCACTTAAAGAGTGAAATATACGAAAACAATACCTGTATGAATAATATATAATCATATAAATATATGATATCTCGGGACACAGTAGATCATAGAAAGGCAATAACTATTTGAAGGATATGTTATCATGCAAATAAGGGTATTCCAAAAACTCTAAAACGAATATAGGATTATTTACTTGCCACGAACTGAAACTATAATGATCTAGCGATTCATATGCATTTAAAATTTCTGAAGCTCCACTTTTGCAATAACTTTCTTACGCCAATAGGTGTTTGCAATTGAAATTTAGATTTAAACTTCAGTTATATAATAGTTTTAATGTACGAATATGTTTGCATTGAAATACATATACATGCAAAATTCTTGACATTTGTAGCATACACATCAACATACGATTATGTTATACAAAATAAAAAAAGGATTGGAGTTTCTGATAAAATATTCAATTTAGTGTAAGTAGATTATGTTTATTCTTAAAAAGTATAGAAAACACTTTCTCTGCAAGTTATAGTAGCTCAGAGGCATTTAACTCGTTAATTGAAATTGATAGAGAAGATGTAGTAGTTCTGAGGTATTTAGTTTTAACGTGAATAGAGGTTGTATGTTTTAATAAAAAAAAAATCGGTAATCAAAGAACATACAAGAGTTCAAGGATGACGTTATAGGTTTTCAATTTTTTTTCTTTTTTAATAAAAGACAAAACAATTCTAATTAAATCATAGATTCTTGTAAGGGTATTCTAAGGAAAGATGCTTGATATCCTATAAGAAGTCAAATATACCTTTTTTTTTTTTTTAACAAAACTCTAATTCAAAATGGGTATTTGATGGGAAATTTTTTTTTAGTAAAAAACACCCACAATCAACACTAATTTTGGATGAAGACTTCAGTTTAAAAAGGGCATCTTTTAAAAAAAAAATTAGCCATTTAACTCTATTTAGGATTACGTATGAATTTAGAAAATCCTAAAAAAACTCTAATTTTACGACAGCTTCCTTATATCAATATGTGTGTATTGAAAATTTAGAATTAAACTTCAAGTTTACAATAGTATTAATGTACTAATATGTTTGTATTAAATCTATATACATGCAGAATAATTCAAATGTGTAGCATATGCATCAATATACGAATATGAAATACAAAATTAAAAAGGATTGAGTTTTTGATAAAATATTCAATTTAGTTTAGGTATATATCACTTCTCGAAAAATGCTATAGAAACTTACCAAGTTATTTTCTTTCAATAATTAGAGAGCATGCAGGAGTTCAAGAGTGACTTTATAGAATTTTCATAAGGTTTTTTTTTATTTTTTAATAAAAGTCAAAACAACTCTTTACTTTAACAAAGTTGTATATTCCAATAAAATGAAAGAGGCTTGTTACCATATGAGAAGTCAAATCGCCCTTTTTTTTTAGTCACACTCTTATTAAAAATAGGTTTTTAATGAATTTTTTTTAATTCAAAAGTCAAAGAATCCTTAATTCTAACCAAAACATAAATCCTAATAAGGATTTATAAGGAAAGAGGCTTTATATCTTATAAGAAGTCAAAAACACTCTCATTTTTGAACTACACTCTAACTAAAAAGGATTTAATAGGAAAAAAATATTATAAGTCAAAAACACCCATACTCGTCCTTAATCTTTTATGAAAATATCAATTAAAAAAGTGTACTTTAAGGAAAGAAAAGATTAGCCATTTAACCCCATTCGTGCTTTTATATATGCATAGATGTATGGCAGGCAACTTTTTATTTTTACTTTGTTTATGTTAATATCAAGCGTGGAGTCATATGATATGCTGATAAATACTATATTATTAATTATTAGTCATTAGTTCTTGAGATGAGAAGCTAATCATTGATCTATTTAGAAGATATTAATGTCGTCATCTTCCTACAATGGAGAAAAGGGGAAGCAGATGTTCTCGCCTATTCGGTACAAGTAACATATGCTTCTTCCCTACCCTAAGACTACCGCACTCTGCACTTTTTTTTTTTCCCTTACGTAAGTAACAGGTCCATACTGGTAATGTGATATGCTGATAGGAGATATCGTCACCGTCTCCTTGCTTGAGTACCTAAACTACTCCTTGAACCTTTTTTCGTATAATGCAATGCCTGACTGTATTCTTCGTACTATTTTACTGATATTACAGATGTTCATATGAAATTAGGCTGACCTTCATTTTATGGCAACTTATACCTAAATAAGTTAATACCATACTACTTCATTCCTTCCTTTCAGCTGGCAAAATTATCCCTTGAGGATGTGAAGGCTGTTAAAAATATGAGAATGCTTGAGGGGTCAGATAGCAGAAAAACATCAAACGGGAGTTTCTCGCTTAAGTTTGATACACAGAAGGTAAATATCAATAAGATTGGAGTAGCTTTGTGAAGATCATCCGACATTTTGGTGTACGTAGTTATAGAACCAATGCTTAACAGTTGTTAATGTCTTCTTTGATTATCAGAGGAAACATGCCGCGAGAAAGGATAGAACCGGAGAGGAAGAAACATGGCAACTATTTCGATTTTATCCAATGATAGAGGTATGTATAAGTTTGCTGCCTACACGGAAACATATTACTTGATGCTTAACGGGCCTTGTTTATGGGGCAGTTACTTTCTCTTTTATATTTTTTGTTTCTTTGGGGTCCTCTGATTTGTTTCTCAGCATAATGCCTTGTTCACTGTATCTCATTTAGTGCTTTATTTGTAGCATATGGGAACCAGTAATGCTGAATTTAGTAGCGTGTTCTCGGGTGTGGATAATTTCTATTTTTCTACATATGCTCTCTTTCTTTTGCTTAACCTGTTCCATTTGTTTGATTAAAGAATGAAACAAGGAATCTACGTATAGATTTTGCTCTACGTTTGTTGGACTGCATGGGATACTTCTTTCTGGCCAGACATATCTCTCTCTCTCTCTCTCTCTCTCTCTCTCATGCATCCTCGTAACACGGGTGTGATAGTGTTATAACATAATACTCCCTCCGCCCCTATATATTTGATCATATATCCCTTTTTGGGCTGTCCCAAGAAAAAAACTGATCACTTTTCAAATTAAGAAATATTCGATGGGTGTCTTTCCATTATTACCCTTCTTACACCTTTTTTATTATATTGCTCTCTCCACATTTAATCATCCATCAACCTGTTTTTCTCTCTCCGGGCCCACCCCCTCCTCTTTGTGTGTGTCTCTTTTGGGATAGAATGTGAAACTCATAAAATATAACTCATATCCTAAATAAGCGTGCAAGTCAAACACGATCAATAAATTAGGGACGGAAGGAGTACATCTTTTCTCATCCGAAAAGAAAGAAAAGGTGTTGAATAAAAATTCTCATACGTACTCGGAATAGTGACCCTTTCCATGTGAGTTGCAGCTTAGAGTTATGTTTCTATGCAAGGAGAGGCTTAAGGGGTGACCCACACTTCTACTGTTTCCTGTGTAGTTCCTATAACCTGTTATTAGTAAATCATACATGTACAAGGTAAGTAGCTTCCCTTGAAATTGTTTTGAATGGAGCACAACTGAAGAATTTACCAGTGCTTTCTAGGATCTGTGATTTTACGTGCTTTTGGAAGTTTGTTTCTGTGTTGCTGAAGACTGTATTGGGAGCTTAATGTGGTATCTACTCATGTAGAATCCATATAGACAAGGTCATCCTCAATTCCATATATGATGATATGACGAGAGTCGATCAAATTGCAAGCAAGTGGGTTCGAATTATAACCAGTCAGATAATATTAGAGCAGATAGCAAGCCGTCTGCACATTTTTGAAGTCCTTTTTATTATCACATTAGAGAAGCATAGGCTTTTAGATTTGTGAATATATTGTCCACCGGGGGAACCAGATTTTGATCACCTTCAATTAGGATAAACTCTTCTTCGGTTATGTTGCACCAGAGACTATGCAAGCATGGGTAGATGAAGACATTTTGTGGCTGTCTTTTGGAAAGCTATGATCTCTGGCAAAGAAAATATCTATGCACGGGTGGTAAAGCTAAGAATGTCAAATTACTTTATTAGCAGAAACCAATTCTATTTATTACTTCCCTTTTCTTTTGTTTGAGGCAGATCCTCTTATTCTATAAGAAGTTCTCGCATCCCATTTCTCTAAAATATTGTCACAAAACTTTTAGACGCCCAGTGTGTGCCAATCATTACCAGAAGGTTCCACAATCTTATTTAATGAGCGTTTGTTGACGGAACTGTTTCTTCTTTTTAAAATACCATCTTAGTCAGGCTTAAGATTGTTTTGCATAAGTATGTAGATTGCCTTACATTGTCTTTCAGGAACTGATTGAAAAGCTTAGCAAAGGAGAACTACCAAAGAACGAGTATCAATGCATGACCCAGTTCCACCTGCCCATAAGACCACTGGTAGCATGGAGAGTCTATCATTAAGGACAGGTCAATCTGCCGCTCCGCATTCAATGAGATCTAGACGGACTGCCACATGGGCACTGCCTCGCAGCTCTGATGACGGATATTCAAGGTACCCTTACAGCCATGGGCGGAACTACGCTTATACGAGGGGTGGGCTATAGCCCCTGAGATTTTGAATTTTTTTTTAAAAAAGTATATATAAAGTTTTTTTTTCATTTTCCACTTTTCCTTTCTCTCTCTTTCTCTCTCTCTCTCTCGGCCGGTTCATAGTCTCACAGTCACCGGACAGTCGCTCAGTCGGACACCGGTCGGCGGTCGGTCGCCGTCACGCCGTGGCTTCAGTGAAGCTCTCACGCCGTCACCGTGACGCCGACATCTCTCCTCCAGTCCTCCTCTCTCGGCTCTCTCAGCCACCGCAGCTCACCGCCCGCACGCCGGCACCACCCACCGACCCACGGCCACCGGTCGTCGGCTCAGCTGGGCTCTCATCAGTTGGTCGCCGTCCATCCTCCGATTCCAAAGCGCGAAGCCGGCGAAGGCCCTCCTCAGTCTGGCGGTCCCCACCCCAACTCCGGCCAGTCCCCACCCAACTCCGGCGACTCCGGCCAGAACATATCTGGGCGGCAGATCTAGCTTAGATCTACCGTCTACGAGCCGGCGCACGAACCGAGGAAGTTCCGCCACTGCCGTTCGGCGGTCACGGCGCTTGAAATAGTGAAATTACAGATCTGACTTTGAGTTTCAGTCACCGACAACATTGCGACAACGACGCCGTTCTGATTTCTGAGGACTGAGGTCAGTGTGCATTTTGAACAATTTCTTTTGCTATTGAGAATTGATTATTTGATTAATAATTTTAGGTTGTTAGTTGTGTATTTGATAATTTAGATTACTAATTGATGCTTTATGGATGTTAATCGTGCATTGAGCACTAAGATTTGAGATTGTTGATGGAGGATGGGACCCAATTGAATTTTTATCCCATTTGAGCATTGATTATTTGATTGATAATTTTAGGTTGTGTTAATTGTGCATTTAAAAATTGAGATTATTTTCATGCTGATTATATGTTGTTAATTGTGCATTGAGCATTTGAGAATTGAGATGATTGATGGAGGATTGGACCCAATTGGATAGAGATGTCGGATATGTGATTTAGTTGAATGGTGGGATGAAATTAAGTTAATTAGGTTAACGCGATAATAAAACATGACTGGAAAAGTAAAAGAGTAAAATATTTGTAATTAACTAGGTTATTTGATTGATAATTGATGGATTGATACTTAAAATAAATTTTTTTTTTTTTTCAGAATGGAAAGGTTCTATCAAAAGAAACCAAAGGTGGAAAAGTTATCGATAATTGGTCGCTGTTTTGTGTATTATCGAAAAGTGCACTTTGTTTTTGTGTGCTATTTTACTTATAAAAATATTTATCTCATTCGGTATATTTTAGCCCCCCCGGGATAAAATCCTGGTTCCGCCACTGCTTACAGCTCCTTCTGTAATATGTTGTATCAAGCTCATTTCTTCTGTGGCTTGCATGAACAGCTAGAACAGCTATTGCATTGAGCCTCGTAGGTGTTTCATTTTCTTTTCTGCTGGGCACCTTCTGAGCTCTCTTAGTGCTAATACAGTTTTTCATTGCATATTGACTTCTCTTTTACCTCAATACATTATAAAACTCACATAATCTGCTCCATCAGAACTAGACACTGTTTAGAAAATTAGGATGTCTCTTTGAATAGTGGTAAAGCATATATGTCACTCAATGGCTGCTTGGTTTGCAAGTTCTTATCTGTTCTCGTGCTGCTTATTAGTGATTCTATTTTGAGAAATGCATCTGGTGATTTCAAGAAGATGGGGCAGCGTATTTTTGTTTTCATAATTGGTGGTGCAACTAGGTCTGAGGTAAAATTTCAAGAATTTTGCTTTTCAGTTACAAGTTCTGCAGTAAGCATGTATTTTCCTAAGCAGATGGTTAACATACTTTCTTCTCAGCTACGTGTTTGTCACAAGGGAAGTTGTCCTTGGTTCATCGAGTATTGATGATCCGACCATTTACATAACGGTAATACTTCTTTTGTTCCCATTTTTTCCCTTTCGTTCTACTTGTTCTGTTGATTGTACAAGACTTCAGCAAGCAGGTGCGATGACATAGTATACCTATATTGGAGGTACTTAGATAAAATTGACATACTTGGGGCTGCATTTTATTTCCGAGCTGATTTATTGGAGGAGTTTGCCAAGTTGACGAATTTGTTGTTGCCTGATGACGTTGGAAAATTGAACATAAGTTAGCGTTTTTAAGAAATACTGTAGAACTTACAACACAACAGTTCCGACCCGTACTGACTAATCGGTTCTAAGTTTGCCTCAACACGAACATAACTGTTGAGTTTCAGGCTGTCAGCAAGTACAATTGCCCCATTAATGTGCTTTCCTATGTAATGCTCAACTTTTATACTTTGAAAGGAAACGTAATAATAAAAACTGAATCTACTCTCGCTTCGCTTATTCAAGCTCCACCGCTTTTGTGGAGGACGACCTAGCTGATGAGCAGGAAAATGAAAGTGCTAATGTGCCTTATATATCAGTTAGTAGAGCAAGCTTTTGTGCAAGGGGTTAACAGTTTTGTGTCTCGGGAAAGCTGGCAGCAGAGGTTACTTGACTGGATACGGGGAATTGGGATCCCTGTCGCATGCAAATCTTTCTATCGTTAAACCCGTGTGCTTATTGTTTTGTACAAACTGAAGGCGCTGGGGGAAAAGGAACTCTCAATTGAGGACATTAGAATATAGGCTAAGGTGCCCGGGGTGCTGCAGTATGTCTTTTGCTCAAGACACTCAGGTTTTTAATCTAGAAAACCCTTCAGTAAAGTCCAGTTTACATACCATTATTTTGCTTTTTCATGACTCACCCTGCTGCTTTTGCAGAAGTACATGATGGAGCCTGCATTTGGACGTACGAAAAGCAGACATAGTGATGGTTTCGAATGCTCTCTCTACTTTCCTGTGCGCATGAAGAGAAGAAACTTAAATTTTTTTGGGAAAATCTTATTGTTATTTTTTCCCTTCATAAAGGAAAATGGATGAGCTATAAGTTGCAATAATAATGGTACTCAATGTGCTCTTTTACAACCCGGGCTCCCGTGAAGCTGAAAATACGGTGTATATTTCGAGAGTATGTTCTTCTGCATCTTATATGCTGATCAACACTCTTATTTTGTCGCTTAAAACTGTAAAATATAAATCTTTTAGTGACAATTAAGATTGTGAACAAGTATAACATAATGTGAAAATAGACATTCCCTCGTGTTTATTTGGAGATGCATTATTTGGAGATGCATTAAAGGATTATTAGGACCTGCCATAGAATACAATGTGTTAATTATGTGCAAAGTGAGCACGTGATTGACTCCATCATATATTGTGACACGTAAGTGAGTTTGACAAGTCAACTTTTGGTCTCATGGCAATTTTTAATACGAAAAAGAAGGAAAATGGAAATGAAGAACTAAATTAGAAGAAAGATGGAGAAGCCTCTCACTATATGGCTTCCGTATTGTATTGGTTTTTCATAAAATTGGGATATCTTTTTTTTTTTGAACGTATGAACGATAAGAGGTATCTTTGGGTATCTTTTACCGCCACCAATCGATTCTAAATCTCTCCTCAGACGATCATTGTGCAGATTCTGAGCTCAAGAAAGTCAAGGAAGAGAGCTTGACCACTAGGCCAACTTGGGTGTGGTTGGAGTTGAGGATTAATTTGGGCCGCTTTGGGGCAGTTTTGATTTGGTTGGGCTTTAATAAGCTAGAAGCCCAGTTAGCCCATTTAGCAATCTGGACGTTAATGGGTTGGTTTAAACCATTCGACCCATAGCCCATATAACTCGAAATTTTTTTTGACGGGAAAGAGAGAGACAAGCGTAGAGCTTAAGTTGTTATTGTGAAGAAAGCACTTATCAGCAAGAGTTCTGCTATTTTATAATTTAGTGAAATACCCACTAGGAATATCCTTAAAATGTCGAGATAAATTCATAATCAATTCAAAGTAGTACTCAGCAAGCTCCTATGAGCATGTAGCTTAAGACACGACATGAAAATGCCATTTCCTGAAGGATTTTTAGTGACCGATTAAATTCTGTCGTTAAAAGTCACTTTTAAGACTGAGTGATCTGTCCGTAAGAGTCTATCCCATTTTGATTTGATACGGTGACAAAGATGTAGTTCGAATTGATTGGAGAATCAAGCTACTTGCTCACTGGACCAATTGAGGATAGATATCCGTCGGTAATTGTAATTCTTGTTTTTTCCATTTTCTGATTTCTTTTGCTAGAGAAAAGAAAATTTAAAAACTTATTAGTGATGGATAATTACTGACCGACTTATTTTAGTCGATAAAAGTTTTTTTTTCTTTTTTCTGAACGTTTTTATGACTTGTGGCAACAGACTAGTAGCACGGCCAAAATTCGTTAAATGCAAAGAAGCCATGATCTCTTCTCTCTCCCAACCGCTTCTCCCCCCTCTCTCTCTGCATTCCCTCCAGTCATCTCGTCCGCCCATCTTCTCCGACCATCTCTTTTGCCTACCTCCCACAAGCTGCCACCGTAAACCGCCCATCACTTCACCCCGCGCTTATGGTTGCTCACCAGCGATAACCACCTAAAATTTTCCCCACACCCCTACCTCTGTTGGACAACCATCGCTACCAGGTCGCCCCCACCGTAAACCACACCCCATATTCCACCCATACGCCACCCCGCCCCTCCCCTACTCGCCGGTGATAGCCACCAAGAATCTGCTTCACAGCCACCTTTCCCACCCCCCACCTCCTGCCGCACCACCATGTCACCACATGGCGCCCCCCATCCTAGCCGCCAAGGCTTGAGATTTTGTAACGCCACACAACCACGCGCCAAAACTATGCGCCACACTGCTACCGCCACACTATGCGTCGTCACTGACTGCCCCAAACATGCATTTTTTTTATGGCTTTTACTACATGTTTTTGTACTTAATAAGAATGTGTTTGGGTTTACTCCCTCCATCCCTAAAAAAAATGATTATAATTTCTTTTTGGGCTGATCCAAAACAATTAATCACTTTTCAAATTAAGAAAGATTCTCTAAATATATTTTCCTGTTTATTTTTCTTACACTTTTTTTATTCTATATCTCTCTCCACATTTAATCTTCTACCAATCCATTTTTCTCTCTCATAGCCCACTTTTTCCCCCTCTCTCTCGCTCTCTTGGGTAAAACTAGAAATGTAAAATACATGTCCAAGTTCCTTAATATGCGTGCAAGTCAAATATAATCAATTATATATTGTGGGATGGGGGAAGTATGTCTTTAGTTTCATATGTTGATATTTAAAAATCATAATATTTAAAAAATTTTGAATTGTACATTATACTGAATTTGTTGGACTTATTTTGGTTGTAGGTAAATATGCAATTGTTGTTAGTTTGTTACTTTAATAGAGATTATTGAGATGGACAAAGAGATAAAGAAAATTTTATATCTGGCACAATGTAACACCTTGAGCACTGTGTAATACCTGCTTCGACATAATTTTAAATTAAGTAACTCCTAAAATGACTAATTAAAAGCTAAAAAAGCAATACTTAAAGATAATAATCAACTAATATGACTAAATAAATGCAGTTAACTTATTAAAAATCATAAGTGACTAATTAAAAGAAACAATCAAGTAAAATCTACAACTTTGACAAAATTCGGAGTAACCATAAAGCTTAAAACCTAAATCGTAAACCCTAATTAAGTTATACCCTAAACTAAATCCTACAACCTGAACCTTATACCCTAAAGCCTAAAAATAAAAAAATATTTAGCACCCGCGCTCTGCGATTACTAAATTGAAGAAATCAGTCACTAAATAGAAATAATTTAAAATATTAAAAAAAATTAACAACCACCAAAAGAGTCGCTAGATTTGGTCAAGGCGATTGGTAAATACGGTCGCTAAAGTTTAGCGACTAGACGTCTAGCGATCGTTTTAGCGACCGCTTATTGCGGTTGCTAAAACAGTTTAGCGACCACTTTTATCCCTTTGGCAACTGTTGGCTGCGATCGCTAAAGGGGAAGTTTCTGGTAGTGGATGATAGCGCTACTGATGAGCAGGTGATGTCGTCAGTAGCTTCAATAAATGGTGAGACAATAATACTTTGTTGTTATAACATATTTGCTACAAAATATATAACGTCTTCGTTTTCATCATTTATAGCTTCTATTTCATCTGTACCTAGACGTATCACACGTGGAATACCTCTTCCAGCCACCCCGGAGCAGAGGATTACTGCTCATGTTCTTAACAATTAGTATGTTTCTAATTATCAAAGCTCGATTCTTACCATCTTTTCGCTAACCTATCTAACTTAATACTTTCTCTTTTGAGATTGACGTATCTCATGTGATGCAACTTAATTAGCTTTGTTGAAGATTGCTTTAGGACCAAAATCGGTTCTATTATCAAAGCCCACCTCCCAAGGCCTTACCTAACATGGAAGGCATGAACCTAATCTGACAAGGAACTTGTCGAGGAAGTTCTTGGTAAGGATTGTCTATTGAACGATTTTCATTCTTTTATTTGGTTTTAGAAGTACGTTATTGCTGTTTTTTTGTTGCTAATTCTGATTGAAATTGTGTTGAAGACTACTTCAAATTCGAGTTCGACAGAGACGAAGAACTTGGGAGGCAGGCTTGAGAGTGGCATTGTTCAGAAAATTACAAGCAGTGGATGCTCAGTGCTCCAGCTAGGTGTAACGAGACGAAGAACTTGGGATTGAAGTCCTTGGCCATTTTTATGGCCAAGGACTTCAATCCCGAGTACTTCTCAAAAGCCATGGGGGGGGGGGAGGGGGGCAGCTAGTGGATTATTAGTGTAGACTTGAATAGGCCAAGCTTAGTGAGCGAGGCAGGGATATGGAAAGTAGTGGGAAGAAGATGAAGCATAGTGCTGGATCGCGTCCATATGCTGTGCACAATCTGAAGCTGAGAGAAAAAGATCCTAAGAAAAGAGATTCTACTATGCTCTAAGGTTTTGAGATCATACATAAAACAAAAGATGGGATTTAGATTTCAGATCAAGCAAGCAGTTTGCAGTGAACAATCAACTATTCTTCACTTTTGATTTCAGATCAATCAGACCAGTTTGTAGTGGGCAATCAACTATTCTTCACTTTTGCGCTTCCTAAGTATCATATTGGTTATAAAACATTTATTACTTTCTTATATAGAATGCATATAAGGAAAATTTTGAGGCCAACGCCCAAGTAAATGGTAGCCAAGTGGTGGACGAGATCTCTTTGTGGTCAGAAGTTACAGGAGGTCTTAAGAAGGACAGTATCCTCGGCAACCCTCATCAATTTGCACGTTCATTGCTAAGCAGACAAAAGTCATCAGGTGCAACTAGTTGTAGTGCTTCTCAGTTTGAAGAGACGGAGGAGGAGCGCTTAGAAAGACTTGTTGAAGCAAAAATTGCTAAGATGATCCAACAAGGTTTTATTGTGTTCGGAGTCAGACAACATGTAATACCAATTAAGTGGTTATGTATTATGGTCATTTTGTCTGTGATCTTGATTTGATTATATCGGTGTAGATAAGGTACTACTACAATTATGTTGAATGGCTTCATGCAGAGGGGGGTAATTCTCAAGGCGGCGAGGACATTGTTGGATTTAACGTGCCTTCAACAAGGCATGAAGAAAATGATGATGACGACGTTGTTGGGTCGCCGACTAGTATGTTCTTGGCGTCCTTTAATAGTTGTGTGGTTCGTGAACTATTTGACACATTTTTTTAGTTTTGGTTCAAGACTATGTATGTAATGGAGACATAGCGTTTTTATTTGTCACTTGACATGATTGTAATGGCATGATGTAAAGCTTTGTTGATGTGTTTGTTTTAAATGAGTACATCAGGTTGAATGTGTGGAGCAAGTCGAATGTGCGATTTATTTTTGGACAGTAGGTTAAATGTGCGAATTTGTTTTGGACAGCAACTTAATATAGAGCTTATCTTTTAAATCAAGAACCCAGATTCTGTGGTCGCTAAAACCAACAGTGGTTGCCAAATTAAAAAATATAATTATTGCTGAAAACATTTATCGACCGCTAGTGCAGTTGCAAAATTGGACACAACGGTTGTTGAATAAAAAAAATTAAATTTAAAAAGTATTTTTTGCGACCGCAGAAGGAGTCGCTAAATTTATTCAACGAGGTTGCTAATTTTAGCGATTGCTATGTAAATGCAGTCGCTAATACTTAGCGACCTGACCTCTAGGGACCGTTTTTGCGACCTCCGTTTGCCGTCGTTAAAATTGATCAGCGATCACTTTTTCATCTTTAGCGACCGGTGCTAGCGGTCGCTAAAGCCCCTTATACATGACCATATAGAATTTAAAAGAGAGATGCTTATATCATCAAACTTTAATTAGCAAATTCTATTTGTATTTGCTATGAAGCTCAATATATTACAAGCATGATTATTCTATTATTCTAGATACTACAGATATTGCAAATTCCACTTGATCATGTGTAACATAAGTTTAAAGAAGCCAAATATCTTGAGAGACACTGTATCGTGACCTTTTTATAGTTCTTTTCCCCTACGACGTAAAGTAGATAAAGACAAATATACATCTATTTAAATATTTCAAACAATCGCATAACAATATAATCAATCCCTCAATGTTGATAATATATGAGAGACCTCGTGTTCGTCTACTACAAAAAAAGTGATCAGTCCTGGCGCCCTATGCCGACGGTCACATGGAGGCGTTGCTATAGATGGGATATGCCGGCACCTCCATGACCACCGTTGCTATAGTATCTATAGTGACACTCTGTTTCGGTGGTCGCATGATCGACACCTATAGACTCTATTTTCACACCAAAATATGAGCGTCAAAATTTAACGCCCAAGCACGACCTATCCCGACAGCTTAATTGTCTTTGCGACGCGTTGACCGCCGGCATACAATATGCTTGGTTATATCCAAGTTTTCCTTTTTTTTTTTTTTCTCTTTTCTGTTTATGCTTTCTAAACACAGTATACTCATGCTCATTTCTCTTTCTTCTCTTTCCTCCTTCCCTTCGTTGTTCTTCATTCCTCTATTCTCCTCTTCACTGAATTCCTTCCTCTTGTTGAATCCCGATCTTCTCTTTATCACATATGAAGTCTCTGCTCTTCCTCTCAATTGATCCTCCAATATGCTGTAGCATCAACCACACTGTCGGATTCATCTAATTCAGGTAAAATTTTCTTTCACCCAAGCCATGATTAAGAAATGATTGATTGTTTCTGCTCTAAAATGCATCTAATTTTATGTTTAGAAAGTTTATAGTTCCCGATTTCTGTGTCAAACATCTAGGTCGTCGTTGATGTCGCCAGTAGCGCCTCTTGCCGCCACCACTGCCGACAGTGCTCCACTTTTTCAGCTTTTCTCCAACTTCGACCCGTGAACCCACCACCTTCGAGTTCGACTGTGACCCTTGCCGGAAGTCCCTTTCGCCGTCCCTTGATCCACCTCTCGCTGACAGCATCGCTCTCTTCTCTCTAATTATGTAATAAGTATATCTCTAGACCTAATGATCATATTTTTCTGTCTTGCTGATACTATTTTGGTTGATTTTGTGTAAATGGGTTTTCGTGATGATTCCTCTTTACGTTATACATTTTGGGCAGATCGGTTTGATGCTTTCTATGCTTTACATGTTTTGTTTGGTCTTTTCTTTATTTTTGTGTGATTTGAGGGTTCATACTCTGTTTTTGTGTTGTTTTGGGATTTGTTTCTCCATTACATTTAGTTTGATTTACTTCTTCTATTTCTGATAACCAGTTTGCAGTATTCATGGAAGAAGTTCTGGCATGGATTTTATGATCTATGTTCAAACATTTATGTCTTGTTTAATTTTTCTTAGTTTGTGTGAACCGTTGTTTAATCCAACTTGCTATTTCATGATTGTCTTTCGCATGTTATTTACATTATGCTAATAAATTGATCTATGTCTTAGGAAATGTTTACTTATAGCATTTAAGTGTATAGTATCTCTACGGTATATCGACTCGAAACCAACGCCGTGAGGCGGCTGGCTACAAAATTAGGGGATGCCACCTGTAGAGACTCCACTTGGTGATGCCAATGAGAGGCGCGATATTGAGACTCCACTTGATGATGCCTATGAGAGGCACCATGGCACAGGTGACGGCTCTGCATACAGTTTTGTTTTTGGAGAACTCTAAATTTATTGTCGAGCTATGCCGGTATGCTACATGTTTCAGCCAGTTGTATAACTACCCCTTTCATGTCAATAAGTAATTGTGCAAATGGTGAATTCTGACTGTTGAAACGAACACGAACACTAGATATATATCGAGAGCAACTGCTGCAACATGCAAAGTGTCTGTCTAACAGGAACGTTATATACAGGAAACATCTGCTAGTGCTGTAAAATGTGAGTGATTAATGTGCCCCTGGTGAGGACATGCATTTAATAAAAATTTCTTGCTTTGTTGGAATTTTGCCTTGAATAGAACAAGTTGTTGATGGGCTTGATGGAGCAGTGATGACAATGAAGAAGGGGGAGGTAGCAGTTTGACAATTTCTCCAGAGCACGCATTTGGTTCATCTGGATCACAGCAGGAACCGGCGCTAGTCCCCCCAACTCGACCATGTTCTATGAGGTTGAGCCTGTCTCTCTGCAAAATTGCTTTGTTGGAATAGCTTTAACTCATTGTAGCAGGCTATAGCTTCAGAGTTAACGAACGTTATCTTTACAATGTCGTCAAGGGTAGAGTGTACTGCCTGTTATAACAGTAATACTCAGGTGGAGCTTCTGCCCTCTAAGACTTCTTTGGAAGGGAGTCTACACATCTTCAAAAATGAACCCTTCATAGATTTTCTATATGCTTATTCCTTAATGTCAATTGATAGCAGGTCACCTCGATTCATAAGTTTCAGTAGTAATCTAACTACCATATCTCAGTTGCTAGACTACATGGTTTCATCCATGGTGTCCAAGTTCTATGGTATCACTTTTATCTAATTATGACATCTTTATCACAGCTATGCGGCTTGCTTGTTTATATACGTGACTTATCGCAGTAGTACATAACTTGATTTTTAACCTTCCAGAATTAGTACAATCTGCTTGATTCAAGTATCCTTCCAAAATGGATAGAAAATTAATCCAAGGTATAGGCGGGATGGAGTTGGAGTAGCTGATTTATTAGTGTAGTCTGCTTGGGTTGCTTTACTTGCTTCTGCCGGACAAATAGTAATTCAACCTACAAAAAAAGGAAATAAAATGGTTTAGAAACTGCACATTCAGCTTTCGCAAAACAACATAAACAAGGAACCCTTTGTAGCAAATGCATAATATACATCTTATCTCGGGAACGAGATGGAACGAGATGGTCCTGAATTGATGGCTTATATATTTCTTTGTCCTTTGAGTTTTTACATTTTACCCCTACTACTGAATATTTGGAGCTTTGCCTTTTCTCTTTTTATGCAGTTCTTTATTGGTGGCAACTGGAAGTGTGTACGTATCTCATTCTTCCCTTATTCATATCTGTTACTATAAAAGTATGATACATTTCTGTAATGATTTGTGGTCCTTGAGTGATCATTTGGGTTAAGAAATGTAATTTACAGCAGCCAAACCACTTAGAATTGGTCCGATAATGTTAAGGTCTTTTTTCAATAAAGAGAAGGCACTAACTGAAAAGGTCAATTCTCTTGAAGCTCAACTGAAAGAGATGGGTGAATTCAGGGCAACAATAGCCTCAATGCAGGAAACCATCAATCATCTTATTTGCCAGCAGTCCACAACCGAACGCCCACGTTCTACTTTTCAGGTACCATTTCTGCTTCATTGCTTGCATAACTGTATTGACTTGTGGAATATGTACCATTTTTGCTTCATTGGATATATGCTGTAGACTTGAATTCCCTCCTTAGAAGTGGCGTCGATCTTTGCTACATCTGTTGTTGTGCGCACACTATGCCACTATGCTGTACACAGACTATGCTGTGTGCTGTCTGTTTTGCTAAGGAGTATTGTTTAATCAAATTTAAATTGAACAAGTTTTGTCTATGGTTGTGTGTCTCAAACTGTCCTGCTCCTATTTTCTTGTCTAATGAGTTTCATATGAAGAGTTCGGTTATGTAATTACAAAGTTGGCAGTTTTGGTTTCTTCGCTACAATTCTTTGTATGAGTCTACTCCAAAAGTGATTGAGTTAGGATTCTTTTCATTAATTTTTTTTTTATTGTCGGATATCCATCCTTGAGAGCAAAAATGCAAAGGGAAAACATTAACATTCAACCATCCTACTGATTAAAGCTGGCAGGGTGTAGTCCAGTATCCCACACCCCTTAAGTAAAATCCAATTGTCATAGTTTAGAGGTCGCTTTTTCCAGGTCATGACTTTGGCAAGCACCATTTTTCAGTGTCTTGGATGAGAATGTGAGGTGGTCTGGTTGTGTGGCTAAAAATTCTTGTATTTCTTTCTCTCCATATGCAGTAGACAGTGGCTCCTAATTAAGGTGAGTCGTCTAATCTTCGCTAGCATAATTATATTGTTGAGCCCAGAGTGTTTTTCTGTATAATGAGCAAGTTTTTCTTTGTAACAGTTTGTCATGGATGCGAATGCATATGGACGTAGAGATGCCAGACTTGGGAGTTACCATTGATGATGTGCAAGATCTTGATAATGTTGTAATGCGTACGATTTGTTTAGTGTTTGAACAAGCTGCTATAGGGTTAATGATGGTTTTCTTGAACAATTTGAAGTTGTATGAGAGCTTATGATGCATTTTATCTGGATGCATTAGATTTCTTGAATTGTGAATGATGGATGGATCTTGAAAATGTTGTTGATGGTGTAATGAATGTGAATTGTTCTTCTACTTCACTCTTGGTTTTGTTTAATTGCATAAAATATGGATATTTACAGAGACGGATGGTGGCGTCGGGAAAAAAAAATCTAAAAAACTAATAGCGATGCTCAATACTGTTGCCAAAAATAATTTAGTCAAATGTTTAAATTAAAAAAATAGCTATTACGGTGCCCATGACTGTCAGCTTAGATGAAAAAATAATCTTAAAAAAGCCTATAGCGATGGTCAGCCTGTTGCCAAAAATAATTTAATTCATTGTTTGAATTAAAAATATTTATCAATGGCGGCGCCTAATGACCGCCGGCTTAGATAGCAACCGCCGGCAAAAGAAGCACTAGGGATTGGATTGAGGGACAACGATGCAAGCGTTTGACCGCCGGTATAGACCCATTTAACTGCCGGCATATGTCTACCGCAACGCGACTAAAGGCGGCGATCTTGTGGCGCCGGCTTAACCTTAGCCGACAGTCGTGCTTATGCCGGCGTTTTTTGGCCACCGGCATAGGGATTTTTTCTTGTAGTATATATCATGTTTCCATCTTGATAAATTAGTGACTAACGAGAATAGGAAAAATCCAAACGTTTTACCGGAGAAAAGGAAAAAACCATGATTACCGCCTTTTAAAAGACAACACGTGAAATAACTAAACGAATTCAAAGTAGAGTATTAATCTATCCGAACCATTTCATTATGAAAAGTTTTGTATAAGTCCAGCCAAATGGTACTTAATGCACGGCCACTACTTTTTCGATTTGTCTAAAGTTGCACGCTCAACATGCTGCGGGGGAGATTTAGCTGAATGGTCAAATGCGTAAAACAATTATATGGTAGCGATCATGCTGGTGTACATGTTAACTTTGAAGCTGATATATCGCTACAGGTCACATCAGGCCTACGTCAACATGCAATTTTAATGCGATGTAGATGACATATTTCAGTTGTTTATGCAATTATTTATAAAAAAGAAGAAACCAGCCTGTACAGAAAAGTATACCCTCTATCATTTTCTAGTGTCCCGTTGATCTTGTAAAACGTAAATGCCATTTATTTCCTTATTTCTTAAACAAAATTACGTCCTACTAAGTGACGACAAAAGGTTAGTTTCGTTAAGTAATTTTTGTTAGGTAAAATTTTAGAGTTTTTTTCCCGCAGGCATTACGAGGTTGTAAAAATAACTTTAGCAGAATTTTTGTTACAAGAATTGATCAATGAAATCTCGCTTTACAAGGTTTGATCCGACTTCGTGGTTCGTTTTCACCATTAATTTTTATACGTAATAAGGGAATTATTATCTTTTCCTAGCTATAACAGCATTACTATTCCGCTGGAGAGCAGATATTGGACAAACCCGCATTCGTGGCCGTGTTAGTATTACACATATCATAAGACGTAAGATTACAAGTGGAGTTGATATGTGTAAGGAAAATATGACATTTTCAAGAAGCCGCTTACTCAACAAGTAATCACTCTAAGAAGTCAACAAGTGTGTTGGTTGGGGGTGGGGCGCATGCACGTAGTCAACCATCACATGCATAAATAATACTCCATTGAGGATAATGTAAAGATCTTGATGATGTACAATAAAGTGCCTTAACAAATACTCCATCACTCTGACTTTAAGATGGTAAAAGTCAATTATTCCCTCGTTCGCACGTAGTTTGATTATTTTTTTTTTGCCTTCTCACAAAATTACTCATTTTTAAATTAATTTTTTTTATAAATACTTTTACATATTTACGTTTTTTACACTTTTTTATTATATATTTCTATGCACATCTAAATCTCCATCGACTCATTTTCTCTTTCCTAACCCACTTTCTTAAACTTTTTTCTTCATGTTTCTCTTTACATTTAACACTCTATTAACTTATTTTCTTTCTCCGGACTCACTTTCTTCCACTCCTCTCTCTAAAGAGTAAAATAGAAAGTACACAATATATCAATATTTAGATATTTAATATACGTGCAAATAAGAGTGAATCAAATTATGTGGGAGGGACAGAATACTATTTTGTTTTATGTCGTGATATGTCCCACCACTTCACTCTCCAATTATTGTTCCATAATACTCCTTCCGTCCTTAAATATTTAATTATATCTTCTTTTTGGATTGTTCTAAATTTTTTTTATCACTTTTCAAATTAAGAAAGCTTTATAGGTGTTTTTTTTAATATTTATCATTCTTACACTTTTTTATTCTATTTCTCTCTCCACATTTGATCTTCCACAAACTCACTTTTCTCTCTTCTGACCTACTTTCTTCCTTCCCTCTCTCTTTCGCTCTGGTAGAATGGTAAACTCATAAAATATAACTCATATCCTTAATTAAGCATATAAGTCATATACGACCAATTAATTAGGGACAGAGAGTAACATTCTAAAGTCATTTCAATTTTGAATATTATCTCGCCAAACCATAACGAAAATCAGAAAGGAAAGGAGAAACCAAAGAGAAAAATAGAAAAATGCATCTTTTAATGCTCGTTTAGCCAAGAGGATGGAAAGATATCAACCTTCCCGATATTATTCCATATAGAAGAGATGATGTATTTGCCTTGTTTTGTTTAGTTGGCTTGGCAAGTAAAGATCTTGTAATGAAATATAGGTGATATATACTAATCTGAAATGTAATAGGTGAAGCGAGAAACACAAAAAATTTAAAGATGGCTTCAATGCGAGATATTATCACATTATATTAGTTTCTTTGCGTGACACATTGTCACATAAGGTTTTCTATGTAAAAGATTTATTGTTAATATACTTTAAACAAAACGGCGTTGCTAAAGGTCTCTAATATAATCTTGGATCCTGTTTTTATATCTAGATTAATTAATTTCTGTATTTAATAACCTTCTATCATTTGAAAACTAATTCTAAAACTTACCAAACTAATACATAAACCAATTCTTAAGACTCCATTTTGAACATTAATCTCTAAAAAGCATTCTCTAACTTTGAAGTACTAATTCATAGATAAAAAATTCATAAATACATGTGAGATGCATTACAAAAAGGAATACGTGTAACGTGATAATGTGGTATACATCTACTATGATCAATGCAAAAAGTTATTTACCAAATATGTAGATTTTAACAATCCATTTAATAAACAAAAAAAAAAAGCAATATCTCTTAATGGGTTATTGGGACAAAAAAAGTGGGTATATAACTAAAATTAAGTTATTTATAAAGCAAAAAAGCATATGAATCAATCTAATACTTAAAAATAATTTAGAGCTATATATTTAACTTATAGTATCTCTAATGGTCTCCAAATAATATTTTGAATGAGGTCCTTTCTTTTGGACTGACTTCATTTTGCAGAATTGAGGACTATTCATGACCACAACAAAAATTGTCTTTACGTACGGATTTTTAGCGACGGACAAAATATGTCGCTAAAAGTGACCTTTATAATCCGTCGGTAAAGGCCTGTCGCTAAATATATATATACTGACAAAATGTCCGTCAGTGAATATCTTTAGCGATGGACTTTTACTGACGGATTATTACCGACTGAAAATCCGTCGCTAAAAGTCCTTTTCAATTTTTTGATTTTCGGTCAATTTTTTTTGGCTCGGGAGAAATTTTTTGAAAATTATTTTAGCAATGGAGTATTACTGACGGAATAAATCCGTCGGTAAAAGTAATATATATTTTTTAAATTATGACTTTTAGCGACGGACCTTGACCGACGGCCAAAATCCGTCGCTAAAAGTCATTTAATGTAAAAACCCTAACTCCATTTCTCTTTCTCCCACTGCCGCTTTTTCTTTTCTCTCTTTTATCTCTTTTCTCCCTCTTCTCTCTCTTCCCTCTCTTCATGTCGGCAACTCGTCCGTCCTTCTCAGGCCATCTCCTCCGCTGCCCCGTTGTGACACATCCCCGCCGCCACGACACTCTGTCAGCCGCAGCCTGTGCTTTTGTGACAGCAACAACCGCGACAGGAGAAGGAAGCAATCAACTTCCTCGTCGTCAAGATAGATCACCGAAGAGGACATTGCCGAGTATTTTGCCAAGGAGAAGGTAAAATCTGGTGTTTTATTGTAATTTCGTGTGGTTTTAGGGTTTCTTAGGTTGGTATTGGTGATTTTGTTGTTTTGGATGATATTGATTTTGACGGTTTTAGGCTTTGAAAGTGGCAAAGAAGCTGAAGTCGCAGACAATTTCTGGCTATTCGAACGACTCCAATCCATTCGACGATCCTAATCTCAACGAGACGTAAGTTGATTTATATCCTTGAATAGTGAATATTGTTGTGCTTTAATTTGTTTAAATGTTTTTCACCGTCGTCGCTGTAGCAAGTTCACTATATAGATGGCTGTAAACTGTGCTGGATTGAATGCATGTTGGCTTCATTTATTTTGTTTCCGAATTCCACAATTGTTTCTGGCCCAACCCGTTCTATATTTAGTTAAACTGTTGGTGCTTTGAAAATTTGAGTGCTTTTATCCAATTTTATTTAAATTTCTCTCTTTTGATTAGAATCGCTGGTCATGAACTTAACATGAATCAATCAAATCTCCTCGTGGCAGCCTGTTTCATTGTTGAGCTTTCTTTTGCTGATTGCAACTAGAGCAGGATTAGTCTATTACTATGACAAGGAAAAGAAACAACCTATTGAAGGTAGATTATTATAGTGAGTAGGATTCTTGTGTAGCTGCAGAATTGATGTGCATGGACGTAGAGTAATTGCACCAATTTTTCCTCTACTATGAAAATTATGTATATCCGCCAAAGGTGTTTAGACTCTACATGGTCAGTTGTGGCGGAGCGCGATTTCAAGTTCTTGTCACTGTATGGACTTTAATGCTTACATCTTGTGTGCTACTGTAGTGGAAGGACTGTGATGCCAGGATAAGGGAGGCCCTGTGGAAGGAGTGGCTGGTATGGTTTGATAAATTGTCAGCTAATATTTGTTTAATTAGTACTTTATATTTAAATTTATCGTAGTAACTGTGTAATTGGATGTCTTGCCAGAGGGGTTTGAGTTTGAGTCGTCTGAGAAGCAGGCGTTGGGACAATTTTTATTTTTTTTACATACATTGCCAAAAATTATCAACGATAGCTACACGACTCACGAGAGTGAGCGAGGAAGTTGCTGCCTGATCGTGCCCTGATGGAGAAGTGGAAGGGGTATCCCCCTCATTAGATCTCTGATCACTATCTATATGGGGGCAGATCATTGATAGGTGGATCATGGATTATATTCATATTAGGAGATGAAGTGTAAGAGTGGGAGGGATAACAGAAAGGATCAGGATCCTACGTACACAGGGTGTTGGTGCCTCATGACGTCGTCCGACATAGTAACGCGGTTGAGCACCCGAACCTGGAGAAGGATGAGGTGTGTGCTTTAATGTACATGATGACTCACGTGAGGAAGAAGGATAGAGATGATGCATATCAGGCGAGGGACTTTGTTTTCAAAATTTTCAGGTAGATCGATGTAAGCTGCAAATTAATTTCTTTCTAGTTAAAATTTTGACTACGTATTCAATGGCTATTGCCTTAATGTCTTCAATGTCAAATCACTATTTGCAAGCCTTGTATGAATAGATTAGGGGGTCTAGGCAGTAGTCTGTACAGCCATCAGCGTCCATAAGTACGAGTATGAGTAAGAGTATGAGTACTGGGGAATTGAAGCGATGGCTGGATACACCGAGGGTCGTCGATAGGCAGAAAGGGCAAATGCACTTGCAGTGATGGGCACACCCTCACCCCCCGCTGCCCATCCATAGACACAAAACAACGATCCCGGAGCGACATCTACACGAGGATGATGTTTGTTGTATTGCTGAAGAGGTGCTCCAGATGATTAGGGCTCAAGATCAGGTACAAAAGAAGTATTTTATGAAGTCGACATATACCCGAATAAACACAATATACAATAACTATCGTTATTAATGTGTTCGTACCTTTACCTGAGCTGGATTCGGATGACCGTACCCCCATAGACGATGACGATCAGCAGGATCCGGATCCCGGTCTCGACGAGCCCTGAGCCCTGAGCCCTTCCTCTCTTCCCCTCCCGTGCCCTCCTAGATTTGTGCTTTCCTCCCCTCCCGTGCCCTCCTGGATTTGTACTCCCCTCCTCTCCCCTATTTGTATCCCCCTCTCACTCTTGTCCCCGTCCCCCATTATATTTTCACAGTTCTAAACAAAATTGTATATACATTTTATATTCAATTAGTCTAGAATTTTGAATATACACTTTGTGGGTTAGGATTAAATAATTGATGATGGATCAACAATTATTTAACACTAATGTGGATTGAAAATTGAGTGTTGGAATTGTGATTACAGGTTTGAATTTGAATAACAGGTTTGGGTATTAAAAAAATAAAAACAAATTCTAACAAAAAAGTCTGTGTATTTTAAAACTTTTAGCGATGAAATTTTTCATCCCTAAAAGTTTTACTTAATTTTTCTGAATTCCGCCTCTAAAAGTCCATTACTTTTTGCCAGTAGGCTTTTAGCGATGGATCTTTCATTGCTAAAAAGTCCGTCGGTAAAACTTTTAGCGACAACAAATTCCATCGCTATATATTTTCTAAAATTAATAATTTCTAAAAAGAGAAATTAAACTAAAATACCAAAATTTTATCTTTAGCGACGGAAAGTACCTCGCTAAATTAATATATTGTCCCTCGCTAAAAGTTAATTTTTTGGCGACGGATTTCTAAATTCTGTCGCTAAACTTTTAGTGATGGAGTTATTCGCAGCGGACTTTTAGCGACTAAACGAGGACTTTAGTGATGAATTGTTTGTCGTTAAATGTCCTTTTTCTTGTGGTGGAAGATAAAAATGAACCATGATATTTTGTCATTCCAAATATGAAGAACTCTTAACCTAAATTTTACGTGCAAAGATTCAGATAGAAAATTAGATGACCTAAATATAGTAAGAAGAAAAGCGTAATTACTAATGTGGGAAAACTAAGAGATAGGTTTTGAAAGTTTAAAATTTGATTTATTAAAGATCCAAATAGAGTTTTGGTGGATTACTTGAAGCTAAGGATCTATCATAGCGAATATTTCTAACGAGACTTCATTTCTACACAAATTTGCATAAAATAGGAGTAATGCACAAATAAATTTATTTTTTGATATTTCCTTAAGTTAGTCGTAATTAAATTAGCGACTAATGTTATTCTTCATAGATACAAAAAATGATTTCAATAAAAAAAATCTCTTTTACCAACAATTGTAGTTTAAGAAGAAGTAGGTGTATTTGTCATCTGATGGTAATATATTTTTTTTGCCTCATGGTATGTGCTATATATTGATATACTTCTTAGAGATTTATAACATATTATATACATCGATTCAAACTTGGCTCTAATTTACGGGCCCCTGCCGGCGGCGTGGTGATGGCCGCTGGCCCATGCCGCGGGGCCTTTAGTTGGCAGCCGCCGGCCCACGCTACGGGGCCTTTCGGTGGCCGCCGTTGGCCATCGCCACGGCAACCACCATAAAGAAAAAATTCAAAATAAAAACTGGGTAATCAAATATTAAAAAAAACTCAAAATAAAAATTGGGTAATCAAACACCCTATTTGTTTTTGTAAAAAATAAAAACTAAATTGGTTTTTATTTTTGAAAAAATAAAATCAAAACTATAAATGATTTCAAACGCTACATTAGGTTCTGTTTGGTAACCTTTATGTCTTCTGTTTTCTCTCCAGTTTTGTTAACTGGAGTAAAAAACATGTTTGACACATAATTTTAGTTTTTTTCTTCAATTTTGAAAACCACTTTTGAAAACATGTCTATTTTTTAAAACTCCTATTGGGGTTTTCAGTTTTGATTTTTATTGAGACCACCACACTCCCCCCCCCGCACCGGCTACCACTGCTCAACGCCTGTCGCTGGCCACCATCGGTGGTGGCAGCCTCCACTGGAGTTGTCGATGGCCAGCAGCCACTGTCGTTGGCCGGCCACCACCGCTGGCCATCGCCATGCCCCACCACCACTACAAAAAAAAAAAAAAAAAAACTAGGTAATCAAACATCAAAAAGAAAAAACTCAAAAAAAATAAAAATTGGGTAATCAAATACCCAATTTTTTGTAAAAAAAGAAAAATTAAACTGGTTTTTATTTTTGTTTTTTTTAAAAACAGAAAACCAAAATTGAAAGTGAATGCAAACGATACCTTAAGTTTTCATTGTATATTGATGACATCCTTCAATTCGTTATGCAATAAAACAATGATTTGGACTTGTGCATACCAAAGTACGGAAAGAAGAAACCAACTTGCAGGGAGAAGTAAACCCTCCATCATTTTCAAGTATGCCATCTACGTTTATCTTGTAAAACGTAGATGGCATTGAAAGTTGGACGAGTTCATGTGCTTTGACATTTTGTCCATATTTTCTTGACTTCAGCACAAGGTAGTTTCATTTCCTGACTCCATAAACAAATTTATGTCTTTGTCATGTAAACATCTGTAATATTTTAGGGTGTTCTGTGAGCATCACGAGAGTACTAAAGTGACTTTTCATGGAATTTCATTACAGGTTTTATTAATGAAATCTCGCTCTATAAGATTTGATATAATTTTATGATTCGTTTTCACCATCAATCTTTATCAATTTAAAGGAATCATTCTCTTCTTCTAGTCATGATAGCATTACCGTTCTTGTCAAGTAGTATTGGGACTATTGGCTCCGTTGTGTTAGTGTTGCACATATCACAAGAAATAGAATAGTTCACAAGTGAGTTGATATCTGTAAGAAATTGTTTGCTCAACACGTGATGACCCTGACGGCTAGATCAGGATCCTCTGCTGTAAACATTGATTACAGCAGGGGTACTGTCCCCATTGTTGTGAGAGGGGGAAAGAGAGAGAGAGGGAAGAGAGAGAGGAGGATGCAAACCATGGTTACCTTCTCTCTCTCTCTCTCTCTCTCTCCCCCTCTCACAACAATGGGGACAGCACCCCTGCTGTAGCCCATATTTACAGCAGGAGATCTTGATCCTTGACGGCTATGGGGCGGGGGGGTAGGGGTGTTCAGCCATCGCATGCATAAATAATAGAGGATAACATATAGATCTTGATGATGTAGAATAAAGTGTCCATACATTATGCACGTTGTGTATTCAAATTTCCATTACTCTGACTTTAAGAGGGAAAATGTGAATTCCTTTTTTTATTTTATTTTATGCTGTCATATGTATTACCACTTCACTCAGCGGTCCCAGTCGTGGAATAACATCTAACATAATCATAAAGTCATTTCAATTGTTAACCTTTATTCGCCAAACTACAAAGAAAGTCAGAAAAGGAGGAACTAAATGCATCTCTTAAGGCTTGTTTGGCTAAGAGAAATGGACAGACATCAACCTCCCGAATAGGACTAATTCCTTCTATGCCCCTTAACTTTCAACTCCTAAATCCCTAAGTTCGTTTTCATTTTCTGTGGCCGGATAAGTTCTTTGGATAAAAATCCATATCATCTGAAACCTTCGATCAATCCACTTTTTTGGATGGAAGGAGTTAAAAAAAATTTAAAATAGCAAAATAATATAGATAAATTAGGAAGGCCCCGAATAAAAGAGAAGGAGTAATTCACTCTATGCCCCCTAAGTTTCAGCTTCTAACCTTCTAAGTCCCTTTTATTTTTGTGTAGCTGGATAAGTCCCAAAGATAAAAAAAAAAATTAAAAATAAGTGAAGGGGTTAGCGGGGTGGTATTTCAGCCATCACCACCACCAGACATCGCCCATCACGCCTTGTCGCCAACACAACCATCACCACCACCATCACCACTGTAGCCACACTGAGCACCATTCTATACCAATGAAATGCGGATCTCTGTCTGTGTGTGTGTGTGGGGGGGGGGGGGGGGAGTGTACACCCTAACTATCTGCATCCTTCACCACTACCTCCACCACTACGTATTGTCTCCCTCCTCCAAAGTACACCATTGCTGTCGCGAACCAACCCATTAGCAGCATCAGTTCCTACTTTCACCTACCAAAATCATTGCCCACAGCCACCACCATAGGAACACTATTAACCATCTCCACCAACCACCAATGCCGCTGCCACCTTAGCCGGTACCAACATGGCATTCAACTCCATAACACTCACCACCGATCTAAAGCTACAAACACGACAAAAGAAAATCCAAAACCCAAACCTACTATTAAATTTGAATAGGGGAATAACATACATTGAGTGAGAGCACTATAAGAAAATATGCTTTTAGCGACGGGTTTTTATCGAAGGAATCCCTTCCGTCGGTAAATATACTTTTACTGACGGAATACACCGACAGTAAAACTTCCGTCATTAACACATGACTTCTTATAATTAAAATTATTACTTCTATGAGTTCGAACAGACTATTTCTATGATTTCACATACTATTTCTTTATTTTCATATATTGCTAAAAGTTAGCAATTATTGCTCAAGTTTATTTTAGCAACAAATTTTGGTAGGAAAACTCATATAAAAAGGTAAAAATAAATTTTTAATTATTTTTTTGTTACTACTAATTTTATAATTATTATTAGGCGTACAACTACGAGATCTCTCAATTAGTATCAATTACTATTTTGACAGTTGTTGTTCTCATGTGTAAGGCAAAGGATCAGAACTACTAACATACGAGACTTAATGATATAACAATTAGATTAAACTTATTTATTTCATTTATCCCTGTCAGTGCAAAATATTATCGATAATATATATCTTTTACAATTCAATTGGCAAACAAAAAATAAGCCATATTTTGAGTAGTACTTTACAACGAAAAAAGTGGCAATGAAACTATAATTAGTTAAGTTTACAATTATAATAAAGCTTATTAGAAGCTCTTATAGTCATACACTAATTAAATGTATTAGTGTCTCTAAAGGTCTTCAAAAATTATTTTGGATGAAGTCCTTACTTTTTTATTTTAAAGGAAGAATTAATACTATATTAGTATGTCTAATGTAATATAAAGTTCATTGCAAATATTCTAAACCTTTATCAAACGAATATATTATGGTATCCTTAAAAACGCCCTCTAATGTGAAGATAATGATCTATGCATTCTAAAACATAACATATGGGATTTAGAAGAAAAAAATAATGTTACGACATACTCAGTCTTAGTAGAAGAATTGTAGTCGATAGGTATAACTTGACAAAATTTGGTATATAAAACTCAGATTATGTTGCCATAAAATAACTGAAAAAGTACCACTATTGGCATTCATTGGAGGCATAAAAACATAGAGCGGCAACAAAAATGGGTCCCATTTGACATACAAAGCAAATAGAATGTAGTTGTAGCAGATCCATTAGGTCTTAAATTTCACTATCAACAGCTCCCAAAAAATTTAAAAAAAAAAATCTCCAAAACAAGAACACATGATCTTTATTGTTTGAATGTCCAGAACACATACATTTCACAAGAACGACGAGATAGATATGTAAATATTCGTTTATTTGGTGGATTAATTTATATTTGCAAAAGCCAAAAACTTTTCTTGAAAGTAATAAAGTATATAGTTATAAGTCCCGTTAAAACAACTCTAATCTTTCAAGAGTTATGTTAACCTATTAGGAGTTTTGTTCGGCTATTAGCGCCTTGAAAATACTCTAAATTTAAGGGAAAATTTTTTATCCACAAGATATATGTTAATATCGTCATCCTTTTGTTAGTAAAACCTTATTTGTATTTGCTATGTAACTCAACATGCTACAAGCAAGACTAATCTAGCTATTATTCTAGATGCTACCTAGTTGGGAATTCTACTTGATCACGTAAATCTTAAACTTAAAGAAGACGAATATCTTGAGAGACGCTGCCATCACAAAATTTAAAGAACGCAAATATCTTAAAAATTCTACTTGATCATGTAAATCTTAACTTTTGTATTAGTCTGGCCAGATGGTCATCCATGCATGCCCACCGCATTATTGGGGAAACCTCAATATCTTTTTCTGTGGTCCAGCAGGACTATGTTGGTTATGCAATAAAACAACGATTTTGTCCATATTTCAGTTGGTTATGCAATAAAACAACGATTTGGACTTGCGCATACCCATGTAAACCCTCCATCATTTTCAGGTGTCCCGTTGATCTTGTAAAACGTAGATGCCGCTGAAAGTTTGATGAGTTCATGTGCTTTGACATTTTGTCCATATTTTCTTGGCTTTAGCACAAGGTAGTTTCATTTCCGGACTCCATAAACAAATTTATGTCTTTGTCACGTAAACATCTGTAATATTTTAGGGTGTTCTGCGAGCATCACGAGACTACTAAAGTGACTTTTAATGGAATTTCATTACAAGTTTTATTAATGAAATCTTGCTCTATAAGATTTGATATGACTTTATTATATCCGTAAGAAATTGCTTGCTCAACACGTGATGACCCTGACGGCTGGGGGCCCGGGGGGGGGGGGGGGTGTTCAGCCGTCGCATGCATAAATAATAGAGGACAACGTAAAGATCTTGATAATGCATAAATTTGAATACATTATGCAGTTGATGTATTCAAATTTCCATTACTCTGACTTTAAGAGGGAAAAAGTCAATTCCTTTTTTTATTTTATTTTATGCTGTCATATGTATTACCACTTCACTCGGCGGTCCCAGTCGTGGAAAAACATCTAACATAATCATAAAGTCATTTCAATTGTTAACCTTTATTCGCCAAACTACAAAGAAAGTCAGAAAAGGAGGAACTAAATGCATCTCTTAAGGCTTGTTTGGCTAAGAGAAATGGACAGACATCAACCTCCCGAATAGGACTAATTCCTTCTATGCCCCTTAACTTTCAACTCCTAAATCCCTAAGTTCGTTTTCATTTTCTGTGGCCGGATAAGTTCTTTGGATAAAAATCCATATCATCTGAAACCTTCGATCAATCCACTTTTTTGGATGGAAGGAGTGAAAAAAAAATTTAAAATAGCAAAATAATATAGATAAATTAGGAAGGCCCCGAATAAAAGAGAAGGAGTAATTCACTCTATGCCCCCTAAGTTTCAGCTTCTAACCTTCTAAGTCCCTTTTATTTTTGTGTAGCTGGATAAGTCCCAAAGATAAAAAAAAATTAAAAATAAGTGAAGGGGTTAGCGAGGTGGTATTTCAGCCATCACCACCACCAGACATCGCCCATCACGCCTTGTCGCCAACACAACCATCACCACCATCACCACTGCAGCCACACTGAGCACCATTCTATACCAATGAAATGCGGATCTCTGTGTGTGAGTGGGGGGGGGGGGGAGTGTACACCCTAACTATCTGCATCCTTCATCACTACCTCCACCACTACGTATTGTCTCCCTCCTCCAAAGTACACCATTGCTGTCGCGAACCAACCCATTAGCAGCATCAGTTCCTTCTTTCACCTACCAAAAACATTGCCCACAGCCACCATCATATGAACACTATTAACCATCTCCACCAACCACCAATGCCACTGCCACCTTAGCCGGTTACGGCATGGCAATCAACTCCATAACACTCACCACCGATCTAAAGCTACAGACACACAACAAAAGAAAATCCAAAACCCAAACCTACTATTAAATTTGAATAGGGGAATAACATACATTGAGTGAGAGCACTACGAGTAAATATGCTTTTAGCGACGGATTTTTACTGATAGAATCCCTTCCGTCGGTAAATATACTTTTATCGACGGAACACACCGACGGTAAAACGTCCGTCGTTAATTAATATTACCGATGAAATGTACCGTCGGGAATGTTGCCGTCGCTAAAACTTCCATCGGTGAAGGCCATAATTCAGCGACGAACTTTTAGCAACGGGCTTATCCGTCGCTAAAAGTCCTCGATTAAAACACCAGATATGCTTCTTTCTCCCTCGCCGTTTCTCTCTCTGAAAATCACCCACCACTGCACCACCGTTCTCAGGTCCGCACTCCACTTACACGGTGACCCACCTCCGCACTCCCTCTACATGGTGACCTCCGGTGATCCCCCTCCACGGTGACCCCTCTACTGTCGCCAAGTGAAAAGCCTTCTACCGCCACGCGCCACCAACGCCGCCGCCCTTCACTGCCGCTGTCTATTACACGTCTTCTTGGTAAGTCCACTAAATTAATGTTTAGTTAAAGCTGTTCAATTCGGTATTCCATTCAGTGGCGCCTTAATTTGATCGAGCACTTTAGTTAAAGTTGTTCAATTAGGTCTTCCATTCAGTGGTCTCCCAGTCAAGTTAAGAGCATATTTTTTGTTTTTACGTATTGGTTTTAGAAATTGTTTAGAGGATATAGTGGCGGGTGGAGAATAAAAGGTGTATCTCATAGACTGGATGGAACGTTTTAAGATATTAAGTACCTTCTGCAACTTGTGCTAACTTGTACAAAAATCTGTAGACGTTCAGTGTCATCCTTTTAATTTGTGTTAACTTATACAAAATCTGAAGTTTTAAGATGTTAAGTACCTTCTGCAACTTCTCTACTTGTTTTTTTTGCTGCTCCATAAGATATAGCTTGGTTGCCACCTATATGTGAACCAATTTATCTGAATAAAGCTAGTGTGAAGAAAGATGGAACATTTCTATAGCACGTTCCATTACTAGAAAGAGACACTCACCAAGTATTATAAAAGGCACGTTTGACAGCTCTTTGCTGAGTGTGGAGTATGATTTCCACCGGCTTGGTGTTTTCTTTTGCAAGAGGCATTTGCAAAACCTATCAATATTGATTTGCTTTCTAAGTTAAGATGGTCCATTTTCAATCTTGATTTATTAGATGACAGAAACAAAAAGAGTGCATAAGTGAAATTTCATGACTTCACCATTAACTCGAAAGGCCAGGCATATATTGAGAACTTAAAGTATAGTACATCCTTGGATGCATATAGCAGCTCTATTAGCCGCTAGAGAAAACATATTTTAGCAATAATGAGCCCTCACTGTTGCATTGAAGTTGTTATCCCTTAAGAGTGTGGAATCTACTGCTAGCACTAGACCTAGAGAAGATTGAAATTCGTTATGGAGATACATCTCAGCAAGATGGTTAGAAATTGGCATTTCAATGGATTACATGCGCTTAGATGTATGTAGTTGAAGAATTTTAAATAGTAAAAGGTTTAGGAGATCCTTCAATTTCACAGACTGAATGCAGAACCTACACACGCTCCCACCTTCATGACTCATGCAGTAATTGCTGAATCGTGATTGACCGAGTTTATGTCTCTGATTTGAAAGTCCTATAGTGAGATGGGGTAGTTCACGTTAGCTATAGTCATATACTTTGTGAGCCCGGTATATGCTATAATGTTAACCGATACCTTAAAAGTAAAGAACTTCACTTACTACCAGTTGGATAGCTTCACTTTGAAGTTTCCCGTTATCATCGATGAATCATGGCTTCTAAGGGAAGAGTTTGTCAATTCGCTTGAGTAAGGCATTAATTTTCTCGAGTAAAGCAAGGGCTCACCTAATCCGATACCATTGGAGTCATTCTATTTTTAGGATCCCTATACATTTATTCTTTAGTCGATCGGAAACTTAATTATACACACACACACACACACTCTGAATCCCATTATTGGAGAATTCTATTTATATATATGTATATAATCTAGTTATGTATCATAATAATTAGATTATATACATGTACATATACATTATCAAAATCCCGGCATTCATCTGCTTCCCCCATCTCCCTTTTCAACTCCATCTCCACTTTCAGACCCATCCCCAAACACTTTCTGCATCTCCCCAAAACAAAAAATGAGAGCCAAAAGCCAATTCCCCCTCGCCCTGAAGCTCATTCTCATCGGCTTCTTCCTTCTTTTCCTTGTGTTTTTGATACTAAAATCATCATCCCATCAAAACCTATCATCAGTACTCTCAGCAAAAAACAACTACAACAACATGCCCTCCTATACCTTTGAGGGCCCAAGCATGCGACGAAATTCCCCCTTCCCTTTCCTAAGCCCTAGTCCACTACGCCACCTCCAACATCACCCCTCAGCAAACCTTCAAAGAGATCTCGGTAACGCTGCGTGTCCTCGAAAAGAAGTCCCCGTGCAACTTCCTGGTATTCGGCCTCGGCCACAACAGCCTCAACAAAAAGTATTTTGTAGCAGGTTAACTAGTACAATTTTAACGGCTAAGGCGAGGTCATATTAGCACGATGAATATCAGAATAGATAAAAGGGATAGTTTGCAGATTCTATTAGTGAATTTGATCGGTCCACCTTGGAGTAAACTAGTAACACAAAGTTAAGTTGAGCTCTAGATCTGAGGAAGGGTTTGATTAGGCATTACCACTCACATTTATTGGGGTAGCTCATCTTAGATAGTAATTACTACAACTTGATTAAAAGTTACCATGCACTAATTTCAACCTAATTGACAATATTAGATACTACTTACATGTAATTAGGCATGATTTGAAATTAGTTGGCTATGTTAGATAATAATTACAACTTACATGTAATTATATGTAATTCAAACTTAATTGTCAATTTCAGTTAATAAACACAAGGTAATTGACAATTATTAGGCATGATCAACTAAATTGATAATCTTAGATACTAATAACATGTTAATTACATTTAGGTAATTAACAATTATTAGGCATGATCAACTAAACTGATATTCTTAGATACTAACAACATGTTAATTACATTTGGTTAACATAGAATTTCAACTCTATTGATAATAATAGATACTCATTACATGTTAATAAAAAATATTAGGGAGTAACTCTTCTCAATTCAATTTTTATAGTAATAACATGTAAAATAAACAAAACTGTTAATTATGAGTTTACTTTATTTAACAATTTTTATATTGTAATGGCAAAGTTGTCGGGTCCTGATTGATCTGGCTTCTTGCAACTTGTTATGGTGGCTTCGAGTGAAGCTTGATACGCCTGTCGGTATTTATTGGTTTGCCATCAGGTTTTGTCGGGTTGTCTTGGGTTATAGACGGTTAATGAGTGTAGATCTGGGTTTTTTTCCTTCTTTTTTCTAGCTAGGGTGACCCCCCCCCCCCCTCAACAACCATATTTTAGGGTATTTTGCACTACATTCTTGCCATGCATCCTATCTGACATACAAAGTTAGGGTTTCCTTTAGAGTCAGTGGTCATGTGGTCCTCCACCATGTAAGCTACAAAAAGGGAAAGGGTAGAATTTGAACTATGCATTCTCTTAGATTACATTTCCCATTTTGTAGTAATGCAATAGCTATCTGAGATATCTGTGATTTGTTTCTAATTGTTAGACTTCTCTATATTAAGTTAACTGTGCATTGAGCATTTGAGAATTGAGATTGTTGACTGTGCATTTAACATTTAAGAATTGAGATTGTTGACGGAGGATGGGACCCAATTGGATTGAATGTGTAATTTTTATTGCATTGAGCATTTGAGAATTGAGAATTGAGATTGTTGACGGAAGATGGGACCCTATTGGATTGAATGTGTGGTTTGTTTTTTAATTTTTATTGTATTGATCATTTGAGAATTGAGATTGTTGATGGAGGATGGGACCCTATTGGATTGAGATACCCGTTAGTTAGCACGAACACAGACACCATGTCCGATCGACGGTGTTCGACATTTAAAAAATAAATCAATGTATGCCGATGTGTTCAGAGGTGTCAAACACGTGTCGATAGGTGTCAAACACGTGTTGATAGGTTTTGAACACGTATCAGACACCATACTGACACCCTATATGAGGTGTCAGAATTGAGATTGTTGATTGTGCATTAAATCTAGGTTAATTAGGTTAACGTGACATTTTTAACACCCCCTGGAATCTCATCGTGGCTCCAACACTGCTTATAATTAGCCCTAATTAGTCCTGATTAATCCTGATGAACCCAATTAACCCTAATTAGCTATAATAAGCCTATTTAGTTTTAATTAACCCTAAGAACCCAATGAAAATCAAATTAGCTGTAATTATCCCAAATTAGCCTTAATTAACACTAATCAGCCCAAATTAAACCTTAATTAGCCCTAATCACATGTAGTAGAGGAATTCGTGTTAACTCTCAAGGGATTGTAGATGTCAATGTCAAGTCAAGACTTGCATTAGAGACGAGCCCTTTGTGTTTGCTAATCAGGATGCACAAGTCTTTTACGCGGAGGACGTCACCAATCTCAAATCTCATTGGTATACAATTATCAAGTCTAAGAAATTGCCTGTGACATATGATAGTGAGCTAGACACATTTCAAGCAGACCAACCACCTGTCTTGTTATCTGTTGAGGTGAATAACCAGAAGGGCGATCTTCCTCTTCCAACAACACTTCATGTAGGAGAAGAAGTCGTAGATGATGACGCAGAAGACGTGGAAAGTGTTAAAGATGATGTGAGCGCAAGTGTAGCTCCCCATGGTGTTAGTCTACTGATGAAGAGGATGAATTAGAAGATAAAGAGGACGACGAGTCCCACGAAAAAGAGGATGACGAGTCTAGTGATGAAGATGATGATGATTCCCAAACTGAAAATGATTGAGTTCTAATGTTGTAACATCACAAAAAAAAAATGCAGTAACATTTTAGAACTTGGTTCATATTAATGTGTTTTTGCACCTCCGTTCATATATATAGTGCCGATGATGATTTCTGCTAAATTATTGTTTTCAATGTGTTAATGTCTTTGCAATTTATCTATACGAAGTCAGATATGTATAGGGGTGGACACCGAGCTGCTTCTTCCCTGGTGGGTCCCACCTCGTCATTGCCTACTGATGACGAGGCACATAGTGCTCGCGTACAACAGATGGGGCCCCAACTCCAGCTCCAGCTGCAGCCCCAATCCCAGCCGTCACCCCAGCACTAGCTGTCGCCCCAGCCCGACGCAGATTCCTCCCACATGGGCGTTGATTCTCCTTCTTCCGTGGGTTCTACCTCAGGTATAGTTGATAACGGTGTTTAGTCAATTTTCGCTAGCCTTATATTTAAAGTATATTTGAACTATATTAATGTCTGTGTTTTGTAGGATCTCCATGAGGCCGTGGCCCGACACGCGGGGTACGCATCGAGCCCCAATGTAAACAGAGAGTTACGCTCACCCAGGAGGGCCATTAAGTTAAAAAAAATCACATCATGCCTTATATTTAAATTTTTTAGGTGTTAATTTATATTTGAATTGTATTAATTTATTTATTTACTTTTTTGGCATGATCCAATTTTGTTAACTGGAGTAAAAAACGCATTTGACACATTATTTTCATTTTTTCTTCAATTTTGAAAACAAAATTTAAAAACATGGCTATTTTTTAAAACTGCTATTGGGGTTTTCAGTTTTGATTTTTATTAAGACCACCACACTCCCCCCCCCCCCCCCGCGTCGGCTGCCACTGCTCAACGCCTACTGCTGGCCACCATCGGTGGTGGCAGCCTCCACCAGAGTTGCCGACGGGCAGCAGCCACTGTTGTCGGCCGGCCACCACCGCTGGCCATCGCCATGCCCCACCACCACTACCAAAGAAAAAACTAAAAATAAAAACTAGGTAATCAAACATCTAAAAGAAAAAAACTCAAAATAAAAACTGGGTAATCAAATACCCAAATTTTTTGTAAAAAAAAAAAAAAAACTGGTTTTCATTTTTGTTTTCTTAAAAACAGAAAACCAAAATTGAAAGTGATTGCAAATGATACCTTAAGTTTTTCATTGTATATTGATGACATCTTTCGGTTCGTTATGCAATAAAACAACGATTTGGACTTGTGCGTACCCAAGTATGGAAAGAAGAAACCAACTTGCAGACAGAAGTAAACCCTCCATCATTTTCAAGTATGCCATCTACGTTGATCTTGTAAAACGTAGATGGCATTGAAAGTTGGACGAGTTCATGTGCTTTGACATTTTGTCCATATTTTCTTGACGTTAGACAAGGTAGTTTCATTTCCTGACTCCATAAACAAATTTATGTCTTTGTCACGTAAATATCTGTAATATTTTAGGGTGTCCTGCGAGCATCACGAGACTACTAAAGTGACTTTTAATGGAATTTCATTATAGGTTTTATTAATGAAATCTCGCTCTATAAGATTTGATATGATTTTACGATTCGTTTTCACCATCAATCTTTATCAATTTAAAGGAATCATTCTCTTCTTCTAGTCATGATAGCATTATCGTTCTCGTCAAGTAGTATTGGGACTACTGGCTCCGTTGTGTTAGTGTTGCACATATCACAAGAAATAGAATAGTTCACAGGTGAGTTGATATCTGTAAGAAATTGCTTGCTCAACACGTGATGACCCTGACGGCTGGACCAGGATCCCCTGCTGTAACCATGGGTTACAACAGGGGTGTTGTCCCCATTGTTATGAATTGTTGTGAGAGGGGGAAGAGAGAGAGAGGGTAACCATGGTTTGCATCCTCCTCTCTCTCTCTCTCTCTCTCTCTTCCCCTTCTCACAACAATGGAGACAACACCTCTGCTGTAACCATCTCTCACAATAATGGGGACAACACGCCTACTGTGACCCATGATTATAGCAGGGGATCCTGATCCCTGACGGCTGGGGGGGGGGGGGGTAGGGGGTGTTCAGCCATCGCATGCATAAATAATAGAGGATAACGTAAAGATCTTGATGATGTAGAATAAAGTGTCCCTACATTATGCACGTTGTGTATTCAAATTTCCATTACTCTGACTTTAAGAGGGAAAATGTGAATTCCTTTTTTTATTTTATTTTATGCTGTCATATGTATTACCACTTCACTCGGCGGTCCCAGTCGTGGAATAACATCTAACATAATCATAAAGTCATTTCAATTGTTAACCTTTATTCGCCAAACTACAAAGAAAGTCAGAAAAGGAGGAACTAAATGCATCTCTTAAGGCTTGTTTGGCTAAGAGAAATGGACAGACATCAACCTCCCGAATAGGACTAATTCCTTCTATGCCCCTTAACTTTCAACTCCTAAATCCCTAAGTTCGTTTTCATTTTATGTGGCCGATAAGTTCTTTGGATAAAAATCCATATCATCTGAAACCTTCGATCAATCCACTTTTTTGGATGGAAGGAGTTAAAAAAAATTTAAAATAGCAAAATAATATAGATAAATTAGGAAGGCCATGAATAAAAGAGAAGGAGTAATTCACTCTGTGCCCCCTAAGTTTCAGCTTCTAGCCTTCTAAGTCCCTTTTATTTTTGCGTAGCTGGATAAGGCCCAAAGACATTAGGTTCTTTCGTGAGACATTATGACATTAGGTTTCTTATTGTATCGTATATTTATAAAAAGCACATAATGAACATAAAAGTGTTGCCAAAGGTCTCCACTATTATTTTGGTTGGGGTCCTTATTCCTAGATTAATTCATTTATGTTTTAGTAGCCTCATATAATTTGAAAACCAATTCTAAAACTCTAATTAGCCAATATAGCAACCAATTAAGGCTCAATTTTATTCTCCATCACCAAAATTAAAATTCATGGATCAAAAATCAGAGTTAACTTCTTGAGATTTAGAATTAAATAAAACCGTGTAACATTTTGCAATAGTATATATCTATCATAATCAATCCAAAAAGTAATTCAAATAGTTTATGTAGCTTTAAGAACCCTTTTGGAAAACAGAGAATAGGCAATATAATTTAATGGGTTCTCACGACAAAAGAAGTGGCTATACAATTAGAAGAAATTAAACTCATAATAGTAATAAAGCATATTAAAAAACCTATACGTAAAAAGGATTTAAAGCTATACACTTACTATATAGTAAGGTCTCCAAACAATATTCTGCATGGCATCCTTACTTTTAATTGACTTAAGATGTTATGAGGATTTTATTTTAGTACGCCTTACATAATATAAAAACTAGTTACAAACAATCTAAAACTCTATCAAACCAATATACTACTTTACTGGGACTTAATTTTGACCTATCTGTGTCCTTAAACTGTATAATATTAAGATAAAAATACATATATCTAAAAAACAAATATTAACAGATAAGATTCAGAAGGAAAATTGGATGACTTTACTAATAAACCGAGTTACTACAATTCGATTTACTAAAGATTCAAATGGTAAAGTCTTCATGGATTACCTAAAGCTAAGGACCTATCCTAACTAATTGATATCTCTTACGAGACTTCACTTCAGTACAAATTTACGTAAAATGGGAGTAATTCAAGTGATTAAATTAGCTATAGATATAATAGTCTCTTTAACAAAATCTCTCTTACCAACAATTGTAATTTAACCCAAAATAAGTTTGTTTTGACTAATGGTACGTGCTACCGATTATTACACTTTTAAAATATTTATAATATATGCTATAAATGACCTGAACTTGGTTCCAGTTTGTTTTGTCGCCCTTCAATATGCATTGATAGGTTTTCCGTTAGGGTGTGTCAAGAAGTGAAGCCCCATCGATTTCTTTCCCTCTGCCATCTGACCAAACAAATTAGAAAATTCTTCCATCGATCCTCTACTTTTTTCATTTTTACGTCCCGCCCGACAAGCTACTAATTAAGGGTAATATGCGAAGTATCTAATCTCAGGCTCCTAGTTGATGATCAAAAGCTTATCGTATGAGCTTTAATAATGATTAGTCACAGTTTAACTTCTAACCTTACATCATTTGCTAAACTTGCGCTCCTGTCCAATTTTAAAACAAAAAGTCTAGAAAAACCAAGGTAGTCAGATTTTTTTTTTGTTTTTCTGAGGACTTTGGACAAAACCGGAGCAGAAATACTACTATAAACGCCAACTTGTAAAAACGTAATTCCTGGGTCATTTTCTGTATCTCATTAGAATAGACGGCGTAGAGTGGTCATAAGCTACACATACATGGAGTAATTTAGAGGTTATTAATATCAGGGAATTAATCAAATGTCGTGCTCGGAGAGTTTGTATGTCCTTGTCAAAGCTCTGAGGCACGGTCTTTAAGGCCTTTTGTTACGCTTTCTAAGTATTTTATGATGAAAGTTTAGTTATGAGCTCTTTCCATAGGGTGCAAGTCTTATGCGGCATCTGTCATGAACCTCGACTTGAGTATGCCATATGTATAAGACTGCTCATACAATGTTGATGGCTTCGTCACTCTCTCCCTCTAGAAATTTTTAGCAACCATAAGACGTCTTGTCAATTTTCTTTCAAGGAAGAAGCACATCATACATTTTTCATATTGGAATGTCTGTATTACACCCTCATATAGTTTTGCTCCTCAATTTACCACTAAAAAGTGAATGTGTACAGGGGCTGGTAGATTCATGGGATACTAGAGATTCTGGGAATTCATGTTCTTAAAAGCTCGCAACAGACTTGCATGCACTGATGACATGATGCCTACTTCAATACAACCTGCAGAAAGTGCCCTTGAGTCTAATTTACTGCTAGAAAAGCTGAAGTGATCCTTTTCTATAACTAGGTTAGTGTACATTATACATTAAGACAAATGAGACGAGGTTCAGTATTACAGGTAGGGCATCACCCTCCCTCTTGTAGAATGACAGGCCCAACAATGAAGCAATTACATCCCAACCAGAGAAAACTAATCAAGAGAAGAACCGCGTCTAAACAAAGCTAGTCTGAAGTGATCTTCTACGTTTGTGCCTACTGAAGTAACTAAATTAATGGAAACAAACTTCTCCATGTAATGTACATAAGATGTAGCACCAAATGATGGGAAATGTTACATCACACAATACTCGGTCAATTATCTTTAAATTACATAAATTCGCCCAGCGTTAAAATAATAGAGTAAAACAAAATATATACAGCCATTGTTTTGGTTGAATTTTTATTGGTCAGAATGACTTTAGTTGAAATTAAAAGATCAAAATTTTCCTTCTCCTGTATTTTAAAAGAAAATACAAAGCTCGCTAGTCGCACTTCTAATGCTCCGTTTCGTATATGATAAATTTATCATAGGTTATAAACCTATGATAAATTTTCTGCGAATTGATGGATTACCAAAAACATGAGACTGGGCGGTCCAATCCTTTACTTTTAAGTACTTTTCCAGGGAAACAAAGTCTATATACGAATCGCCTGATCCTCTATTTTATTTAAATGAGTTGAATTGAATAGTGAGGGTGAGAGCAGAAAAAAGAAAAGAGTGTTTGAATCATAATTAAAAATGGAGAATAAATTTAAAATGGTTTTAAAAGTCAAAGTTTAAAAGTTCACACATGACGAGTTAAAGATGTGCTAAAGTAAGTGATTTTTTTTTATTCAACAGAAATAAGCTAAAGTAAGTGATGGCTGCGCGATATTCTTTCAGTTTTGACCTTACATGGGAAATATTAAATTGGATGAGTATGGGAAAGCTTCAAAATTTTCCTTCAAAAAATTAATAAAACTAGCCTTGCCAAGATATAAATAGTACTCCCTCCGTGCCAGATAAATTTATCACATTTCTTTTGCACACATAGCAGAGATTTGAGTCATATATTGTGTATTTTTCATTCTATCCTTTAGAGAGAGGAGGAAAAGAAAGTGAGCCATGAGAGAGAAAATTGATTAATGAAGTGTTAAATATTGAAGAGAAAAATAGAATAATAAAGTGTAAGAAAGTGAGAGTTGGTGGAGAATGGAGAGATAAATATATTAAAAAGGTTAAAAAAAAAAGGAGTAAATATGTAAAACTTTTTACAAAGGGCTAATTACACCTATATCCCTGAGGTTATGGAGTAATTATAGTCAAGTACACAAAGTTTCAAAATGTAACATTCCGTGACCAAAAACTTTAATTTTGTAACACTTGTGTTCATCCGTTAGGGTTCCATCCAAAAGTATATTTTTTAATGATGTCGTCGTTACGTATTTTTAAAATGACAATACTGCCCTTTGCAGCATATACTGAATAATTTTTAAATGTTCAAATTAGAATTAGGATTTTTATAAGAACCCTAATTTTCAAATTAGTTTTTCAGAACCCTAATTTGAAAATTAGGGTTTTGAAAATTTGTTCAATGTCCTGCCGGCGACGTCGCCCTTCACCCTACATCTCCTCTTCCCCCTATCTTGCCCCCTGTAGTAGCCCCCTCCCTCGCCCTAGCCAGGCAGCTCCATCGCCCCCCGCCGCCGACAGCATACCAGTCAAGGGAAGTAGGACGCTAGCGAATTGAACGAGAGGCATTCCTCATTCGGGGATCATGCCCATGCCCATGCCCGTGGCACTGACTGCTACTACAGATGCCCCATTCTTAGAGCGACAAACCCAGTGGCACAGTCAAAAGTGGAGGAGATAACGGGCAATGAAAATTCATGAGATTTCGGTTGCCTTTCTTGCCATGCCTGGCCGAAGCTGGGATTCTTTCATCATTTCAAAGATTCGGTTCTGGCCATTCCACCTCCGTTTCTCCGTCAGATTGTGCTGCTCTCGTCTCCGTTTCACCGGCGGCAGGCCGTACCCTCCCCTGCCTCACCGGCAGTCCCCTTCCCCTTCCCCGCCGCAGTCCCCTTCTCTTCTCTGCCAAACAAAGCAATTACACAATTTCACAGAGAATCGTGAGATTCACCTGCCAAGTTTGAGCTGATTTTTTGCCCCTTATGGGTAGATTTGGAATTGAATCAGAAATTACCTAAGTTTATGAAGAACAAAAAAAGAAAGAAAGAGAAAGAATGGGAAATGAAGTAATGGCATTTGAAAGAAATTAACCTTTTAAGTCAAGGGCATTAAAGTCATTTTCTTAAAACCGTTAGGGTTTTGGAGATTCCGTTTGGTCAACGGACATAAGTGTAATTTATCTAAACTATTGTCTTTACGTGTAATTATTTCAAACTTCAGGGACATAGATGTAATTAACCCTTTTACAAAATTTATCTTAATTTAAAAAATAAGTAACTTTCTTAGAACGATTCAAAAACAATACGAGAATTTTTTGCAGAAAGGAGGAAGTAGTTATATTGTTTGAAGGAGAACAGACAATGTATACGTCGTGGTTGGTTGCCATCGCTCTAGTGAGAGGTTAGAAGTTCAGACTCCATTCGATGCACTTGGGCCCTTTCAAACGCCACGGCCATCTCTGGCACTCTGCGCCAGTGAGTGCACTCTCCACGTGCAAAGACAAGCAATCAATGTTCTTGGTCTATTAGACTTAAGTGGCCTGTCAGCATGTTATGACTGCAATATTTTTAAGTTGAACCCTCCATTGTTTACATAGTTGTAATGTGAAAATTTGGTAACGGATGTGTTACAGATAACAGGTAGATTTTCAATTTGAAGCCCCCAATTGGCCAAATTATTTCTTCCCGTCCTTCTTTCTCTTTAGAGAACCTAGTTACTCTCATAACCAATCTTCCATGACATCCTTCCTCCTTACAACCACCTCAATGCGATGCATGTTCAACCACCATCATAGCGAACTTCCATCAAGTGGTCGTCCACACACACATCATGATATATAAGGAAACTCTCTATTCCTTTCTCTTTGTGCTAAAATTTCTATAAGCTTTTTGCCGATTTTTTTTCTGCTTTCTCATTCCTACGTTCATTTATATCTCAAATTTCTATCAATGTATAGTATTTGTAACTGATCTCTCAACTTTGACAAAAGTGTACATGGACTAAATCTATTGGGAGAAATTACACACTGCACTTTCTGAGATTTAATCGAAACTATAAATGGCACCTACTAACTATTTTTATTACACTAAACTACACTTAGCTAAGATCAAGATTTGTTTCTTCAGACTACCAAAGGATAAAAATATAAATTTATCCAACCACCATTGCCAAGATCTGGCCAGTTCTTCTACACTGCCATTTGTTTTCACAACCCACCACCATCGCTGACTACGGATTTGGATCAACCACTATTCTTCCTCCAACATTTTCATCAAGTCAGAAAAAAATTTCAAAGATAGATCTAGCTAGATCCTTAACTCCTAATCGGGCACTATGGATCCAATTAATACCCAATCGAGTAGCTCCATATCTCGCCAATCTTCCTATAGGTCATGCTTTTCCATAAGATGGTCGTTTCCTCTATTTGTGCATGTGTGCGGTTGGGGGGGGGGGTGTTGGGGCCGGAACAACGGTAATAGCAGCTGCAGTAGGTGAGGGTGTGTGATATAGATCGTGGGTGAGTGGGTTGGTTGAAGGGCATACCACGATGGTGATGGGCAGTGCGTGTGTGTCTCTAGGTGTCGCTGGCGATCGCCAATGCATGTGGGTCTAGTTAAGAGGCATGTGATGGCGGTGATAGTATGTGTGTGTGTGTGTGTTGCGTGGGGGTGTGTGGGTGTGGGAATGGATAAGGGGCGTGTGACGGTGATGATAGGCAGTGTGTGCATATGTGTGTTCATGTATTGCAGACGGTGTGTGTGTGTGTGTGCATCTTTGTTTGTGATGGGCGAAGTGTCCGCGCCGTCGGTGGGCATATGTGTGTGCGTGATGGGTAATGAGGGTTTGGTGTGGTCGTCGGTATGTATGCATCTGAGTAATTAGCAGAAGCGGCGGGGTATCGATGACAGTGGCTAAGCATTGGCTTGTAAGGAAGAAGAGGAAGATCCTGCATTTTGGGAATGTCAACCTAAGCCCTAAAGTCTAGTTTTTCTTAATGGTTCCTTAAGGAAAGTGAGTTTTATGTAACACAATGACAAACCATAGGGGGCGGAGAGTAATACAAATAGTTAGTAGATGTCGTGTGGAGTTTTCGGATGAATCTTAGGAGTGCCATGTGTAATTTACCCAATCTATTAAAAGCCAGTTCAAAACCCACAAATTCAATTCCAATTCAAATTACATCCCAAATCCAGTCCATTTCATCTAATCTATATATCCAGAAGTTTTGCTAGATTCCATTTCAAAAGGTGGGATGTATTAGCATTATGAACATGGTTGTAAGGAATTTGAGATGACATCGTGGCTGGAGGATGGTGCTGTGTTGGTGGTGATTGGTGGTGTTGGTCATGATTGTGGGTTCGGGTGGTGGCTGTTTAGCCTAGAGAATGAAATAAGGGAAGAAGAAGAAAAATAAAATCATTGAATATATGTCTTAATATAATTTTCATTCTATATATATTATTGTTTACTATTTCGTCAAATGAAATCTACAATTACAAATTTATTCTTACTTGTAACGGAATTCTTAACACTTATCTGTAGTTGCAGCTAAAGATAAATACTGGAGATATAGCACCACGATGGCAAGGATTATTACACCATGGGTTATTACATATTACTCCGTAATTTACTTTTTAGTCATTTATAGTATACTATAAATATACCGATTCAAATTTGACTCGAGTTACTCGACTAGCTTTGATAGGTTTTGTCACCCTTTAATATGCATCGACTGTAGACAATTCAATTGATTATAGAGTTGAGTGAGCCACCACGGTGTATCAAGAAGTGAAGTCCTCTTTCTTCCCCCTTCCAGCTTACCGAACAAAATGAAGATCCTTCCATCAATCCTCTACTTTTCCAGTTGTTTAGACTCTAACAATTTTATGTCCCCCCAAGCAACCTACTAATTAAGGGTCATGTGCAGGAAATCCAATCTTAGGCTCCAAGTTGTTTAATTGCTATTAGGTAATATCCACTTTTCTAAGATCACCAAAAGCCTACCCTTAGGAGCTTTAGTTAATCATAGTTTTAACTTCCAAACCTTAACATCATGTGCTGGACTTGCACTCGTGTCCAATTTTAAGACAAAAAATCCAAAAATACCTAGCTACTAATTAAGGGTCATATGCCGGTAGCTAAGATTGACTTAATTATGATGACCACAAATTTGATTGATTATCCGTACGAGCTATAGTTATAATTAATCACAAAGTTGACCTCCAATACTTATATCATGTACTGGACTTGCGCTCCTGTCCAATTCTACAATAAAGTTGGCTGTCAGTTTTTATTTTTTATTAATCTGACTTTCGGCAAACACCTAGCTCAGATATCACTGCGCCAACTTGTAGAAAAACAAATGTTGAGTCCTTCTCCGCAATGCCGTAGACTCCGTAAACAAATCTTGAGTCATTTTCTGGGAGTCGTTGTAAGCTACAGATATATTTTTGGGAGTCACTTTCTGGACTTTCCTCGTACTACAAGGGATGGTAGATTCATGCGAGACTAGAGATTTTTGGGATTCATTATCTTAAAAGCTCGCATTAGACTTGCATGCACTGATGTCATGATGCTTGTAATTTCCAGACCACCTATAGAAAATGCCTCTTGAGTCACATTTACTGCTAGACAAGCGGTAAATTTGACACGAGGTTCAGTATTACAAGTAATCCTTTTTTAAGTGATCCATTTTTATAAGTAGGTCGGTCGGTGTACACCAAAACAAATGACACGAGGTTCAGTATTACAAGTAAGGCTTCGCCCTCCCTCTTGTAGAGTGGCACACCCAACTAGGAAGAAACTAAATCACAACAAATCCTCGTGATACATGGACATCTATATTATGGACAAAAAACAGGCTATTTTGGTAGATTGAATTCTAGCAAACGACTTTTAGGTTTTGATTACAAGCCAGGTTGCATCTTTTGGGATATCCTTTAGTAAGATTATCTCCTTCTTCTGGATATCGTTAGTTAAAGTATGAAAAGGGATAAATCTTTTAAATTTTGGGTATTACTATCCAGTCCATTATCATTTATCATATGATACAAAAGGTATCGAAACGGAATGTATACAAACCGAAGTCAAAATCAATGAGGCTGACTACGCATTTGCCAAGAAGAGGATTAATGAACCAACATCTCCACTTGTGAGACCACTTGGAAATGCTAAGGCACTTGATACTTTGGAGTTTGAACGTAATTGGGGGTAACTAGTACGGAGTTTTTGTAAAGGAACTTTGCAAAGCACTACAGAGAATTCCTGAGATCTTGTGCACTGCCGTGGCATGCTTCGGATTTCAATGCAAAGTTGAAGTCTTACGATACAATCGACATGTTAGGGCTGAAGGTGCTGGTGCGGATACGAGTGCGCAAAAACATATATTTAAAAACAATATGAAATAGTTTTGACCCGTGCATTGTACAGAGAGTACTATATTACGATTATAAAATTACTAAACAAACTTTTTTTAACCTAATATATGTTCGTCGCTAAAAGCTAACTATTGTCTTAAACCAGAATACGATTTTAGTAACAAAAAGAATAATAAACAAAAGTTATATGAGGATGCAAATAGTTTTTCTAAACCACTTGATAAGAGCTTACTATGTTGCTCGGAAACCGATATACAAAGAAGCACCATTAAATGATAAGGCACTTGATACTTTAGAGTTTGAACGTAACTGGGGGTAACTAGAACGGAGTATTTCTAAAGGATCTTTGCGAAGCACTATAGTTCAATGGTGCATGTACCGGGTGGATGCCGGAATAACTTTTTCGTTGGGATTCTTTTATAGCGAATTCCTTAGATCTTGTGTACTGCTGTGACATGCTTCGGATTTCAATACACAGTCGAAGTCTTAAGATCTAAGCGACATGTTAGGGCAGAAGGCGCCGGTGAGGATACTGGTGCGCAAATATATATATATATATATATATATATATATATATATATATATATATACAACATGAAATAGTCTTGACACGTACATTACACACGGAGTACTATATTGCAGTTATAAAATTACTAAATCAAGTCTTTTTTTTTACCTTATTTTAACTTCATCGCTAAAAGCTAAAAGCTAAAATTGTCTTAAACCAGAATACGTTTTTAGTAGCAAAAAGAATAATTAAAAAAAAAGACACATGAGGACGCAAATAGTATTTCTAAACCTTGATAAGAGCTTAGAGTGTTGCTCTCAAACCAATATACAAAGAAGCACCATTAAATGTTACCTCTTTAAAGAAAGATGAGATTTTTTTTTGAGTTTCAAGTAACATGAAAATTGACAATTTAACTTTTTAAAACAGGTGGATTCCTATGCCACAATCAAATAAAAAAAGGTATTTAGACAGAGAGCGAGAGAGAGAGAGAGAGAGAGAGAGAGAGAACGCATGCTTAATAGAAGAAAAAGAAAAAGAGAGAATTATGAATTTGATTGTCAAATTTAAGAATGAAATTGAAAATAATTTGCTATTAATTAGTGATGGGTTTAAAAAAGAAACTGTAACCTCATATTGGTAAAAAAAAAGTACAAGTGTAATAGATAATACGGAGTATATAAAATCAAAAGGCAAAAATATTAGTGATAATAGGGATTAGTTTACAAAAATGAAATGTGAGACCACTAATATTGAATCAATACATCAAATTAGCTTGGGTTATTTGCAAAGGCTATTAATGGAAGTATATTGTGAATAAATTTTTAGAGTAATGTTTTGAGAAAAGAAGTATACAAGTCCAAAAAGTTAGATAGAAAAAGATGTTGGAAGTTTTAAAACTACCATTTATTTGAATTTAAATTGAAGGGTTGTAATCCTTTATTTTGGTGCTAAGAGATCTCTTCTTTAGTATTTTCACTCTCTCTAAATAGAGGGATTGTAGTAGAAAATAACACTTACAAAAATTATCATTTTCTGAATTTCTACTTTACTATATACTTTGATATCTATTTTCGTGGGCAATTGATCGGACGGGATCAAAAGTCTTTCCATAGTCGTGCTATCAGATGAGACCCCGCTGCGAGCTTTTGAGTTAAATCTTGGATTGTTGTTCCTCGTTATAACCTGCACGAAGAAAGACAACAGCGATTTTAAGTCAGCGAATTTCATTTGCGTCTCTCACAGGCGAGTGGTTATTTCACTTTAATTACTTATATATCTTCAATATATATGTGTTACAAGATTTGCATACTTTAGATCCAAATTTATTAATGTCATCACATTTTTCATAAAAGCTTTAGTTTCAAATTTTAGTTTTACACTAACAAGAGATATATGAATTATTGAGATAATAATCTAAATTTTGTGTGTGTGTGTTAGAGAGAGAGAGAGAGAGAGAGAGAGAGAGTTCAGATCAAATTGAATTGACTAGCTGAGAGATAGTGCCAATATAAATAAATAAATATATGAATCATAATAATAAAAAAAGGAGAGTAAATTCAAAATCGTTTTAAAAAGTCAAAAGTAAAAAGTTTTTCCGACTAGTTAAGAGAGTGTTCAAGTAAATAAATAATTATGCAATATTTTTTAAGCTTCGGCTTTATAGTAGCATAAGGAATATTGAATTAGATAACTACGGGAGCACTTCAAACTGTCCGCTTAAGAAACTAAAAAAAAACTACCCTTGCCAAGATATAAGTCCCGTAAAAACAACTCTAATCTTTGAGAGTTATGTTAACCTATATTAGGACTTTTGTTCGGCTATTAACCTATTAGGACTTTTCTTCGGCTAGGAAGCAACTACATCACAACAAATCCTTGTGAAACATGGACATCTATTATGGACAAAAACAGGCTATTTTGGTAGATTGAATTCTGGCAAACGACTTTTAGGTTTTGATTATAAGCCAAGTTGCATCTTTTGGGATATCCTTTAGTGAGGTTATCTGCTTCTTCTGGATATCGTTTAGTTGAAGTTTGGAAAGGGATAAATCATTTATATTTTGGGTATTACTATCCAGTCCATTATCAAATGATACGAAAGGTGTCTGAACCGAATGTATTCCAACCGAAGGGCAAAAAAGAGAAAGTAACAAAATCAATGAGGCTGACTACGCATTTACCAAGAAGAGGAGTTATATTATGAACCAACATCTCCACTTGTGAGACCACTTGGAAATGTTAAGGCACTTGATACTTTTGGAGTTTGAACATAATTGGGGGTAACTAGTACGGAGTTCTTGTAAAGGAACTTTGCAAAGCACTACAGCGAATTCCTGAGATCTTGTGCACTGCCGTGGCATGCTTCGGATTTCGATGCATAGTCGAAGTCTTAAGATATAAGCCATCAGATAGATACTCTGGTAAAACCGGAGTATGTATGCCATCAGATAGATACTCTGCTTGCAAACTTCTGGTGGGCAGGTAATGACAATCATAGAAGCATTCATTGGATCAACTGGCATGCTTTATGCGGGTCAGTAGATTCAGGTGGCCTGGGATTCAAAGATATGAGACTGTTTAATCTGGCGCTCTTGTCTAAAACTTCCTGGAGAATTCTGGTAAAACCGGAGTCCCTCCTAACCCAGGTTCTTTGTGGCAAGTACTGTATAAATCACAGCTTCTTATCATCCCCTTCCAAAGGCCGATTCTCAAGTGGATGGCGTGGCATCTTAACCGAAAAATCGTGTTTATTACCTGGCATCAGATGGCAAGTTGGCAATGGCCGGAAAATTTCAATTTGGAATGATTCTTGGATCCCTCCCAATGGACGTCTTCCTTCAGCACCGACAAGCCTTAGCTCGGCAAATGCTCAGTTCGTTAGTGACCTGATCCTGGATGGAAAGTGGAATCAGGCCAAGATTGCAAGCTTGGTCACTCCTAATTCATATTCCATGCCTAGATTTTGATGACCAACTAGTCTGGGGAAAAGCGGTACATGGGGAACTTACAGTTTCCTCAGCCTATCACATGCTTTATTCTGCAAAATCTTTCGAGCTAGATTCGGACTGGAAGTTACCTTTACCACCCAATACTTCCTCTATGGCTAGACACTCTTTTCTATTATCAATGCAATTCTCTTATAAACAAAAAAAGAAGAAGATATAAGCGACATGTTAGGGCTGAAGGTGCTGTGCAGATACAAGTGTGCAAAAATATATATTTAAAAACAATATGAAATAGTTTTGATCCCGTGCATTATACATGGAGTACTACATTACGGTTATAAAATTACTAAACCAACTCCTTTTTTTTACTACCTTATGTTCATCGCTAAAAGCTGACAATTGTCTTAAACCAGAATACGATTTTAATAACAAAAAGAATTATAAACAAAAGATACATGAGGATGCAAATAGTATTTCTAGCTAAACCACTTGATAAGAGCTTTACAATGTTGCTCTCAACATACAAAGAAGCACCGCTAAATGTTACCTCCTTAAAGAAGGATGAGACTTTTTTGTTTTCGAGTTTCAAGTAACATGAAAAGGGATAATTTAACTTTTAAAACGGGTGAATTCTTGTGCCACAATCAAATTAAAAAAAAGGGTATTGAGACAGAGAGCGAGAGAGGAACACACGTTTTTTAGAAGAGAAAGAAAAAGAGAGAATTACAAATTTGATTGTCAAATTTATGAATGAAATTGCAAATAATTTGCTATTAATTTAGTGATAGGTTTACAAAAGTAACTGTAACCTCATATTGTTAAAAAAAAAAAAAAAGAAAGAAAGAAAGAAAGAGTATAAGTGTAATAGATAATATAAAAAAATGCAAAAATATTAGAGATAATAGGGATTAGTTGACAAAACCGAAATATGAGACCTTCTATTTTGAATCAAAATACCAAATTGGCTTGGGTTATGTGTAAAAGGCTATTAGTGGGAGTATATTGTGTATAAAGTTTAAAAGTGCAGTGAAGAGAAAAGAAGTATACATGTCTAAAAAGTTAAATAGAAAGAGATATATGAATTAATGAGATAATTTGAGTTGTGTGAGAGAGAGAGAGAGAGAGAGAGAGAGAGAGTTCAAATCAAATTGAATTGAATAGCTGAGAAATAGTGTCAATATAAATAAATATATGACTCATAATAAATATATGAATCATAGTGCCAATAAATTCAATATGGTTTTGAAAAGTCAAAATTTAAAGTTTTTGCGACGAGTTAAGAGAGTGTTCAAGTAAATAAATGACTACGCAATATTTTTTTCAGCTTCGACTTTATAGTAGCATAAGGAATAAATTAGATGACTACGGGAGTGCTTCCTAAAAAAACTACCCTTGCCAAGATATAAGTTCCGTTAAAACAACTCTAATCTTTCAAGAGTTACTTTAACTTATCAGGACTTTTGTTTGCCTATTAGCCCTTTGAAAATACTCTAAATTTAAAGAATAAAAAATATCCACGAGATATGTGTTAATATCGTCACCCTTTTGTTAGTAAACTCTATTTGTATTTGCTATGTAACTCAACTAGCAACAAGCTGCAGGACTATTCTAACTACTATACTAGATGCTACCTATGTTGGAAATTTTGCTTAATCATGTAAATCTTAAATTTAATTAAAGAACCCGAATATCTTGACAGACACTTCATCGCAAAATTTAAAGAAGACAAATATCTTAAAAAATTTACTTAGTCGTGTAAATTTTAACTTCTGTATTAGTCTAGCCAGATGGTCATCCATGCATGGCCTGTGCATTATTGATTTGTCTAGAAATCTAAATTATTCAACTTGCACGCTCAACATGTGATACCCCAGGCTACAGGGGAAACCTCAATATCTTTTTCTGTGATCCAGCAGGACTATGTCAACTTTTGTTTTTTTATTATATATTGATGACATCATTCAGTTGGTTATGCAATTAAACAACGATTTGGACTGGTGCATACCCAAATATGGAAAGAAGAAACCAACTTGCAGAGAAAAGTTAACCCTCCATTATTTTCAGGTGTCCTGTTGATCTTGTAAAACGTAGATGCCATTCAAAGTTTGATGAGTTCATGAGCTTCGACGTTTCGTGCATAGTTTCTGAACTTTAGCATCAGGTAGTTATATTTCCTTATTCCACAAACAAATTTATGTCATTGTGAGGCAAACATATGTAAAAATTTAGGGTGTTCTGCGTGTATAACGAGGCAACTAAAGTGACTTTCAACATAATTTCATTAAAAGTTTGACCAATGAAATCTCGCTCTATAATTTTTTATATGACTTTAAGGTTTGTTTTCACCATCAGTCTTTATCAATTTAAAGAAATCATTCTCTTCTTTCTTCTATTTATAACAGCATTACCTACTGGTTTACCTTGTTTTAGTATTGCACACGTCACAAGATTTAGAATAGTTTACAAGTGAGTTGATATCTGTAAGGAAAATGACATTTTCAAGAAGTTGCTTGCTCAACCTCCCGAACAGGAGTAATTCCTTCTATGCCTCAAAAGTTTCAACTCCTAAACCCTTAAGTTCCTTTTCATTTTCTGTGGCCGGATCAGTGTCCCACTAATTAAACTTTTTTCAGGACCTTAACATCATGTGCTGGACTTGCTCTCCTGTCCAATTAAACCTTTTACTGACTTTGGGCGAGAACCCGAGCACAGATATGACTGCGCCTGTAGAAAAATATTTCTCGAGTCCTTTTCTGCATCCCATAGACTTCTTAGGGTTCGTTTGACAATTTTTTTTTTTTTAGTTTTCAGTTTTTAAAGAGCAGTTTTTTAAAGAGCAGCTTAATTTTTTTTTATTTATAAAAACAAGTGGGTGTTTGATAACCCCTTTTTTTTTTAGGTTTATTTTTGGTGTTTGGTAACCCTTTTTATTTTGACTTTTTTTTTTTTTGTGGTTTGCGGTGGCGGTGGTGGGGCGTAGCGGTGGTCGACGGTGGTGGTGTCGGTGGCCGACGGCCGAAGGTGGTTGCCGGCAGTCACCGGCAGTGGTGGCCGGCGGCGGCTGCCGGAGGTGGCTGCCGGCAGTCTCCGGCGGTGGCTGCCGGTGGTCGCCGGCGGCCGGAGGTGGTTGCCAGCAGTCTCCGGCGGTGGTCGCCGGAGGCCGGTGGTGGCTGCCGGCAGTCTCCGACGGTGGTCGCCGACGGCCGGTGGTGGCTGCCGGCAGTCTTCGGCGATGGCTGCCGGTGGTCGCCGGCGGCCGGCAGTCTCCGGCGGTGGTCGCCTGAGGTGGCTGCCAGTGGTGGGAGTGTGGTGGTGGTGGTCTAAAAAAAAAAACCAAAAGTGAAAAAAAAAACAGTTTTTGGAGTTTTTTTTTTTACTCTTCAGTTTTAAAATTGGTTTTTTAAATTGAAAAAAAAATGGTTACCAAACGCTCCTTTTTTTTCAATTTTTAAAATTGAAAAAAAAGAGAGGCAAAAAAAGAGTGTCAAACCTACCCTTAGTAAAGCATAAATAAGTAATTCCAGGGTCATTTTCTGTATCCTTTGTGAAATAATTTTGGGAGTCGTTGAAACATACACAGGAATTCTCTGCTTTGAGCTTTAAGGCACTTGTGAGTTGATTAATAGCAGTTAATTAATCAAAATGTCGTTCTTTTTTTTTTTTTTTCCGGTCAAAAGGATATTTTATTAATTAAAACACAGAAATACAACTTAAAAGAGTACAAACTAATGTTTGGCCCTGAATACAGTGTACAACAAGTACTAGAAAAAGAGCACAAACAATAATAGATGCTTGACCCTGGAGCTTGAGCTGGCCAACATGGCCTTAGAGGAAAGAAGAAACGATAAATATTACCACTGTTAGATTTTGAAAATCCAGATCAAGCAGTAACAGGGTGGAGGAGATGTCGTGGGGCATCAAATCCACGGGCCGCACAATGTGGCAGTTTACATTACTGTCGCGGTTAACATCAGCACCAAAGGAGGTGGAGCGGGTTCCCAAAGCTGGTTCTGATTAGTGCGTAGGTTGAGGAAAATAACATCATCCGGCCCATCCTTATTAGATCAGCCATCTTCAAGCCACAAGCCCACCATATCGGATCCGCATCTGAGATCTCACCCCAAACCAATTCGAACGGAGGTCTGATGAACACGACGGATCTGAACAAACTTGTCAAATCTGAGGGTTGCGAGTGAGAGGGAGTAATTGCGTGGCAGAAAGACTTTCGATTTGTGGGTGGTAGTGGATATCGGAGGGTGGAAGAGGGTGGCGGCGGATGGAGGCAGAAATGGGTGCCCAGTTAGGAGGAACAAAAATTGTGAAAGATGGGAACAAAAGGGGATGGAGGAAGAGGAGTAGCATTGAGAGGGCCTCCCCTTCCAACCTCACAGCCATGGGAGTTGGAGGGGGAAGGGGAGGTTGCGGGGTCTGTGGAGGAGAGGATTTACAGAAGAGGCGGTCGCTCTTTCTCTAAGGCTAAACAATTTCTTGACGTTGTTAAGCGTTGGTAAGTCTTGTGATGTGCTTAAATCAATATATAATACACTACAAAACTGTAGGGATATTTAATGTATAAAGTTGATAAATTTGTAATGCAAGTCGAGTATAAAGCAGCTAAAGGTCACCAATTGTTAAATAATATACTAAATATGTTAATAAACTTAAAGGTGTGGAAATATTATTTTGGATGGAATTCTTATTTTTTAAATTACTTGATTTTGCAAAAATTATATGAGGGCAATTTCAAGAAGGCTTATATAATATGAAAACTAATTATAAATCTCTAGCTAAATAATACACCATATTTATTAGGACTTAATGTTGAATATTGTGTCCTTACAACCTATTCCCTCGTATGAATACACAAATCCATTGTTGTCAGAAGTCTTGGTAGACAGCTCAGGGAATTCCAAAACAAGTTCTTGGTGGGTGAGCGGATATGTTTGCAAGTGCACTAAACATCGATTTAAAAAGTAGATGTATGACTACGGAATTCTTAACATTGCTCAGTAGTTTCCCACTGTTGCAATTAAAGGTAAGCGCAGGAGTTTTGGTAGCTAAATAGTAAAATTCGAAACATCATCCGACAACTTCTAGAAAAACACAGGGTCCGGAGTGCAGTTAAACCTATAGGTTATCTAACATTCCTCGAACTTAATTTTACATGAACTTCCATTAATGAGTTTGATTACAAAGTTTTTAAGAACAATAGAAACAAAAATCAAACAAATAACGAAGAGCCTCGAATAAACAACGCCTTGAACAAGTCACACATTCCAACTGATAGAAACCAATCCAAATGCTTTCACGATTACTCAATGCCGTAGAAAAGCCGCAAACATAAAGAAGGCTCCGCGAACAACTGTCGTCAAAAGATATCGACTCAAATAACCCCATGTGAGATGGTTCTCGAACCAAATATTAATGCTATATAAAATTCAACTAAATAGAGGATCAATGGGCAAGGTTAGGATTTGGCTGCTATCCGAGTTGTAGGAAGATAGTTATAATCATGAATATAGCGACAATAATGGTTGTTAGATGTTTCGAGTGACTTTTCTTTATAGTGAAGCTAAAAAATGTAGCTAAGAATTGTTGCTAAAAGTATTTTCTACAAACTGAGTAGTCGCTAATGTTTTCCACGGGCTATGGTTCTCAAATTAAAATGTTAAGAGATTAACAAAACAAAGACCTAAAGCATAAAGTCTTAAAAAATCCAAACAATCACCGGAAAACACACTCTAACTTGCGGCACCAAGAGCACAAAAATTAAATCAGCCAGACTGGAAAAGCCCAATGTTCATCAATCAAATAGAGTCTAAGTAATTGACAAGAATGATATCAATTGTTGTATATTATCTCATTTACATGTAGCACTATATATACACTGAAGAATTAATTATATGGGCTAAAATGACGTTGTAAAAGATGGAAATCCTATAACTATGCTCAAAACTTAAGCTATACAAGAAGGAAGGGAAATAGATCATGGCATTTGTTTTGGGCTGTTAAGACTCTAAAGTTAAGCACTTATTTAATATGTGCATAATCCCGGTTAATACTTCCCCTTAAGTTGGAGCATGGAGATTTCGAATGCCCAACTTGCCTCAAAGATATTGAAACTGGTGATGCCCAAGTGCCTTAGTGAAGATGTCAGCGACCTGCTGTGCTGTGCAAACATGTGCGGTACAAATGTTGCCGGCAAGTAGCTGCTCTCTAACATAGTGACAGTCAATCTCAATGTGCTTGGTCCTTTCATGAAATACTGGGTTCGAAGCAATATGTAATGCCGCTTGATTGTCACAGAAGAGTCTCATGGGACGATCATGGTGAATGCCAAGAGAGAGAAGAAAGCATTTGAGCCAAGTGAGCTCGCAAGTGATTACCGTCATCGAACGGTATTCTGCCTTAGCAGATGATCGAGAAAATATCAACTATTTCTTGGTATGCCATGAAATGGGGGAATTTCCCAAGGAAACAAAATACCCGATAATGGAATGCCGGGTAAGTGGGCAGCTAGCCCAGTCCAAGTCACAAAAGGCATAGATCTGAAGAGGCCTATCAGCCGGAAAAAACAAGCCTTGGCCTGGGGCGGCTTTGAGATACCATAAGACCCGAAGTGCGGTGTCCCAATGTTGGGAACAAAGAGACTGCATGAACTGGGACAAGACATGGAGAACATAGAAAATGTTAGGCCTAGTGATAGTGAGGTAGACAAGGCTGCCAATGAGTCGCCGATATGGTCCTGGATCGGAGAGGAGAGGACCGTCAGCGAGAGCAAGACCGTGGTTCTGTTCCATAGGGAATACAGCAGGCTTGGATGCAAATACAGGATAGAGAGGATATCCAATGCATATTTATGCTGAGAGAGAAAGAGGCCATGCGGTCCACGTGTTGCTTCGATGCCCAAAAAATACTTGAGAGGCGCGAGGTCTTTGAGCTTAAATTAGCAGTCGTTAAGATACTGTTTGAACGAAGAGCAGGCGGTGCTGTTATTCCTAGCGAGTATCAAATCATCCACATACACAAGGACATATATAGAGAAAGATGTCCCCATTTCGGTAGGTGAAGAGTGTGTGATCGGTATGGGACTGAAGAAAGCCATAAGAACGTAGGCTGATGAAGAGCTTTGCAAACCAGTTGCGGGGTGACTGTCGTAAATCATAGAGAGATTTGCGCAAACGGAGAACCTTATTTGGGCTAGAAGGAGACAATCCCAGAGGTGGCCGTATATATACTTCTTCATGGAGATCACCATGCAGAAAGGCATTGTTTATGTCTATTTGATGGATATCTGAACGCTAAGAATTTTGGCAACTGGGGCAAAAGTCTCGGTATAGTCAAGTCCTTCAATTTGAGTATCCCCTCGAACTACAACTCAGGTCTTGTATCTCTCAATAGACCTGTCAGAGTTGAATTTAATTTTGTACACCCATTTTGAGCCAATGGGCTTCTTGCCATGAGGTAAGTCTTTAATAGTCCAGGTACTATTTGCTTCAAGAGCGTCAATTTTTGTTCGCATGGCTGCACGCCACTTTGGATCGTGGGATGCAGCCTTGTAGGAACTCGGCTCAGAGTTAAAAGAAAGTGCATCGAAAAATTGAGTGTGCACAGCAGAAAATGACTTACAAGATACATAGCCAGAGGATACTTAGGACCGCTAGTGCCGTTTATGGGTGTTGAAGATGCAAGGGGGGAAGAACTTGAGCAATGTGACATACATAGTCCTTAAGAACAGAAGGAGCTTTCTTTTTTCGCTTTTCACGACCAAGAGTGGGAAACGGAGCAGTAGGAGAGCCGAAAATGAGATCTCGGGGTCAGGACCCGCAGTGACACCCAACGGTCCAGGGGAAGGAGTGGCAGCCGGTGAGGGTGGTGGATCTCCCCCTGTCGCTGGTGGTGTGTCTCCCCTATCATTAGAGGGGATGCCATAGGATGTTCGGCACAGTCCCATGCTGGGCAGAAAGTGGTGGTCGCGGGTGTAGGAGAAGGGCTGAGAGGTGTGGTAAATGGGAAGACGGTTTCCTCAAACTCCATGTCCCAGGAGAAGAAGACTTGATTTGTTTCAAGATCATATACCCGCCAACCTTTCTTGCCCGGGGGATACCCAAGAAAAACATAGCGTCTACTTCTAGGGGCAAATTTGTCTGTGGATTTTATGTGAGCATAGCAAAGACACCCAAAGACCCAAAGATGGGAATATGATGGGACCTTTTGGAAGAGGAGTTCAGGGAGTGTTTTGTGTTTGAGAATGGCTGAAGGAGTACAGTTATGAGGTGAGCAGCGGTAAGTACACATTTCCCCCAAAACTCAATAGGTAGGTTGGCTTGAAAACGTAGGGCTTGGGTGACCTCTAGAATATGACAGTGTTTCCTCTCAGCTCTCCCATTTTGTTTGGGTGTATTGACCATAGAGGTTTGGTGTAATATACCATAATCATTGTAGAATTGGGTCATGGGCTGGGAATCAATTTCATGGCCGTTATCGCTCCGAATTATTTTGACAAGTTTGCGAAATTGGGTATGGACCATATTGGAGAAGTTTCGAAGCAAGGTACTAGTATGACCCTTATCATGCATTAAATAAACCCAGACAACCCTACTATAGTCATCCACAATTGTCAAAAAATATTTTACACCAGAAATAGTGCTTACCCGATAGGGGCCCCAAATGTCACAATGTATCAATCCAAAAATATCCATAGCACAACTAGTACTATCAGGAAAAACAGTCTGAGTGTGCTTTGCACGACAACACACATCACAAATAATTTTAAGTGAAGGGGAAACAATTGAAATTTTAGGAAGATGACCAAGAGGCCGACTGGAGGGATGCCCTATGTGCCGATGCCAGAGCTCATAAGACTCAGACTCAGAGATGATGGCCACTGTAGCTGTAGAAAGTGGCAGAAACACGAACACCTCCCGATGCATCTTACCCATTCCAATCGGGCTCTTCTAAGTGCGGTCCTGCAATACACATATCATGGGAGAAAGCCACAAAACAGTTAGCATCAGTAGCTAAACACAAGACCTAAATAAGATTAACTGCCAAGTTTGGCACACATAGGACGTGGCGAAGAGTGATGCCGTCTGCCAAGGAGACACTGCTTGCTTTGATGGCAATAGTTTGAAGACCATCCGGTAAGCCTACCGTAGATGGTGGAATATCCCAAATACTTGAAAAGAAATTCAAGTTCCTCGTCATATGGTGCGAAGCACCGCTATCAATCAACCAAGTATGAGTAGTAGGTAGAGATTTACCTACGAGAGATTCTATACCTGATGGAGAGGATTCCAGAAAAGTGATGAGGCATTGCATCTACTCGGGTGTCAAGCCCAGAAGAGCGGAAGTGGGCCAGATGAGGAGCCGACTGCGTTCTGTGACATGGTAGGCGATCCACGACCCCGCCCCCACCCCTTACCAGGCGGAGCAATACCAAGGCAGTGATAACATTTCTCCTCTGTGTGACCCACCCGATGACAAAACGTGCACCAGGGCCGTCCTGTAGGTGTATGGTCTGGGTCCTTTGCACTGGCTGAAACAAGGCCAGAAGACTGTGCAGTAGGCGGCCCATTTTGGGCATCAAAACCAACCGCTGGCATAGTGTCACGGCTACCAGTGATGCCCCGGTAAGACTCTTCCTGCATGACCATGGCATAGACTCTGTCTATGTTGGGAAACGAGTCCATGTTTATAATCTGAGTACGCAAAGTAGCGTACTTGTCATCGAGGCCCATGAGAAATTGGTAGGTCTGTAAGTCTTGATACCAATTCATTTTTTCAGTACCTTTGGGACACCCACATGACTCCAAAGGTGACAAAGTCAACAGTTCATCCCACATCCCAAGCAATTTCGTGTAATAAGTCATGACAGAGGCCCTTCCCTGTGTAGTTATAGACACATCAGACCACAATTTATAGATCATAGGTCTATTGGGTATTGAATATCGGGTTTTCAAGGAATCCCAGATTAATTTGGCCTCACTAAGTTGTGACACAGTGGCACGAATAAAGGGATCTAGTGAGTTACAAATTCAAGAACATAACGTGGAGTTAACAATATCCCAAGCTAGAAAATCTTCAGACTTAGGGTCTGATTTTGTAATTCTTCCATAAATAAAAGCAAATTTATTATGTGATTTTAGAGTCAAAATAGCCGATTGTTCCCAGGCAACATAATTGTCTCCTTTCAAGGTATCCTTAGTAAGGGACACTACAAGAAAATAGGTTTTTAGTGACGGAATTTGGCTCCGTCACTAAAATTCCGTCACCTAAACTAACCAATGTTAAGAAAACAGGTTTTTAGTGACGGAATTTGGCTCTGTCACTAAAATTCCGTCACCTAAAAGGCTTTTAGTGACGGAATTTGCTCCGTCACTGAAATTCCGTCACCTAAAACTAATAATTCTAATTTTGATTATTTTTTGTTTTTTTTTTTGAGTTTTGGAAAAAACCCCAAATGTATACTTTAGGGATTTTTTTTTCTTTTCATTTCCCTCCATCTCTTTGAGCTCCCACCACCTCCCTTTCTCCCCAAATTCTCACCGCCGCCCCCTCCCTTTCTCTGTCACCGCCGGCCAAGGGTGGAGCCTCGACAGCCAGGAAGCCCGAAGCCATGACGAGACGGCGAGCGGCGAGCCAGGTGAACGGCGAGGGGCGAGTGGCGAGCGGTGAGCAGCTGGGTCTGAGCGATTTGGTGGGATCTAGATCAGTAGATCTACGGACGACCACCTTTGCTGCTACGGACGGCCACCTCTGCTGACGCCGGCCGCCGCTACCGCTACACGCCGACGGACGGCCACCTGTGCTGCATCTTGTTTGTTCTGAAGAAGAAGACCTCCGTGGCTCTGTCCTCCGGTCACTCCACTCCACCGGACCACCGGCGCTAACGGCTCTGAGCTCCCAGTCTTCTTCGGTCTTTACCAGCGGCGAATCGGCGACAAAGGTATGTTCCGAATTCCGATTACTTTATTTTTTCTATTGTTCGCCACTGATCTTGCCAATTACCGTGATGCATCTCTACAACTCTGCAACTCATTACTGGAATCAACTAATCATTACGGTCTAAACCTTTAACACCTACAAATTCGAAATAAAAATTCAATAATTTAAGGTTTGAATCTGTTAGAGCTGAAAGACGGATATTGATTATTGATTATCTGAGTTCCAAATTGATTGAAGATCGATGATTATTGATTATCTGAGTCTAAACCTTCAACTCCTCCACGTTTTCTCCTTCTCCTCCTCTACCCTGAATCTCGACGACCAAAACGCCAATGCATCACCTTCTCCCTCGCCTCCACAGCCCCAGTCGCCCTTCTCTTCCTACTTCAAAGATGATAAGGCCAGCCTCAAACAACAACCGCCTCCACTAGCCCCACCCTCTAAATAAACCCTTCTTCTCTTCCCATCTATTCACAGGTAAATCAGCCTCCAAAGTCGCCTCCCTCAAAGAGATCCGCAAGAAGTTAACTAAGTATTGTCGTCGCCGCTGTCCTCTTCTCAATCTGGGGTTCAATTACGTCTTCCTCCAAGAACCACCATTTTTGAGTTACATCTTCCTCAATCCGTGGTTTAATTACAACTCTTAGGTAATCACTATCTCCTTTTGTAACAAATTATTCCTAGTGTTTCAATACTTGGTTGCATTAGTCATTGATTCTAGGTTAATTTTGATAATTCTAGATAATTAAATGCCAAATAAGATACTTATACTATTGAACCCTATAAACGATCCTCCTTCTTTAGCTGTTTCACCTTTAGGGTTCCTCCTCCAGTGGAAATTTGGGGCTTTTTCCACAAAGGGTAGAATTTGGTCAGATTTGACCTTTTAGATTAGGAAGATTGTGATTAATGAAATTAGGAATTGTGTTGAGGGATTTCTTCGGTAGATGGTTGTGCAATTGTTGTCAAGGAGTGTTGTTGTGGATTTGAGATGTAAAATCTATTGCTGATATGAAAAACGAACAATTGTTTAGTGGAGTTCATAACTCATTCATAACGTATCTTGAGCATATTATATAGATACAGTCTACCATATCTGCAAGAGTTTGTGAGGGCAAGCATAGCAGCCATGGATGTCGTCAGCCAGTTGCAGAGACAGTTTCTTGATTTCACAACCTCTCTCTACCGTGAGGTCAGTACTTTAGCGTTAGTATCAAAATTCCTTTTGTGGGTTTTTGTTTTTCATTGTTGAGTTTTTAGTTTATGTGGCTTATGAAGTGCTTTTTCATGATTTTCTGATATGGGTTTTTGGCCAAAAGGGGTTCTTGGATGACCAGTTTGTACAGCTTCAGAAGCTACAGGATGAGAGCAACCCAGATTTTGTGATTAAAGTTGTGTCCCTCTTCTTTGAAGATTCTGATAAGCTGCTCAACAATCTGGCAACTGCGTTGTGAGTGCCTCATTTTCTTGAACTGTGGATTGATGGTTGGAATTGAAGAGTATACTTACTGGGTTCTCTTCAAATTGTTCAGGCAACAACATATTGTGGATTATAAACAGGTTGATGCCCTTGTCCACCAGTAAGGGCAGTAGTTCTAGGATGTTGGCTTGCCCTGCAGTAAGAGCTTTTTATTATTTTATCCGTCCTTTTCATTTTGGCCTGCACTTATCAATTTGTTTTGGGATGTTGGCTTACCCTGTAGTAAATACAACTGTAGCATATGGCGCATATATGTGGGGATGTCTAGTGGAGTTCTAAATTCGAGACTTGAGGTAAACTACTTTGATACGAAATGTATATGTCCCAATAGGATTTGATGTGGTTCGGTTTATAGGACGCTTATTGGCGCCTTGTTAGGCCTCACCCTTGTTGAGGCGCTTGTGTGCGTTGTAATAACTTATTGTGACGGCCTCTAATGAGGCGGCGTTAGGACACTATCCAAAGCATCTTAACGTCAAAAGCGTCCTTATATCATACTTGTAAGGACGCCAGGAGGCGTCCTTACAGCCCATTTTTGTTGTAGTGGTGGAAGGGATTTTGGGTGGGTTCTATCACCGTGGTAATGGAAATAGTGAGCTTGCTTAGATAATGACTTAAGTGTAGTCTAATTAGATTATGTGCGGGCATATATGATTCATGATTCTTCACCATATTATTTATGATGTGAATTTTTAGTAATTGTTAGTTAAATTTATCTTTATATGATTGTGCAGCCATCCAGAAATACTGAGGATGACGATGACAATGATGACAATGATGGTTTGGATGCCAATGAGGAGTATGACCTTGATGAGGATGGAAATTGAGTGACCAACTAATCCCCTCTCTTTAATTTGAAATGTTCAAACATCAACATACTTTCATGTTTAAGGATGATCGCTACTATATGATCGTTTAGGATTTGTGTTGGACTTGGTATTTTATGTGTTTGTGGACTTGTGGAGTTTGTGTTGATGAAAATTGTGGAGGTTGATTTGGTAATGGATATTGTGTTAATGGATTTTGTGGAGATTGATGTAGTAATGGATTTTGTGTGCTTGATGAGTTGATGGATTTGTTGTATACAGGTTTGAGAAAAAAATGGGATTTGAAAAAAAAAAGGCAGAACTATACTTCTTTTGTTTTATAATTTTAGCGACGATTATGATTTGTCGCTAAAAGCATAAAACATTGATAAAATACCTTTAGTGACGGAATTTTTCCGTCACCTTTTATTTTAGTAACGTATATCATGTGACGGAATTTTCTGTCACCAATTATTTTTAGTGACGTATTTATGTGACGGAATTTTTCATCACCAATTGTTTTATGCGGAATTTAAAAAAAATATTTGAAATATAAAATACCTTTAGTGACGGAAATTTTCCGTCACTAAATGTCTCCATTCCGTCACTGAAGTTAGTGACGGAATCGTTAATTCCGTCACTAACTTTTTAGTGACGAGGGTATACACGACGGAATTGTGTGACGGAATTTTCCGTCACTAAAACTTTTAGTGACGGAAATTGCTTTTTTAGTGACGGAAATTTCCGTCACTAAAAATCTGTTTTCTTGTAGTGGGAATTACCTGAGTTTGCATGACTGGACAAGTAATATTCTGAAGTTGGATCGAGGTGCTTAGGCTTGGAGGTTTCTGCGTCCTTGGCCATGTCGATGAAGATGGAAACACACCGTTCCTTGTCTGCGGGTCTGATTGAATGTGTCGGCAGTGATTGCCGAGAGAGAAGAGCTGTAGTCAGATTGCTTGCACACCAGCGGAGAAGGATACGGGACCTGCGAGTCCGATGAAGCGAAGGCCGGTTTTACAGGCTGTAATTTGACGTAACCGAGTGACAGTGGTCCGGGAAGGATGAACACCAGACGAGGAGAGCAAAAAAAGAAAAAGAAAAGAGGGTAAGCAAAAATATTAGGCTCTGATATCATGAATTGTTGTATATTATCTCATTTACATATAGCACTATATATACACTGAAGAACAAATTTTATGGGCTAAAATAAAGCTGTAAAAGATAAAAATTTTATAACTATGCCCAAAATTTAAGCTATACAAGAAGGAAGGGAAATAGATTATGATATTTGTTTTGAGCTGTCAAGACTCTAAAGTTAAGTACTTATTTAATATGTGCATAATCCCGGTTGATAGTAATGGTAGCTCACAATGAATGAGAAACCATAAACTCAAAAAACAAGAAAAAAAATTAAATGTGCATGAAACCTCATAGGTTAGGATAGTGTGTGCGGAACACTGAGATTTCAATTTTGACGCACAACACACTAGAATTCTAATTTGGTACCAATTTACCAACTGATAGTGGAAACTTCATTTTTTGGAATGTGTTTAATTTGAAAGGGCAAAGAGCAACTTTTCCTTTTACATTCATTTGGCAGCCACACACACACACACACACACACAGAGTACTTAAATCTCCATTAGTTGAAGTAAATCAGATTCTTCCGAACACCGAGTTTTGGTTTAAGGGTAGTCCTTTTCATGTGGGCATCAGGCATCAAAACCCCGACAGCTTTCACAGCAATTTCCAGATATTTGTTAAGTGTATTGTGGTCATCACCAAATTTAAAGTATATATATATATATATATATATATATATATATATATATATATATATATGTTCCAAAAAGGCTCCCTTAGCGGTGGGCCCTCGTCCAACGATTCAGTTAATTTGTGTTCGGTGAGTGGGGGAACTATGAGATAAATCGCCGATAGAGTTTGGAGATTGGCAAGGCAATGATTGTATCTCAAGAGTGAGTGATCAAGCAGCTTAAGGTCGCGGTCGAAATTACTGTAGTAATTAAATGACTCTTAAAATCGCAGATCGTGCCACTCTGATAGCATGGTAAAACCATGTGAACAGAAAAAATAAGCCCATTTAAACAGAAGATGCAAAGCTGAGGAGGGACATCAAACTTAAGGTGCAAACCCACCATTTAAGAGACTGGACATACTCAATAATTTTAATGGAGGAGCGACGACTTAAGAGAATGTACTGTTAACTCAGATCTGAGCTGTTGTACTCTTAATTCACTGGGTACGGTTGCTCAGTATATAAGAAGATGACTGGCACCTTTAAATTTGATTTTAAGTGGCAAACCTAAGGAGGGAAAAGAGAAAAATGTGGAAGCTTATACACTCCGAGGGTAGGGATGACCCTGAGCTTAAAAGCTACAACAATCACCTTGGTAGACAGTTTTGGGAGTTCCACCCCAATCTCGGAACGACCGAGGAACGTGCTCAAATCGAAAAACTTCGCGAGGAATTCACTAAGAACCGGTTCCAAGTCAAAGAAAGTTCTGATCTTCTTTTCAGATTGCAGGTAAGATATATAGTACTAGTACTAGATCTGTATTGAAGCTTCAAAACCAAGTCATTGCTATCTTCTGATTCTAACTTATGGTAGTTATAACTAGTTTGCAAGAGAACATCCCTTGGAGAAGAAGTTACCACCACAGGTCAAGGTAGGAAGTTCGGAGGATGTAACTGAGGAAGCAGTGGAAACCACATTAAGGAGGGCTTTAAGATACTTCTCAACACTTCAGACTGACGATGGCTTCTGGCCTGGTGATTATGCTGGCATTATGTTCCTTCTTCCTGGCGTTGTGAGACACTCTTCTTCCCTCTTTATACTTCATCTATGTTGGTTGTGACCTGGCAATCATAATCGTGATTTTTTCTGTTGCTATTCAACCCACAACATGCATGATAAAGCTCTAACTGAATCGTGATTTTTTTCTGCATTTACTGATTCCCTTCCTTCTGCTAAACAAGTTGCTCAGTATTGTACATATAAACATCACATATCGTTCTTCCTACGTTGGACATGAAGATTGCTATCTGTTCATCATCTGTCGTTCGTACTACTTTTTTGAGGTTTAGTATTATGTCCCCCTGACATGCAGATGCGGGTGTATGATACGGCTATAAGTCAATGACCATGATATTCTGGGGACAGTCGATTGAACTCGTAGCCAACTTCGCAGACAAAGCTACCCCCTAATCATTTACTTGTTGATTACTGTAGAGGAATCAACCGGAAGGCTGCAGAAGGAGAGACATCTAATGCTATCGAGAACAATTATCAAAGTATCAACAATAGCACAACCATTACGCTGTACGAGCCCACGAACCGGAGCTAGTTAACACAGTATAAGGCTATAAATAGTGTATTAACACTTACCTCATAACATGAGACAAAAGAATAGATTAAAATTTTCTGAAAAACATACCTACTTTTGCTAAAACTAAAATTGTAGATAAGAGAGAATGCGTCTATATAAAAGCATTCTTTTAAAATATAAAGAATAAGATTAGTACCAAATTTAGTTATGAATAGCTTAAGTAAAATCTGAATAATGAAATTATAACCTGTATTACTCCGATTTTCCAACAAATCGGTGCGGAACTAAAGTCTCGTGAGGAATAACGGTTATAATAAAACAACCATTATGCTGTACTAGCCCAGTAACCCGAGCCAAGCTCGCGCCGGTTTATGAAATACGGTATACAATAAGGTCTTAAAGAGTGTATTATTATGTATCACATATCGTGAGACAAAAAAGATAATAACATTATTAAAAAATATATCTTATTTGGTTATAAAAAAATAAATACTTATATAGTAGAGTCGCTAGATACTTGCCTTATTTAAGTTTTTACTTAAGTTGTCAATTATTTCAAATGAATATTGGCATAGCACTTATAGTAATAAAATAGTTATGTTAGTGCTATATAGAGCTAAATAACGAACATGATTGTGATTGAAATTTAAAAAAAGTTGTGAGGTTATGACGTACCCCTTTTGAATTATAGATATTACACATGAGTATAATTCTTTAATTAATTTCAAAAGTTTTTGAATTGTTACATGTTTTTCGAAAACTTTTTTATATATATCTTTTTTTATTTTTTGTAAAACGCATGTGTGAAGACATTCAACTGGCAAAAAAGTGTCCTTTTTTAGTGCTTTTGAGGTATTAATAGTCCAAAATAATACCTGATCGGTAAGTACATTGATAAAGTTGATTTTGCTTTCCACATATTACAGATCTACTATTTGTCATAAAATTATATCTCTTATATCTAATAAATGCCTTTAATAGTATTTTTCTATAAATACTTATTTAATCAGAATATAATGTACCTTTGTGTACCAACTTTTACCAGGTTATTCTTGTTAACTATATTAAGCTTGTAAAATTCAACAAATGTCCTTATGTTAAATTAACGGTTACATGGTGGAGATTAAATAATTTATATAATTGTTATTTAATTCTCAAAGCAATTATCACTCATTGTTATAATCGACTCTATTATAATCAAAATGACGTTTCAAAGTTCATAATTAGTCTAATATTCACTAATTCGTCTTGTTATTCATCTAAATTTAATCAACTATAAAAATAATATACTTCATATTGAGTCCTATTAAAAAAAAAACTCTTAGTGTATATTCGATTACAATAAGTTTTGTAAAATTACTTAAAACAAATTCACTACTCAAATATATTAAAAATAAATTTGACAGAATGACAAAATAATATCTAATATTTTCATAATGTGTGTGTGTGTTTCTTGTAAGATCCTAGAATGATAAAATTAAATTGATAAAGATGACGTGTCCTTATTTTAAAGTGTTGGAATTATTTTCTATATCTTCAACAACTTTTCACTAAGTTATAGTTTTTATATCTACTAAATGTACTCATAGTTTTTTTTTTTGTTTTCATGAAAAACTTAATTAAGTATAAGTAAAAAAGTCTTTTCATTGATCATAAGCCCTGTGCAAACACGAATTGGTTAATTGTTTGTTTTGTAGAATTATGAAGATATATTTTTACATTTTAAAGATTTTAAATGTTCTCCAATATAATAATTAAGAATTTTTTGATTTAATTATACCTCTTTTCTAATACATGCACAATCATTTGTTGTTTGTGTGTCAATTTTTTTATTTTAATCAAAAGGATTCTAAAAGCTACTATACTATACTATATTAACAAATCATTACATTATTTTTATAATTAAAAAAAACAATTATTACATTATTTTTATTGTTTCAATCTCAATTTTAGCATCATGTTTTTTCTCTCTTCTAAATCTAATATGTTATTTTCGTTTTTAAAATATATGAATTTTGTTATTCAAATTAGAGAGTGTTTTAAAGGATGCAATAGTTAAAATTAAGTCCTAATAAGTTAGTTCATCAATCAATTTGTATTTTAGAATATTTATATTAATTTTTCAATTATATAAGACTTAGTAATAAGAAAACTAACTTATCAAGACATTAGAACCCTATCCAAGATAATATTCTCAATTGTGACATCATTTTTTCTCTTCTAAATCTGTAAGTTATTTTTGTTTTTAAAATTTATCAATTTTTATATTCATATTAGAGAGTGGTTTATAATGATACAAGAGTCAAAATTAAGTATTAGTAAGTTAATTCATCAGTCATTTAGAGTTTTAAAATATCTAGAATTTATTGTTCAATTATATAAGGCCTACTAATATGGAAATTAACTTATCAAGAAATAAGAACCCCATCCAAGATAATATTGTTAATTGTAACATCATTTATTTTCTCTTTTAAGTCTAGTATATTATTTTCGTTTTTAATATATAAGAATTTTTATATTCATGTTAGAAAGTGGTTTTAAGGATACAATAATCATAATTAAGTCCTAGTAAGTTAGTTCATCAATCAGTTAGAATTTTAGAACGTTTAAATTTTTTTTTCAATTATATAAGGTTTTGTAAAATGAAAATTAACTTATCAAAAAATGAGAATCCTATGCAAGATAATATTCTCAATTGTAACATCATTTTTTTTCCTCTTCTAAATCTAGTAATTTTCATCTTTAATATAAAAATTTTTATATTCAAATTAGAGAGTAAGTCTTAATAAGTTATTTCATGAATCAGTTAAAATTTTAGAACATTTAGAGTTAGTTTTCAATTTTATAAGACTTAGGAATATGAAAATTAACATCAAGAGATAAAAACCCATTTAGGATAATATTCTCAATTGTAGCATTATTTTTTTTCTCTTCTAAATCTAGCGTGTTATTTTCGTTTTTAAGATATCTGAATTTTTATATTCATATTAGAGAGTGGTTTTAAAGATACAATAGTCAAAATTAAGTCATAATAAGTTTGTTCATGAACCAGATAGAGTTTTAGAGCGTTTGGAGTTAGTTTTTCAATTATATAACGCTTAGTAATATAAAAATTAAGTCATCAAGAAATTAAAACCCCATCCAAGATAATATTCTCAAATATAGCATCATTCTCAAATGTAGCATCAATATTCTTTCTTTTAAACATTTAAATATAGTATATTATTTTCGTTTTGAAGATATATGAATTTTTATATTCATATTCTAGAGTGGTTTTAAGGATACAATAATCAAAATTAAGTCATAATAAGTTAGTTCACGAATCAGTTAGAGTTTTAGAGCGTCTAGAATTAGTTTTTCAATTATATAAGGCTTAGTAATATGAAAATTAACTTATCAAGAAATAAGAACCCTATCCCAGATAATATTCTCTTCTAAATTTAGTTAGTTATTTTTATTTTTAAGATATATAAATTTTATATTCATATTAAAAAGTAATTTTAAGGATATAATCGTCAAAATTAAGTCCTAATATGTTAGCTCATGTATTAGTTAGAGTTTTTAAACGTTTAAAGTATATTTTTCAATTAACAAGGCTTAGTAATATATAACTTAATTTATCAAACAATAAGAATCCCATCTAAAATAATATTCTCAATCGTAACATCATTTTTTTTCTCAATCGTATCAACGAAGAACATGTACAGAGGGCTAAATGCAAGCCTGATGAATCAAACCAAAGACCTAACAAACTCCCATCATGGTTAGTGTAGCTGCATTTGACACGTCATCAATAAACAAGCAGTTTTTTTTTTGCTTATGACACGTCATCAATAAACAAACTCCCATCATGGTTACCATGTGCACTTTTGGTTTAGTGATCTTCTACGGTTGCATCTTCAATAATTTATGCCTTAATGCACTTTTGAGTTCTATGTTCCGAGGAATATCCAATAATTTACCCTTTCTCGTTCACCCACCAAAACAACAGGTTCAGGGACTTGATTTCCAGAACTGAAACGTTGTGGGTCCTTCGTTTACGACTATTTACTTCTTTTACTTGTAATGATAGCAAAGAGATTCCTTTTTTTTATTATTTGTTGACAATATTTAGTTTTTTGTTTTGGAAAAATTCATACAAACAGTGTTTTTTCACAATTTTCGACAGAATTCACTCTATGTATGTCATAAAAAAGAAAAGAAAAATTGCATAAAATACACCTATGGTTTGGGATAGTTGCAAAAAAACTCCTGTTGTTAGAAAAATTGAAAAAAGACATATCTGGTCGCAAGAGTGTTGCAAGAAACGATTTTCCTTAACGAAACAAAAAAATTGTCCAAAATACCCTTGTATTTAAACCTGAAGATGGTCTTTGTACACCAGAATTCTCGAGCAAAGGGGCGGCACCACCACCCCAGCCACACTGCCACCACTGGAGCTGTCCTTCATCTACCATAAAAACAAGCCCCCTCTCTCTCTCAAAATCACCCAGCCCCTACCACCACACCAGCCAGCCATGCCCGACGTTTCCACAGCCCCGCATCGAGATTTGAAACATTGGGATATAGGGTTTCGACCGCAATCAAGGGGTTTCAATTGTGATATGGGGTTTCAATCACAGATCTAGGGTTTCAATCGCACATTGCGATCTGAAACCCTTGATCTGCATTTATGCGATTAAGGTTGGATTGTTGACGTGGGTATGTGGTGTTTAATCGTAGTGCAGTGGTGGTGTACGGATGGCGACGGCCGGACTAGGAGGTGACCGTGCATGGCTGCGACGTTGGGTAGTGATGGCGTTGGCAGCGACAACGCCTGGCGGGGCTTTGATGGAAACCCTAATTGTACATCAAGGTTTTTTTTTTTTTGAATTGTCTTGGTTTTGGAAACTCGAGGCTTGTGGTTTGTGAATCAGGCAAGTGGGCGGTGCAATTGGCTTGGGTTGATGGCGGCACAATTGGCTAGGGTTGATGGCGGGCATGGTGGTGCGGAAGTGGCTGGGGTTGATGGTGGGGCTAGCGACAATACAAGAGGTTAGGGTGATGATAGGGATGCCGACGCGAAGTTCGTAGCGGGTGGAAGGGACCGGTGGTGGCGTTGCACGAAATGGGCCGTGGCCAAAATGGGCAGTGGTGGTAGTGGATGAGGCTGGGTGAGCGTGGCGGTTAGGGTTTTGGTTGGTGGCTAGGGTTAGGGTTTGCTTGGATTGAAGAAGAAAATGGGACTTGGGTGGGAGAGAATAAAAAAGTAAGGGTAATTCAGTCTTTTTAATATATTAAAATATATCACACGCATTATTTAAGAAAGTGAATATCACGCTCCGTCAACTTGGACGATTTTTCTAACGGTTGTAACAAAATTAACACCACAGGTGTCTTTTTGCAATTTTTGTAATAACATGGGTCTTTTTTGCAACTACCCCAAACCACAGCGGTATTTTACGCAATTTTCCCCAAAAGAAAAATAAAAACACTCTTCAAACTTTTGTTTGTCATCTTTTAACACGCGCGTAAGCACACACATACTCTCTCTCTCTCTCTCTCTCTCTCTCTCTCCCCCAGCTCTCCCTCCCTAAACACACCATCACCATTATGGGACCTCCATGCACATCATCGACCACCTTCGTACGCGTGTCACCAAAAAAAAAAGTGCTCCGCCACTGTGCCACTATGATGAATTATATAGAATCCATAGCTTAGGTTTTGGCCATCCAATCGCCACCGAAAGGCACCAGATCCCATTAATAACACCACCATCCAATCTCTGCCGCCACCGAAAGGCACCAGATCCCATTAATAACACCACCATCCAATCTCTGCCACCACCCTTTGCGTCGAATCGAGCGTTCCGCTGCCATCCAATCGCGCCACCACCCTTTGCACCACAATAGACCCTATTACAAAACACACCAGATCCTATAACCACCGCCGCCATCCAACTGCTGCCTTTCACAGCCATCAATCTCTGCCACCACCCTCTGTACCATCACCACTGTCACTGCCAAAAACACCAAAGCTCATCATTGCCAATCCTATCACCCCCATTTATTGCTTTAGCTTGCACTATCTCACGGTGAATATTGGGGCGGTGGTTAAAGAAGAAGGGGGTTTGCTCTGGCATCGTGTTGGGAAATGAAAACTGAGTGGGGTTTGCGTCTGAAAAAGAGGCTAATAAGGGGGCCGTATGTAAGAAAATTTGGGAATTTGAGGCGTATTATGGTAATTTGACACCTCAATAGGGAGGACATTTCGAGAAATTACGATAAAAAACGAATAGGAAAAGTATGAACGAACAAGATTACGTGGAAAAAAGTATATATATATATATATATATATATATATATATATATATATATATATATATATATATATAATACTTTTTGTAAAGTTGAAAGGAACAAGATTGTAGTGTTGTTTTAATTAGTTTTCAAAACAAAAACTCACAATACACTTGGAAGAAAATAAAAAATGGAAATTGTAAACGAACATGCCCAAATGCTTTTGGTTATCGTTTTTTTCTATTGTCATTGCCTTCGAAAATAGATTCAAGATACAATTGTTAGTCCCTCCTCCAATTACTAATTGGTTTTGTGTTGTATAATTTCACATGTTATCAGAGCAGGTCAATTTAGACCTAACAAATAATTAAAACTTAAATTCATCTGCTACCCAAGTAGTCCATCCACATGCTAGGTCCGGTCAAAAAGAAGTTTGGCCACACATGAGCCATGTGTTGAGATACAATCCCACATTGCTAAAGACTAGCATGTCAATAATTAAATCATGTGAGCCTCTTCCCTCGTTGCCCGTTGATTTTAAGTCGGATACTTTCATAATTAATGTTAGCAAATCTAGTGCTCCAAATCGCTCTTTATCTCACGACTTGTGGCTTCCCCTGCTGAAGCATTTACATCTTTGTGTAGGTTATTGCCCTGTCTGTAATAGGGGCCTTAGACACAGGCTTGTCGCAAGAACACCAAAGGGAACTATGTCGTTACATTTATAACCATCAGGTAAGTATCTTTTTCCTTGCCAATTTCTTGCAAAAGTAAATTATAAGTCAAATGAACTCGTGACTTCTAGGACAGTGATATTACGTAGACAGATATTAGAATACTTCACTAGGTATTTTCCTTTTATAGATCAGCATAAAACTAGTATTTGCAAAACTCTTAGTAAGAGATCAGAGTGGAACTAGCTGAACTAAACTGTCGAATTTTTGCAGAATGTAGATGGAGGTTGGGGGTTTCACATAGAAGGACCGAGCAGCATGTTCAGTACGGCCCTTAACTATGTGGCTATGAGGTTGCTGGGAGAAGAGATGGATGGTGGAGATGGAGCCATGGAGAAAGCAAGAAAATGGATTCTTGATCATGGTGGCGCTACCGGCATTACATCTTGGGGGAAAATGTGGCTCTCGGTAAGTGTTTCTTGTTGGCAATGACAAGAAACTCCGTTGTTTACAACTTACTCTTGCACTGAAACCACAAGAATGACAAGAAACTCCAAAGCATCAGTTTGAATCACGAATAGTGGTTTTACACACTGGAATTTGGCTGTAATCCCGACAGCGGAAATGGTCTACAACAGCTCGTGATCATTAAATGCAATTGAAAAAAAATTCTTTACACTTTTACTACTCTAGATTTTTTTTTTCCAGATATACATAACAATTTCAACGTTTTTGTATGGTGAAACAATTTACTAGGTACTTGGAGTTTATGAGTGGAGCGGCAACAATCCTATACCACCAGAGATATGGCTTCTTCCTTATTTTCTTCCCATACATCCAGGTCCTCTTTTTCACGCAAAATGCTTCGACAATGCTTGTTTGATGTTTATACATGCTGAAGACGACTAAAACGGATGTTCATACATGCTGCATAAAAGTTTTCTGAGGCAATATTCCTTTTATTTATTTTTTTTCCTAAACTGAAATGCCATTACCAAAGAAAACTTCATAACCCAAGAGGCAATGCCTTGACCATGCGAGGAAGCGTCCAGGTGTTGGTTAGGAATGTGATATGGTTATCTTTATCTATAGCAATGATTAGTTTGTCATAAACCTAAAGATATAGGTGATTTGAAATTTTCCAAGTGAAATGAAATTGTCCTTTGGGCTGACCTTCATGATCGAATGACCTTAATGTCGTAATCTTTTGCTATTGTATCCTATTGCAGTTATCATTTGTCTTCCCTACCTGCCATTTACTGCAAGGCTTTTGTTTGGATTCATGATATCTCCTCTGTTCCTTGCATTTTCTATCGACAAATAAAAGATCAACAAAAGAAGGCAAAACCCAGCCTCCATGAAGGACAAATTCCCAACCAACCCCCTGTTTTCTCCTTTCATATATATATTTTTTGGGATATAACCCAAGAACCTTGTCATACAATATGAATAAGAAATTCCTTCCCAAACCAACCAACCCCCATATGAATAAGAAAGCAAATCCAAGTCGTACAATATTTCCCAAGAACCTTGTCACAATTACATGCCTTAGGGAGGGCCAAAACTGACGCCCTATGACGAAAGTGCAAACAATCCGTAATAATTTTTATAGGGTATATTCAATTTTTATAGGGTATAGGGTATATCCAATTTTTATAGGGTATATTCAATCTATTAATCATACGATTAATAGATTTGAAAACTTTATCTTACAGTTATTAATTATAAGAAAGGAAATGCGCAAGCATGGTCTCTACTTCGAAAGTGACAAGGAAAAACTATGATATAACCGAGTGCAAAAAGCTCAATATACACTAGTTAAAAAAGGATATTATTAAAAAATAAAAAAGAAAAAAAAGGAGGACGTAAGCTTGCTATCTTATGGGAAGTTGCCTATTAATACAAGTTTAACACTACATATTTCTTTATGCAACTTAAGGGTCAGTATTAGGCTTTATGATAATCAATGTTTATTAGGATAGTAATATAGTTATGTTTACCTATAGTTAGGATTGCGATGGTTTGCTGTTATAAATAACTTGTAGTCCCCCACGTGGAATATTGAAGCAAAGTTAGCGCACACCTCAAGGCATATATAGCGCGAGTGCATCGTAGTCAAATTTGACTTATTTGATTTCTATGATAGCAAGATCACACACTTGAGCTAGACCAAATAATTCCAGTTGGAGTAGTTTTTCCAACTTAACTTTGGCTCGAGTCCACCATTTTGTTTGACTTCAAATCAACACTTTAGTCTGTACTTTTTAAAGTGTTGAATATTTGACCAGTTAACAACATTTTGCGTTATTCACTAGTACAAATTATAAGGGAGTGGAGCTTAATTACGATTTTATGCCATTATAAAGCGAGCCCCGAACACTGAGCTGTCGATTCTTGGCAGTTGTGGCATCTCAGCCGACATTTCCATCACTTGTGGCTGTGTCTTGCACAATTTGTTTTGCAACGAATATTGTAAATTCCAAATTGACAACCTTCTCAAATTGGATCACTGGTGCCTGCCATGACTTCGACGTTGTTGCTGCCTGCCATGACTTTGACGTTGCATTTTTTGTTGTACTCTTGGCAATTTTCTAGTTAGCTTGAACATATTGTAAATTCTTTGAAGCCATCGATGCCTTGGAGAGGCTTTGATTATCTTCTTATGAAGAAAGAGGTGAGGGGCAGAGTGACCACACAAATTTCGTGTCTAAAACTGCGAGACAAGAGATAATTAATGCACAAAATTTACATTATCAATTTTAAATTAAAGGGTTACACCACTATGTTATTTTTACACAAAATAAACGTAAATTTCTTTGATTTGATGACCTACTCAGTCACAATCTAAGGGCTAAAAGATCTTGATCTTGAAGCGTGTATCTAAAGTTCTTCAATCTTTGCAGTTAAAAGATCGTTGAAATATTGTTTGATCGAGAGCTTCAAAGCTTTATCCCAAATAGGTGTAGCGACCCTTGACTTTTAGAATTACTGAATTTTAAGAGAAACTACTCTCTGATATAAGATTAAAAAAATTAATTTTTGTGTCTTAAAAGTGCTCAATTGAAGAACAACATTAGATTACTGTATATTGTTCTTCAAATAAAGTACAAAGTGTGAGATAACAGAGTGTATCGATAGAGTTTTGGCCTTTTGTGAGGTTTTATGTGTCTTTCTTCTCTACCCAAGCTCTTTGTTGATACGAAGGGCAACTTAATTTTTGAAAAACCCATGATTTGAGCCCTGACCTCGTAATTAAAGGGATTTTTATCCCCTTTAGTTCGAATTGATTTTCTTAATTAAATTGTTCCATGTTTCCACTTAATTTTGAAATACTTTCTTTACTCAAATTGATTTTTATTTGACTTCTATAGTAGCATGACAAACACACGGTCTAGACGAAATATTTTTTTTTGGACTACTTCCTCCAATTTTTTCTTCGGCTCAAGCCTCAAGAAAGGTTTGCAAATTTTGCCAGTACAAAATTTCAATGTCTACATCAACGTTTAGGCCCGTGTAGTGGGCGATGGAAAGGAATCTAAGATGGGACTGCTGCTTTAGCTTGAGTCGTATGTTTTGAAGCATATGGATCTTAATTGTCAAATGCAGGCCAGTGTAGTTAAGACGCTCTATTTTAGTGGATTTCACAACAATGAGTTGGTATAAGGGTGAGAGAAAGGGGAAGTGTAGTTAAATGATCAGTGATTGGATTCCATTATAAGTTATTCTGACCGAGAAATTTGACTAATAACCAAAAAAAAAAAGGGTTTAACATAAAAATCTCGAAAGTTAACTTTAATAGATACTCTAATATGCATTGACATGTATAATTTCATGGAAAGTGTTACAAGGTAATGCATTTGATGCAGGGCGCATGTGGTGTCATTGCCGAATGGTTTATCTCCCCATGTCATATCTTTATGGGAAAAGATTTGTAGGGCCAGTGGACTCGACAATTTTATCTCTACGAGAAGAACTTTATACACGTCCATACCATGAGATTGACTGGGACCTGACAAGAAATGAATGTGCCAAGGTACACAAACATTCCGTAGACACAACAAACGTTCTTTTTTAGCATTGCAATCAACACTTGCATTGGTTCAGTTGTTTACAAAGGGTAACACATATTTTGCAGGAAGATCTATTTTACCCACATCTTCGCATACAAGAGTTGGTGTTAAATGGTTTAAACAAGTTCATAGAACCTCTTCTAATGACATGGCCCTTTTCAAAATTACGGAAGAAGGCACTAAGTACTGTAATGCAACATATCCAATATGAGGACGAAAGCACTCAATACGTATGCATCGGACCTGTAAATAAGGTAACTAACTTTGATTCAGTACTACGTATCCACACCCGACACCCAACACGCGCGCACGCACAAACACATGCGCTCACACACTAATCATGTTTGAATTTCAAAACTATAGTTTCAATAATCATCGTATACAACTTGACCATGAAGCATTAATTTTGTACGTGATATTAGGCACTAAATATGATCTGTCGCTGGGTGGATGATCCAAATTCCAAGGCAAATAAGTTACACCTTTCAAGGATAAAAGATTATCTATGGGTGGCTGAAGATGGCATGAAGTGGAAGGTTCTTAATTAAATTTTGTTTCTTACCTGAACTTATGTTTGACTTGATTAAGTATTGCAGTCCGTTTGGTGTTATAGTTTGGAACAAAGAGAACGATGTTTGGATCTTGCTTATGCTGAGTCGAAATTTTTTTAATGACAGGCATACAATGGATCTCAAGTATGGGATGTTGTACTTGCTGTTCAAGCAATACTTGGGACCAAGCTCAGCGACGAATACGGTTCAGTACTTAAAAGAGCAAATGAGTTCATCAAAGGCTCACAAGTAATTATTTCGAGGCTGGTGGTTCACTTGATTGATTTAAGTTCAATTACTACTGATATTCGAATATTACGATTCACCTTTGATGTTCATATTCAGATTACAATCAATAATTCAGCTAATTTAAGTCCATGGTACCGCGACAATTCAATTGGTGGATGGAGCTTTAGTACAATGGATCACGCTTGGATTCTATCGGATTGCACGGGAGAAAGTCTGAAGGTAAAGTTTTGTAGAATATCATAATTTGGTGGATATGCCTTGCATATCACCTTTGCTAGGTTATGTTAATAATACATTGCATACAAAAATGAAATGCAAGAGTTAAAAACCAAGTCATAGTTCAATTCTCTCATATATCTTTAAATTCACACTCGTGTATATGTTTTTCTGTAAATCATGGTGGGAATCATTGGCGCTTGTTTTTAGAAGTTTATTCAAACCTCAAATCTATAGGTCATATAGTATAATTTCCATCATCCATTCTATCTAAGGTTTTTAATTATATCAGAGATAAATCTAATCCCTGGTTTCTGAACAGATATCACTGTTGCTAGCACAGCTGCCATCTGATATTGTTGGTGATACGTTAACACAAGAAGGTTTATATAATGCGGTTAATTTGCTTCTATCACTTCAGGTACTATCTCTTCACATCTTAGTGATTATTGGTACTTTCGCTTAACCATCCTAATGATCGTATGAAAACATTTCATGAAAGTAAGAAATCCATAATTTAGCTGAAGGCAATCTTAGTATTTCAGTGTTCTTGGACTTACAGAACAACAATGGAGGTTTTGGTTCATATGAGCTCGCAAGATCTTATCCGTGGTTAGAGGTGCGTTACACTTCCAAGTTTTTCTTCCAATTCGAGAGACCGATATCGTTGACTAAAATTAATTAGCATGGACGTTGTCTTTTTTGAAGATGGTCAATCCAGCTGAAACATTCGGGGATATCATGATTGATTACCAGTAAGATCACACAAATAAATATTTAATGTTCATGCCACGCGATATGTTTTCTGATTATTTGTATTCCAGGATAACTGCACGCACAGATAGACACACAGAGCACATTATTATCACGAGCCTTGAATCTTGCCCCTTTTTTATCGTGACACTTGAAACCTTTTAACATAGGACCGTGGAATGCACCTCTTCAGTAATTGAAGGACTTTGTTTGTTCAAGAAGTTATATCCCGATCACAGGAGCCATGAAATCGAATCATGCCTCAGAAAAGCACTCAAATTCGTCGAGGGAATGCAGTTGGCGGATGGTTCATGGTTTGTACTTTTTCATTTTTTTTCCTTTAAGTGACTTACTATGATTTAAAGGAATAAGAACCCTATACTTGTATGCTCAAGCTCACATAATATTTTTATGAGATAATTACATCAATGTTTCTAAGATTAGAGCGACTCAGGGTATTATTCATTGCACAGTTTCTATTACATGCATGTCCATTAGTTTGGACAAATTATACTTATTTCCGTTAATCATACAGAATCTTAAAAACCTAATAATTTTTTTTTATTTTAAAAATGACTTTATTATCCTGAAGCTAGAAGGTTATTTTTTTCAAATGTCATTACTTCATCTCTTCTCTTCTCACATCACCACCAGTGGAAAAAAAAATACAATAAGATAACACTAGATTATGTCTGTTGATCATACATAATCTTAAAAGCCTAATAGTTTAAAAAAATTGACTTTATTACCCTGAAGTTAGAAGGTTATTTTTTTTCAAATGCCATTACTTCATCTCTTCTCTTCTCACATCACCACCAGTGGAAGAAAAAAATACCATAAGATAACACTAGATTAATTCTACTAAAAATACACTATTTGGCACAACAAAAGCACACACCAGCATCAACGACTGTCTCGTGTTGCAAATCTCCCGAAGATCCCGTCGGTGTCATCAATTGTCGTCGTTGTCATCTATGTCATCGAATCACCGACTGGTTCCCAGTAGTCGTCGGTGTCATCAATATCATCGAATTCACCCCCGCTCTGCACCGTTGCACTGCCTTAGACAGGACCAAGACGTTCATAGGCATAGACATGTGGAAGTTCTCCCAGTTGGAATCACATATACACGCAGCTGGCCACACACACAAATATGTCATCCATCGGCGACGATAGGGTAGGGAGGAGGGTGGGGCGACGAGTGGGAATGGGGGTGAGGGCGACAACAGCGTGGGGGGTGGGTGGGGGCAGCAGCGGTGGGGTGGGTAAAGTTGGGGAGAGAGAGAGAGAGAGAGTTAGGGTTGACTGGCCTAAGGGAATAGAAACACAAATTTGAAAAAAAGGATTTAATTCTTTAATTTTGAAAAAGGGCTTAATTGCCATTAGAGATACCCTAATTTAAAAAGTAGGGTTAAAACCTTAATTTTACTTTTTTTTGGGGGGGGGGGGGGGGGAGAGGGAGAGAGAGAGTGAGAGTTAGGTTTGAAATAATTATTACTCAGTGTATGTAGATATATGATATAGGTGTAGTATTGACATTTAATTAGAAAATACGCACGGATGACATTAGCCAAAAAATATATTTTTTTAACTGATTTGGGACTGATGGACACGGCTGGTACATTTTTCAAGTTTTTTTTTTTATCACGGTATGTTACAATTTGAAACTCCGTATCCTTGACTGTAATTTTATCCTAACTTCAAGGACATTGCTATAATTATTCTTATTTTTATTTAGGAATTCGGGCTTCTTGATGAGGACCTATACTTAAACTATTCAAGAAACAATATCAAGTCATTTCCTACAGCATATAGAAAGCCAATTTTTTACGTTTTGTGTGCATTACATTCCTAACTACATAACTTAACGATTAAAGTTGAATCACATTGCTAAGCACTCGACCTTTTTCAAAATGGGAAACAAGTTTTTATTGATTAATATGACAGCTTGTTTTGATAGTCGCATTTTATATACACATTTTCGAAATGGGCAACAAGTTTTATGAAGATTCTACAAGCATTTTCATGTGACAGCTTGTTTTGATATACGCATTTTATAGACATCTGTGGTTGTCAACTTGTAGTTAGGTTTGGGACTTGGGCAGTATTCTAATATTGTTGGGTTCTGAGTTAGGTTTGGGACTTGGGCAGTATGCTACACATACGGGACATGGTTTGGAATCAAAGGCTTGGTTAATGGTGGCAAGACATATCAAAGTAGCAATAGCATCAGAAGAGCTTGTGAGTTCCTCCTATCCAAGCAACTTGATTCCGGTGGTTGGGGAGAAAGTTACCTCTCTGGCCAAGACAAGGTGAATTTTCTTAGAATAACACCTCTATATCTTGAAGCATTCAGCCTACTTCCAGTAGCAACATACTTCAAATTTGAAATAGCAATTATATGCGTGCCCTGTACTTTGACGCAGGTATATAAAAATCTACAAGGGAACAAATCACATTTGGCGAATACTGCTTGGGCCATGCTGGCTCTTCTTGAGGCTGGGCAGGTTTGTCTAATGTCATCTACGAACTAAAATGATATAAATGTGTGTAGTGAAATGATAAAATAGTTTAGTCGTCGCACAAGGACATATTCTTAACTACAAATCTCCTTTTTTTTTTTGCTATATGGTATGACTCACAGGGCAAAAGATATTCAACCCCGTTGCATCGTGCTGCCAAGGTTCTAATAAATTACCAAATGGAAAATGGAGATTTCCCTGAACAGGTAACCTCTATCCAGGGTCGGGCTAAGGTTTACAGATAGACAAACACACGACTAATCAATGAACGTTTCTTTTTAAATTGCTTTTGTCAGGAACTTGTGGGAGTTTTTAATAACAACAGTATGATAACCTATGCTTCATACAGAAATATCTTTCCCATCTGGGCTCTGGGAAAGTATCTCAATGATGTACTAATACCATCAAGAAGTTTCTAAAGGCCTATTTGGTTCACTAGTTGGATCAATAAATAATCGCAGTTGTAATCACGATTGCAAGGTGTATGTTTGGTAATTTTTTGTTTGGTCGGTAACTGTTGCAACCGAGTGAAAAGTTGTAGAAGTGACTGAAATATTCCTTTCCAAATTGTGCAGTGGTTATTATTTATGTGACTTTACACTTTTGTCTTCTCTTTTTCTTGCATGAATGTATTCGTCCACCAAGAAAAAAGATTATTTTTTCCTCAGCCTCTCATGGTTGCTTTAGCAGATGAATTTGGTGCTTAGCTTGGTTAGATGTTTGTATTGCGAACGAAAAGGTACAAATTATAGGCAGGGAAATGAGAAAAGGTTAATTGGGGATATATCTCGATAACATTGTAAGGCCTATTATAGTCTAAGCAGTGCACCAAAACTTATTATTCTCAATTATAAAATGTGCTTGATCTTTAGATTTTATCCTTATCCAAGTATAGGTTCGTAGCCACAATCTCATGTCTGACAACATCATGTGGCACCGACCCTCCGGTGTGAATAGGATCTTGGCAAGATTTGTTTTCGCTCTCACTCTTACTTTTTATTTCTAGATTTTCATCTTCTATCCAGCCCGTCAACAATCTTGGCCCACACTCTAGATTTGATCTAATAAGAGTTAAAATGTTTCCAATCCTCCACTGGTACATCTTCCGCCAACTTGCTCTTAGCTTGTTCACGTGCGTTGTAAAGACATCGATGATAACTTACTGCTATGTGGGCATAGAATTGCCTCTCTCCCAATAGCCTCCAGCTCTGGCAATCAAAACTCGAAGCCCTTCGGCCATTTTTAAAAGGCTTAATTGCACTATAAACCTTAAGTTTAACAAAACATTGCAACAAGAGCCACAACTTTAACACTCGCCAAGACCCCAAGGTTTGTAGTATCTTTTACTAACGGTGGTCAGTGAATCCGTTAGTTGTTAGGGATATTTTTTTTCCTTTTGAATCCTTTCCTGAAAAAAAAAAAAAGAAACTCTTCTTCATCCACATCCACCACCACTTACTTCCTGACCACCTCATCCCCATATGCCACAACATGCCCCTTCACCACTAACACCCCTCCACACCCCACCCCACCCTACACCACATTACATGCACATGAAATTCACACCCCCACCCACAAACAAGAGATACAAACCGTAACACACACACACACCCTCCCACACCCACGGATCCACTCCCCATAATACCCACCCTCACACACAAGCACACAGGCCGAAACACATAACCCCCCCTAACACCCATCCTACAGACATAGCAAACACGAACAAAACCCACACTCTATAACACACACACACACACAACCCACACCGACAAAAACTGATAAAAAACTCAAATTCAATATAAATATTGACCCTCAACGAGCAAAACTAATAAAAAAAACTCATGATCAAAGCTGTCTGTTTGTGTGTGTGGGTGGGTGTTACAATTTGTTGTTTGGTGATGGAGATTGTGGTGCTGGCGAGGGTGAGAAGTCGTGCGCCGGTGCAGGAAGCATTGCCGAGCAGCAGTGGTGGTAGCAGCAAGAGCCACATCCAAGGTGTACGGAGGTGGAGGCAGTGGCGATTAGGCAAGGCAACAAGAAGGAGAAAGAAAAAGGAAAAAAATAACAACTTACACTTCCTCTCATTTTATCTCAACCATCTAAAATGCTTGAAAAAATTTATGGCTAAAAAAACTTAAAAAAATAAACTAAAAGACAGAAAAACCCTTAAAAAGTAACGGATCAGTTGACCCGCGTTAATAAGATCTTGAAATTGCAACATACGGGCAACTTTGGGGTGGGCGTCGAATTATAAACTTGGGGGTTTGGTTGCAATTTTTGGGCAAACACAGGGTTTAGGGTGCAATTAAGCCTTACAAAAACAACACAATTAGTTAATCAATGTTGTGGAACATATTTTACAAAACATTAAATTTTAAAATTATTATACTGAAAATTCTTGCCATAATGCCACTGTACATTCCTTCCAGTACTCGTATGGGAAAGAAGGACGACCATTCAGAATAACGACGACTTTAGTACATGTTGCACGTTCAAGGAAGCTAACATAGATATAATCAAGGAGATAAAATAAGTGCGCCATAATAGTGTTTCACGATTATATTGCAGATTAAGTGAAAATGTAAACAATGCTAACACGCCTTCTAGGCTAACAGTAAACTTTCTGTTTGTTCTCGAGATTTTGAATCATGCCACGTGTAAGTCCACGGCCTCAACGAGGGTTTACAAGATAAAATATAATTCATTTGAAATACAAAGTAAAAATTAATAAGCCAGTGCAAGCAAATAATGACAAATAATGACTATACTTAACGAGGAAGCTACTGATGAAGCCTCTGGCTAGGGCTCTCGATGCTAATACTTAATGCATCATCACCACCTAGAACGCTGGCCCCATCAAGTGGTGCAGATGCAACTCAAACTCGACCGCGACCGAGATTGCTAGTCAATCTATGCATAACTGAAGGTCGAAATATTATGACAATATTAAGTTAGGATATAGATTCCATATAATTATGAATCAACGAATAAGCTAATGCCATTAGTAATTGGTAATCAAGTACAAGACAATGGGACAATATGTGTGTAACATTAGAAAACACCTGCATCGTCAACTTCATTTTTCGACTCATCCTCTGTCTTCAACACTAACTGCACCTTCCTCACTTTCTTCAATGCCATCTTCATCACCTACAACTTTTTCCCTCAGATGCCCCATTGGTGGATATGCATCAAAGGCACGTGCACATGTCTCTGGGGTGCTTGATAGTGGAGGTCCATAGCTATCAACAAATGCATGAACCTATACTCGGAGTTTAATCATAAGTTATGATCTAGCAATGCATTACAAGATGTATGTGGAGTTTACCCTAGGTGTATTACAAGATGCAGTTGGAGTTTGAGCGAAGCTCGTTGAGCTATTTTTGTGAACCTACATCAAATAATAAAAGCTCATTACAAACAAAAAAATAATAAAATAATATTTAATGTTAATTAAATGATGAAATTTAAAATACAAAGCAAATATTAACGAGGAGTTTTTGTCTGCTCATGTGCCTAGGTGCTGTACAACTCTTTGTTGGGTATGTGGACTTTAATGCAGGCACTCACCACCTTTTTTTATCACTAATAAATTTCCATGCACTTTGGTTAACTATGCCTATATCATCTTTTAAGAACTCGAAGAACCACCCCCATGAACCTTTGCACTCTGATTCAACTACAGTATACATTATGTTGTACGTTCATTGTTATGATCTACTCTTACCGTCTTACGGCACACAACATTTGCTCATGATTGGGCTTTTTTTGAGGTGGCAACCACAAAGCTTCATAAGAAGCCCACAAGCAACCTTGAAGCCATCCTTCAAAGGCACTAAGAGCCATGCAGTAGAACCTCTCAAATTGTGGTTGCGCTGCTGCAGCCATGTATCATCAACACATTTCACCACACAAGTTGTCTCAGGGTTTAATATAAGAGCTATAGGCCCTGTCACACTTTGTACTCACTGCCTAAAGGGATCTCAATTCGCCCATCAATAACATCATGCTGAGTTTAGGTATTCAATCTATCAAAATGGAAACCAATTGTCCTAATAAGAATAACGCAATGATTCTCATTTGACTTTTGAATGACTAATGAAGTTCCCTTAGTTGATAAGCATATATATCTTATATTCATGAGACTCCTGAAGTTAATAGAGCATCGTGTCTTCATCCACTTCCGGCATATGTAATTCAATATGCTTGTCGTCAAGTATATTGGGCCACATTTGAAATAATATGATATCAGTCTCCACTCTAACTAGCCACTCTAAGTCCTTCCCACGACTTTTGTAATAAAACTTCATAAACCCATACAATCAATTTCAGTTGCCATTTTATCTAACTCAATCATAGACATGCACTTAATATCACAATAATAATATGTCTGACATGGAAGTGGTTGCATGTAAAAACAATTCCAAAAACATAATTTTTATAATAAAGAAGGTGGAGCCGTTGTCTGCATCAAAGTATTGCACAAAGGGGTTTATTCTATTTTTCTCCCTCTTACATTGTTATTTTATTACAGTTCATGTAGGTCAAAATCCTTGAAACTTGTCCTTATACCACGTCACTTTGTCATTTTAGTCCATTCGCTACAATTTCTGCTATAAATATGGAGGTAGTGGTGACGGTCGCAGAAATTTTCTTCTTATATTTTTGGTACATTAGGGAAAAGTGATGGTGATGAACTGTCGATTAAGGTGATGAGGGTTCGTTGTGGGGGAAGGGGTGTGCAACAGGTTGCGCCGATTGCAATGATAGATGCAGTCGCAATGAGGTGCCTCGTGCACGACATGGCTTCTTTTTTTTACATGAAAGCCTGAAATGACAACTCTAACCCTCAATTTAACAAGGAAAGAAAATGGAGGAATTAAAATGGTAAAGGGGCGTAGCACAAAGACAACTTTCAAGGTTTTTGAAGTACATGGACAGAAATAAAATGGTAAAGGAGCGTGGGTTGGAAAGGGAATTGATTGGCCATGATTGCATTCATTTTCAGTTAGGGTTGGAAAGGGAATTTTGTTTATTTTCCCCTGTTCCTGTGGGGCGTGGCACTGCAAAGCCATGTATTGTTCACGCGCAGCCGATTCAATTAATCTTTCTCCCACATTCAATGTGTTACAATCAGATCATTGTCCACCTTCTTTCTCCCCTTGATCTCTATATGTTCTTAAATCAAAATTCAAATAAATCGATAACGTAACTATTATAAAGATCGAGCAAAGCATCTAAAATATCACAAGAAATAATTATCTAAATCTCAAAATACTTAAAAACAAATTTTACAAATCTCTTAGACAAAATATCTAAATCGATAGTAAAATAAATCAACTAACCAACAATTCGTCTAAAGAATTCAAAACCTCTATTATTCTCATTGTCAAACACCAAAGCAATTTCATTATTAATGTACTAACATCTCCCCTTCATGATGCTAGCCTGGAAATAGTTGGAAACAATAAGTAAAGGGGTGAGTACGAATTGTCAAACACCCGTTTTCTTTGTGCTTTCTCGCTAAAGGGTTAACAGTTGTCTGTAACAAAATGCATATCTAGCGGCAAAACTAGAAAGCTGGAGAGAAAAAGCATATATATGTGGGTGAAAGATTTATGTCCTTATTCATCATGGCAAACAACGTGGAGATAAAAAAGGCTTGGCTTGAAAGCTGTTGACCAGTTCACGTAATATATAATGCGTCAAATTCTACAAGGGCCGCAAATTAAATAGGTAGCCTAAAAACATAGATTCTTCTAACTTGGACCCGAGAACATAACTGCATTAGTACCCAACACGTTATCTTTAGTTGCAATTCTAGATTCATATCAGGTACCATAATTATTACACATAATGAAGCCAATAAAACAACACTAGAATGGGCGTGGGTGAATAGGATTTTTGAAAATTAACGAGAAACTTAAACAAAACACAATCATGAATCTCAATCAAACCAAGTAATATTTCTATAAAGATGCTAACTATACAATATTAAGGTATTATATAACAATAAGTAAAGAGATTAAGTTAGATATACTTGACGAGAAAATTTAAATGGTTCCGCTTGAACTACCTTCAAACCTACATCTACGTCTTGAAGGAAGTCTCTTGCAAGAGTACTAGAATCCACTAGTAACAATCTTCTTCCGGGTCAAGATCAAAACTCTCACAACCCTTGGTAATATCCCCACACCAAGCACAAGCAATGAATCCACAAAGCTCACACAAGACTTGACAAACCTAAGGCTTGACCACAATTCTATCTACAAAGATCAATTATGTACAAAGAAACTCCCTTGAAAAGAAATAAGTACAAATGAAGCTCTAGTACAATAGAGAGATTAGAGAATTGATGACTTGAAAAATGCTTAGCTCAATCAAAAAATTGCTCACAAATAAGCACTCTTTAGTTATGTAAAATCATGAAGATAAAAAGAGAGAAGTTTAATCTATGAGTCTTGATATTTCTCTGATGAATGAAGGCTTAGAATGTGGTTTTCATGGTACATGATGAAGCCCCAAATCATTTATATAAGGATGATATGAAATATAGCCGTTAAAGGCATTATATGAACAAAACTGCCATCAATATTGAAGTCGATTGTATACACAATGCAGTTGATTGGGTTCCCTCTAAACTAGCTGTTGGGGTCTTGTCCTCGAAAATAGCCATTAGAACTGAATTTTCAACAAGTCAATCGACTGGATTGGAATGCAATCAACTGTATTACCAACTAGACAAAGAAAAGGGCAGAGGAGGCTGAACAAAGATAAAATGAATTGGCTACATAAATGCAAGAAATGAGGGCTTCACAAAGGGAGACAAACTAGCTGCTCCAATATTTGTTAGCAAAAGTGCAAAATGGCAGCAACAACTCTTCCTCTTGATGCTGAGTTACTACGACCTACTGGACAATGCTTCTAATGTGTTTCATTAGATTAAATCACCTCTTCTCCTTCTAACCATTGACAATGTTTCTAATCGGTCTAATTAGTCCCTGCCTTGCATTAGTACTACATTTTCCGTAGTATCTCATTAAATAAAATCACCTTTGAGGACTATTGACTTTGGTTGACTTGATCAGTGAATTTGGTAATCTATCGAGCAAATTAGGGATTTTTTATTTTTTGGGTAATCTGGACCATATATGTGTGGCTTTGAGGACTTTTGACTTGGATTGACTAGCTAAGAGTGATTAGTACTCTTGAATTTGGTATTTTTACTGGGAATTGAGTTTATTGAGTTTGCTTAAGAAATTGGCTTGAAGTTTTCTAAGGTGAACAGGACCAAAATGGCCTCTTCTACTAAGGAAAGTTAAGACAAATTGGCATAGTAGGGAGGAAAGGAGGATTGATAAGGAGTATGACGTTGTTTTGGTGCCATTAGATAGTGTTTGTCTGCCAGGTTCATAATTCGATGACTTGGACTAGTCAATTGTGTGCTGGAGTTGCATGCCCCTGATGTCCAAAGTGATGAAAAGGGAGATAATAGTTTTGCAGTGCTTGTACAAGAATATTAGTGATACAAAAAGGGGGTGATTGCATAAAAGGCAATTGCTTGTGGGAGACCAAAAATGAAGGCAAAAGGATTTGCCATGGCATTAAGAGAACTATTCACCTACAATGATAGGGAGTCCAGGATACCAATGAAAATATGTCATGATATGCCTCAGTTTGTATGGTGGATTTGCTATGTTTTAGTCAATATTTGCTACAAAGGCTTCTCTCTAGTGTGGTTATAGTTGTCTTGTTTTGTAACCTTGTTTTGTGGTGTGATGATCATCTTTTTTTTTTTTTTGTGCAGTGAAAAATTATTGGTTTGATTGAGCATGAGGTATTGAAGACGAAAATGCAGCAACACGCTTATCTTAGAGTATTGTACTTAGTGATTCTGTAAACGGAACCCTTTCAGTTTATATTGACATTAGGAAGACTCTTGTAATAGATAGTGTCTTTGTAATGGATGGTTTTGAATTCCATTCTCTTACATTAGAAGTTTATTATCATTATTTTGTAGAAGAGTAATATGTACAGGGAATAAGATTTGACATGTAGCAACTTACAGTTGTCACCATAACCATAAAGAGAAAAGATTGTGGTTGTTACTACATCAATATAAGTTCGTCACTTATGTGTATAGTGACAACAACAAAAATAAAAACAGTAACAATGAGAAGTTGTCTATGAATATTCCAGTGACAACACAAATAATAGACACAAATGGCAATTGTGACAGCCCTGAAATTGTCACATAATTAAAATTGTGAAACCACTGTTGTCGTCACTAGATGGAAACTGTGACAAGGCATCTTGTCACTACATCTCAACCCAAGTCAAATGAGAGGGGTCTTTAGTGACGACATGTGATTCTAGTGACAACGTTTGTGAATATTAATTGATAAGAAAATTGTCACTAAATGTGATGAATTAGCTACAACTTGGACGTTGTCACACGGTTTTGCGATTTTGGGACAACTGTTTAATGTCGGCACTTATATTCTTTAGTGACTGGCCTATAGTGACAATTACTGTGACAACAAATTTTTGTCACTATAGCAATCAGTGACAACTTCGTATTTTATTGTCAAAACTTTGGTTGTCAATAAGGACCAATTTTCCTGTAATTGCCTATCGGTTGCCTCACATAACTCCTTTTTCCTATTTTTGGCATAATTTTCTCTAGAAAAACTGGATTGAGGTACTGATTTTTGTGTTGGAAAGCTAATGAAAAGCTTTATCAAAGTTTAAAAATTTTAGTACCAATTTTTTTTTTTTTGTTGAGAAAATCTGAGTGTAAGTTCCAAAGTTTACTCATTTTCAAGAACCACACTTGTGTGAATGATTATGAACTCGCGTCTAGCGCATAAGGTGTCCTCAGGTTGTTATAAGACATAGTTACCAATTCCGGCATCAAACCAAGATTAGTTACATGATAGTCGAGATCAATCATAATTCATAGTAACTTAGTCCATACATTCTTGGTGTTGCTCTTTGATATTAGACTTGATGAAGCTTCCATCGCATGTTCACTATAACTTTAAGCTTCTTTTGCTTTAATCCATCTGTTATAGCTAAAAATACGCCTCCAATCTACAGACGACACGTGACAGTTATGACACGTAGTCCAAACTAGATTATTACTGATTAGGCACTTGCCATATCAGCCACTAGGCAGAATCCAAAAAGGACTCTGCCTCTATCAAAGATAAAAATGTGATCCTCTAGGATCCTAATTTGATTCTGATTGGAGTTATGCAAAACCTAATTCTACTGGGGTTCTCCTTCCTACTACTATATAAAGGGGTCTAACCCCTCAGATATGGACAACTTCACACATAATTACACATTGTGTCTTACTGCTTTTTCAGAGTTCTACATTGTTAGCCATCTTTGACTTAAGCATTGAAGCGTTCCCCCGCCGGAACCCCACCCGCCGTTCAATCCGCGTTCTCTTTTGCAGGCCTACTTTCTGGTATGGTTCTTGATCTAGTTTTTAGCTACAATAGATTGGCGCCATCCGTGAGACCTTCATGGAACATGGCCAATCATTCTTCATCTAGCGACTCTTCATGCTGTCGTTCTCAAAACCGTCATAGCTCACGTCGACTTAGTCGTTCTCGCGACCAACGTTCGACACCTTCACATCGATGTGTCGGTTTCCAGAAGATGTCCATATCAATGTGATATCTACCACTCCCAAATCAAAGACTAGATCTCGAAGAAACCAGTCTCCAACATCTACTCTGAAAAATGGCGACCTGCGTCATCGTTTGAACCGTCGACTGTTTAAAACACCCCATGCCGACCTTACAAAAGAGATCCACGAACTAAAAGACGTTGTAAACACTCTTAAAAAAAAGCTTGACATGGCGGTGGATCCACCGTCTACCCATCATTCTCATCTTGACCCTAGCGACTTTTGTCTCCGTCTCACCTCCAGATCAAGATACGGCCTCAAATATAGATCGGCAGCCGATCCGACATTCAATCCAAGGAGAAGGGTGGAGAACACATAACCAAGAGTGGATCATGCTATCGTCGTGATCCATCAGTCGAAGACAGTATGGACTCCTCTTCCGAACAGGTCGCCAGAGCTGAGACCCCTCAAAGATCTATCTGTAGAAAGAGGACGCCTGAGTTTCATTCCTGAGAACGAGACTCCCAAAAGATTTTCCCTAGATATCCCTTTCCAAAACGATCTCCCCCGAAGGAATAATCTTGATATTCGTTATCCGAGGCTATCGAGAAGGCAAAGTTACCTCCTAATTTTTTGAATGCCTCAATGTGACCTCTACGACAGAACTGGAGACCCGAGAGAACATGTTTACCAATTTGAAATGAACATGCTACTCCTCCAGGTCTCAGATGCTGTCATGTGCAGAGCCTTTCCTAGCACACTGAGGAAGGCTGCACATGCATGGTTCCAATCTCTACAACCGAGATCCATTTATTCCTTCGGCCAATAATCAGATCTCTTTTAGAAACACTTTGTAAGCAGTCGCTCCCGAAGGAAAAACTCGACGAGTCTGCTTAACATTGTGCAAGAGAAAAATGAGTCTTTGGCATGCTTTATCAGACGATTCAACGCGGCCACTTGGGAAATTGATAACCTGGACGAATCTGTAAAGTATACTGCATTCCTCTGAGGCCTTCGACCAACATCCAAGTTTGCATTCTCTGTTAAAAAAAGTCCTCTAGGTAATATGAAGGCCCTTCTCGAGAAGGCTAACAAATACATTCAAGCTGAAGAATACCTGGAGACACACAGAGCACGACATGGAGAGGGGAGGGAAGAGCAGAAGAAACAATCTCAAGAATTAGCTCCCAGGGGGGAAAGTCAACAAAACATTCTAAACGAGACGAACGGCATCCTAAAGACCCGTTTGCCTTGAAAATTTTGACACCCCTCAATGCCAAACCATCGCAAATACTTTACGAGATCAAAGACAACAAAGCTCTCCAGTGGTCAAAAAGATAAGATCTCAGCCAAACAAACGAAACAAAGATTTATGGTGTCACTTTCATAATAATCATAGCCACTCAACTGACAATTACGGGTCACTTAAGCGAGCAATCGAGACCCTTATCAAGCGTGGCCAGTTGAGAAAGTTTGTAGCTCAGAAAGAAGGACAACAACAGGCACCTCTGACCATGGAAGAAAAAGAAGATCGGGAAGAGAATACGGGTACGATCACACCATATCTGGGGGATTTGCCATAGGAGGTTCATCAGGACAGGCTCGAAAAGCATACGCTAGGGAGGTGTGCATAACAAACCAACCCCCAAATAAGAAACAAAAAACTGTACCCGTGCCTACGATCACCTTTTCCGACGAAGATTCAAAAGACGTAAAGACTCCTCATGATGATCCATTAGTTATCACAATCAAAGTTGGGAACTTCGATGTAAAGCGTGTTTTGGTTGATAACGGGAGTTTTGCATAAGTTTTATTTTACCATGCGTTCAAAAAGATGAACATTCCGATGGATCATCTTTGAAAGATGGATACGCCGTTGTATGGATTCTCCAACCAGCCAGTTACAGTCGAAGGCATTATCGCACTCCAAGTTGCGATCGGCACACCTCCGACGCAAGCCAACTTCATGCTTGATTTTGTGGTGGTAAAGGTCCCCTCTGCATACAATGTCATATTGGGACGACTAACACTCAATCGGTTACAGGCTGTGGTGTTGACTTACCACTACAAGAAAAGAACGATTTTGCGACAGACTTTTAGCGACAGAAGAAATTCTGTCGCTAAAAGATCTTTCAGCGACGGGTTTCACCGTCGATAAAAGTCCGTCATTAAAAATGTAGTAGCGACGGACCATTCCGTTGGTAAAATGTTATGCAGACGGACGGTTACCTAAGGACTTTTAATGACGGACTAAACCGTCGCTAAATTTTTTTAGAGAATTTTATGATTTTCGATGGTTTTTTTCAAAAAATTAAGCGACGGAATGGTACTGTCGCTAGAAATTCCGTCGGTAAAAGTGTAAAAAAGACTTTTACCGACGGACTTTTAGCGACAATAACTTTCTGTCGCTAAAAGTACGCCTTAAATTAGGTTAGATCTACCTTCCTCCCGTTTCTCTCTCCGTCTCTTAATTATCTCTCATCCACCGACGTTCACACCTCCGGCGACACCACCATCATCCCCTCGACACCGCGCCACCTCCGGTGACACCACCATCATCCCCTCGACACCACGCCACCTTTGGCGACACCACCATCATCCCTCTTGCTGCTCGAGCTCGACTGCTCCACCGAAGCAGCTTCTTTCTCACCTGTCACATTGCCTTTCCGTTGCAGTCAAAAGCCAGTGCTCCGGCAGCTGCTCCAGCTGACACTGCAGCTGTTTCTCTTCGCCTTGCTGCTCGGCTGCTCCATCGAAGCAGCTTCTCACCTGCACAAGTGCTTTTGCTGGTTCGTTACTCTCTTCCCTCCCATTTGATATGTTCTGCTGCTACTACAGTGCTGCTAAGTGCTACCTCAGTTGCTCGTTGCTCAATGTTTTGTTGTTTATCTGTTTAGCTCAATGATTTAGGGCATATAAAATCTAACATGATGAAGTATTATACACTTAAGTTATTAAAAAGTGGAAGATTAACTGAAACGAAGCAGAACAATACTCTAAAATAAGCTAATCAAGTTGAACTAATAGAACCCCCTAGGTGCGCTGTAGGTATGCTTGCTCCTTTAATAACACTTGCCGAACCCTAAATTGAACTAATTGAACCCCCTAATTGAACCCTAAATTGAAGTAATTGAACTATAATTAAATCCTAAATTGAATGCCCTAATCGAATCGAATCCTAAATTAAACTAATTGAACCCCTAATTAAATGCCCCGATCCAACCGAACCCTAAATTGAAATAATTGAACCCTAAATTGAATGCCCCAAATTAACCAAACCCTAAATTGAATCAATAGAACCCCTTAATTGAACCCAAAATTGAAGTAATTGAACCCTAATTAAACTCTAAATTGAATGCCCTAATCGAATCGAATCCTAAATTAAACTAATTGAACCCCTAATTGAATGCCTTAATCCAACCGAACCCTAAATTGATTGTCCCAAATCAACCGAACCCTAAATTGAACTAATAAAATTCCCTAATTGTACCATAAATTGAAGTAATTGAACCATAATTAAATTCTAAATTGAATGCCCTAATCGAATCGAACCCTAAATTAAACTAATTGAACCCCTAATTGAATGCCCTGATCCAACCGAACCCTAAATTGAAATAATTGAACCCTCTAATTGAATCCTAAATTGAATGCCCCAAATCAACCGAACCCTAAATTGAATCAATAGAACCCCCTAATTGAACCCTAAATTGCTGTAATTGAACCCTGATTAAACCCTAAATTGAATGCCCTAATCGAACCAAACCCTAAATTAAACTAATTGAACACCTAATTGAACCCTAAATTGAATGCCCTAATACAATCGAACCCTAAGTTGAAATAATTCAAGCGCATCGGATATGTGCATTTTGAACAATTTTTCCCATTTGAACATTCATCATTTGTTTGATAATTTTAGGTTGTTAATTGTGCATTTGAGAATTGTGATTATTGATATGTGATTTTAGGTTATTAGCTATGCATTTGAAGTAATTACGATTATTAATTGATAATTTCAGGTTGTTAATTGTGCACTGAGCATTTGAGATATTGAGATTATTGAAGGAGGATGGGACCCAATTGGATTGAATGTGTGATTTTTGTTAATTTTTATTGCATTGAGCATTTAAGAATTGAGAATTGAGATTGTTGACAGAGAATGGGATCCAATTGGATTGAGATACCTGTTAGTTAGCACAGACACGGACACCATGTCTGATCGATGGTGTCTGACATTTACAAAATAAATCAACATATGCCGATATGTCCGGAGGTGCCTGTCGGTGGGCGTCGGACACGTGTCCGGAGGCGTTAGACACGTGTCGGTATGTGTCGAACATGTGTCCGGAGGTGTCAGACACGTATCGGACACCATATCGACACCTTATATGAGGTGTCGGAATTGAGATTGTTTAATGTGTTCATGTATTTGTAATTTATCTATACGAAGTCAGATATGGATAGGATACGGGCTATTTTTCGCCGGGTTGGACGCCGAGCTGCTTCCTTCCCGGTGGGTCCCACCTCATCATTGCCCATTGATGATGAGGCACAGAGTTATGGCGTACAGCAGATGAGGCCCCAGCTCCAGCCCCAGTCCCAGCCGTCGCCGTCGCCCCAGCTGATGGCTCCACGACACAAGGGACCGGGCGAAGAAGAAGCTGCCCGAGGGTGCCCCGATGACGGAGATGACGAGATATCCCCCACATTGGATATCTCCGACTCTATGGATGGCGATGATAGATCGGTGGGCTGCGGATCCAGGTTGGGACGCCAAGAGTAAGAGCGGGGCTGAGAACAGATAGAATAAAGATCCGACGCACACGGGGGGGTCGGTGCCACACGACATCGTCCGACACAAGAATGCGGTCGAGCACCCGAATCTGGAGGACGATGAGGTCTTAGCTCTGACGTATAATCAGACGCACGTGGGGAAGAAGGACAAGGACGAGGTGCACCGGGCGGGCGACTATATTTCAGATATTGCCCCCGCGGATCGATGTGAGTCAATTTGTTTAAGTTGTTAATTTTTTGTCTTTCTATCCTCAGTGTCTGTTGCATTAATTAATGCCCTAACATATCTTTATATCACTATTTTTGCAAGCCTCGTATGAACAGCTTAGGGGGTCCGAGGAGCAGTCCGGATAGCCATCAGCGTCCACTAGTACAGGTGCGAGTACTAGGGCATTGAAGCGATGGCTGGATACGCCGAAGGTCGTCAACGGTAGAAAGGCCGAATACGCGGCCAGCCTTGTCGGACTGCTCTTGCTGTGATAGGAGCGTCCTCACCCCTCGCTGCCCCTCCACAGACATCGGCTCCTCGGTATCCATTGGACGACGAGGAGATCGCGCGCATTGCTACGGTGGTGTTGAGGATGATCAGGGAACAGGATCAGTAGGGTAAGGGAGCAGAATCAGCAGGGTACCGCAGCTAGCATTCCGAGCCAGCCCCAAATTAGCAGGATCCAGATTCGGGACTCGGCAACCCCTGATGAGCCCCTTCTCGTGCCCCGTCCCAGCTTCCCCCCCGGCCCCCGCGCCCGGCTTGTACTCTTCTCCCCTCCCCTAACCTGCTGTATCCAATTCCCAGCTTGTACATAGGAATCTTTTTTATGATTAATTATACATATTTCTTTGTGTATTGATTATTGGGCGTTGTTGTTGAGGATTGATTTTTTTATTACAGGTTTGGGCATTAGAAAAATAAAAATAAATATTTTAAAAAAAACTTGACTTTTGGCGACGGATTATATCCGTCGCTAAATTTTTTTTTTATCACTATTGGTTTTTTAGCGACGGATTATTCCGTCGCTAAAAAATTTATTCCGTCGCTAATTTAACAAAAAAGAAATTAAATTAAATTAGTTAAGATATAATTAGAGACGGATATTCCGTCGCTAATTAATAAATAAATCCGTTGCAAAAACTTAAATATTACACGACGGATTTAAAAATTCTGTCTCCAAACTATTAGTAACGGGCTTTTATACGAGGGACTTTTAGCGACGGTAAATCCGTCGCTGAAACATTTAGCGACGGATTTTTCCGTTTCTAAAAGCCTTTTTTCTTGTAGTGTACCACCTCAAGATGAAGTTCCCCACAAAACATGGGATTAGAGAGGTGAAAAGAGACCAGACTACGGCTCGTCAGTGCTACATGGCTTCATGTCGATCGAAGAACAAGGAAGCACTCATTATCAAAGACCTCCGAGAAGATACAAAGATGCAAAGGGGAAAACCAGTTGAAGAGCTGGTAAGCATTAAAGTATATCCCGGAAAGGAAAACAAGACAGTTCGGATAGGTTTGAATCTTAAGGAAGACACCAAGCTCGAGCTGGTGAACCTATTGAGAACCTATGCAGTTGTCTTTGCATGGACAGCCATAGACATGCCTGGAATTGATCCCGAGGTCATCACCCACAGGTTAAATGTTGATCTATCCAAAAAACCTGTCAAGCAGAAGAAGAAGACTTTTGCGCCAGAAAGACAGGAGAAGAGTGAAGAAGAGGTAGATAAACTCCTAACTGCCAATTTTATTGAAGAGATCTACTACCCAGATTGGATCGCCAATTTGTCATGGTTCCAAAACCAGGCGATAGATGGTGAATTTGTATTGATTACATAGATCTTAACAAAGCATGCCCGAAGGATAACTACCCACTTTTAAGGATCGACCTTCTTATTGATGCTACTTCAGGTCACGAGCTGCTCAGTTTTATGGATGCATATTCTGGATATAACCAGTTCATGATGCATGAAGATGACGTCTCCAAAACATCATTCATCACGGAGAGAGGGTTGTACTGTTATAAAGTAATGCTCTTTGGACTCAAGAACGCCGAGGCAACTTACCAATGCCTGGTGAACATGATCTTTCGAGACTTGATCGGAAAGAGCATGGAGGTCTATGTCGACGATATGCTCGTCAAGAGTATAAAGTATGAATTCCACGTCAAACACTTGAAAGAAACTTTTGACATCCTTCAAAAGTATAAAATGAAGTTGAACCCACTCAAATGCCCTTTCGGAGTTACATCGAGAAATTTTTTGGGGTTTATGAATTCTCAATGAGGAATTAAGGCAAACCCAAAAAAGATCAAGGCCATTCAAACCATGAGGTCCCCAAAAACCATCAAACATGTGCAAGAGTTAACAAGAAGGGTTGCAGCCTTGGTAAGATTCATGACTTGATCAGCTGAACGATGCTTGCCATTCTTCAAAGACATCAGGAAAGCAAAAAATTTTTCCTAGACGGACGATTGTCAGAAATCGTTTGAAGAACTCAAAACATACTTAAGTTCTCCGCCCCTACTTTCGAAACCACTTCCTGGAGAAGACTTATTTCTGTACATCTCGGTCACCAAAGTCGCAGTCAGCACTGTTTTAGTTAGAAAGGAGGATGGAGTTCAGAAACCCATCTATTACGTCAGCAAAGTCTTAATTACAATATGTAGAGACAAGATATCCAAAGATCGACAAGATTTCACTAGCCCTTATCATATCAGCTTGGCGTCTAATTCCGTTTTTCCAATCCCATACCATTGTCGTTCTGACGGACCAACCACTTAGAAAGGTTTTACTGAACCCCGAGGCATCAGGAAGATTGGTAAATTGGTCCGTCGAGTTAGGGGAATTTGATATCCAATATAAACCTCGCACTGCAATTAAATCTCAAGCCCTAGCAGACTTTATTGTCGAGTGTACATCACCTGAAGACCCCCTCAGTTGGTGATTTCTGAGCTTCCAGACCCTTGGAATCTTTATGTAGACGGCTCATCAGCCACCGGTAGCAGTCTAGCCAGAATCATACTTATCAGTCTAGAAGGTTTTGTTGTCGAGTACGCACTTTGCTTTCGATTTCAAGCCTCAAATAGTGAAGCAGAGTATGAGGCCCTCCTCGCAGGGATAAGACTAGCACACGCTTTAAAGGTGGACTCCCTATCAGTTCATAGTGATTCTTAACTGGTGGTCAATCATGTCTTAGGAGACTACAAGGCCAGGGATGAAAGAATGGCTCAATATCTCCAATTAGTTAAGACGTCGACTTCGAAGTTTAAGAATTTCACCATTCATCAAATTCCTCGAGATCAGAATACTCAGGCAGATACATTATCAAGGCTCGCTTCCGCCAAAGTGACAGACGTCCGACGCTCGGTTTACCTTGAATTCGTTAAAGATCGCAGTATCGGTTCTCAAACTAAGATTGGAATGATAGATCAAGAACCCTGTTGGATGGACATGATCGTCAAATACTTGTCCGCAGACGAATTACCAAGTGAAAGACATGAGGCGAAGAACCTTCGTGTCAAAGTTGCTCGGTATGATTGGTGGACGGGGTTCTATACAAAAAAATCCTTCAGCCTTCCTTACCTCAAGTGCTTACGTCCATCAGAATCCTTATATGCATTGCAAGAAGTACATGAAGGGATATGAGGTCAACATCTTGGAGGAAGGACATTGGCCTAGAAAATCTTAAGGCAAGGATATTATTTGCCTGCGATACAAAAGGATGCCATCAAATTCGAAACGGAGGTGCGACAAATGTCAAAAGTTTGCCCCAGTAACACATACACCAGTCACTCCTTTGATGTCGGTTGTCTCCCCAATTATTTTTGCAATATGGAGAATGGATTTGCTAGGCCCTTTTCCCATGGCATCTGAACAACGACGATTTGTGATTGTGGCAATAGACTACTTCACCAAATGGATTGAAGCAGAATCTCTGGCCACCATTACTTTAGCCAAATATGAAGATTTCTTTTGGAAAAATGTCGTCTGCCATTTTGGATTACCAAGAGCTTTAGTCATTGATAACGGAATGCAGTTTGACAACAACAACTTCCGAACCTTTTGCACGAATCTATCGATCGATCTGAGGTTCACTTCTATAGCTCATCCACAATGCAATGGTCAGACTGAAAACATGAACCGTAACATCTTACAAGGATTGAAGAAAAAATTGGATAAAACTAAAGGCGCACGGGTTGATGAACTCCCTAAGGTGTTGTGGGCATATCGAACAACTCCACATTCGGTCACAGGAGAAACGCCTTTCTTACTCTGCTACGGGACAGAAGCAATGCTACCATTTGAGATAGGAGTTCTAACAATATGGGCCTTGCATTTCAACGAACTAAACAACGAAGTTGGACTCCGAGCAAATCTTGATTTGGTAGAAGAAGCTCGAACTCAAGCCCATGAATGATCCGTTGTTATAAAAAAATGAGTCGCACATTATTACAATCAGAGTGTTTGGTCCAAGCAATTTAAAGAAGGAGATCTGGTCCTGTGCAAGTTAGAAGTGTTCGACCCAAAGGTAGCGACGGGAAAGTTATCTCCAAACTGGGAAGGACCTTATCGTGTTATAAAGGTGCTCAAGTCGGGCACCTATACGTTGGGAACACTATCAGGAGAACCGATCCCTCATACTTGGAATACTAAGAACTTGCGCAAGTACTACCAATAGCATCTTGCCCCGAGGCAAGACGCTTCTTTTTTGGGGGGATAAGGGGCTAGACCTTATCAAAACCCCCATTTTCTAGAAACAGTCTTTAGTAGCTCTTTTTGAAATAATGGGTTGTCAAGCAATCCAGTGTAAACTTTATCTTTTTGCTCAAGCAATAAAGTTATTTTTAAGCATTGTTGTAATGTGCTATGAACTTAGCCACAACATTCTGCCAGAGCAGAATGATGGTCGAACACTCTACCCAAGTAGAGTGCTAAACTCAGACAAAACATTCTGTCCGAACAGAATGATGGCCGAACACTCTGCCCGAGCAGAGTGTATAACTCTTAGTTTTTTTAAACTACAAGAGTAGGCCAAACGGATTAGCTGCAAATCTAAGTCAGTGAAGAAACAAAAGTTAATAGGGGTATCGTCACTCCACGAAAGCTTTTGCTACTTCAAAGTTTAGGCCGAGTGAGGGTGCTCAACTTCTTTGCCAACTTTTTAAGTGACGAATAAAGGGTTTGAGTCAAAGTAAAAATAAATAATACTGTGTGAGTGGTAAACATAAACCATGAGAAATGCATAGTAAAAGCAAAACTAAATGCAGTAAAAAGATAGAATTCTCAGTCTAACAAGAAGAGCCTAGATACAAAGACAAAATCTAAGGCTTGAGGGCATCTCCTGAAGGGCCTTCCCCTAGAGGGTGAGAAGCCATAGCATCTCCCGCCTCCGAAGGCATAGCTGTCTCCCCAGATGGAGACACGACTACGGGCATAACAAAGTCACCCAAAGGAATGTTAGGGAAGCGCTTGGCGAATATCTCCTTGGCCTTCATGAAACCCATCTCCAAGCCATCATCGGTGCATTTCTTCAGCCACTCTTCCCCCGTATTTCTGTCAAGGAAATCGCGAATGCCTTGGTCCCGAGCCTTCTTCACCTCTAGTGTCGCCTTCCTCTTTACCTGTTCCAGTCTCTTCTCCAGTGTCTCAATTCGAGCAAGGTAGTCAGCCTCTTGCTTGCTTAGTTCTTTAGCGTGATGGGTGGCTACCTCTTCTTTATTAATGACGTCCCTCTTCTGCTGAGCTTCCTCAACTGCCACCTGCCTCGCCATCTCAAAGCGAGACAATATTTTGGATCCGCTTGAGTACATCTGGAATAAAGATTGGAACAATCAGCTCAAGGAGGTTGAGAATGAAGACAATAGTTAGTTGGAAGAAAGAACATTACCGTGTATATAGCCTAAGCAAAGGAACATGCAAAGGTCTCGTGAGTCTGGTTTTGAAAAACCCCCTTGTCCGGTGGAAGAACTCCGTGAACTAGGTGCTACTCCGAGATCTGACTGTCTGGCATCCCAATGTCATCATACCTAAGGGACCATTTGGGATGGAAGATGGGATCCTCGTCGATAGACACTCTTTCTACAATAAGCGAAGAACGGTCAAGAGGACTAACTCTTGTCTTCTTTGGAGTAGGGGCAATTCAACACTCAGTTGCTTCTCTTTCCTCTTCCCCTTGGCTTTTTGCAGAACACCAAGAAAGCATCCTTACAACAATTCTCCACTTTTGCTAGCCATTTTTGTAAGAGAGAAAAGAGTCAATACAAGCATAAACATTGAAACAAAGGCTGACACTAAGAAACCTACACAAAGCACACCTAGAGGAACGTTCTCACCCAAGGTAGCAGGAGGAGTAATCAAAGCTCCCACTGGAATAGGCTTGCGAGGAATAATCATCGCCCACTCCAACTATTGCTCTGATAGAGGTTCTTCAATTGAAAGCCCTCCTTAAAGTTTGATATGGCTAAGGATATGCTTGGTAAGGTTGTTAGGAGTGGGCTTGCCTGGGTTTTCAAAATCCTTACAGTAAGGATTCCAGTCTCTATCAAATGGAAGATGCCATTTGTCCATACAGCCCACAATGAAATATTTGGAGTGCCAACCCTTATTTGACTTCAGTCGTCCCTTCAGAAGTCATTGTCTACTATGAATATAATACTATCTCAGGCAGTTGGCGACTCCTTTGACAAAATAGATTTCGAAGAACACTCTTATAAAATCTGTTGCATCTGGTTGGTAGCCTGAAGTATGAACCAAATATATGAGCCCGACAAGCTTCTTCCAACCATTTGGAACAAGCTACCCAGGAGCCATGTGGTAATGCTCGAAGAAACAAAGAGCAAAAGGGTGAAGAGGAAGCCTATACCCTGACTTCACCTACTCTTCGTAACTCCCGGTTTCAAACTTGGTTCCATAATTAACTGGTTCTTGCAAACCAGGAAGATGAGCGTACCAACCTTCGGGAAGAGGATATTCCTGAATCAACTCCAACAAATCTTTGGTGGACATCTTACTTGACTTCTCATCCGCAGTATACCAAGGCTTAGGATTAGCCTTATCCTCGGCTTGATCCTTCACATCTCCTAAGGCATTCTTGGCAGGCAACAAATGTGAAGGTTGAGAGGATGAAGATGGTAGTGGTTGCGAAGTTGAAGGTTGTGGAAGTTGTGGGTTTGAAGTCCTAACTTCACTTCCTGAAGTTGGAACCCGTTTTGAACTTGAAGATGAACTACTACTTGCGACTATATTCTCTTCAGACGACGTTGAAGTTTTGGACATGTTTTCTATTGCTAACCTTGGAAACTACATAAAATTGAAGTGCTAAATAAAAAGAGGAGAGGAAGAGAGACTTACTTGAAGTGAAGGATGATTCAAATGATTCGAGTGGGGTAAAAATGAAGTGAAGATCTCTTCTTATAAAGAAACTCCAAGTAACCGCCTCTTGGAATACCCAACGGTTCATCTACCCCTTACGTGTCACAAGCTAAGAGAAGAGGAGTTTGAAACTTAACAATTTTCCCGCTCAAAAGCATTTATGGCAAAAAGGGACACGTGGAAATGAACCGAACAGGATTCTGCCCGAGCAGAGCCCTATCAAAGCACTCTGCCCGAGTCGACTGTCTCAAGGCCAAACACGATCCTGCCCTAGCAGAATCGTGTTCGAGACCTCTACTCGAACAGAATGCACATTGGTTGAACACAATTCTGCCGAACATAATCGTGTCCAAGCACTCTACACGAGCAGAATGCTCATTGGCCAAGCACGATTCTGCTCGAGCAAAAATATGCCCGAGCAGACTGCTTCTAGCCTCAACACGATCCTGCCCGAGCATAATCGTGTCCGAGCACTCTGCCCGAGCAGAATGCTCATTGGCCGAACACAATTCTGCCCGAGTAAAAACATCCCGAGCACTTTGCCCGAGCAGACTACCTCTAGGTCAAACACGATCCTGCCCGAGCAGAATCGTGTCCCAGCACTCTGCCCGAGCAGAATGCCTTATTGGCCAAACACGATTATGCACGAGCAGAATGCACATTGGTAGAGCACAATTCTACCCTAGTAGAAACGTGTTAGAGGAGACTGCCTCTAGGCCGAACAAGATCCTACCCGAGCAAAATGCTCATTGGCCGAACACAATTTTGCCCGAGCAGAAACATGCCCGAACATAATGCCTTATTGGCCAAACACAATTCTACCTGAGTAGAATGCTCATTGGCCGAACACAATTCTGCCCGAGCAGAAACGTGCCTGAGCAGAATGCCTCTAGGCCAAACACGATTCTACTCAGGCAAAATCGTGTTCTAGCACTCTGCCCGAGCAGAATGCTCATTGGCCAAACACAATTATGCCCGAGCAGACTGCCTCTAGGCCAAACATGATCCTACCTGAGGAGAATCGTGTCCGAGCACTCTGCCCTAGCAGAATGCTCATGGGCCAAACACAATTCTGCCTGAGCAGAAACGTGCCCGAGCACTCTACCTGAGAAGAATGCCTCATTGGCCAAACACGATTCTACCCAAGCAGAATCGTGACTGAGCACTCTGCTCGAGCAGAATGCTCATTGGCCGAACACAATTCTGCCCATGCAGAATCGTGTCCGAGCAGAATCATGTCCGAACAGAACTGTCTTCAGGTATTTGAAATGTCATAAAAAATAGATTTGATTCTTTTTTGGCATATTTCTCTATCACCAGTGGGAAAAAGTGTAGTTCCACCCGCTTCATTAACGCTGGTAAAAGCAGGGTGCATATGATATAGCTAAAAATACGCCTCCAATCTACAAACAACATGTGGCAGTTATGACACGTAGTCCAAACTAGATTATTACTGATTAGGCACTTGCCATATCAGCCACTAGGCAGAATCCTAAAAGGACTCTGCCTCTATCAAAGATTAAGATGTGATCCTCTAGGATCCTATTTTGATTTTGATTGGAGTTATACAAAACCTAATTCTACTAAAGTTCTCCTTCCTACTGCTACATGAAGGGGTCTAACCCTTTAAGCACGGACAACTTCACACACAATTACACATTGTGTCTTACTGCTTTTTCAGAGTTCTACATTGTTAGCCATCTCTGACTTAAGCATCAGAGCGTTCTCCTGCCGCAACCCCACCTGGCGGTCACTCCGTGTTCTCTTTTGCAGGCCTACTTTCTGGTGTGGTTCCTGATCCAGTTTTTAGCTGCAACATCATCTATCCAACTTCTCAAATGTGTCTTCATAAGTGTATATGTATATACTTACTAAGAATCCACACAAAGCACGCATTAGAACATAATTAATATGTAGTTATTATCAAAATAAGATGTAAGCCTAGATTATCCAATCATAGCACTAACACATAATACATGCAAGGTAAGAATTTTTGCTTCCTCTGAGATCAATAGGCCTTGTGACTCCAATTACAATGGGTATTAACAGGGGGTAGTGGAGTTTCCAAGAAACACTAAGGTGAAAATTTGGTTTGATCTGTTGTCTGGAGATCGATGTATTCGACTTCTTTTATTCCGTTTTTTTACCCCTTTTATCATCTTGCTAAAGACCTGAGGGCATTTCTATTATCAAATTTGTTCGATTATGAAATCATGGTAGTGCCTGGGTACCCACCTTTTAAGGAATCTCAATGCTTGGGTGTTTGTTATCTTTTAAGGAATCTCAATGCTTCGGTGTTTATTATGGTGTCCTAATTGTTGAATCTATGATAGGTCTATTACGGAGTATTATTTTTCTCAATACTTGGTGATCCTTCTTTTCCTTCGAAAGGATATTTTGAAATCATTCATGGCATGTAACACCCCAGATTTTATTTATCGGGAACAACCTCATGTAAATGTTAACTAGAATGGTATTATGACTTTGAATTATATGATGGGATTTAGAGAATTGTTTGGAAGTACTTTTAGTGAAAATTGTAATTTTTAATATTATTTTGTCGCTAACGTAATTAGATTAGACATTAAAGCCATATTTTACAACTTGGATTAGGACTTTAAGTTGTATTAGAGTTAAATTAGCAAGTAAATAAGAATGAGGAAGATGTAAAAGTCTGGAGATATTACATGAGAGATAGAGGAGAAGAAAAAGAGAAAAAATCTTTTGGGCTTCCAGGATATGGTCGTGATTGATCAAAGTCGCCTTTTTTAGTTAAGGCTTTTCTCACACATTTATCCCATCTGAAATCTAAGTATTGGTCTTTTCTTCAATTGAATTAATATTAGGAAGGATTCGTTGGTGCTTTAGAACCCTAAGTGCGTTCTTAATCGTTTTGCTAAATCGCTTATTGACTTTGATTCACAATGTGTTGTTACTAATTTTGAGGTAACCTCAAGCCCATATCTTCTTCGTTCTTTGTCCATTTCTATGCTCTTATACTTTTTGAAAACTTCAGAATCAACTACGACTTTGTAGTTTTGAGTTTTCTCTAAATATAACCGATTAATATCCGAAATTAGACCTAAACATTTTTATACTTATATTTCTCCCAGTTCAAGTCAGTCAACTTCGATTTACCCTATCGATTCGTTTCTCATTGAACTTTAATGATCTTAGACATTTGAAGATTCTTCAAAAGTCTTTTGGAACTCTGTAGTTTAAGGTTTTCTCAGAATCCTTTTGCATTTTGATTTAAACCGAATTTGAAAGTTATTGGTCATTGCTGACTTTTTCATTTCTGACACTGTAAATCTGCCCACTCTGATTTGCTATATCTCCTTTATTTCTCCTTGGTTTTTGATGATTAGACATTCTGGAACCTTTAAAGAGTCCGTTCTAACTCTCTACTTTTATGTTTTATTAAAATTCTTCTATTTCTTGATTGAAATTGAGGTTGAAAGTTTGATCAGTATAAAAGTTGTTGTTTTGACACTTCAAATCAGCTTATTTTGACTTGTTCTATCTTATTAGTTTCTAATCAGTTTCTAATGATCTTAGACATTATAAAAACTGTAAGAAGTACTCTTCAACTTTTATGTTCTGGATTATTATTGAGCCTTGAGGAGTGTGTCAAATTCTCTAGCTTGGTTTGACCGCATATGGGACTCGCTTTGTTGTGAGTTATTTCGAGAGTAGGAGTGAACACTGTTTGGGTAGCTAATATTTTTTTATAATGTCATAGTGTAGAGTGTATTCTGATAAATGATTTGCCCATCAAGGTTAATTCAAAATATTTTTTATGGAGGTTGTTTAGCTTCGGATAACTTAAATTGAGGTAAGAGATTTTATCCAAAATCTCATTTCATGAGATTGACCTTGTATATTTTGTACTGATTTATCATCAAATTTACTCCAATTTTACAATTGTCATAAAAATATTTTGAATTGCCCATGAAATCTTACTTTGAACCTTAAAGCTATCATTTTAAACTCTCATTAATGCTCATACGTTTCTTCTGATTCGAGCATTATAGAACATATTAAATTATGTGTATTTCTTCTTAATATTGACATGAGATAGCAATTTTAAGGCATTATTAAGTTGATATGTTCTGTGGGTGTTATAAGGTTGGTCTGTTCTATTTGGGTTGCAACTAGTTCCTAAATGAACTAGTTTTATTCATATGCATATTTAGCATGTATCTGTATATGAGTATTGCTGGGGTGGCTTTGCTATTCTGTACTGCTCATACGCATGTTCAATATCATCTGCTTCTATTTTACTCTATTTGAAATGTTTTGAAGTTTCTACTTATTTGAGAGATTGAGTTGATACTCTTCCATGTATCTATATCGAAATGTTGTGGTCTTATTTGAAGAAAATCGTTTTTTGAACTGTCCAGTTGTGTGTGTGTGTGTGTGTGTGTGTGTGTGTGTGTGTGTGTGTTTTGGACTTTGATCAACCAACCTTATTGGGCTCTAAAAAACTCACTCTCGTTTAATCCTCTTCTGCAGGTAATGATCAGTAGTAGATTGCTTGGGGGTGAGTTTAGAGCCTGAGTAGGAAGTTGAAGTATCTTCACTATTTTATTTAGTAGGACCTCTGGGTAGGTAAACACTGTTTAGCTCGTTCATAGTGAGCTTAAGACTTTTCATTTTTGACCATTTATATTAAAGAAATTGAGACATTGCACGGATTAGAAGCTATGATATATATCGGAGTTGTTTGTTGAATCGAGACTTTTATGTCATTAAGTGATTGAGCAAGCGAGTGATGTTTTAACGCTCGAAAAGTTCAGGGCATTAATGCTTTGAATTTTCGGTCGTTACACTTATGAATTTTGGAACTTGACAAGTAATGTTGTTTTGTTGGCTTTGGTTGTGCTTGCTATGGGGGGTGCTTGTTTAGTTATGATATATTTTTCGTCGCACGTTGCAATTGGATAACCTTTAATAACATCTCTGGTGCATAACAACCAATAACCTGTTCGATGACATCCATTTTCATCATTATTAGGACTTCAATAGCACACTAGCACTAACAACAATACTGATCTATATAATATATAATAAACGAATGGTACATCTTTACGCGACACATCATCGCAGAAATATGACTTCTTTACTTGACATGTCATCACATGTCAATAATTGATTCATCTTTATTTTATTTCAATGATGTAACAATTGATTCATCTTTAGAATCCTTTTGGTACAATAGAAAAAATTGACACTATTTTTTTTTTGTTGAGACCATGCGACCAACAAAGGACTGTATAATTATTATTAATTGAATTGCAATAATTTAAACTCTTATTTGTAAATATGATAGCGGAAAAGGATTTAAAGATATATACCAAACATTTCAATGTATATAAAGGTATGAAAATAATATTTTGGATGTGATCCCTACTATTTAATTTTATTTAATTTTGCTTCTAAAACTCTAAATTTACTAACTTTTTAGGAATTAAATTTGATTATCATGTTCTTAAACTAACTTTCTAATACAAAGATAAACAACTATGAATTTAGAAAATAAAAGTAACATATGAAATTTAAAACAAAAATTGTGTTACAGTTAATTTAAATGTATTATGATTGATTAAATGTATATGTATTTACACATAACATAATCATTGAAAAAAATTATCTATATAACATATTTAATCAATAATAAAATTATAGGACAATTTTTTGCTTTGATAAGACAGTAAGATCAACAAAGTGACTATATAAGCATTAATGAGATTTTGAAAAAAAAATCATATACGTACTAGAAAAGAAAAGTTTGCAATTAAATCAAATTATTCATAATTACTATATTTGATAACATTTCAAACCTTTAAGATGTAAAAATATGAATTGTCATCATATCATAATTTCTATGTAAAATAAAAGTATGAACATTATAAGTGTCTTTGAAAGTCTCAAATATTATCTTGAATTGGGTCCTTTTGCTTCATAAATTAACTTTTATATCAATAAGATTTATATATTTGAAAAAATAATTCTAAGCATTCTGAAACCTTATCTAATTAATTAACTAACTTATTATGACTTAATTTTAACTATTTTATCCTTAAAATCACTCTCTAATATGAACATAAAAATTCATATATCCGCAAAATAAAAATAACATATTAGACTTAGAAGAGCGAAGAAGATGATGTAACAATTGAGATTGAAATAATGAAAATAATTTAACAATTGCTTCATATTTATTGTATTATAATATATGCTTACCGTGATCGATGTAAAATTTTGGCTAATATAATATATAGCATTAAGAATCTTTTTGGTGCAATAAAAAAATTTGACATCATCTTTTTTGTGAGACCACACGAACAACAAATGACCGTAGAATTATTATTAACTAAAATCTCAATAATGGCAAAGTTTTTTCATAAATTTGATAGTTGAAAATAATTTAAAACTCTATACTAAACATAACAGTGTATCTAAAGGTATGCAAATATTATTTTTGTGATCCTTATTTTTAAGTTTATTTAATCTTTCTTCTAAAACTCTAAATATGCTATTTTTTGGAATTTGATTTTGACTACCATGTTCTTAAAATTAACTCTCTCATATGAAGATAAGAAATCATGTATCAAGAAAATAAAAATTATTATATTTTACTAAATGTGTATGTATTTACACATAACATAATTATTAAAAAAATTATCTATATAAAATTATTAATCAAATTGTAGGATAATTCTTTGATTTGATAAGATCGCACGGTCAAGAAAGTTGCTATATAAGAATAAATAAGATTTGAAAAGAAATCACATATGCACTAGAAGAAAAATGGTGCAATCAAATCAAATTATTCTTAATTACTGTAGTTGAGAATATTTAGGAACTTTAAGATGCAAAAAATATGATATGTCATCAAATTTTGTTTTCAATGAGAAATAAATCATAAACATTACAATTGTCTCTAAAATTCTAAAATATTATCCTTAATGAGGTTCGTATTTCTTGATAAGTTAATTTGCATATAAGTAAGCTTTATGTAATTAAAAAACTAATTTTGAACTTTATGAAACTCTAACTAATTAATGAACTAATATATTTTGACTGAACTTTAACTACTGCATGTATTCTTAAAATCACTCTCCAATATAAATATAAAAGTTCATATATCTAAGAAATGAAAATAACAATAAGAGAGAAAAAAAATGATGTCACGATTAAGATTAAAACAATATATATATATATATATATATATATATAATACTTGATACATTTTTATTTTATTTTAGTATATGCTTACCGGAATGGATGTAAAGATTTATAAATATAATGTATAAATTTTAGAATCTTTTGGTAAAATAAAAAATTTAATTGTATTTTTTGGGTGGGACCAATTTATCAGCAAATAATAGTATAATTATTTTTAATGAAAACTGTAGTAATGATAAAACTTATTCGTAAATCTGAAAGTTGAAAAGGATTTAAAGCTATAGAGTAAAGATGTTAGTGTCTTTAAATGCATGCAAATTTTATTGTTGCAAAAATAATGTGAAAAATAATTCTAAAACTCTAAGTGTACTAATTTTATTAGTATTTAATTTTGACAATGTCCTTAAAACTAACTCTCATACCAAAAAAATAGTAATTATGTATTTAAAAAACAAAAATAACATATGAAATTTAGTAGAAAAAATTAACATATGTTACAGTTATTTAATTTTATGATAATTTACTATACATATAAAAACCTACACAAAAATAATCATTGCCATTATCTACATAATGTATAAATCAATAATCAATTTATAGAATACTTTTTTTGCTTTGATAAGACCGCACGATCAACAAGTAGCTATATCGCATAAATGAAATTTTGAAAACAAATCACATATGCTTTAAAAGAAAAAAAAGTACAATTAAATCAAATAATTCTTAATTACTTTATTTTGAGAACATTTTATAACCTTTATGATGCAACAAAATTTCCTTCTAATTCTACAAATCTAATGATTTACAAATTCATTTTTATACAGAGACCTTATGATCAATAAAAAGACTTTTTTCAGTTATACTTGATTAAATTTTCATTAAAATAAAGACTAATTAGTAAATTTTAAACAACTTATAAGCATTAAAACTTAATCCTGATTATTATGGAATTGATTACAACCATAACTGGTGACTATCGTGCGAGTTAAACAACAAATAGTTGATAGACACTTGGTTTATAATATTAGGCTAATATAATGATATTTGTTATCTTTTGCAAGCTCATTATAATTATAGCTTTAGCCTGACATATTTTGGTATATAAATGTTAGACTATGTTGTGACAAAACAAGTGAAGTTTATGAGAAAATATCATTGGATGCATTCAGTAGATATAGAAACTATAATTTGGCGACAAATAATAGTCATAAAAGATGTGAAAACTAATTTCAACACTCCAAAATCAGGACATGTCATGTTTATCAATTGAATATTCTTATTACTAGCATCTAACAAGAATTAATGAAAAATATATACATTAAATATTGGATATTATATGATCGTTTTGTTAAATTTATTTTTGTAAAAAGTAATAACTTATTTGAAAGTAATAAGGTTCATATCCTGCTAAATTTGAGATGCAACTTTATTACTTTTATATTTTTACTTAATTGTTATATATATATATATATATATATATATATATATATATATATATATATACATATATATGGAGCTGATCCATTGCTAGTGCTAACAACTTAACCCAAGTTTCTAGCGCGAGCTGGCCGTCTCCGCGCGAGAATGGCTAGCCAGATCGCGCGCTACAGCAGCAATTTTTTCACTGTCCGCAACATAATGCAGCAGACGATAAATTATCGTCCGCTACGTTATGTTGCGGACCGCTAAATCGTGCTAGTAATGGAGCACGACTCTATATATACATATATATATATATATATATATATATATATATATATATATATATATATATATATATATATATATATATATCTACATATATATGTAATACCTTAAGGACTTTCTGAAGTTAAAGAATTAAATCGGTACGTAACATTTACAATTCATAAGAGATACTTGATAGCATCGCCATATTTTAATTTTAATTATAATCATATTAGTTATTTAACTCTATACGGTACTAACATAATTAATCTATATACTACTCAAAGTGCTAAGTCAATATTCATTCGAAATATAGTTAACAACTTCAAACGAAAGTTCAAAGAAGATAAATATTTAGCGGCTCTATTCTATCGCTATCTATTATTTATCTTTCAACTTGCAATATAACAAAATTAGAGGTAAACACACATGTATATGCAAATTCTCATAATTATTGCATGCAATCTAATCAAACAAACAATGATATTTAATAATCGAAAGTTAGGAGCAACGCAAGTGAATTCATATTTTCATACTTTACTTAACTTAGTCGTGATTAATTCAGATACTAAAATTATTCCTTATAGCCAAATAATATATTTTTTATACTGTTAATTTTTTTGTCTGGGTAGTATACATTAATACACTTTTTAAAACCTTATAATATATTTTATTTTATAAACAGACTCAAGGTTGGTACGGGTTTCGGGTTACTGGGCTAGTTGTAATAATGACTTCAATAGCACCGTATACAAGAGTTTACATTCCTGAAACTTAATTCAGATTAAAGGATCACGTAGGACGCAAGCTTAAAAAACCAAGTTGTTCCAACGATTTTGAACACTGAATAAGAATTCTTGGGACGAGCTCAAACAGGTGTTCAAGGTTGATGTCACCACTAACATCGCTCATTTAGGGCTGATGTCATGGTGTTATGCTGGATCCAACATCTTTATTTCAGTAATTTAAGCGCATACAGAGAGCCGTCTTGGCTATTTAGTAGTGTGACAGATTCAAATAAAGAAAATACAACAAAGGCTTAGTTGCCAACTGCATCAACCGGGCTTCGTTTACACAATACAAACTTCCACGAAACCGGAATATATAAAACAAGTTCAAATGCCAAGTTATTGGTTGTGAGGGTGGAGACGAACCGGTAGTCCCTGAACCATCGTTGGAATTATTGTTTGTGAGGGTGGAGACGAACCGGTAGTCCTTGAGCCATCGTTGGAATGGCAGTATGCACAACCTTCTCTTTAAGAAGCAACTTCTCCCACCTAAACTTTGTAACCACATTATGCATGAAAACAAGTACTACTATTCTTGCATACTCATGGCCGGGACACATCCGAGGCCCCCCGCCAAACGGAGTAAAAGTAAATGGTGGCGGTCCATTTCCCTCAAACCTTGACGGATCGAACTGTTTTGGATTTGGAAAGTAGTCTGGATTCTCATGTGTGCCTTTTGCCATCCAATGCAACTGGGGAAAAAAATTTGCAATATGAGGTGAGGTCACTTGTTGGATCAGCGTAATTAGAAAATTGATGTTTGACCTCCACTAAAGTGGCTGTAAAATGAAATCTTTAAGGCGTTTAGCGTGGAAAGTCGAGTTCAAATTGTGGAATCGAGCTCAAATATCACTTTCCGACAATGAATTAGCCGAGAACCATATGTTAGTTTACCTTCCAGCCCTTGGGAATTGTATACCCAGCATAGGTAAAATCTGTAATAGCCTCTCTATATGCTCCAGATGTAAGTGGCATCAACCTCAGTACTTCTCGAACAACATTCCATGAGTATTTCATGCTTCTGACGTCCTCCCAAGTAAGCTCCTCATTTTGTTCCTTTGACTTTGCAATCGCCATTTGCTCTTCATGTATCCCCAATATAAAAATTGATGAAAAAACTTTGTAAGATTGTGTCAAGTCTTCTTAAATTAACAAGTCCTCCCATCACAACTTGAATATCACAGTCTTCATATTTATTCATTCTAAGACACTTTATCATCAAGGAGTCCCCCTACCGCAGTGGCAGAGAGATGGAGTGATTGGGGGGTAGTTGCATCTTTAATTTCAAAATTGAAGTACTTCTCCAGACTTTTGATTTAAATAAAAGGAAAGCGTTATTTAAATTTTACTTTTCACCGTTGAAGCGCTGAAAGTTTTGCTAAAGGTCACACATGGTGAACTTAAAAAACCAACGATAGTGGAACCGAAATGAGAAAAAGTGATCTCAAATATCAGTGCCTTGACATACATACACACACATATATATACATACACACACACACACACACACACATATATATATACATACATACATACATACATGCATACATATGTATGTATGTATGTGTTCTCTTTTTCTTTTTTCCTCTCAGTTAGAGCTAGCATCATCAGCAATATACGAAGCTGAGATTTCTCGAAAAGCTTTTGTTACCGTTGATTGATATAGATTTGGCAACATAGGGGGGTTATACTTTGATTAGCATGTTCCCAGAACTGGACCTAAGTAGTAAGCTTTACCTTGAAGGACCTCATCGTAAACATGAGGAAACTCGGAAAGATACTTCATGACGAAGGTCAGTGTAGAAGTTACTGTGCCAAAGCCTCCTTCTACCAGTGCAAACACATGGCTCCCAATGTACGATTCACTGAAAAACTGTCCATTCTCATCAGCTGTACTGAGCATGTGCATCAATAAATTTTTACTTACGGACGCCCTTTTCGCTTGAAGATCAATCTTCGTTTGTCGAACAATTAACTGAATCTTTTCACGCATCATCTTTGACGCTTTGATGGCACGGTTGAAATTCGTCCCTGGGAAATCTATGGGAATGGACATAATGCCTGGGTCTATGTCCCTAACAAATTTGGAAATTTCTTCAACTTTCTTGGGGTCTTCAATGCCTAAGAAAAATTGACATGCCAACGTCAATGTGAACTTACTGACAGTTGGGACAACATTAATTTTTTCGCGATTCCATTCTGTGCGTAATTGCTGCTTCATCACCGCGTCCATCGTGCCAATATAGCTTATCAGATTCTCTAGCTTCAAAACAGCAGGGAGCTGTTTGCGGATTAATTTGGTCTGTTCGGTGTTGGATGAGGCAACCCCTGAATCTGCATTATCAACTTTAGGAAAGATTTTATCGAAATAGCTTGGAATCCAGACTTGCACAAGCTTTTTTTCGTTGGAGAACAAGAACTTGTTTCCTTCGGGGCCGCATAGGATGGCCGTGGGTTGTCCAATAAGTGATGTCCTGAACACCTTGTTGGAATAATTTTTCATCCTTTCCGCCACGAATTTCTCAAGGACACCGTTTTTGAGCTTGAAAAAATAATCCAGGGTTTCGCCTATCAGCGGCAAGCCGGTGCTTCCGGGTGGGAGGAGTTGACTTTGTTCATCACTGGGATGGTTTCCGGTGGTTGGTTGGGGCTTTTGTTTCTTAAGGAAGATATTAACGAGGACAATCAAGATGAGAAGCAGAGATAGGGGAAAAAGGAATTCCATTTAGCAAGTAGTATATTCAACCAGCTTATGGATCAAACTGGGAAGCTTCCAGCTTCTTTGGTCATGCAGTATGGATTCTGGGGCCTCATATTTATAGTGCCTATAGACTGTTGAAGTTTTCTTACTACCAACTAAGAAGCAAGCACTACCTTTAGGATTCATGTAGTATTTTAGAGTAGATGAGGTTGCAACTTTCAACCAACCAGATCTAATTGATGAGTTTTTAATGCACTATGTCAATAGTTGCAGCGTCATAGCAGATGATGAGTTGGTTGCTATTGCTGTACAGTTTGAAAAACTTTACTACCGTTCTACAAATTAACAGTAAGATGTTTGAAAGAAAAGCGATGGATCGGAGAATTAGGGCCTGTACGCTTACAAGATTTTTTTTCTATATTTCATATTCTGTTTTTGGTTTTTAGAATTTAGTATTCAGTTCTAAAATCGTATTGTGTACTTTTACTTTTTTCCGTATCTACTTTTTCAATTTTTTCTGTACGTTTATCATTTTCGTTTTCACCAACTTTTTTTTGAACTAATTCATTAATGGACCCCACTATTTCCATTTCTAGGAAGACCCAGTGAAATGGGTGGTCTAGTTTGGTGAGTGTTTGTTGAAAAAGCGTGGTAGATATGAGGGAGAAGAGGTGGTATTCTGATAAGGAGAATACAGTTCAAGAAAAAAGGCGAAAACACCCTTCGGGTGTTTTCAGCTTTTTTGATACTATTTGAAAATTTTATCGAAAACATAAACATACACGAAAAAAAGCATCTTTTTCATGATCATTACAAAAATGAAAACTAAAAAACATAAACGTACAGCACCTTAGTAATCCAATCTGATAGTATTATATATGCATTGTAAAGTCGAACTGAGAGAATTTTGCCGAGTCGATATATATTTGGAAACCCTCATAACTTACCATGTGACTTTTTATTTTTTTTTTCAATTTTGACCGTTCAAAACCATTATCAATTTACTCACACATATTCTCTCTGTTACAAATTAAATCTGATTTGAACTCCATTTTTTCTCTCCCTCTCAATCTTACGCCTCATACTCTTTGAATTCTATCTCTCTCTCTCTCTCACACACACACATGCTTGCGGCACAAAAAAGGTAGCCAATGCCTCATTTATCTCTCTTTTTATCTAACTTTTTAGACATGCATAGTTCTTTTCACTCCATTTCACTCTAGAACTGTGGTCACAATATACTCACTAATACACCTAGTCAAAGCTAATTTGATGGTTTTAAATCAAATTCAAAGGCCTCTTTTGCTTTTTCTTTTCATTAAACTCTACAATTTAGACCATAATATACTCCCATAGTACACTTGCACATAACTCAAGCTAAATTAATGATCTACACGTATACATATCTATGTATATATGTGTATATAAGGGATTGTGGAGCTAATCAATTGCTAGCGCTGGCAACTTATCTTAAGTTATTAGGTGCTTAAGTTATTACAGCTATCTTTCATCCATCGTGGATGGACGGGTCAGATATATTCTTTCTTTTTTTAAGTAAACTTTCACCTCAACTACATTACCCCCTTCCCCCGGAAACTTGCATGTACTTCCCTTTGACTCATTAAATGGATCCATGACATTCAGCCAATATTCTCGACCGATACAAATGGGGAAATTTAAATAAAAATTTTATCTGGCTCGTCCATTTGCAATGAATTGGAGGCAAGATCGAGGCGGCAACTTATCTTAAGTTACAACAAGTGGACCTTAACAGCTCACATATATATATATATATATATATATATATATATATATATATATATATATGGGAGCTAATCCATTGATCGTGCGGGTAATTTGGACTAAGTTACCCGCGCAATCTGGCCATCCACGCGTGATCTGTGGACGGTCCAGATCTTTTTTCACATTTTTTTAAAATTCATCTGCTACATACCCCTCAATCTCCAAGTCAATGTGTTATATTTTCTAAAATATCGTCCGCTACATAATGTAGCGGACAATATTTCAGAAAAGAGACAAAATCTGCCAACCCCCACACCCATTCTCACTTTCTCTGTCTTTAGAAAAAAAACCATTCTATTGTTCATCTCTCTCTCTCTCTCTCCCCCTCTCCTCCTCTGCGAACTACATGTTCTCAGGCCTAACAAATAACTACTAAATTGCCAAAAGTATATCTTGCTACATCATTTATTCCTAGTCCTCGTCAAATTTAGAGCTGCCAAATTCTTGGTTGAATAAACGCACTCAAACAAATGGAAGATGAACCAAGAAGAAGAAATATGTCGGTCTGCAAGCCTTATATGGAACCAGTGCAAGTTCCACCTGTTTGGATAACAAGTGCATATATTTTGGTTGTGGTGGTTCTGCCGTTACTTCACTTCCTTCAAGACCCCCACAATGCCACAAACCCCCTCTTTTAAGTCGGCCGACCGTTTCCCTTTTCGACCTTAAGCTTGGCAGAGAATCAGTGTGTCCACTGGCTCGTGTGTAGAGGAGATCTGTGATGGGTGGTGTTGTGTGTCATTCACCGTCATCAGAATACAATAGTGGGGGTTGGCAGATTTTCTGTCTTTTCTCTGAAATATCGTCCACTACATTATGTAGTGGGCGATACTTTAGAAAGTATAACATCTTGACTTGGAAATTGAGGGGTATATTCCTCAAAAATGTTATCTGCTACATAATGTAGCGAACAGACTTTAAAAAAATGCAAAAAAAAAATATATCGGGACCGTCCACAGATCGAGTGTGAATGGTCAGATCGCGTGGGCAACTTAGCCCAAGTTGCCCGCTCGGTCAATGGATCAACTATATGTGTGTGTGTGTGTGTGTGTGGGCGCGCACGCGATTTACAAAAGGCAATGGATTGGATTACTAGCATGCAGACCAATAATGTGTTGTGATGTCGTTGATGGTGAGTAAGGTGTGGAGGCTGCGACGGTTGACAGTAATCTCGGCCGCACATTGGACCGAAGGTTATGGGTCATGGCTGCATTACGGAGGCAATGGAGATGGGTCATGCCCGCATGTGTAGGGGTGGATGGAGAATGGAAGGGAAGGGGGGGGGGGGAGATAAGAAGAAGCAAAAGAAAGAGAATAGGACGTCTGACATTTTTTTTATTATAAAAACAGTCATATGTCTGGACTTTTTAACCTCTTTCAATTTTCGTTACCTTCGGACTTATTAAGTTAATAAATAAATAATATTTTTTAGATATTAGATACTTAAGCCGTACTGAGCTGATACTTTAGGGTATAGTTATGACATTAACCCTAGAACATATGTCAGCCCTTGTACTACCAATTTTGCCAATTCATATTATCCAGCCAAATTTGTGAAGGATTTGGTTGCTCATGTAGCTTAAGCACTTGCGAAAATTTAGGGGCATTTATGTCAGTGTACTCAAGAAAAGAAAAAGAGAAACATATAAAAGGAAATATCTTTTTGACAAAGAAAGCCACCAAGTGGCAAATGTTGGGTTGCGAGTAGTCCTTTAATTTTAATGGTTTTATGTTTATAGTTTTACATTTCTACTGGAAAATAAAAACGATAATCTTTGGATGCAGCCTTAGTGATAACTTTTCTGTTCGACACGTCATCATATTGTATTTTCAATAATAATTAGGATGCAGAAAAGATGCATGCTAAATAAAAGTGGCTCAATCTAAATATCTTCTATATCTTTTTAGATGGGGCTCCTATATCTAGATTAATCAATTATTTTTTATGTTAGCGAACCTTATACAATGCAGAACTAATTCTAAATATTCTAAAATTATATGCAACCAATATACTAACCAATGAAGACATAAGTTTGACTATTGTATTGCTAAAAAGCATTCACTATATTAAACTTTTTAGCACATAGATCCAAATTAAAAAAGTATAAATCTAAATATATGTATATATATATATATATATATATATATGAAAGTCAAAATTGAGAGAAAGTTATCAAGTCATTACATACGTGGACACTCTCTTAGCTTGACACGTGAATTTTCCTATTTTGACTTTTTCAAAGCATTTTAAATTTCATCAACTTTGTAATAATGATTTGGACCCTCTCTCCCTGTCTCTCTCAGTTTGATTTAATTCTTTTTTGTCATTTGAAACTCAACTAATTAAATAAATTTTTTATTTCTCTCTGTTTTATGTCAACATGTCCCATTTAAAAATTTTATTTGTACTATTGTAATTTCATTAATTCAATGAATCTTGCCAAAAGTAATTTTCTATGTGTTCTTTTTAATCTTATTTCTTTTCTTTTTTTAACGAAGCCCATAATTCTTTATCAGTTTTTCTCTCTAGCTAAGATAATCTTCGTCCTTTTATTTCATTACAAGTGTATATACATAGTTTACTCTCCTATTTTATTTTCAATCATTTGTTATATATTTTTACTCTTTTCTTGGTGGCCTTGAGTGATACAAATCTTAACTCATGAGTTCTTATAGTCAAAATTATTACTTCTATGAGTTCGGACAAACTATTTCTATGATTTCACATACTATTTCTTTATTTTCATTTGTTGCTAAAAGTTAGCAATTATTGCTCAAGTTTATTTTAGCAACAAATTTTGGTAGGAAAACTCATATAAAAAGGTGAAAATAAATTTTTAATTATTTTTTTGTTACTACTAATTTTATAATTATTATTAGGCGTACAACTACGAGATCTCTCAATTAGTATTTTGACAGTTGTTGCTCTAATGTGCAAGGCAAATGATCAGAACTATTAACATACAAGACTTAATGATATAAAAATTAGATTAAACTTATTTATTTCATTTACCATTGTCAGTGCAAAATATTATCGACAATATATATATATATATATATATATATATATATATATATATATATATATATATATATATATCTTTTACAATTCAATTGGCAAACAAAAAAAAGCCATATTTTGAGTAGGACTTTAAAACGAAAAAAGTGGCAATGAAACTATAATTACTTAAGTTTACAATTATAATAAAGCTTATTAGAAGCTCTTATAGTCAGCCACTAATTAAATGTATTAGTGTCTCTAAAGGTCTTCAAAAATTATTTTGGATGAAATCCTTACTTTTTATTTTCTTGATTTTAAAGGAAGAATTAATACTATATTAGTATGTCTAATGTAATATAAAGTTCATTGCAAATATTCTAAACCTTTATCTAACGAATATTCTATGGTATCCTTAAAAACGCCTCTGATGTGAAGATAATGATCTATGCATTCTAAAACATAACATATGAGATTTAGAAGAAAAAAAATAATGTTACGACATACTCAATCTTAGTAGAAGAATTGAAGTCACTTTTAGTAACTTTAAGTCTATTAGGTACTGATATATTTATATACCACATATATACACGCCTACGCGCCCGCGCACACACACACACTCACACAATATATTTACTCTAGGTGCTTATTTGTAGAAGATATACTTTGATAATTGCATTTGAGGCTGTTTTATTTTTATTTTTATTTTTATGGGACTCACGCCTAATAACAAAGTGGCTATAACCGAACATATAAAGTTAGAAAAGAAATCAAATATGAGATTCAGAAAGGAAAGAAAATGAAAGAATGATACATTTAATACGGATTATTTTTAGTATATTTGAAAATATTTAGACCAGTCATAATGCACATATGTATACGTAAAAAGAGTTTTACAAAACTGATGATAAACTGATGCAGACCCACACTTTATTGGTGATAGAACCTTAACGACCAATAAAAAGGTTCTTTTTTGTACTGCATTACGTTAATTAAGATTAATTTGAATTCTTCTGGTCTAAATGTAAGCATTAGAATTTAATTCTGACTATGTCAAAAATGAAAATTATGACCATAAGTAATAATATATTAATGTGTGAATTTAATAATAATTATGTATTTTAACCCCACCTTGTAAACTATTAGTCTACTGTAAGGATATTTCACAAACTTTATTGGCTCATTGTAGTCGATAGGTATAGCTTGACAAAATTTGGTATATAAAACTCATATTATGTTGCGAAAAAATAACTATCCATGAAAAAGTACCACTATCGGCATTCATTGGAGGCAGAAAAACATAGAGCGGCAACAAAAATGGGTCCCATTTGATATACAAAGCAAATAGAATGTAGTTATTGATCGATTAGGTCTTAAATTTGACTATCAACACCTCCCAAAAAATTAAAAAAAAAAATCTCCGAAACAAGAACACATGATCTTTATTGTTTGAATGTCCTGACCACATACATTTCACAAGAACTGCGAGATAGATATGTAAATATTCGTTTATTTGGTGGATTAATTTATATTTGCAAAAGCCAAAAACTTTTCTTGAAAGTAATAAAGTATATAGTTATAAGTCCCGTTAAAACAACTCTAATCTTTCAAGAGTTATGTTAACCTATTAGGAGTTTTGTTTGGCTATTAGCGCCTTGAAAATACTCTAAATTTAAGGGAAAAATTTATCCACAAGATATATGTTAATATCGTCATCCTTTTGTTAGTAAACTTTATTTGTATCTGCTATGTAACTCAACATGCTACAAGCAAGACTAATCTAGCTACTATTCTAGATGCTACCTAGTTGGGAATTCTACTTGATCACGTAAATCTTAAACTTAAAGAAGACGTATATCTTGAGAGACGCTGCCATCACAAAATTTAAAGAACGCAAATATCTTAAAAATTCTACTTGATCATGTAAATCTTAACTTTTGTATTAGTCTGGCCAGATGGTCATCCACGCATAGCCACCGCATTATTGGGGAAACCTCAATATCTTTTTCTGTGGTCCAGCAGGACTAGGTTGGTTATGCAATAAATCGATGACATCTTTCAGTTGGTTATGCAATAAAATAACGATTTGGACTTGCGCGTACCCATGTAAACCCTCCATCATTTTTAGGTGTCTTGTTGATCTTGTAAAACGTAGATGCCACTGAAAGTTTGATGAGTTCATGTGCTTTGACATTTTGTCCATATTTTCTTGACTTTAGCACAAGGTAGTTTCATTTCCTGACTCCATAAACAAAATTATGTCTTTGTCACGTAAACATCTGTAATATTTTAGGGTGTTCTGCTAGCATCAAGAGACTACTAAAGTGACTTTTAATGGAATTTCATTACAGGTTTTATTAATGAAATTTCGCTCTATAAGATTTGATATGACTTTATTATATCCGAAAAAAATTGCTTGCTCAACACGTGATGACCCTGACGGCGGCGGGGGGGGGGGGGGGGTGTTCAGCCGTCGCATGCATAAATAATAGAGGATAACGTAAAGATCTTGATGATGTAGAATAAAGTGTCCATACATTATGCACGTTGTGTATTCAAATTTCCATTACTCTGACTTTAAGAGGGAAAATGTGAATTCCTTTTTTTATTTTATTTTATGCTGTCATATGTATTACCACTTCACTCAGCGGTCCCAGTCGTGGAATAACATCTAACATAATCATAAAGTCATTTCAATTGTTAACCTTTATTCGCCAAACTACAAAGAAAGTCAGAAAAAGGAGGAACTAAATGCATCTCTTAAGGCTTGTTTGGCTAAGAGAAATGGACAGACATCAACCTCCCGAATAGGACTAATTCCTTCTATGCCCCTTAACTTTCAACTCCTAAATCCCTAAGTTCGTTTTCATTTTCTGTGGCCGGATAAGTTCTTTGGATAGAAATCCATATCATCGGAAACCTTCGATCAATCCACTTTTTTGGATGGAAGGAGTTAAAAAAATTTAAAATAGCAAAATAATATAGATAAATTAGGAAGGCCATGAATAAAAGAGAAGGATTAATTCACTCTATGCCCCCTAAGTTTCAGCTTCTAGCCTTCTAAGTCCCTTTTATTTTTGCGTAGCTGGATAAGGCCCAAAGACATTAGGTTCTTTCGTGAGACATTATGACATTAGGTTTCCAATTGTATCGTATATTTATAAAAAGCACATAATGAACATAAAAGTGTTGCCAAAGGTCTCCACTATTATTTTGGTTGGGGTCCTTATTCCTAGATTAATTCATTTATGTTTTAGTAGCCTCATATAATTTGAAAACCAATTCTAAAACTCTAATTAACCAATATAGCAACCAATTAAGGCTCAATTTTATTCTCTATCACCAAAATTAAAATTCATGGATCAAAAATCAGAGTTAACATCTTGAGATTTAGAATTAAATAAAACCGTGTAACATTTTGCAATAGTATATATCTATCATAATCAATCCAAAAAGTAATTCAAATAGTTTATGTAGCTTTAAGAACCCTTTTGGAAAACAGAGAATAGGCAATATAATTTAATGGGTTCTCACGACAAAAGAAGTGGCTATACAATTAGAAGAAATTAAACTCATAATAGTAATAAAGCATATTAAAAAACCTATACGTAAAATTGATTTAAAGCTATACACTTACTATATAGTAAGGTCTCCAAACAACATTCTGCATGGCATCCTTACTTTTAATTGACTTAAGATGTTATGAGGATTTTATTTTAGTACACCTTACATAATATAAAAACTAGCTACAAACAATCTAAAACTCTATCAAACCAATATACTACCTTACTGGGACTTAATTTTGACCTATCTGTGTCCTTAAACTGTATAATATTAAGATAAAAATACATATATCTAAAAAACAAACATTAACAGATAAGATTCAGAAGGAAAATTGGATGACTTTACTAATAAACCGAGTTACTACAATTCGATTTACTAAAGATTCAAATGGTAAAGTCTTCATGGATTACCTAAAGCTAAGGACCTATCCTAACTAATTGATATCTCTTACGAGACTTCACTTCAGTACAAATTTACGTAAAATGGGAGTAATTCAAGTGATTAAATTAGCTATAGATATAATAGTCTCTTTAACAAAATCTCTCTTACCAACAATTGTAATTTAACCCAAAATAAGTTTGTTTTAAATTAGCTATAGATATAATAGTCCCTACATTATGCAGTTGATGTATTCAAATTTCCATTACTCTGACTTTAAGAGGGAAAAAGTCAATTCCTTTTTTTATTTTATTTTATGCTATCATATGTATTACCACTTCACTCAGCGGTCCCACTCCTAAATCCCTAAGTTCGTTTTCATTTTCTGTGGCCGGATAAGTTCTTAGGATAAAAAATCCATATCATCTGAAACCTTCGATCAATCCACTTTTTTGGATGGCAGGAGTTAAAAAAATTTTAAATAGCAAAATAATATAGATAAATCAGGAAGGCCATGAATAAAAGAGAAGGAGTAATTCACTCTATGCCCCCTAAGTTTCAGCTTCTAACCTGCTAAGTCCCTTTTATTTTTGCGTAGCTGGATAAGTCCCAATGATTAAAAAAATTAAAAATAAGTGAAGGGGTTAGCAGGGCGGTATTTCAGCCATCACCACCACCAGACATCACCCATCACGCCTTGTCGCCAACACAACCATCACCACCATCACCACTGCAGCCACACTGAGCACCATTCTGTACCAATGAAATGTGGATCTCTCTCTCTCTCTCTCTGTGTGGGGGGGGGGGGTGTACACCCTAACTATCTGCATCCTTCACCACTACGTATCGTCTCCCTCCTCCAAAGTACACCATTGCTGTCGCGAACCAACCCATTAGCAGCATCAGTTCCTACATTCACCTACCAAAAACATTGCCCACATCCACAACCATAGGAACACTATTAACCATCTCTACCAACCACCAATGCCACTGCCACCTTAGCCGGTACTGGCATGGCAATCAACTCCATAACACTCACCACCGATCTAAAGCTACAGACACACAACAAAAGAAAATCCAAAACCTAAACCTAATATTAAATTTGAATAGGGGAATAACATACATTGAGTGAGAGCACTACAAGAAAATATGCTTTTAGCGACGGGTTTTTACCGACGGAATCCCTTTCGTCGGTAAATATACTTTTACCGACGGAACACACCGACGGTAAAACGTCCGTCGTTAATTAATATTACTGATGAAATGTACCGTAGGGAATGTTGTCGTTGCTAAAACTTCCATTGGTGAAGGCCATAATTCAGCGACGGACTTTTAGTGACGGGTTTATTCCGTCGTTAAAAGTCCTCGATTAAAACACCAGATATGCTTCTTTCTCCCTCGTCGTTTCTCTATTTGAAAATCACCCCACCGCTGCACCGCCATTCGCAGCTCCGCACTCCACTTACACGTTGACCCACCTCTGCACTCCCCCTACACGGTGACCTCCGGTGATCCCCCTCCACGGTGACCCCTTTACAACCTTCGCGTGAAAAGCCTTCTACCGCCACGCGCCACCAACGCCGCCGCCCTTCACTGCCGCCCTTCACTGCCGCCGTCTATTACACGTCTTCTTTATTACAAGGTAGGTCCACTAAATTAATGTTTAGTTAAAGTTGTTCAATTAGGTCTTCCATTCAGTGGCGCCTTAATTTGATCGAGGACTTTAGTTAAAGTTGTTCAATTAGGTCTTCCATTCAGTGGTCTCCCAGTCAAGTTAAGAGCATATTTTTCGTTTTTACGTAGTGGTTTTAGAAATTGTTTAGAGGATATAGTGGCGGGTGGAGTATAAAAGGTGTATCTCACAGACCGAATGGAACGTTTTAAGATGTTAAGTACCTTCTGCAACTTGTGCTAACTTGTACAAAAATCTGTAGACGTTCAGTGTCATCCTGTTAACTTGTGCTAACTTGTACAAAATCTAAAAGTTTTAAGATGTTAAGTACCTTCTGCAACTTCTCTACTTGTTTTTTTGCTGCTCCATAAGATAGCTTGGTTGCCACCTATATGTTAACCAATTTATCTGAATAAAGATAGTCTAAAGAAAGATGGAACATTTGTATAGCACGTTCCATTACTGGAACGAGACACTCACCAAGTAGTTAAAAATGGCACGTTTGATAGCTCTTTGCTGAGTGTGGAGTTTGATTTCCACCGGCTTGGTGTTTTCTTTTGTAAGAGGCATTTGCAAAACCTATCAATATTGATTTGCTTTCTAAGTTAAGATGGTCCATTTTCAGTCTTGATTTATTAGATGACAGAAACAAAAAGAGTGCATGAGTGAAATTTCATGAATTCACCACTAACTCGAAAGGCCAGGCATATATTGAGAACTTAAAGTACAGTACATCCATAGATGCATATATCAGCTCTATTAGCCGCTAGAGAAAACATATTTTCGCAATAATGAGCCCTCCTGTTACATTGAAGTTGTTATCCCTTAAGAGTGTGGAATCTACTGCTAGCACTAGACCTAGAGAAGATTGAAATTGGTTATGGAGATACATCTTAGCAAGATGGTTACAAACTGGCATTTCAATGGATTAAATGCGCTTAGATGTATGTAGTTGAATAATTTTACGTAGTAAAAGGTTTAGGAGATCCTTCGATTTCACAGACTGAATGCAGAACCTACACACGTTATCCCTTAAGAGTGTGGAATCTACTGCTAGCACTAGACCTAGAGAAGATTGAAATTGGTTATGGAGATACATCTTAGCAAGATGGTTACAAACTGGCATTTCAATGGATTAAATGCGCTTAGATGTATGTAGTTGAATAATTTTACGTAGTAAAAGGTTTAGGAGATCCTTCAATTTCACAGACTGAATGCAGAACCTACACACGCTCCTACCTTCATGACTCATGCAGTAACTGTTGAATCATGATTGACCGGGTTTATGTCTCTGATTTGAAACTCCTTTTAGTGAGATGGGGTAGTTCACGTTAGCTATAGTCATATACTTTGTGAGCCCAATATATGCTATAATGTTAACTGATACCTTAAAAGTAAAGAACTTCACTTACTACCAGTTGGATAGCTTCACTTTGAAGTTTCCCGTTATCATCGATGAATCATGGCTTCTAAAGGAAGAGTTTGTCAATTCGCTTGAGTAAGACATTAATTTTCTCGAGTAAAGCAAGGGCTCACCTAATCCGATACAATTGGAGTCATTCTATTTTTAGGATCCCCATACATTTATTTCTTTAGTCGATCGGAAACTTAATTATACACACACACACGCACGCACACACTCTGAATCCCATTATTGAGGAATTCTATTTATTTATATGTATATAATCTAGTTATGTATCATAATAATTAGATTATATACATGTACATATACATTATCAAAATCTCGGCATTCATCTGCTTCCCCCATCCCCTCTTCAACTCCATCTCCACTTTCAGACCCATCCCCAAACACTTACTGCATCTCCCCAAAACAAAAAATGAGAGCCAAAAGCCAATACCCCCTCGGCCTCAAGCTCATTCTCATCGGCTTCTTCCTTCTTTTCCTTGTGTTTTTGATACTAAAATCATCATCCCATTAGAACCTTTCATCAATTCTCTCAGCAAAAACAACTACAACATGCCCTCCTATACCTTTGAGCGTCCGAGCATGCGAAAAAATTCCCCCTTCCCTTTCCTAAGCCCTAGTCCACTACGCCACCTCCAACATCACCCCTCAGCAAACCTTCAAAGAGATCTCGGTAACACTGCATGTCCTCAAAAAAGAAGTCCCCGTGCAACTTCCTGGTATTCGGCCTCGGCCACGACAGCCTCAGCAAAAAATATTTTGTAGCAGGTTAATTAGTACAATTTTAAGGGCTAAGGCGAGGTCATATCAACACGATGAATATCAAAATAGATAAATGGGATAGTTCGCAGATTCTATTAGTGAATTTGATCAGTCCACCTTGGAGTAAACTAGTAACACAAAGTTAAGTTGAGCTCTAGATTCGAGAAAGGTTTGATTAGGCACTACCACCCACATTGATTGGGGTAGCTCATCTTAGATAGTAATTACTACAACTTGATTAAAAGTTACTATGCACTAATTTCAACCTAATTGACAATACTAGATACTACTTACATGTAATTAGGCATGAATTGAAATTAATTGGCTATGTTAGATAATAATTACAACTTAACTACATGTAATTAAATGTAATTCAAACTTAATTGTCAATTTCAGTTAATAAACACAAGGTGATTGACAATTATTAGGCATGATCAACTAAATTGATAATCTTAGATACTAATAACATGTTAATTACAAGATTCTGTTGCAGCATAGAACCATCACATGTTGCAATGACACAGTAGTTCTAGGAAAGGACTTGTGAAACTATGTCTTTATCTAAAAGTTTTTAACACCATGTGGAGTTACATATCATAAGCAAGTGGTATACACAAAAAAGGGAATAAAAGGAATGCACTGTCCAAAAGGGCATATATTTTCTTGACCATAATTGACGCTAAAGTGATATTAATAATCCTTTCATAAGTTACTTTAAGATATTGATTATTTTTGTTAGTTCATTAGTGGGTACTTTAGAGTATTAGTTCAAATTAATTATATCATTTGAAGTAAACATATGTGTATAAAGTGCGCCCCCCCCCCCCCCCCCAACACACACACATGCATATATAATAAAGCACTAATTGTGAGTCCATGTCATTTAACCATTTGAGATCGAGTTAATGATTTTTGTGCCTTTTTTGTTTACTTTTTCCATAATTATTGTTCAACCTTATGACATTACACGACCATAGGATGCCGAGTTTATTAGAGGATACTTTGATGCATGATCATTTTCCTCAATCATGACTTAAATATGCATATGTAGATCCAACTGCATGGATGTTGTATCTGAACTTAGATGATATGCATATTGCTTGTGCACTTGAAGATAGTGGCTGGTCTTCATGCGGGATTTGGTAGTTATGACTCTGAGATAGATGACTGTAGGTGACCAAATTTGTAGGTCATAAGGTTAGCTGAATGATGCTTTTGATGCAGAGGAGATTACCACATTTGGTTTTTGGTGGAGGTAGTTATATTTTGTTGAAGTCAATCACTAAGAGTCCAGAGAGAGAGAGCGCTCCAAGAAACCATAGTGTACAAATGATACCTAAACAAATGATAATGATGTAGTAAGAAAGTATTAAACTCCTTTAAGTTTACTTAGAGCTGGATTTTAAAATGTTAAGAGATTAAGGGAATTACTTGAAGAGCTAATGAGGGGTTTGGGTATTGCTCAAAATTGTCATTAGAGTTTGTCCTTAAGCTACTCTATTTATTAATTTCCTTTCTGGCGGTTAAACAATAGAATATGTGGCGGCACAATGTCAAACTCGCTGAAGATATTTTCAGGCAAGGACCAAAAGGTGATTTGTCCCCTTTTCAATTCTCTTGCTTCCTATTTAAAAGAATTAGTCTTCCTGGGTATAGGCTTTGTTTGCTGTCACTTCACAAAGGCTTAATCGATTACAAAGCAATACAGTCATCATAGACTGTGGAGATTTCAGCCTGTTCTTGCCCTTAGTTTTGAGATTTATGAAGCACTTTTGGAGGTATTGTACTGAGACTCGCTTCGATTGCACATTGATTTGGGTGGGGTACACCAGGCCAAGGCAGAATTTTGGATATCTAGGGGATGAGCACTCTTCTCAGATTAAGAGTCTCTTCCAAGTACCCAAAAATGATCTTGTGGGTAGCAAATGCATGATTGCTTTTGCGGGTATGCGTGTTGTGGTTTTTTTGTTGGAGGTAGCTAGCTATTGTTGTGGCCTGCTTTTTCATTCATTTCAGAGAGAAGATTCTACCAAGAATAGGTTGGTTTATCTACTTTTATGGGAGTACAAGAGACCAAGCATACTGTTAAATTCGATGGCGTTTAATGCCCATAGCAGCGATACGCAGGTCTAGGGGTACCTCTAGAAGGTTAAGGCCATTCAAGAGGTTTTGACTGATTTTGCAAGTTCATATGCGTATTTCAGGCTACCTTTCTTTGCTTATCTCCTCATTCAGTTTCGCTTTTGCAATTGTTGAAGGATACTTTGGTTACGCTAAAAACTTTTTTAGTTACTCGTCTTGCTACTCTTTTATGTGACACTAAAATTTAGCGCTTGGGCTTCATTATATATTCGTGTAGCTTAAATGATCGTTGTCTAGAAGCCAAAGACAGCAACCGGCTATGAAAAGAATAAGAGTTCAGATTGCAATGTAGATAATTAATGGATGTGTTTGTATGCCAGTAAACTTCAGAATTTCTGTCTTTTCAGATACAGAAAAGTCATCCTTATTACCCTGGTATGGGATTCTTTATTTAAGGAGATTAGCCAACTGGCTGTGCACTTGAACCCAGTCGCTCTTAATTTGCAAAGGATTCAGTAGTTGTGACTCTGAGATAGGTGAGTATAGAATGACCCAACAACTAGGTCACGTAGTTTGCTGAATAATGGTTTGATGTACTGGAGATGACCACATCATGTGTTTGGTTGGAGGACCTTTTATCTTACCAAACTTCAGCACTATGGGTTGACAGAAGAGCTCAAACAAACCAGAATGTCATAAACGATGCATAAAAGTCATGGGTAGTGATGAAGTAAGAAAGTAAAACCGTTGAATTTCATAACCAACTATCCAAAAAATATGCGGGGTAGAGAAGTTTGGTGATGTGTTGGCTAGGTTAAGAGTAACAGACATTTCAAGCTTTTACCAAGGTGGCAGGAACTGCTGATTTGAGGCTTCAGGTGAATGACCAAGTTGATGTATAGTGGTAGGTCTTGGTAGGGGTTAAGGCAGTTAAGATTCTGAGATAGGTAAGTGTAGACATGGAATGTGTGGGAATATGCTTACTTTTGCTGTACCACATCAACTATTTGGCTTCAGGAGTTACATACATAACCAAACTCAAATACAGAGCTCAAAGAATCTAAATATATTTGAAAGTAGACGGATAAATTAAACCCGGACAATTATGGAAGTAAGAAGCACTGAATTGCTTTTGCACTGATGTAGAAAAAGTTTTTTAGCCTTAAGAAAAATATACAGTATGTATGATTCAATTTTATCGGTCCTTAGAGATTTGGCCTTAGAAAAAATATAGAGAATGATCTTCAAATTCCATAGTTGCAGCTGAAAATCAAGTTCAATTCAAACCGCACATCAATAACATAGAATTTTATTAGTTTTGGTTTATCCTTGAGAAAAATATACAGTATATATGATTTAGTTTTATATGTCAAGATGATTATTGTAATTCTTGCATGTCTTGGGAATAAAGATGTAAACAACATTACTTTGCTTACTGTGATGCTGTCAAATGACATATTAACTACCTCTTAGACAATTGTTTTCTCTTTTTATTTATACTAAAACTTTCAGCTTTGTACAATTTTGGGTGAACCAGACGAAACAGTACGCCATTGAGTCTACTCTTCTACTTTTGAACTATGGAAATGCAGTCCCTGCAATTTTTGTGGTGCTATGAAATTTGACTATGAGCCTCTAAGTTTTTGCTGTTATGGTGGAAAGGTAGTTTTGGCAAAGCCCAATATTCCAGATGATCTACGGGTCCTATTTACCTCATAGAGTGACGATGCAATAGAGTTTCGCAAACATATTCAAGCATATAACAGTATCTTTTCTTTCACATCATTTGGTGTAAAGTTAGATAAAGAACTTGCAAGTTCTAGGAGAGGAATCTACACTTTCCGAGCTCAAGGGCAAATTTACCATGATCTTCTTTCTCTGGTCCCGCCAAATAATGTTCCTTCCTATTTCCAGTTATATTTCTTTGATACAGACAACGAGCTCAAAAACATATTGCAAATTTTAAGTGATGCCAAGGTTGTAACTGTATTTTGGAAGTTCTTTGGCATACGTAATATAGCACAAGATCATCTTTAGGCATTTCCTTAAATCAATCACCCTCAAGGAGTACATAACTTAGAGTTATTTTCATAATTTTGAACTCAGTGTAAATCTATTGGCGGATTTCCTTATTTTGTACTATAATCAGATCTCTGCTTTAATTATAATTGTTTTCTTTATTAAAGTTTTTTGGGGAGATTAAGCCTAATGCGGTCTGAGTTAGATGGTATGCCTCATGAATATCTTTCCTTGGGACGTGTTGTAGGATTAAACCATCGGATTCGTCACCTAGACGAGAGGCAGTGGTCTGATGTGGGCATAAACCTCAATGCTAGTACTTTGACCTGCCAGCTAAATGATGGATCATTGGTTCTGAGACTATAAGGACATGAATTATCCTAACTTTCATGCTAACAACACTTCTAGGCCTCTCCAGCTGAGTTGTTGGTTTTAGATCCATGAGAATAAAGTTCCCAAGGAGGGAGAGAAATGTTGGACACATTCAGGGCATTAAGGCTCATGTTAATGTTAGGGCCAATCTATAAGATTAGGTGATCAGCCAAAAAGTCATCTACGGCTTGCCCGTTTTTGGATATATCAAAAAGATAACTCCGTCAGAGCCAATGACCACTAATCAATACTACCACAGATGAACGGTCTAGAGAGCATCTATTTGATCAGGTTAGTTTGGCTGATAATGTTGATAATACTATAAAGCATGTATACTCTCAATCTGTGAGGAAAAAGGAAAATAGCTAAGCATTATTCCTCAATGGCTATATACATTTGCTAAACAGGAGTTAAGAACCTACGGAAAAATAGATAGCTTGCTCAAAACCAACTTCATTGTCTTGAGCTAACAGGCTTCCAATGGAGCTATTTTCAATAGAGAATTTTAATATCTCTACTCTCTAACGTCCATTTCCTGAGATTAGACATTAAGTGTTTTGGTGGAGATGGTTATACTTTGCTATATTTTGCTGAACTCAATCGGTAAGAGTCAAAATAGAGAGCACTTCAAGAAACAATAGTATATGAACGATACGTAAAGAAATATAGTGATGTAGTAAGAAAGTAGAAACCATTGACTTACACTTATGGCGAAGTAGAATTAAGCCATTTACTACTGTTAACAGTATTCTATGTGATATACGCATAAAACCTCTTCTGAGTTTCCTTAGAGATAGATTTTTAAGTGTTAAGAGATTGAAGAGCCAGTGAGGGTTAGAGTATCAGTCAAATTGTGTGTGTGCTTATCATATCAGAACCAAGTTAATTGTATATACCACGGATTGTGGCCCTGAAAATTGACCGCTACCTTAAAAGATACTAAAGGCATACATATAAGGCCATCAAACGTTTTCACATAGGTGTTGATGCATTTCTTATTTCATGATGCTTTTTCGGAGAACAAATGGCCGTTGATATAGACTCCCTAACATTAAAACTTTAATTATATTCGTCTTGTTATCTTTTCCAAGGTTTGAGATCACATTGTTATTTTCTACTCTCCAGTATTAGAATCTGTCAAATTATCAGTAATCTGGAAAATCTCTAAGACACATCTGAACAAAAAATTCATACATGGTTATTTTGTAATTGCTATCTGCTATGTTCATTTATGGAGCCTTATCTTGACTAATGAGTCAATAGGGTCTTTATATAAGTCCAACTCTTGAAAATTAAATGTTTATCGCTCATTTATATGAAATCTTCATAATTTGATGCATCACTTTCAATGTTGGCTTGAGGCTCCTTTACATCGTATCTTTTTTCTTGATTTATGATTTTTAACAGATGGTTCTTTCCTTTTTCCTTTTTCCTTCTCTATTGCAGATAGATGTGGAGGCATCTTAACAAATTCAAACGAAGTGTCAAAATATTCTTCTTCCATATTTTGGTTTATTTGTGTGCTTCAAGTGCAGCTACAACATTCAAGTCATTTATTAAGCAAATCAAAGCTATATACGAGTTTCAAGTTGTATCGCAGTATAATTGGATATTAAAATACTACCAATTATTTGTTCTTTTTACTTTGAATCTACAAGTTGTACCTGATAGTTAGAAATATTGGAATCCAGTTTTAAGAGCACATTTAACAACAACATTTAACAACAATGTATATTGCCGCTTATTTTATCCCACTATTTGTATTGGCAAAGAAAACTACTATTGAAGGAGAGGATTTGTTGGAGAAAAAGATAGTATAATTTTTTAGCTTATAAAACAGAGGCGGAAAGTTTACCATCAAGACTGTCGAATGTGTCCCAAATTATAATATGTCTAAAAATTATAATAAGGTAATCACCTCAAACACTAAAGTTTTTCAAATGCAATAGACAAACCTTATTATCATTTGCAAATTGTAACGCAATTTTCAAAAATCTATTTTCTCAATTCTTCTAGACAATCCTTTTACCATGTTCATCCGAACTTGTCTACTGGGTTGCACGCTTGTATATTTGTTGCATATGTCTCACGTGCAGAGTTACATTAATTGCTTGATCAAGGCTCACTGCACAGGCGGAACTTTGAGTCCGACTGATGAGCATTCATGTTGATCATTTACCTATAAGATATATGAGTATGTCGATATGAGATTTTTATTCTATTGGTTAATGGTTAATGCTTATTTGATTAATATTAATTAATCAACATTAATAATAAAATAATAATAAAATGTACAACAAATGGAACTTTTGGTAACTAAATAAATATAAATATTATCTGGCTACAGTATCTAAAACATATTCAGGAACAGAAGTTGAAGACCGTTGAAGCATATTCAAAGGTCGCGCCTGTTCTGTATCAGACAACCGCCAAAATGATGATCGAAGAATTCAAATTGGCAACCCTCAAAATCATGTCCCTCAATCTCCATAAATATGTATCGTATATCAGTCATCAACTCCTTCAGCCGTCTCTAGGAACAGTCATTCGCGTGGTAAGAGCTTTTGATATTTCTTCCGGTTCTTCACTAACAATGATGATAATCATTGTTACCGTCTATCTTGCATATTTCACGATTGTCATTTGGATCTTGTGAGTGGTAAGTAATATAGTGCACCACCTGTTTGTAAATATGCCATAAGAATAGCCCTTTCAAGGATATGTTTGGACCTTTGGTTGCGTCAGCTTCTTAGTCCTATTTATGGATTTAGTGTTTATAAAATTACAGTGAATCCTTTGGTTTTAGCTTTATCTCGGAAATTCAGATCTCTATTTAATTTTTTGACATTTCTAATAAATACATTAGATATTTCATGGTGCATGGTCTACGTGGATAGCATGGTAAACGAGAGTATTTTACCCTATCATGCTTAAGCTGTATTATGAATTTGCACATGCAATCTTTGAGGACATTCTTCTGATACACATATAAACATTGCATTGTCCTGCATGTGCTTCCTAATTTATAAAAATGCAATAACAACATTATGTAGATCCTACTATATACATTATGAGCAGATTGGTTAATTGAAAACTGCTTTTGAGTCAAGCCATCTTTCAAATGCCTATATTCATTTCCTAGACTTGCTTTTGTAAGTATTCAATTTACGCAAGCAAAGGTGACAATGGCAAGGAAAAGAAAGCTTCCTACCATTGTGTCGTCGGACGATGAACAGCTATCTCAGTAAGCCACATTCTCTACTTTTGAAGATAATTACCCCAGTTCATCTAAAGCAACAGACCCAGCTGGAATGCAGGGTACGTAATGTAGAAACGTAGTCTAAGAAACAACAAATAGTCACGTTCACTTACATATCTTACCTGAAATAGAGTTCTATGTGCGCTAACACGCCTTTCGAATCTAGACAAAGCTCGTGCAGGTGATAAACAGCCACGAAAGCGCAGGCCTAGGAAGAGTTATGCCGAAGTACAAGCCGGTGATATACAAGAATGCAAGGAAAAGTCGGTTTCGCTCAAAGTCGAGGACACACGAGATACAATCAAAGAAACTCTACCTCCGACCACATCAGGTGAAGTAAAAAAATATCACAAGCTATTGTGCTAGCATGCCATGGTATGCATAGATTCCCATGGAAAAAGTATAAACTTCCGGCCAAACTGATTCTTACATAAATAAGAACAAATTGAATGGAAAAACGCCCCTTCGGTGACAAAATGGCATGTCGATATTAATACTTTACTGACATACAAATGTCCTCTTTTCACTTGCGATGTATTTAGTCACATAGGAATAAGTGTTGTTTTGAAGCCTGATGCGAATAAACTTTTCTTGAGACTTTTGTGCTCTTGGCCTTCTGGCTTACGAGACGGCTAATTGGGATTCATTACTTGATTTGGTTGATGGTCTTCATTGATAATCTCTGAACTAGAACTGCATTACTGAGTGTATGCCTCAAAGAATAGCCCTTTCAAGGTCTACTCCAGCAAAGCAAATTGGAGCCAGTTTGTTTCATGTATATTTGGACCTTTGGCTTTGTCAGCCTCATAGCATCCTTTTTATGGATTTAGTGTTTATAAAATTAGTGAATCCTTTGGTTTTAGCTTTATCCATGGAATTCCGCTCTCTATTTGATTTTTTGACATGTGTTAATAAGTACTATAAATATTTGGTGGTGCTTGGTCTATGTGGACAGCATGGTAATAGTTTATCTACATTAAAGTTATGGTAGTAATAGATATTATCCACATAATTACAATGGACTAGGTGATAGATCATGCCAAACGAGAGTATTTTACCCTATCATGCTTAAGTTATATTATGAATTTGCACATGCAATCTTTGAGTGAGCCATTAGTAGATCATCTGGTTTGAAAAATCATGCAGTAGGTAGGAATAGGAATAAATGTTTGGTAGAGTAAGTTAAGGTGCAATTAGGTTGAAGTTAGATATGAGATTGATCAAGTCATATATGTAAAAGCTCCAATCAGATTTGCTCCCCAAGTTTTAAACATTAGGCTCTCATGAAATAACAATGTAACTGAAGATGAGTCACTTGTTGGATAAAAGAGGCTACCTTATGTGTGAAATATTGCTGGAATTGGTCCCTTAACTTCATGATCTTGCACCATGTCCAAGATAGTGTTAGAGCAGGTTTGAAGGTCCCGAGATGTTTTCCTTTTATGATGTTCTTGTGACACCTTTTTATCCATAGAGAGTCCTTATGATGCATCAAATGTCATAGATGTTTGCAAATTGTTGCTTTATTCCATTATCTTACTCTTTGAATCCCCAAACCACCTTCTTAATTATTTGGAAGACACAGGTCTTTCTAGACCACCATGGCCTTTGTGCATTTCACATCTCACGCATGCCATACAAGAGCTCTTACCTCTGATTCAATTTTTTCCAACAATTAATTTAGGCAAGATAGGTTTTATATACCAATAAACCTGCATACTAAGAAACACATATATTACCAATTGCACCTTGGATATCTTGCTAATCAACCTTCCAATGAAAACTTGGCAATCATAAACAAAGCAATAAGTACCACCATCTTTGTCGAGTGGAACTCCAAAGTAGGTAATTGGGAGTTTGCCAAGAGCTATGTCAATAGTATTAGAGACAATCACTGCGTTTTGCTCATCCACCCCTGCCAGATACATTGACCTCTTACTTAAATTAGGAGCCAAGCTTGATAGGATTTCAAGTTCAGCAAGGGCATCCTTAGACTGTATTAAAGTGGAATTATTAGCTTGAGCCAATAAGAACTGATCATTTGCAAAACAAAGATGGCTAATCTGCAAGTCCTTGCACTTTGGATGAAAAATGAATTGAGCTTGAGCAGCATATTGATCTATAAGACCAGAAAAGGCCTCCATAACAAGTACAATCTGTAGTTTTAAACATTTCATTGCCCACTATCTGTAGGAAATCCCACCGCCTGAATCATATACCTTCTAAAGCTCTATTTTCATTACAAATCTGGGAGTACCACCATCTTCGTGGTAGTTTTTCACCAATTCTTAAATTACAAGCATAAAGCAATACGTCAATATGATTAGCATGGGCAGGGGCAAGACTAGGACTCTTTGTAGTTTGTCGAGATATCACATTTTTCTGATACACATATGAACATTGCATTTTCCTGCATGTGATTCCTAATTTAACTTACTTTCTTGTAAGAACTTTGTGGATATGCAACAACATATGTATATCCTACTATATACATTATGAGCAAATTGGTTACTTGAAAACTGCTTTCGAATCAAGCCATCTACAAAATACCTCTATATTCATTTCCTAGACTTGCTTTTGTAGGTATTCAATTTATGCAAGAAGATGTGTCAATGGCAAGGAAAAGAAAGCTTTCTACGGTTGTATCCTCAGACGATGAGCAGCTATGTGAGCAAGCAACAATCTGTACTTTTGAAGATCACTACCCCAGTTCATTTTAAGCAACAGACCCAGCTGGGATGCAGGGTACGTAAAGTAAAAACGTAGTCTAAGAAACAACAAGTAGTCATGCTCACTTACATATCTTACCTGAAATCGAGTTATATGTACACTAACACGCCTTTCGAATCTAGACAAAGCTCGTACAGGTGATAAACAAACAATCATGAAAGCGTGGGCCTAGGAAGAGTTATGCCAAAGTACAAGCCGGTGATGTACAAGAATGCAAGGAGAAGTTGGTTTCGCTCAAAGTCGAGGACACATGAGAAACAATCAAAGAAACCCTACCCCCGACCACATCAGAAGTTGGATCTTCAAGTCGTGCACCTAATCATCTCGAAAGGTTACTATAAAGTATTATCCTACAAATTATGCTAGCCATTAATTTTTCAAACGCAACATTTATATGTATTCTATCTTAGTAGTTTTTAACATATCAACCTCTAGCTCAAGTATCCGATAGGAAGAATGTATAAAGTAATTCTATCTTTATGGTTTTCACTTACATATTTATGATGTTACTAAGCTGTCTGTACAAATATCAAAGTAGATTCTCCGACTCAATCATACGTGCTAATAGATCAACTTCAAGCATATGATAGAGACTGGGTGGTAAAAGTTAGAGTACTGCGAAGGGGTAATTTGGAGCCCTATTGCACCTCGAAGGGATCTGGGCACACATGGAAAATCATATTCATGGACGAAGAGGTACACTAATCTTAAAATTTTCTGTAATTAATCATTTTTTCATCTTGTACTTATGCTCAATAATGTATCACATTGCTTTGTAATGACAGGGTACAAAAATACAAGCTATCGTATTCAATGATGTTGCAGATATCTTACAACAATCTCTTCAAAAGGATAAAACGTATCTGATTTCCGCTGGACTCATCAAACCAGTGAACCCACAATTTGACAGTGCACACAAAAGGTTTGAACTAACCTTTTCTTCCGGTACTCAAGTGAAGGAGCTTGAGACGACCATAGATATAGCTCAACTTTGATTGCAATTTGTCTTATTCAAGGATCTAAAGCACCATGTTGAACACAATGATATCATTGGTATGTTATAGAAGATCTTGTACAAATTATGTATCAGCTATACAATTTGCGTTAAACTTACCTAAGATATATTCCCTTTTCTCCATTTTAGATGTAGTTGGCTTATTGGGAAATATTGACAACCTATCATTGCTAAAGAAGCCAGGAAGTGGTGCGTTAAATGAAGCAAGATATGATACTCACAAATACAGAGTAATGTTCCATATTCATTGGATTTTTTTACTTTCGTATTACCAGCAAACAATCTTCACCATTGCAGTATCTAATCTACTTTAGGTATGACACTGTTGTCATAACATTATGGTCCGATTTTGGCTAAAAATGAAGGAAATGTTCTATCGGAGCTAGCAAATGATAAGCCTATTGTTATTCTCTCAAAGGCCAAAGTAACAAGATATGGAGGTGCATTTTTCTTAGATAATGAATTCTAATATTGCAATTTCTAGAAAGTTGAAGCGGAAACCATTTTCCCTTTTGATTATGTATGTTTTACTTAAAATATAGGTATCATATCTCTGTCCACACTCCCCATTATGATACTCCATATAAATCCACCTTTGCCAAAAGTTGAAGCATTAAAAGCGTGGTATGTATAAATCACTTGCAATGAGATACAAGATACTATATTTACTTTATTAGTGTTATGACGTGCTTGTTGACTATGAATCTAACATACTACTAGTTGCAGCCATAATGCAAACCATGAAAGTGCAACTCCTTTACGGGGTTTGAAACTTCAAAATGCTGAACGAGTCAATATTCAAGAATTGATCGAACGACCTCTAAACGAGTTCCAGGTGCTTTTTAAAGTGTTTACTTATTAAGTAGCACGTGTAATTGGTTAGGTTGTAGCTGCTTAAAGTACATGCACTAGCTGTTTTCCTCATAACATAACTCATATGATCTAACTTATAACAGAAACTACTGTTCATTCAAGGGAAAGATTGTCAATATTGACAACATGGAAAAACCTTGGTATGATGCATGTAATGAATGAAGTAAAAAGGTTGTATTCACTAAACAAGGAGCAAAATGCCATGGATGTCGGTGCAGTGGTACTAACAAAGTTGTGGATTATTCCCCAAGGTAACAAGTTAAAATTTTCTTAAGTGTTTTCAATTTATTATAAGAACTATGCTGAAAGTACATTGACTTATGAACCAAGGGATTGAGATTGATTACTTGTTTAGCACGCATCATATGTTCCTTTTTTTAATGATAGTAAAATAATTTGGGTTTTAACTAGAGCATCTAGGAGGCATCATTAATCAGATGCAAAGGCTCAAGAGTCCATTTCTCTATTTCCAAGAAGTTTCAGCCTTCAAATGTTTGTTTATTTTCCAAGAAATTAGCAAGTCACTAATTGTTGTTCTACTAACCAATAACCATGCTTAGACAACAGCCTTACTAATATTAGAGGGGCTATCAATATTTTGATGGGCCGCAAGAACATTTGAGCTGTCATCCTTTCAAAGAACATAAAATGATGAAAGGCTGCCAGACAGCTGTTAATTGTCATACCTTTCCCTTTTCAACAGCAGCCTTACTAATATTAGAGGGGTTATCAATATTTTGATGGGCCGCAAGAACCTTTGAGCTGTCATCCTTTCAAAGAACATAAAATGATGAAAGGCTGCCAGACAACAAACAGCCTTACTAATATTTATTAAGAGCTTTAAAAAAACTTAAGGTTCTGGCTTTAGGTGTCTGTGACCTTTAAGGTTAACTACCAAGATGCATTGCAGAAACCACAAAGCTAGAGATACTGGACCTATCTTGTAATTATTTCGATGGCATTCCTTGGCTCTATGATAAAATGGGGCTTGGAAACGCTACACGGTTTGTGGCAGTTTGCAGCACATTGTTTTTCCATAGTTCACAGAGGCATGCTTATTTCTCTGCTTTAATCAACTTAAAGGTCAATGTCCATATGATAATAGCTATGAGCATGGCCAGATAGCAAAGGAGGCATTGAAGGAAAGTGATAGATCGTAGTTGTTTGATTTCTTTTGAGCTCATTTTTCACACCTAGCTTACAAGTTACAATGTGTACTATTTTCCCATTCTTATGTCGAACAGCTTGATATGGGAAATTCAGGTTGCACACACAGTCCTTTTGGTTTGGTGATAGAGGACATAGGATGTCATCTTGTTCTTTGACAACATTATAACTTCACATATTTGTACTAATGTATCTATGTCTAATAAGTGTATCTATATACACTGCCAGGTAAATGCTAAAGCTAACTGTTGGAAATGGTGTTCGAAATGTTTATGTTACATTGTTTGAGGCAGCCGAGAAAATTACTAACTGTCGTGTATATGACTTGATAATATCAAAGGAAAAGGTAAAATATCAAGCATTACCTTGTAACGACTTTGCTATGATATTATATTACTTTGAACAATATTATATTACTTTGAACTAATAATTTTCTTCTCCCATACAGGAGGGCATGAACAATATATATTATAAGGACTTAATTCATCAGTATGGGCTATCTTACATATTCTTAGTGGAGATTGATAAGAAAAGTGATCGCATAGGCCAAAGGCTGATTGCCGAAGAAGTACATAGAGATGCAGACGAAGTGAGCTTGAAAGGCATCAAAGGGATAATTGACTTAGAAAATACGACAACCGCTCTCCAGAATGAAAATACTAGCTTGAAGAATCAAAAGTTGAAGGCCATTAAGGTTGAGAAAGAATGATTTGCTAGAAGACCTTTGTTGTACTCATATTCTACTATTGTCTTTCAAACAATGAGAGTACTGTTCTTAATAGATAATTTAGATCTTTATACATAATTGTTTAGTTATATATAACTGTTTAGACCCTTGCCTCCTCTATCTTGATTTCTAAGCTTGAATCAGGCACTTTTTCAGTTTCTCACGTAAAGAGCACGTGGCTGCTCTTTGTACTTCAAATATTTTTTTAAAAAATATAATAATAATAATTTAGAAAAGAATGACTTACAAGGTTTAAAAATAAAATTTCAACTAATAATTAGATTTAGAGCTGTTAATTCAAAAAAACAATAATAATTAGTTTTAGAGTTGTTAATTCAAAACAAAGAATGAATTAGTTATGTACTACAGAGTACTAAAAATTGAGATCTTACAAACATTCTATATAAATTAATTAGACACGAATTATATTGTTGTGATCTAAGTTTCTTATTTGTGGGTTCATGATATAGAATGCTATACATATGGTTCCAAATAAACCAACCACCCAACTGCCAACCTAAAGAAACAAAACCAACCGACCTTTGTTGTACTCATATTCTACTATTCTCTCTGATCTACTCCAGCAGATCTGAGATTTGAAAATAGAGTGGTGAATGAAAAGAGGTAGAGTATTCTCCTTTCCTTTACCATTATATAATATATAATGTTATTCTCTTTCCTTACTTTTCCAATTTTGAAGTTTAAATAAGTTGTTTCGAGTGATATGTTTACTTTTCCAAAGATTGCAACGCTTCAATGCCTTTTTTCAAACGATGCATTCTTCCACTATGAACTGAAGCAGCAGCTTGCTACTAATGGTACAAAACAACCGCCATTCCATCTATCTATAAATAATGAATCATCAGTTTGGTTCATAACTGCGAGTTACATTTTCATTATTTATGTCACATTCAATCTCTTGTTGCCCGTTACAAGATTTTACCCATTATATGTTAACTGCATAAGCGTAAACATTTTCAGAATACAGAATGGACAAGAAAGATCTTGTGTTTCTTCATCCAAGGAGTTGTACTTCAGTTGCTAAATCTTTCAGAAATACAATTCTAGTATCAAGTAATGCCCTTTATTTCTTGTTTGGTCATTTTTTATTAACACACCATTGGAACTACGTATTTTAGCATTTTCTCCATTTAAATCTTGCTAACTTGTTGCAGCAAAAAATAGTGAAAATGACATGCAAGCAAGAAGAAAATTCTATGGCGCATACCCCAGATGTATCGGATCAAGCCTGAGAAATATGTAGCAAAAGTAATCGAAAATTATGTTGCACCATAAACAAGGGAAGCCAACAAATTGAAAGAAGCCTTGCAACTAGCTCTTCTCAATTAAGGCAGTGTTTGGGACAAAACTTGCCCCAAACCTTGTATTTTGTGACGCTCGACTCTCCAATTCTTCGGCAAGATGTTCATGAAAATATGATGACGATTAATCTCCAACTCTCGAAGTTGAATCAAATGTTGGGCACATTACAAGGTAGGAGCAGAAGTTTTGGAAGAATATTGTTCAATCCGCCTATGAGTACAAATGTTCGCGTCATTCAGTTTGTCGAGGAAAATACAACTCATTCGCATGCACTAATTGAGGTTTCAAACGAAGATGAACATACTGGTCCAAATATCAAAAGGAAGCATAGGGTAACAAAGAAATTTTTTTTTTTGTCATATGGTTATTATAATTTTAAGTACTCTTAAATCTAATATGTTTTCTATGCAATTACAGGGTCTTCAAGACCATGATATCACTCTAACAACCACTACAAGAAACAGTGCCTTTAGCTACCGCCAGACGCGGTCGCTAAAGGGTTTTAGCGACCGTGTTAGAGCGGTCGCTAAAACAGCCGCTATAGGCCACGTCGCTAAATTTTAGCGATCGCTTTTAAAATTTGGTCGCTAAATTTAGCGACCGCGTTGACTACATTTAGCGACCGCCTTATGCGGTCGCTAAATATTTTTTAATTTAAATTTTTTTCTTTTTTTAATATATTTTATTAAATTATATTATATCTTTAGCGACTGACAATTGCTGTCGCTAAATATTTTAAATATTTTTTATTTTTTTTAGAAATATATTTAAAATATTTAGCTACCGCACGTGGCGATCGCTAAATATTTTTAAATATTATTTTTTATTTTTTAAAATATTAAAATTAGCGACAGCACATCGCGGTCGCAAAACCTGGCTTTGCCAAAAAAAAATTGCAGGTCAAATAACCTGACCAAAACCTGTCGCAGAACTAATATCAATTCATAAGCAATTCACATCCAATCGATCCAAAAACTGATTTAACCTCGGTTGAAACGATTTTGAATGAATGCGTTAAAAGTTTTCAACGCATTCATTCAAAACCGTTTCAACCCCCTGTCCCGTATTCATTCAAACAGCTCCTCGCATTCATCAAAGTATAGATAAACATTAACGTATGCATTAAAATAATAGAATTCATACAGTTAAGTACCGATGATCAATTCAAAACAATAAAATAACATTCATTCCATAAATCTAACCAAACCCCTATCTAAATCACTTGTCGGCAGAACAACTAGCCACATCATCATCTTCTTCATTCCTCGATGAATAAGGCACGTTCGATCCAACAACATTTTCATCCCCCCGGGGGTCAGCGACACTAGGATCATCGGTATCACCCTGCGCGAAGCCATACAAATGATTCAACATCATATATCAAATCAAGATCACATATAGAGCACAAAAATACATAAGTAATTAAGAAAATTAATATTACATGTAGTTTGGGGTCCTTTATAATTACATAATTTTCATCGAGCATCATCCGCATGCGCGCATCAAACATTGTGTTGAAGCACTCTTTTAAAAACAGCACTCTTTCAACTTGCTCAAATGAACAAGTATGCTTTTAAAAACTGCTGAACGAACAAGTATGGTTTTAAAATCCTAAGACAGTTAATCCAACATGTGCTAGTAACAAACCATCTGAAATACTATGTTGTCTTGAAATTACGAGACATTCTAAAGACAACTAACAAGACATGTAAAGCAAAACACAGTATGCATCCAACATATCCATGAACCAGTAACAACTGAAAACTTGATAAACCATGATGCTTAGTGCCATAAGCAAAGCCCCAATTCTATTACCCTTCACTTTCGATTGAATGTTTGCTATCCATGTAAGCAAAGCAATAGAAAGACACTTTACCCAAAAACAAAACACACCCAAAAAAAAAATGATTCTCAACTCTCCATATTCTCTACTATTTACAAAAATGAACATGTATTTGAACTGTTAAGAGTTAGTAGCACAGGCACAGAAGCAGGATAGCATTGTTGGCTTGCAACATTATGAAACTATACCAACCCGGCTTTAGTTCTGACAACAAAACCAGATTAGGCACCTCTTGACCTTTTTTACTTGACCCTCAGACATCCTAGTCTTACTGAAAGTTTCACTCTTATGGCTCTACCTTAGCAAGTCGGTCCTGCTCGACCTAAAGCCCTTGTTCTTCTCCACAATTCCAACATGGCACTAACCTTTGTTCAAGTCACATCAAGTAATAGTATATCATTCAAAGCTAATGATACCGGAGAATTTGTCCCGAGCGTTCCTAATAAGCTCATCTATAAAAGAAGACATAACATAAAGAATCAAAGCTGATATTTGGTTGAGCCTGGTCATGTGGCTTTCAAGCTCTTGAGACTAGACTTGATGGTGGAACATTTCCATTGGAGTGTCCACAAGTTTACGCATGTGTCGCACTTAACGCTAACAAAATTTACACGCTCGGTACTTTTCTTCTTCTTCTTCTCTTTACTTTCTCTCCAAACCAAAACACACTCACCAGCTCATGGTTACTGTTCACGCAGCTTCCCTTGTTCCCCATTTTCATCTCATAACCATCACTTGCTCACACATGAAACGCCACTCATAACACACACTATATACACACATATATACATTATGCACTCATGTAACACACACAACCCATTACCTCCACAACACATCCACAAATATATAAATGCATACATCCACCATGCCCACTGCCGTGAGGCAGTGGGTCTCCCTCTCCCCTGCTTCTCTTTTTTTTCTTTTTGTTTTGCTTTGTTCCACTCAAGCATTACACATACTCTCATAGTACACCCCCGTATACACATACACACACACACACACCCTAGAGCACTCAATTCACATGCACACACACATGAGCACCCAGCTCAAAAGGAGCTGCCTCTTGGCAGCATCACCATGCCAGACACACACTTTGCACATCTTCTCCCTCCTTTATTTCTTTAACACACACACAAACTCACACATGTATACCCATTATACACACAAACATATTCACACATAAGACATACACTACACAGCTACACACTCATCTCCTCTCACACCCACATGGACTTTCCCCAAACCCACTTCACGGTAGCCCTCCTTCTTGCCGCATAAACACGTAGATACACACATACACTCACGCATCTCGCAAAACACACACTCTTGCACATCACTTCACTGCTATACGGCTACTCCTTCCCCTCCTTCTTCATCCTTAAACCCACTTCACCCACACAATACATAAGCACCTGCTGGCACCATACACAAAACATTTCAGGACAAACCTATTATACCAATTTTTACACACACCTAGCCACACATTTTCACACCCAGTTTACACACACAGTCACACTGTAATCACCACTTCCATGGCTGCCATTTCAGCCCTTCTTCCACCTTACAGATCCTCACTTAGCACATATGTTCCACCAACAAAACATAAACTTGCTGCTCCTGTTTCACGCCTCCTTTCATGTACACGCCCATACAAAGCACACCCACAGTGTAGACTAAACCCATTTTCAACCCCTAAACCCACTACCATCTCTCTCTCTTTAATTTCCTTGCAAACTCACATACACATACATTCACACAACCACCTCCGCACAACACTCAAGCACATACAAAACACACATATTCCCTCATGCACATGTCATACAGATTTACACAAACACTCACTCCCGCACTCAAACGTCTACGACAATTTATTCTCTCGTTTACAATTATAACCCACACCCATTACGCCCAACACAAACTGCAGTAACCCACATACCCAATCCCAAAATAAATTTGATTCAGAGAAAAAGTAAATACCTTACTTGAGGTTTCCCCGGAATCCTTTCTTCACTCTCTCTCTCTCTCTCTCTCTCTCTCTCTCTCTCTCTCTCTCTCTCTTCGCTCTCTATCTCTCTCCGTTTTCAGAAAATAGGTAAGAATAATATAGGGCCGGCTGCTTTAACAAAGCGTTATATATGAAAGGCATACAAACAATGCATAATCCTAACAATTTGCAAATCAACTAAGAATTAGAGAGGGAATAACCATGGAAGAAACAATCAGCCCCCTCTCGTTTGGAGCGCTTTTGCTACAAAAATGATGCAATATAAGAACAAACAGACCTACACGCCGAAATAAGAACAAACCTGCCGCTGCCGCTCCTCGTCGCCTGAAGTCGCCGGCAAATCGGTCGCTCGAAGTAGTCGCCGTCGCTCCCTTTCTCTCTCACCCAGATTTGTCCCGTTTGTATTTGGCGGTAGCTGGGAAGTGACAAAAGTTCAAGACTAAATTCAATTTAGGGTTTTTTTTGGATTAAATATTGACTAAAACTTTAGCGACCGCAAACTTCGGTCGCCAAATCAGTCGCTAATTTAGCGACGACAGCGGCAGTCGCAAAATTCGGTCGCTAAAGCCAAGTTTTCGTTGACCATGAATATTTAGCAACCGCGAAATATAGCAGTCGCTAAATCGGTCGCTAAAGTATATATTAGCGACCACATGTTTTTGCGGTCGCAAAATGCGGTCGCTAAAGCCCCTGTTTCTTGTAGTGAACCAATAGACCTTCACAAAATTTTGAACCTATTCTAAAATTCATGTATGGCATACAAACTTAAGGTAACGCACTCTCATATGGAACACTATATTTATACATTTGACATTCCTCTTAATAAGGCTTTTGTTTATCACGTACAGGCATCAGTTCGGAACAGCAAGATGGTCGTTAACTGGTGTTGCTCCACATACATTCTCTTTAGACCTAATGATTGTTATATCTATATATGTAGCTGTAATTTGCTATAGTTGTATAAATGGATGATATCGAGCCATTTTGATGAATTTTCTTCATACTAGGTATAGTTTGTCGGTGTTAAATGACATTGATATTTTCTCATAATATATGTGTGGAATCATTTTCTTCGTGCTCACTTTCCTTTCCCTTACTTTATGTCAGTTTTAGTAACTTTGGTTTTCATATATGATTATACCAGAATTACATAGGACAGCCTTTGAACTTAGACGTGTTCAAGATGGCCTTCAAATACTCTTCGCATACATGATATCCATGCCATCAAATTTTTCTATCTATATTCTATCTCTCTAACTTAAAGAATGAAGAATTTTGGGACATTTCTGGATACAAAAAGAGATGTGGGTAACGAGGTATTTTACCTTTCCGAAACTATCCATAGTGTGTTTTAACGAGTTCAATGCAATTCACAGTGCTAACCTTAATCTGTATTAATCACATAGTAATGTGGTTATAGAAATTTCTTATGAGTACCATACATTAAAGCTTTTTCCGCCACAAAATTGTCCTTGGTTAAATGTTGTTCAGCAGAACTTCTGGCAGATGTCGATAGTGTTAAATATCATGGCAGGTTAAGCATGAAGGCATATTTTGCCAAATTACGGAATATTTGGAAACCAAGTCAAGAAAAAAGGAATTCTAATTGTAACTTCACAATTAAAGCCACTTCACCTTTTTTTCTCCATGGAAATAATAGTCGAGGGAAGTAGAGCATCATCGATTCGTTTTCCTCCTTCTCTGTTCCTTTCACTTTTTGATGCCGACTTATCTTGATTAACTCAGGCTGTATGTTGGTTAAGTTAATATGAGTGAGAATTGCGGCTCTTGAGTGCTTGGACCTTCTCTTTGTGCCGCTACTGGTATAGCACATATGAACGTAGCATCATGTGAGAGATTCAGTGTTCTATTCCATTGCTCCAGCTATGGATGTTAACAGCTACACAGTTATTTTCTGAGAAGTGTCATAGCAACACAGTTTAGATGCCATTAATGCAGCCAGATATATCATATAAGTCCTCTGCACCGCTGAGGATAAATGTTTCTGATACATGTGCCTCACAGTTTCTTGTGTACCCAAGTTAAGTTGTTTTAGTAGCAAGAATTGGATATGTTAATATGTGTGCATGGAGTATAACCAGCGTTTACACATCCAAAAACAACCAGTTGTGGTATTATACTCATTTTCAAGTTCATCATACATACAGAAACCATCCATTTGTTTAGTGTGTTAAATTTGATAGTTTTATGCAGCTTTTTGTGAATGGATATACTGCAACTTGACTACAGTTGCTGGAAAGGCAAACCTCTAAATGTTTTGATAACTTTTGCAGGAAGGGGAGCAATATGTGAAAGTAAATGGTTTGCTATTTTTTGAAACTTCTGCAAAAACAGCACAGAACATAAATGAGCTTTTATATGAAAAATGGGTAATTATAATGGTTTCTGGAAGTAAGTACTGACATGGTAAGACATCTTGGATTTGTTGGTGTATAAAGTTTTTGTTACCATTTACTTCTTTAGATTACTACCTAAATCCAAAAAGTGTTGAGCGTTTATACTATCCTGCTTCTAATATTTTTGTAATATGTTAAGTCAGACTTCACAGTAGAACTACTACACTACCACCACTTTTAGGGATATATATTAGCCAGAGTACGAAATGATTGGTCCGGATGATCGTTGTTTATAACAGGTTTCAACTACAAAGTTCCACTTTAGTGTTACATCTTCAATTACCATGATGTCTTTTTACGCATTGATTCATCATCCTCCTTATTCTAAACTGAAACTTTCCCAACTTAGGCAAGATAATAGCCTCCCGAGTTTTTTCATAAGGTGAACTATGTTGAATTCACTATAATTGACATCAAAGAGCATTAACACGGAGTCTTATGCGGTCAATATAATGCAATACAAATACAAAAATTGAATAATTGGAAAATCAATGATCTTTACATCAACCAAGCCATTAATTGCAAAACAATATTCCCCAGAGGCAGTGCAAGTATAGTGGTGACTAAAGAGCATAAGTTGTTTTCGCACCTACAGTGTATGACTATGTGACTCGAGCATAATTTATTCAGTAAGAAAGTTTGATGCCATGATATGAAGGCATGGCTTGCTTTATGTGTCAGTATAGCTGTTTAAGCACATAGAAATGATAGAGAACCATTCCTTTTTTTAATTAGCTATCAACGGACCCTATGTTTGAAAGAAATACATATACACTGAAGCATTTGTAGATTAAGGCTCATCTCTGTTACTTTCCTGGTAGCACTGCTTCATCATAGTCCCTAAGATGCCTTCTACATTTTGTTCGTACTTCGTCTATTATTTAGAATTTGTTTTTTCAAGCACCTATTAATCATTAATAATTTGGTACAGGGATCAAGATATGGTAAGTTCGAACCAATCATTGAGAATTCTTTCAAACTTAGTAGCCGCTGATGCTATTAGTTTTGCTGGGTTACTTGATGAAATATCATGTGAACATGAAATGGTCAACCAATTCCTTGCTTTCCTTCCCCAGCGTCGAAGGTGCGTAGCACACTATTCACTTTCAGTAAAGTAGTGTACACCGCCAACAAAGACAAGCAATACAGGGTCTTCAAGGAAGAGGTTAGGTCCCTAGCTTCAGAAGTGGTAGCAAAGCACTTAGCTAAATCATTATCTGCAGATCAACTTCTTGGCTTTACTGCTAGCGTGGTCCACATCAAAACATCTAATGTTTATGAATTAATGGCGAAGGTATATCTCAACTGTTCTTCAGGAAAACTTTTTTTGAAGAATACTTTTTTGGTTTAATTTTTATCCCCTAGGTACTCTGTTATCAGAGTTTTTATTACTGTACCAGAAGAACTTTTATATTTTCCGTAATACCTTTGGATGACTTTGTCAATTACTGTTAACAAGCATGATTTTGGCAAAATTTGCAGCTAACACTGATGTTGCTATATTATATATGCGCAGAGCTTTTCAGTCTTAAAGCAGCTACTAGATAACTGTAGAGTTAGTGGGAGCTCATACTTAGCGCACTGGGTTGGCTTGATGTAGTTGTACTCACAGGTGCGATGATGACATGAAAATTTATTATCCTTTTTAGCAGTATGTGAACTTGGTTTCTACTTTTATGTACACAGACGATGCATCTGGAAGAGTTATGTATGAGTCAAGCGTTTGCATTACTGCTATTCTATCTCAAGTGGAACATAATCTGGAACATACAAGAACAAAAGGTTTAGCAAATCTATTATGTTCGTGCTTAGCAACTTCTAGATCAAGGCTCATATCCGGTTTATCAAACTTGTTGCATGCTGCTTGCGAATCCTGTACGGATCTTTGTTCATTGATCGATGCTCATTAAGTAGTTTCTGTCAATGAAAATACCTATTGTATTCACACTCCATGCTTTCCAAAGCTACTCCTTACTTCGACTTGACATCCAATGCCATGACCGTCGTTCACTGGTTGGGACAGGTTCTACAGAAGTTGTCAATACAGTGAGCAGAGCATTCCTCAGGTCGAAAGGTATACAAATTGCTATCTACTACTGCTTTCATCAACGTGTTTAGACTGTTGTATGTGCAGATACCCGGTTATTTTTCTTCTCTCATCATTTTTGACATTTTCCGTCTTACATTTCAGATGCGTGTCATGAAAATTACACTGAGAATAACATGGTTTAAACTAGAAAGTATTTAATTAAGATCAGTAAATCATATTGTTAATCTGTGAAGGGTTATTGAAATTTGTTCTCCATTTCAATGCTTGAGATTTCTGTTTTGCACAAGTCAGGTTGCCTCCATATATGTCACCATTTATATGGTGGCAAAAGGGTGTTGGTGCTATAGAGTGACTTAAATACAATGAGCTTATCTCATTCCTTAACCACCGTAAGAAAATTTGTATACTGGTGTTTCAACGAACTTGCGGAGGGTAGTCAAATTGAAGTTGTATCTTTTGATTCTTACATCCATCACGCTCATGTCAGCTTCTTTCCACATAAATTTAAGAAAAGTATAGTCCTGGTCCAGTAATTCCTCTAAGATATGTGCACGAAGACACATTGTTAGCAGGATACCATATCCCTGCTAGAAATGAGTTTGTACTTTTTCCCTTCTTAATTTGCTACCTTTTCACCATTTTTTCTTACTTCCTCCGACCAGTTTAACACTTCAACTACGGAGTTGCTACATTGATATGTGTAGATCGCTTAAACATATACGGATGTATCATGGACGACAAAGTATGGGAGCATCCTGAAGAATGGAGGCCGGAGAGATTTCTTGACGAGAATAATGACAGCGTAGATCTGTACAAGATGACGGCATTTGGAGGGGGAAAAAGGTGTGCTGCTGGTGTACTTCAAACTATGCCGATTTCTCGTATGGCAATCGGCAGACTTATACAAGAGTTTGACTCCTAACTCAAAGTTGGATGACTTTACTAATATACAGAGTTAAGAAACTAGTATTGAAATACTAAAATTCGATCTACTAAAGATCCAAATGGTAAAGTCTTCATGGATTACTTAAAGTTAAGGACCTATCCTTACTAATTGATATCTCTTACTAATTGATATCTCTTTCGAGACTTCACTTCGGTACAAATTTACGTAAAATGTGATTAATTCAAGTGATTAAATTAGCTATAGATATAATAGTCTCTTTGACAAAATCTCTCTTACCAACAATTATAATTTAACCTAAAATAAGTTGTTTTGACTAATTGTACGTGCTATGGATTATTACACTTTTAAAATATTTATAATATATGCTATAAATTGACCTGAATTTGGTTCCAGTTGCTGGGCTGGTATTGATAGGTTTTGTCGCCCTTCAATATGCATCGAGTGCAGACACTTCAAGCCATGAGAAGGTTAGAATGAGTGAACCGCATTATTTTCCATTAGGGTGTGTCAAGAAGTAAAGCCCCATCTCTTCCCCTCTGCCATCTGACCAAACAAATTATAAAATTCTTCCATCGAGCCTCTACTTTTTTCAGTCGTTTAGTTTCTATCATTTGTACGTCCCGCCAAACAAGCTACCAACTAAGGGTAATATGCGAAGTATTTAATCTCAGGCTCCAAGTTGATGATCAAAAGCTTATCGTGCGAGCTTTAATAATGATTAATCACAGTTAAACTCCAAACCTTACATCATTTGCTAGACTTGCGCTCTGTCCAATTTTAAAACAAAAAGTCCAGGAAAACCAAGCTAGTCAGCCTCTTTGTGTTTTTTCTGAGGACGTTTGACAAAAGCCAGAGCACAAATACTACTATAAACGCCAACTTATAAAAAAGTAATTCTTAGTCATTTTTCAATTTCCAACCTCCCACAGACTTGAGGGTTGTTTGATAAAATTGACATTTAAGTGCTGAAAAAGTTAAGCACTGAATTCGTAAAATTAAAAACTTTAAACGACTGAATTTTTATTAAAAAATAAGTTAACATGTTTAGTAAACTAAAATCAAATGTCTGAAAATTTATTTATTTATTAATTTATCCATTTTACTAAACTTTTTTTGAAGGGTTAAAATCGTGTTGGTGGTGGCGGTGACAGTGACAATGGAGTAATAGTGGCGGTGGTGGCGGCGGCAGCAAAAAGGTGTTAATGGTGACGGTAATAATGCGTGAAGACGTGGTGTTGATAATTGTGATGATAGCGATAGATGTCGACATGACTATCATGACAGTGGTTGTAGTGTGGTGGATCTTTAGATAATGTTGGTGGAAATGGACATGGTGACAACAAGACGGAATGGTGGAGGTGGCGGTGGCGGTGTCCTTGTGGTGGTGTTAGTGGTGGTGGTGGTGGTGATAGTGGCTAGGTCGTGAAAATTGTGGCGGTAATAGGAAAAAAGAAATAATGATTGTGGTGGTGGGTTGTATTATGGTGGAGGCGGTATTATCAGCAAATTAATTGAGGTGTTATCGTGCTGGTAATTATTTTTGTAGGTAAGAATATGTTACATAACTTTTAACCATCTCACTTAGAATTAAATGATCAGTATTAAGTAAGTCCACCCTTACTTAAAATTTTAGTCTATTTTTTTATAAAAATTAATTTTTTAAGTGATAAGGCTTAGCGTTATCAAACGCACTTAATTGATAATCATTGAAAACTTTAAATTTTAAGTGCTTAATTGCGTTATCAAACACATCTTTAGTAAAGCACATATAAGTAAATCCTGGGTCATTTTCTGTATCCCATTGACTTTGTAAAATAAAGATTTATTTCACCAATCGCGAGAATTAGAATATACGGAGTACAATTCTGGGAGTCGTTATAAGCTATACATACAAAGAGTAATTTAGAGGTTATTAATATCGGTTAATTATTCAAATGTCGTTCTCGGAGAGTTGGTAAGTCTTTGTCAAAGCTCTGAGGCACGGTCTTTAATGCCTTTTGTTATGCTCTCTAAGTATTTTATGATGAAAGTTTAGTTATGAGCTCTTTCCACTGGGTGGAGCTAGTCTTACCGGCGATCTGTCATGAACCGCGACTTGAGTATGGCATACGTGCAAGACTGCTCAAAAAAAGTTGATGGTTTCATCACTGTCTCCCTCTAGAAATTTTTAGCAACCATAAGACATCTTGTAAATTTTCTTTCAAGGAAGAAGCACATCATACATTTTTTATATTGGAATGTCTGTATTTCACCCTCGTATAGTTTTGCTCCTCAATTTATCACTAAGTAGGTTGGTGTACATTATACATTAAGAAAAATGAGACGAGGTTCGGTATTACAGGTAGGGCATCACCCTCCCTCTTGTAGAATGACAGGCCCAACAATGAAGCAACTACGTCACAACCAGAGAAAACTAATCAAGAGAAGAACCGCTTTTAAACAAAGCTAGTCTGAAGTGATCTTCTACGTTTATGCCCACTGAAGTAACTAAATTAATGGAAACAAACTTGTTCATGTAATGTCCATAAGATGTAGCACCAAAATGAGGGGAAATATTAGACCACACAATACGCGGTCAGTTATCTTTAAATTACATAAATTAACCCAACATTAAAATAGTAGAGTAAAACAAAATAGATAGAGTCATAGTTTTCGTTGAATTTTTATTGGTCAGAGTGACTTTAGTTGAAATTAAAAAATCAAAAATGTCATTCTCATGTATTTTAAAAGAAAATGCGAAGCTCGCTACTTCTGATGCTCCATTTCATATATGACCAGTTATAAACCTATGATAAATTTTCTACGAATTGATGGATTACCAAAAACATGTGATTGGATGGTCCAATCCTTTACTTTTAAGTAGTTTTCCAGGGAAACAAAGTCTATATACGAATAGCCTGAAATTCTATTTTATTCAAATGAGTTGAGTTGAATTGAATAGGTGAGAGTGAGACCCGGGAAAAAAAGTATTTGAATCATAATTAAAAATGGAGAATAAATTTAAAATGATTTTAAAAAGTCAAAGTTTAAAAGTTCACACAGGACGAATTAAGAGTTTGTTAAAGTAAGTGATGGCTGTGCAATATTCTTCTAATTTTGACTTTATATCTTAATTTAAAAAGTAAATAATTTTTATAAAATGATTTAAAAGAAAATACGATAAATTTTTGAGAAGAGGAGAAAGTAGTTATATCGTTTGAAGGAGAACAGACAATGTATACGTCGTGGTTGGTTGCCTTCTCGCCATCACTGGTGAGAGGTTAGAAGTTCATACTCCATTCGATGCACTTGGGCCCTTTCAAACGCCACGGCCATCTCTTGCATTTACTGCACTCACCACGTGCAAAGACAAGCAATCAATGTTCTTGGCCTATTAGACTTAAGTGGCCTGTCAGCATCTTATGACTGCAATATTGTCATAGTAACAGCTTAGACTTGATGCATTTTTTAAAGTTGTATTTTTTTATTTGGGCTAATTACATCTATGTCCCTGAGGTTTGGGAGTAATTACAGTCAAGGACACAAAGTTTCAAAATGTAACATTCCGTGACTAAAAGTGTTTCAAATGTATCACTCGTGTCCATCCGTCAGGGTTCCGTCCAAAAAGTGTACTTTTTGTATGATGTCATCGATATGTATTTTTAAAATGACGATACTACCCCTTGTACTGTATATATTGAAAAATATCTGTTTATTATTATATATGATTTATTTATCAGTTTTAGTTTTAGGATTTTGTTGAAATCCTAATTTGTAAATTAGGATATTTTTGAAACCCTAATTTGCAAATTAGGGTTTTCTTGAAACCCTAATTTGCAAATTAGGGTTTTCTTGAAACCCTAATTTGCAAATTAGGGTTTTATGTTCTCTCTCCTATTGCCAATGAATCTGAAGTCCCCGCCGGCCGTCGCCTCCCTCCCCCGCCCCCGCCGTCGGCAGTCCCTCCTTCCCTGGCCCCTCGCCGTCGGCAGCCCCTGTCCACACCACCCCACCACGCCAGCAACCTCTCCCCGCACCACCCACCATGTCGGCAGCCTTTCCCCGTAGCACCCCACCACGTCGGCAAGCCCCTCCCACCACGCTGCCAGCAATCCCTTCGCAAACCCACATAGCCGACAGCTCTCTCTCTCTAAAACCCTATTTCAGAAACCCACGATCCCGCTGATCTCGGCAATCCCTTCGCAAACCCACGATCTCGCCGATCCCGGCAATCCCTTCGCAAACCCACAATCTCGCAGATCTCGCCGCCACCACTGGCTGCTGCCTCACCATGGCTGGTTGGCCGCGATCTCCCCGATCTCGTTTTCTACGTCGCGGTGGGGAATGGGAGGCGCAACAACTGGAGGGGTGGAGGGAAGGTGGTAGCAGCGGTGGAGTGTTGTGCGGGGTGGTGGGAAGAGAGAGAGAGAGAGAATTAATTTGAGAGAGAGAGAATTTAAGAGAATTTAATGAGAGAGAGAATTCCCAGGGGCAAATCAGGATTTCAACTTTTATTTAGGGGCAACTTGGTCTTTTTGTCAGAACCGTTAAGTATTTTGGTATTCCGTTTGTCAATGGACATAAGTGTTATATTTTGAAACTTTATGTCCTCGCGTGTAATTACCCCCAAACCTCAGGGATATAGGTGTAATTAGCCCTTTTTATTTTTATTTTAAATTGCAGTAAAAGTTTAACCTTTGCTATACCCACATTGTTTACATAGTTGTAGTGTGAAAACTTGGTAACGGATGTTAAGGGCGTATGTTTGTCTTTTTTTGTACTCTAATTTTGTAATGATGACAAAAAATATACTCTTTTTTGTACTTTTATCATTTTGAATATTCATTTTGGATACAAAATCCAAATAGTACGAAAAAAAGGGAAAACACCTTAGCATCTTTTTCCGTTTTTTGCGATACAAATGAATCTCATGTCAAAGAGTCACCCCACGCCACTGTTTACCCTTTCCCTCTATGCATCTATTCACCCTTTCTCTCTCTTCAGTTTCTCTCAAATCCATTGCCTGGATCTTCATCAAAATCAACCTCCATGTGGACTTTCCTGCTGAATTTCATTTCATTCACTCAATGTAGGGTTGTACAATAACATCAGTAACTTCAAAAGAAAGAGAGGGCATACCAGGCGTCATTACGGTGCAGGGAGCTGTAGATTTCATCTTTGGGGCTGACCAATCGATTTATGAGGTAAAATTATTCCCTCTCACCCCATCTCTTCAATTAAGCTGATTGTATGCTTTTTGAAGAGAGCTGTAGATTTCAACTTTCTTAGTTCAAGATTTCTTTTTGTTGATTGTATGCTTTTTGAAGTGAGGCTCTCCTTGGGAAGATCATAGATGACAGATTTTGTACGAAAGTGGTTTTGGAAAAAAAAAAACTGGTGCTCGCTACCGGAAATGGAGAAATGAAGTTGTTGACGGCGGTGACCGTCGAGGTCTCGCCGGAATCCATGATGAGATTGCTGCAGAAGACAGGAAGAACTGGAAGGAGGAGAAGCAATAAAGTGCTTGTCTTCGGCAGGAAGAACTGGAAGAAGGAGAAACAGTAAGGGTAATACTGGGAAAACTTGTTGTAACAGTAATGAAAATGAACATGAAAATGGTAAACATACAAAAACAACTGAAAAAATTGACACAAAAAAGTGGTGAAAATAATAAAAGTACACAACCATTATTTGTGATTGGATAAAAAAATATTGAAAACAAAAACACAATACAAATACACAAAACGAAAAGTGTAAAAGTACAAGCCCTAAGAAATCTGTTACAGATAAGAGGTAGATTTTCAATTTGAACCCCCCATTTGGCCAAATTATTTATTCATGTCCTTCTTTCTCTTTAGAGAACCTAGTTACTCTCATAACCAGTCCTCCATGACATTCTTCCTCCTCACAACCACCTCAATGCGATGCATGTTCAACCACCGTCGTAGCAAACTTCCATCAAGTGGTCATCCACACACCCACACATATCATGACATCAAAGGAAACTCTCTATTCCTTTCTCTTTGTGCTAAAATATTTTCTCTAAGCTTTTTGCCAATTTTTTTAGCTTTCTCATGCCTACGTTCATTCACTTCTAAAATTTCTATCAACATATAGTATTTGTAGCTAATCCCTCAACTTTGACGAAAGTGTACATGGACTAAATCTAATAGGATAAATTACACACGGCACTTTCTGATATTTACTCGATACTACAAATGGCACCTACTAATTAATTATTTTTATTACACTAAACTACACTTAGCTAAGATCAAGATTTGTTTCTTCGGACTACCAAAGGATAAAAATATAAATTTACCCAACCTTCATATCCAAGATTTGGCCAATTCTTCTACACTGCCATTTGTTTTCACAACCGACCACCATCACTGACCGAGGATCTGGATCAACTACTGTTCTTCCTCCAATATTTTCATCAAGTCAAAAAAAAATTTCAGAGCTAGATCTAGCTAGATCCTTGACTCCCAATCAAGTACTATGCATCCAATTAACACCTAATCGAGTAGCTCCATATCTCACCAGTTTCCTACAGATCATGATTTTCCATAAGATGGTCGTTTCCTCTGTTAATGCGTGTGCGGGGGGGGGGGGGGGGGGGCAGCTGTAATAACAACCGCAATAAGCGAGGGTGTGTGGTATAGACCGTGGGTGCGTGGGTGGGTGGGTTGGTTGAAGGCAATTAAAGAATTAAATCGGTGTAACATTTACAATTCAAAAGGGATACTTGATAGCATCATTATATTTTAACTAAAGCTACAATCATATTCACTCTTTAACTTTATATGGCACCAGCATGATTATTCTATTATTTTAAGTGCTAACTCAATATTCATGAAATACTATTTGACAACCTCAAACAAAAGCTCAAAAAAGACAAGTAACCGGTGGCTCCATTGTGTCGCTATCTATTATTTATTTATTCTTCAACTTACAGTATAATAAAATTACATGTAAACACACGTGTACATAAAAATATCTCATAATTATTGCATGGAGTCTTAAGATATAAGCGACATGTTAGGGCTGAAGGTGATGTGCAGATACAAGTGCACAAAAACATATACTTAAAAACAATATGAATTAGTTTTGACCCCGTGCATTCTACAAGGAGTACTATATTACGGTTATAAAATTACTAAACCAACTCCTTTTTTTTTTTACTACCATATGTTCATCGTTAAAATCTAACAATTGTCTTAAACCAGAATATGATTTTAGTAACAAAAAGAATAATAAACAAAAGATACATTAGGATGCAAATAGTATTTCTAGCTAAACCAGTTGATAAAAGCTTTACAATGTTGCTCTCAACATACAAAGAAGCAGCACTAAATGTTACCTCTTTAAAGAAGGATGAGACTTTTTTGTTTTTGAGTTTCAAGTAACATGAAAAGGGATAATTTAACTTTTGAAACGGGTGGATTCTTGTGCCACAATCAAATTAAAAAAAAAGTTATTGAGACAGAGAGCGATTGAGGAACACACGTTTTTTTAGAAGAGAAATAAAAAGAGAGAATTAGAAATTTGATTGTCAAATTTATGAATGAAATTGCAAATAATTTGCTATTAATTTAGTGATAGGTTTACAAAAGAAACAGTAACCTCATATTGTTAAAAAAAAAAAAAAGAAAGAGTATAAGTGTTATAGATAATATAAAAAATGAAAAAATATTAGAGATAATAGGGATTAATTTACAAAACCGAAATAGGAGACCTTCTATTTTGAATCAAAAATATCAAATTGGCTTGGGTTATGTGTAAAAGGCTATTAGTGGGAGTATATTGTGCATAAAGTTTAAAAGTGAAGTGGAGAGAAAAGAAGTAAACATGTCCAAAAAGTTAGATAGAAAGAGATATAGAATTAATGAGATATATGTAAGTGTGGGCGTAGAGAGAGAGAGAGAGAGAGAGAGAGAGAGAGTTAAAATCAAACTGAATTGAATAGCTGAGAGATAGTGCCAATATAAATAGATATATGACTCATAATAAATATATGAATCATAGTGCCAATAAATTCAAGATGGTTTTGAAAAGTCAAAATTTAATATTTTTCCGACGAGTTAAGAAAGTGTTCAAGTAAATAAATGACTACACTATTTTTTTCAGCTTCGACTTTATAGTAGCATAAGGAATAAATTAGATGACTACGAGAGCGCTTCCTAAAAAAACTAAAACAACTCTAATCTTTCAAGAGTTATGTTAATTTATCAGGACTTTTTTTCGTCCATTAGCGCCTTGAAATACTCTAAATTTAAAGAATAAAAAATATCCACAAGATATATGTTAATATCGTCACCCTTTTGTCAGTAAACTCTATTTGTATTTGCAGATTAGCACTCTCGCATATTTCCCTATATATTCATGATTTATGTACTATCTCTGTCATTCAGACCCACAGGACTGATGTTGCTCACTATTCTGGACTTTTGAAGGATATTCATTTTGCCCTCAAAGAATATCATTTTCTCCAGATATGTTTATGTACAGATGATCAAATCCAGCTAGCAAAGGATACAACGGAGCAGCTTTTGACCTCAGTTGCAGAGTTAGGAGACTCCTGATAGTCTCCTCAATCCTGCTTTTTTGCATCATTTACGGCTATCCTTTCTAGCTTTCTTAGTTATCCTAACTTTTTAAACTTTTCGATATGACTGTATAACTTAACTATAACTTTTATGCTCATGGAAACTAGCTACGCTACTCCTGTATCCATGGTATGTTCACCCCCTCCCCTATATATATATCATCATTCTCACGTTTAACTTTTAAAAAAAAATGCAATAAGCTGCAGGACTATTCTAACTACTATTCTAAATGTTACCTATGTTGATTCTACTTAATCATGTAAATCTTAAACTTAATTAAAGAAGTCGATTATCTTGAGCGACACTGTCATCGCAAAACTTAAGACAAATATCTTAAAAAATTTACTTAATCATGTAAATTTTAACTTTTGTATTAGTCTAGCCAGATGGTCATCCATGCATGGCCTGTGCATTATTGATTTGTCTAGAAATCTTTGTTCTGTTATCCAGCGGGACAATGTCAACTTTTGTTTTTTATTATATAAAGATGACATCATTCAGTTGCTTATGCAATTAAACAACGATTTGGACTGGTTCATGCTCAAATATGGAAAGAAGAAACCAACTTGCAGAGAAAAGTAAACCCTCCATTATTTTCAGGTGTCCTGTTGATCTTGTAAAACGTAGATGCCTTTCAATATTTTAGGGTGTTCTGCATGTATTACGAGGCAACTAAAGTGACTTTTAATAAAATTTCATTAAAAGTTTGACTAATGAAATCTCGCTCTATAAATTTTGATATGACTTTAGGATTTGTTTTCACCATCAATCTTTATCAATTTAAAGAAATCATTCTCTTCTTTCTTCTATTTATAACAGCATTACCTACTGGTTTACCTTGTTTTAGTATTGCACACGTCACAAGATTTAGAATAGTTTACAAGTGAGTTGATATCTGTAAGGAAAATGGCATTTTCAAGAAGTTGCTTGCTCAACGAGCGCTGACCCGACAAGGGGGCGGGCGGCGGCGGCCATCGCATGCGAAGATCTTGATAATGTGAAATAAAGTTTCAGCTCTGACTTTATGCAGTTGATGTATTCAAATTTGAAATTTCCATTACTCTGACTTTAAAGTGCCCCTAAAGTTTCAGCTCTTAAACCCCCAAGTTCCTTTTCATTTTATGTGGCCGGATAACTTCCTAGGATAAAAATTTGTGTCCTCTGAAACCTTCAGTCCACTTTTTAGACAGAAGGCATGAATTCACTTTATGCCACTTGATAAGAGCTTTACGGTATTGCTCTCAAACCAATATACAAATAAGCACCACTAAATGTTTTACTTTAAAGAAAGATGGGACTTTTTTTTTTTGTTTTTAAGTTTCAAGTAACATAAAAAGTAATAATTTAACTTTTTGAAATGAGTGGATAGAGGTTACGGATAACAGGGTTGATTCTCTATTTGGATCCATTTGGCTAAACCATTTCTTTCTGTCCTTCTTCCTCCTTAGAAAACCTAGTTACTCTGATAACCACTCCTCCGTCATATCCTTCCTCCTCACAACCACCTCCACTGCGGTGCATGGTAAACCACCATCACCGCCAACTTCCATCAAGTGGTGCACACACACCCACACACATTAAATTAAAGCTGGAAACTCTCTTCCTTTCCTCTTTGTGCTAAAATATTTTCTCTAAGCTTTTGCCGACTTTTTCTGCATGCTTTCTCACAGAAAAATTAGTTCATTTCTCAAATTTCTACCGATGTACTGAATCTGTAACTAATTTCTCTACATTGACAAACTGTGTACGATGACTAAATTCATTAAAAGCCAATTTAAAACCCACAAGTTCAATAGATGCCAATTCAAAGTACATCTAAAAATCAGTCTATTATTACATTTTCAAGTAATCTATGCAGAGTTTTTGTTAGATTCCGTTTCAATAGGTGGGGTGTTTTTTCAAGGCTTTACTGAGAGATGGTTGTGTGGAATTTGAGATTATATTGTGGGTGGAAAATGGTGGTGCAGAATTAGTGGTGGCGATTGGGTGGTGATGGATGGTTGTTGGTCGCGAGTCTGGGTTGGCGTGGTGGTTGTTTGACGAAAAGAATGAAATAAGGGAGGAAGAAGAAAAAATAAGTCAAAGGAAATCCAAAATTTTAATCCCTTTAAATATTTGGTCAAAAGAAATCTAAATCATTAATTTTCCCTTACTCTCTAACGGATTCTTAACATTTATCAGTATTCTCATGATTGCAACTACTGTCAACTCTGAAGTTTTGGTAGCTAAATGGAGTAGTACAAATCGGGAAACTATCGGCAATTTTCAGAAAATACCCACGTCATCTATGAGCTGTTGTGGGACTCAGATTCTTTTTCATCACTTTTTTCCTTCAAAACACACTACATACAAAGTTGCCTGATTTAAATACTTTTCTTAAAAATAATTTACCAGGTACACGGTTGCTCAGTATATAAGAAGGTGATTGGCACCTTTGAATTTGAATTTAAGTAGCAAACCTAAGGAGGGAAAAAGAGAAAAATGTGGAAGCTTATACACTCGGAGGGTAGGGATGACCCAGAGCTTAAAAGCTACAATAATCATCTGGGTAGACAGTTCTGGGAATTCCACCCTAATCTCGGAACGCCCGAGGAAAGAGCTCAAATCGAAAAACTCCGTGAGGAGTTTACTAAGAACCGATTCCAAGTTAAAGAAAGCTCTGATCTTCTCTTTAGATTGCAGGTAAGATACATATTACTGGTATGTATTGAATTTTCCAAACCAAGTCATGGCTATTTTTTTGGTTCTAAATTATGGTGGTTACAACTAGTTTGCAAGAGAACATCCCTTGGAGAAGAAGTTACCGCCACCGGTCAAGGTGGGAAGTTCGGAGGATGTAAGCGAGGAAGCAGTGGAAACCACATTGAGGAGGGCTTTAAGATACTTCTCAACACTTCAGACTGACGATGGCTTCTGGCCTGGTGATTATGCTGGCATTTTGTTCCTTCTCCCTGGCCTTGTGAGTCACTCTTCTTGGTTGCTACCTGGTATTACGTCCCCCTCACATACAGATGTGGGTGTATGATATGGCTATCTGTTAAGATTTGTATCAAATTTACAAATAGCTTAAGTAAAGTTTGAAGAATCCATATATATCGTAACCTGTATTACTCCCATTTCCCAACAAATTTTAACTGAACTAAAGTCTCGTAAGAAATACCGGTTAAATAACACAGCCAGTATGCTGTACGTATGCTTTATATAGTTCCAGTATCCTCTAGAACGTGGAAGTAAAAGCTTAAACTTAAAGCATGTGTATTTGTTTCTCAGATACACAAGAAAGACTACAGAGCATGGATGCAAGTCCAATGACTTTATACGTACAGTTGAAGGTATACTAGTCTAATATGAAACATTAAAATAAGAAACAAGAACATACCAGTCCTTAAAAACAAACACTAAGAAGACCAATTACCCTAAAACAAATACTCACAGCAAACATCCAAAGCCTACAAAGCTATGCATATGCAATGCAAGCCGAATGAATCAAACAAACGACGTTAACAAACAAACCATAAACTATAACATATTTGGAGATAACATATATTTGGGTACACAAGACCCTCATCATGGTTTATATACCTGCACTCGACACGTGATCGACAAACAAGTAGACAAGTGCTTGATTCAGCAAATTACGTAATTATTTGATTTACCTAACTACTTGTATAATTTCTAATTTTTTTCCTTCATTTGTCTAGATTTGATTTAGTTTAGCCATGTGCATGGTTGATTATTTAGTGATCTTATATCATTGTATGTTCAGTAATTAACATTTTCAATAAAGAAAGAGTTCTAAGTTCTACGTTCCGAAGAATCTCCAACATTGAACGTCTCATGCAACTCACGTTGAGACCCTGTTTCCGACATTGTCACCTCCACTATCAATACATTATGTTACAGTGTGTGTAAGTTCAGCGACTTGATTTCCAAAACTGAAAGACAAACCTCCTTTTGGTTACTATTTTCTATTTTCATTGGCTTTGAACACGAAGATGAATATATTCGTGTTGTTAGTCTCCCTTCTAGTTACTAATTTTCAGTTGAATCATTTCAAATAAATGTTATCGAACAATGTCGATCCAGGTTCAGCAGACTGTTCAAAACTTACATCCACTGCTACCCATTAACTCATCCACATGCTACGCTCACTTAAAAAAGAAGCTACAAGAGGGGGCGTGCTGAGATGCAATCCCACATCGAAAAGTACAACTAATAAATCAATATATGAACCTTGTGGGTCTCTCCAAAATAAAATTAACTAGTTTTGATGGCGTGCTTTGGACACGGAAACAAGATATCTCGCACTTATATGTCTAATAACAAACACAAAATTTTTAGTGACAAGCAGGTAACTAAAAAATTAATTTCACATTTTATATGAGTATTTTTTATCAATTTTTATTATTAAAATTGAACTTGAGTAATAATTGTTAGCTTTCAGCAGGAAATGAAGATAAAAATATTATATCTAATAATAGAAATAGTCTGTCTCAACTAATAGCAACAATACTGATAATACTAACAATAATAACATGTGTGTTGAGGTTTGTATTATCCAAGGCCACCAAGAAAAGATTAAAGATATCTAACAAATGATTGAAAATAACAATAGAGAGTATAAACTTGTAATGAAATAAAAGTAGGGATATTATGTTAGTATGGAGAGAAAACTCATAGAGATTATTGGGCTTTTAAAGACAATAGAAAAGATTTAAATTAAGGGGAATACATATAGAATTAGTTTTGGCAAAATCTTAAGAATTAAATGAATTGGAAATATTTGAATAAAATTCTTAAGTGGAGCATGTTCACATAGAAGAAAAATAAATATAAAATATATTTAATTGATTGAATTTCAAATAATAAAAAGAACTCAAATCAAATTGAATAAGAGAGAAGGAAAGAGAAATAAAGAATCCAAGTCATCATTGCAAATGCGGGTAAATTGAAAATGCTTTCAAAAAGTCAAAATAAAAAAGTTCACGTGGCGAATTAAAAGAATGTTCACGTAGGCGATGATGTGGCATCATTCTATGAGCTTCGACTTCTGTGCGTGTGTGCGTGTGTGTGTGCGCCTGTGTGTAGGAGGATGCGATCCACTGCCAACGCAGGCAATTTACTTTACTTGTCAACCTGATTTGGCTAACTATCCGTGATTTATGCACGGTCCTTATTAAATCTTCTCCCTCAATAGTGCTAAATAACCATAGTACTTTAACGTATTTGCAATTTAGCCCAAAACTTTAGAAAAATTTTATTTTATATACACCCTAATACTTTGTCACATACAAATAATTTATAAAGTTATTTCAGGATATAATGCTACTTATAGAGATGTTGTTCTTGGTCCTTGAATGCATGTATGTCCGCCATGCTTCTCCTGTTACTTTCGATATCCAAGCTTTTCACCTAGTAGACACACAACCTGTTGTCTGACGTTTCTCAGAATTGGCTAATGACTATTATCAAACACTCTCAAACTTTCAGGATATTAGTTTGAAAAATGCAGTAGAAAAACGTCGTACTATAACCAATACTTCTTCTACTTATACTGGAAAGGAAATATTACATATAAGCAATAGAAAGGAATGATTCATTCTATTGTTGTACATACTAATTCTTAGCACACTTCACACTCTTAGTACTCTTCACACTTCACTCTCTCTCCAATTTTCTCTGCCTTCTAGCTATTACTTCGATCCATTTTATAGATGAAAGAATCAGGCACATAGGATTTTTCAACAATGAAAGTCCTCTATTATTTTTTGTAGGTTATCTTTCTCTTTTATTATGGCAGATATCTTTATTCTCTTCTCCACTTGGCTTTGTCATTTTTCGTTGGCGATTATGTCCATTTTAATCATGCTTATCCTGTGATCCCACACCTTCTTGTACAGCTCAAAAATTTGGCTAGGCAAATTAGGTTCTTCTTTTCCTTGATCGTTGAACTGTTCATAGAGTTTGATTACCTGCTCTTGACCTTGTTTGGAGGGCTCTATGGATGCTTTACACCACTTCAGAATTATTATCATTCGTCCATCACAAAAACATGCTTTTCTATAGGGTCGGCTACCATGTTTTCAATGGTTGCATGGACACAATGATTCTTTCGATCTTGTCTTTCTCCGAATCATACTTGTTCCATAGCTCATCCTTGTGCAATTGGTAGAAATTCATTAACTTTTTATTAGCGAATCGATAAATGAAGCAAATCTGGTATGGTTGGTAGAATTTGATTTCGTTTCTTTCTGCCAGTGTTGACAGTACTCGGACTGTGATAATCTGTCGATTGAATCTCATAACTCCAAGAGTATATTGAACTATAGCCATGAGACTATCAATGAGTTGTCAATCATCTCGATTTATTTTGAATGTGTCTACAAGTCCATAATCAATCCATTCAAGATCAACCTTGTGTTGATGGTAATGTGAAGCTTGACCATCCATAATCCCAATTCAGGAATGCTTTCATTTCTGGTTTGGAAAATTTTAAGAATTAAAGGAATTGCAAAGATATAAAATATTCTTAAGTGGGGCATGTTGACATATAAGAGAGACGAGTCATCGTGACACACATGATGCGTGTGCAAAAATAAAATTAATAGTACACATTTTGTTATAAAAAAAGAAATCATGTATATGTGTTTATTGTTATATTCAGTAAAATGAATTTCAAATTACAGAAAAATAAGTTAGCCATATTTGTCCAAATATAAGTTAGCAAAATCTCATTATGATATCAAACTTGACCTTGAAATTTTACTTTAAATCCACTTTTTAATAAATTTTAATTTGTGAAAGGTAGTTACTATCCAATTAAGATTTTTATTGTGTCACTTTTTAAAAAAAATTCTTGGAATGCCACTTGTCATCATTATATGTTGGTACTTATGTAATACTAAAGAGATATTACACCAAATCAAGTTTTGGCTTAATAAGTAGTATAAATAAAGTAAAATCTATTTAATTGATTAAATTTTAAATGATAAAAGGAATTCAAATCAAATTGAATAAGAGAGAAGGAGACAGAAAAGGAAATCCAAGTCATTATTACAAAGTTAAATAAATTAAAAATGCTTTCAAAAAGTCAAACTAAGAAAGTTTAAAAAGCGAGTTAAGAGAATGTCCACGTAAGTGTGTTCATTTTTCAATTTTTGAAAATATTCTTTGTAGACTTCTAGATTGAAGAACTGTTTGATGATACTACTGAAAATTAAAGCAAATGAAAAAATCAAAAGAATGAATCTGCGTCTTTGTTTTTGTAATCTATTAAATTAATTTATGGTTAAGATTTATAATTTTCAAGACCAAGTGCTTTTTATTTCATCAATAAGAATTGCAAAACACCTGGTCCTCAACTACAATAACCAAACATATTTTCAGTTCAAATTTATACTATATTTAAGCCTTTGTTTTATAAACATATTTAACCCTTTTTCATTTTTTCTTCTGTTTTTGTTTCTCTAACAATTTTTCATTTTTTAACTGATTTTTCACATATTTCAGTTTCTTTATTTTGTTTTTCAGTTTTTCAATTGAATAATTGTGTTGCTAACCTAAAAATGTAAGGAAAAAAATCACAATTTTCATTAACCAGTTCAACATCTAATGTTTATTTCATTTTAACAAAACTAAAAAGAGAATAATAAAGGCATTTATTTGTTCAGTTTTTCTTTCTCATCACACTTTTCATTTTTCAATGTATAGAATAGATTAATTACTCAACATTCTTTTAATTTCATTAAAATTTTAAAGGGAGTAATAAAAGAAGGGTAATAATGTAATTGACGTAATTAACGGTGAACATAGTTATCCAAAAAGTATTTACAACATTCATACTTTTATAGATAGTGTGTATGTGTATACACACATATAAATATATATTTTTGCAACCACACGTTTTGTTTCCCAATGTGTAAATGTAGGTTTAGATTAAATTTATGACCTAATGTGCATTAAACTATTACAAAAGAACCAATTAGGAAATGGTAGGGTTGTCATTGGAATAACAAATGGAGGGCAAAACCGAAAATGATTACAAAATTAGTAATTAATAGTAATATTTATGAAAGGATAGGATTGTTATTGCAGTGATTAACGAAGGGCAAAAACGGAATAAAATGATTTATAAGATTCATACTTTTATAGGTAGTATATATATAAATTTAAATATAGATATATGTTGGTAGTATAGATATGTGTGTGTGTGTGTGGAGTTAAGTACTTTTAAATTTACTATTAGCAAATCTAGTCCTCGAAATCGCTCTTTAAAGCAGTTCCATCTTTGTGTAGGTTATCGCCCTCTATGTAACAGGGGCCTTAGACGCAGGTTTGTCGCAAGAACACCAAAGGGAACTATGTCGTTACATTTATAACCATCAGGTATGTTTGTTTTCCTTGCCAATTTTTTGCAAAAGTAATTTTAAGTCATACATGCACTTGTGACCTTTGAAATGGTGATATTACTGTGACTTTAGAACACTTCACCAGGCATTTTCTTCTAATAGATCAGCATACAAAGAGTATTTGCAAACTCATAGTAAGAGATCAGAGTGGAAGTAGCTGAACTGAACTGTTGAATTTTTGCAGAATATAGATGGAGGTTGGGGATTTCACATAGAAGGACCGAGCAGCATGTTCAGTACAGCCCTTAACTATGTGGCTATGAGGTTGCTGGGAGAAAAGATGGATAGTGGAGATGGAGCCATGGAGAAAGCAAGAATATGGATTCTTGACCATGGTGGCGCTACCGGCATTACATCTTGGGGAAAAATGTGGCTCTCTGTAAGGGCTTTTTGGTGGCAGTGTCAACCACTGTACCAAGAATTGTGTTCACTTCATAATCTTGCACTAAAACGACTAGAATGACAATAAACTTCAAGGGGTTAGCTTCCACTACTATAAATTTTTTTCTTTGTAAGATACACCTAACCGGTTCATCGTTCTTGTATGGTCCGAAAATTTATCAGGTACTTGGGGTTTATGAGTGGAGCGGCAACAATCCTATCCCACCAGAGATATGGCTTCTTCCTCACTTTCTTCCCATACATCCAGGTCTGCTTTTTCACACAAAATGCTTTCAAATTGTATGTTCACTGCTTACATATGCTGTAGACGACCCAAAAAAAAAATATATGTTTAAGCTTTCTGAGGCACTATGTTATTACTTTATTTGATGAACTAAAATTCCATTAACGAAGAAAGAAGTTGCATAACACGAGAGACAAAATTTTCACTATTTGAGGGAGCTACCGAATGTTAGTTCGGAATATGATATGGTTACCTTTGTCTACGGCTATGCTTGGTTTTGTCATACACATTAAATATAGGTGATTTGAAATTGGTCACGTGGGATGAAATAATAGAGACCTAGTCCTTTTGGTTGACTTTCACCCCTTGTAGTCCTTGGGTGTTTGAAATTGATTTTAAAATGGTCAAATTTAATTTATAAATTAAATCTGGTTTGTAGGTATTTGACAAAACAGATTAAGAGATTTTATTTGCCTCAAAAAGATGAAAACTGATTAAATCCATAATTCTGGAAAGTGAGGATATTTTTCCCTATTGCAATTATCATTTCCTTTCCTAATATAAGTTCGGAAAGTGATATGTGATCTGTTATATCTTCTATTCTTCAACGTGAGAGAGATTGAGTTTTTGTCCTAAATAATATAATTTTAATACTTAATTATCAATCTACCATATTTTGAAATTTATTTACCCGCATATAGCATTTTTTTAGAAATCTCAAACAAGAAAATATGGTTTCAAATCACGTTTTTACGATATAAATATGGTGAAAATAAAAAAAAAGAAATGAAAACGTGATTCGAAATGAGTTTTTGTTCTTAATAATCTATTTTTAATATTTAATTATTTTTTTACCCCATTTTGAATCTTATTTACCTTTCTACTCCATTTTTTAAAATTGTGATTTCAAACAGAAATTTCAAGAGAAGAAAACGTAGTTTGAAACAAAGATTTATTTTGAAATCTTGGTTCCTAACAGAGATTTCATACGTTTTTAAAAGAAATCTCTGTTTCAAACCACGTTTTTTTCCCTTGAAATCTCTGTTTAAAACTATGATTTTCAAAAATATGTTAAATAGGTAAATAAGGTTCAAAATGGAGTAAAGGAATAATAAACTATTAAAAATGGATTATTGAGGGCAAAAACTCGATTCGAAATCATGTTTTAATTTCTTCTTTGAAATCTCTGTTTGAAACATAGATTTTCAAAAAATATGGTATGCGGGGTAAATAAGTTTCAAAATACGGTAAATAGGTTATTAAGTATTAAAATTGCATTACTTAGGGCAAAAACTCGTGTTGGATTATGTGATCATCAATATTAGTTAGGATCGTCGTATAGTGTAGTGTTACGAGTAACTTGTAATTCTCCAAGTGGAATGATATAATAGACTTGTGATCATTTTGATTTCCATGTGTTGCTTTGAATTTCCCATTTCATTTATGTTTGATCTCTCATTTGACTTTAAAAAGAACTTAATCAACATAGACATTTACATGGGCACCCATGAGAACAAGTGACTTGTGTCAATTAATATAAGATTACAAGAGATTTGCTAAAGCGAACCCTAGATAAGAGCAAGAAAATAAACATACAAAAAGAGCAAAATAAATACCCTATTTTCTTTCTCTGGCCTTGACGTTAGTCACCGGCACGGCCAAGGGCTTTGCATTGGGAACATTTAGGCCATGGAGGCGAGTTTAACGATAGTGATAGCAGACGTATTATGGTAGTAGAGTTTGGAATGGCAGAGGATGCAAGGATGGAGGCTGTGAAAGATTTACGGTTTTGTTCTGCTTTTTGTAAGATGGGTGTCATGTTGCTGCTTTGGTTTGAGCCGTACTAACATATGTTTTGAAGCACATGGATCTTAATTGGTAAATGCACGGCAGTTTAGTTTAGCCGATATATTGAGTGGATTTTGCAGTACGTGACTTCGTATAGGGGTATAGGGGTGAGAGGAAGACAACAATTCGTTTAGCCGACCAAAAAATTTGACTAATAATGAAAAAAGTGTTTAACATGCAAATCTTGAAAATTAACGTAGACACTTAGATATGCTTTAACATGTAGAATTTCATGAAAAGTTTTACAAGGTAATGAAATTGGTGCAGGGCGTATGTGGTGCCATTGCCGAATGGTGTATCTCCCTATGTCATATCTTTATGGGAAAAGATTTGTAGGGCCGGTGGACTCTACAATTTTATCACTACGAGGAGAACTTTATACACGCCCATACCATGAGATTAACTGGGACATGGCAAGGAATGAATGTGCCAAGGTACGGAAGCATCCCACAGACACATGAACGTTCTTTCAATACATTGCAATCAATCAACACTCGCATTGGTTCAATTGTTTACCAAGCGTAACACATTATCTTGCAGGAAGATCTATTCTACCCACATTTGCTCGGACAAGAGTTGGTTTTAAATGGTTTACAGAAGTTTGTAGAACCTCTTCTAATGGCTTGGCCTTTTTCAAAACTGCGAAAGAAGGCACTGAGCACTGCGATGCAACATATCGAGTATGAGGACGAAAGTACTCAATATATATGCATCGGACCTGTCAATAAGGTTACCATCGTTGATTCAGCACTACCCACACCATACACCCAACACACATACACGCACTAATAGAATTTCAAGTCTATAATTTTGCAAATCATTGTATGCAACTTGACCCTGACGCGTTTTATACGTGACACTAGGCACTAAATATGATATGTCGTTGGATAGACGATCCGAATTCAAGGGCGAATAAGTTACACCTTTCAAGGGTAAAAGATTACCTATGGGTGGCTGAAGATGGCATGAAGTATCAGGTTCTCAATTAAATGTTGCTTCTTAAGTGAATTTACGTTCAACTTGATTAAGCAACGCAGTCCATTTCGCCTTCTGGTCTGGAACACGGATGATGATATTTGGCTAAATCTTTCCGGAACTTATGATTTGACAGGCATACAATGGATCTCAGCTATGGGATGTTATATTTGCTGTTCAAGCAATACTTGGGACGAAGCTCAGCGACGAATATGGTTCAGTACTTAAAAGAGCAAATGAATTCATCAGAGGCTCACAAGTAATTATTTCAAGGCTTGTAGTGACTTGCTTGATATATGTTTCCATTACTACTGATACTCAAAACTTTTACGATTCACTTTATGCTTTGATGTTCGTTTCCAGTTTAAAATCAATAGTTCAGCTGATTTTAGTCAATGGTATCGTGACAATACAATTGGTGGATGGAGCTTTAGTACAGTGGATCAAGGTTGGATTGTAACCGATTGCACCGGAGAATGTCTAAAGGTAAATTTTTGTAGAATGTCAACATTTTATGATATGGCTTTTATATCACCTTTGCTGATGTATGTTGATAACCAACTGCGCATCTTTCTTCAAATCCAAAAATGTAGACATGCTTATATATATGTTTTTCTTTTTAAGGCACGCTAGGAACCATTGGCGCTTTTTTTCAGAATCTTATTTAAGACCTCAAATCTATATGTCATGTATTATGATTTCCATCACCCAATTTATTTGAAAAAAATCTAATATCTGTTTTCTGTACAGATATCACTGTTGCTATCACAAATGCCATCGGATATTGTTGGTGATACATTAGCACCAGAAGGTTTATATAATGCCGTTAATTTGCTTTTACCACTTCAGATACTGTCTCTTAACATCTTACTGATTTTATGTACTCTCTCTTAACATCTTAGTGATTGTTGGTACTTTCTCATAATGATCCTTTATTTAGTCAATATGAGAATTCCTCAATGGAGGTTTTCTTAGTATATATTGTTTTTAAACTTACAGAACAGCAATGGAGGTTTTGGTTCATATGAGCTCGCAAGGTCTTACCCGTGGTTAGAGGTGCATTACACTTCATGTTTCTCTTCAAATTTGATAGACCAATATCGTTTACTGGTATTAATTCTTTTTGGACCTTGTCTTTCTTGAAGATGATCAATCCAGCTGAAACATTCGGGGGTATCATGATTGATTACCAGTAAGATCATACAAACTTCAATTTGATTGGTCTTGAGCATAAATATTCAACTATCATCATCTCAGTGTCATTTGATCGCATCTTGCAATGTGTTCTGGTTAAAGCCAAAGTTGATTTTCAAGGAATAAGAAGTTACACACTAGGATCACACCACATATATATATGTAAAGCTCGACATGTGGACGCACATAGACACATAGAGCACGTTATTGTCATGCGCCTTGAATGTTGCTCCTTTTTTATTATGACACTCGTAACCTTTTACTGTAGGACCGTAGAGTGCACCTCTTCAGTTACTCAAGGACTTTATTTATTCAAGAAATTATATCCAGATCACAGGAGCGATGAAATAGAATCATGCATCAGAAAAGCGCTCGAGTTCATCGAGAGCGTTCAGCTGTCAGATGGTTCATGGTTTGTACTTTTCCTTTTTCGTCCTTTGACTTTAAGTGACTAAGTGCTCCTTTTGTTCCACGTAAAAATTGATCAAATTTAACTTGACATGCATATTAAGGATTTATGTAATATATATATGATGTATTTTTCATTCAACCGTTTAGGGAGAAGGCGAAGAACGTGGGATATACAAGAGAAAAAATTGATTGGTGGAGTATTAAATGTACAGAGAAAAATAGAATTTAAAAGTATAAGAGTTGACCAATAGAGAGAAAATGAGTTGGTGGGGACTGAGGAGTAGATGTGGAGAGAGAAATTGAATAAAAAAAAAGTGTAAATAAGACAAATATGAAAAATACCTATCGAATATTTCTTAATTCAAAAAATGAATAATTTTAGTGGGACAGCTTAAAAAGAAAAGTATGTCGATTTTCGTGAGACGGAGAGAGTAATAAATAAGAATTTTATACTTGTATGTGTAAGCTAATATGAAGCTTATGATCCTCTAGTTCTACGACTAAAACTTTAATATAGGAGTTTGGGCTTCTTGACGAGGACCTAAATTCTTTTTTTCTTTTAAAATAAGAAATGTAACCACAAAATGTAACTAGCATATCCATATATCATTCCTAATTTGTCCCTTGCTTTTTTTCCCTTTTAGGATAAAACCTTGTCTATGTGAAACTTAGTAAAACATGTTTTTTCGTGTTGACTTCAGAAACTAACAATTTCCTTAAATTACTAATTGTATAGTTCGTGTTGATTACAGAAACTAACTATTTCCTTATTTTTGTGCTCACCTTGAGTAGCATGCTACAATACTTTTTGGTAGTAGCACAACACCTAGACGAACTTATTTTTGTGCTCGTATGTTCAAGTATATCCTACCGCATGAACGAAACCATTGTTTCAGGTTTTTTTTGTGCTTTACATTCCTAACTCCATAATTTAGCCATTAAAGTTGAATCACGTTGCTAAACAACTCAACCCTTTCGCGTGTGATACTCTATTTTGAACTTGTCGTTTATACTAGCCTAGTAACAAAAGTCAAGCTCGGACTGATTTATAAAATACAGTACGTTATAAGGTTTTAAAAAAAGTTATATTGGTATGCACCAGTACATATTCTGAGACAAAAAAAAAAAGACATCAACAATAAAAAAAATATTTAATTAGGCTACAAAGAAGAATCTTAGTACCTAAATTAATCACTACATGTCGCACAAAAAAGCTCTCACTTCGCTTATTATATATTAAATAGATATAGATATGGCTAGACTATTCTAACATTGTTGGGTTCTGAGTTAGGTTTGGGACTTGGGCAGTATGCTACACATACGGGACATGGTTCGGAATCAAAGGCTTGGTAAGTGGAGGCAAGACGTACCAAAGTAGCAGTAGCATTAGAAGGGCTTGTGATTTCCTTCTATCCAAACAACTCGATTCCGGTGGTTGGGGAGAAAATTACACCTCTGGCCAAGACAAGGTGATTATTATTCTTAGAAATAACGACTCCATATCTTGAAGCACTTAGCCTACTTCAACATACATCAAATTTGAAACTGCAATTACTTACAGCCGTGCCCCGTACATTAACACAGGAATATAAAAATCTAGAAGGGAACAAATCACATATAGTGAACACTGCTTGGGCTATGCTGGGTCTCATTGAAGCTGGGCAGGTTTGTCTAATTTCATGAACGAGCTAAAATAGGTTAGGCGTCGCAACTAGGACGACATGTTCCTGACGACACATCTTTGTTTTTCGGCTATATAATGGCATGACTAACAGGGCAAAAGAGATCCGACCCCATTGCATCGTGCTGCCAAGGTTTTAATAAATCACCAATTGGAAAATGGAGACTTCCCTGAACAGGTAACTTCTATCCATGAGACGGGCAGAGGTTACAGTTAGACGCACGCACTTGACTAATCAATGATTGTATTTTTGTTTTTAAATTGGTCTTGACAGGAACTTGTGGGAGTTTTTAATAGGAACAGTATGATAACCTATGCTTCATACAGAAATGTCTTCCCTATCTGGGCTCTTGGAAAGTATCTCAATGATGTATTAATACCATCAAGGAATCGCTAAAGGCCGGTTTGGTTCACTTTTTGGCTCCATCAAGGTGCATGTTTGGTAATATTTTGTTTGGTTGATGAATGTTCCAACCAAATGAAAAGTTGTAAAAGTGACTAGAATATCCTTATACTCCTGGTTGCTTTAGATGTTTGTGTTGCTATATTGCAAGCAAGAAGGGTACAAACACTTATGGGCATTTGTCTCGATAACATTGTAGTCACTATTACAGACTCAAAAGTGAATAAATATATATTTTTTCAATTGAGAAACTCATTACGCCCGTAATAGTCTCTATCAGAAATGAAATTTCTCATGAGGAATCTAGAAATGTTCTCGTTGTGAATTGGGAATCTCATATATTCCGTCCCTCTCCAGGTATTCTTGACCGACATAAATTGGGCTTAATTTTAGGTTGATCCGAGTACAGACAGGTTGTAAGCTGTATTCTCAAATATCAATACAATTCAATACCATTTTAATAAGTTTATTTGTCACTTTTATACGCATACATTTCGCGACAAATAGTTACATGAAGATTTATTATGTAATGATCAAGATTGTACCAATCAAAATATATCCTTGAACAAACAAACAGTAAAATAATGCTTTACTTCTTTTCTTGATGTTGGGAAGGCACGCTTAGTAACTTCTTGTTCAATCAAACCGTAAATTTATATGATTTTGTTAGAAATGCATGTTCAAGCTTCGTAACAATGCACCGATCTTTAACATAATATGTTGGGAATAAATAAAATTCAAGTATATATATTGTGATCTCGAAGATGTATTCTCCAGACTTCTACTACAAAAATTTTCCCCGCTTAAAGAATTTTTGTCTCTATGATTGCATTTCCTAGGGGTCAGTAGTCATATGTAAGAGAGAGCAGATAAGATTGCACTTCCTTGGTAAATATATCTATCTTTGGCTACAAGATAATTGTAAACAATCGTATTGCTTAAAAACGTATACCATATACATGCCAGACAATTGCATCACAATTAAGTGGCATGATTTAATTAACTTAATTACATCTTTGTGGCATACTGAAAAACTACATATATGATGAACAAAATGATAATATCGTGGCAAACTTCAATAAACTACATGACATTTCTTGGTTTTGGGATGTGTCAATATTATATTGTAATTGGCTAAGAGTTTCGTGCTTCTGAAAATACTCCGTGGAGAGGTAAAAAGCATGGCGTAAAAAATGCTTGAAGAGTGACTACTTTCTCTTTCAATTTTTCTTTTTCTCTATTTAGCAACATTTTACCATATATAAGTTTCGCACGAAACGTAATAGACTTAAAAGTTTCGATGGAAGGAGCGCCATAATTATATGTCTAACATCCACAATGATTGTAACCCTGATCATAAATAAACATCGTTATCTTTGATAAAATAAAAAAAAAAGCTAGTTTGAAAAGGTGGCTCTGTATGCAATCTCATGGACTTTCGCGATCTACTTTCCATTATATCTCATAAGGTTCCAACTTTAGGTGGCATATTGGTCCTTCTATCCATGTCTTTCTTTATACATACATATGTGGAGCACATCCTCATCAAAGGTTGGGATAAATCCCATCTTTCCAACCCATCTCAGCTCGAACTATTCATCGCCACCAGTTGGACAATCCTAAATGTTTTTTTTTTTGAAGTGAAAATAACACTGCGGTAGATAGACTTGGCAAAGGGGCACCAGCATGAAAACCGTCACAAGTTCCGGTCTAGTGGAAACGGGTAAAGTTACCCATAGTTTTATGGTTAGCTTTTCTTAGACCTGTGCTCAACCCACCTTTCTGTATACCCACGGGTAATCCAACCATTTCCTCACCTTTTTTTTTTCTTTCCATTTCTTCTTAACACATGCGCACACACGGAGTCACACAACTCCCACCCACCCACACGCGCTCACTAGGATGCACGCACGCACTCACAAACACCAACACACACTCTGTAGCTAGCCTATCCTGACTACTCACTTTTGACTGCTCTTTGGTCCCCCTTTCGCTACACGCCAACAAATTTTCAACGGTCAAAGTACAAAGCTACCAAGCTAGTCAGCACAAGATGCATGCTCAAGTCACGTGCAGCGCTTTTGCCACAAAAATATTCTAAGCGTTGAATTGACGTCATGTGACAGGCCTCAAAATATTTTAAGTATTGGAATTGAGGGTGCGCCACTTGAGTCGGGGGTCACCTTCCCTCACCCCCCCACCCCCCCCCCCCCCAAAACTTTGAGGGTTGGCCTCCTTCCCTGTTTAAGGGTCAGTCCCCTTGCCTTTTTAATGGTAGGCCTCTTCACCCTTTTTGGGGACTTCCTGTGCTCCTTGCCCTTAGGGGATCCCTTGCTTTACTCTTCAATGATTCATCTTCTTACCCATTTGGGGCTCTATTGCTTCACTCTGCTGGGGGCTCCTCTCCTCACCCCTTGGGGGTTCCCTTGCCTCATCCCTTGGGACTCTTCTCTTCACCCCTTCGGGGCTCCCGTGCTTCACCCTTCAAGGAATTTTCTCCTCACCTCTTGTTCTCTCATCTCCTTGGGAGCTCCATTCTCTGTGACACCAATTAATGCCGCTCCCGAGCGCAGAGATGCCCACATGTGACGCCTTCCTCCTTGACACCAGTAGTGGCGTATGGGTACCGTCTCTATATTATGTGCCCCTGGCATGATGCCCGTTTTCGTGACACCCGTCAAGTCCATGCTTGTTTAGTCATGCCCTCTGGCTCTCTATCATACTGCCACACCCTAGCATCGGTCCATCTTTTCACCACAGCATGTGGGCCTTGCCTTGGTTGTGGAACATGCTTCAACCCACTCCCTGGAGTGTATAAAATTCCTTAGGGTAGGTGAATCCTCTGGGACACTAGCTCAGGAAACTACGGGTTCTTCGGAATAATGCTTTCCTCCCACCACGTAAGCAACTCCTCCGGAAAGCTACCTCGGCCCGTGGGGTAGGCGACTCCTCTACAACACTACTTTGGTGCACTCTGGGTGCCCCCGTACAAGGACTCATCGCAGGGATAGGCAACTTCTCTGAAACATTATTCCCGTCAGGGAGTTTTAAGTGCTCTGGTATGAGGACTTCTCTTCGTCAAGTAAGCAACTCCTCCAGGACACTACCTCGACATGTGGGGTAGGCGATTCCTTAGAGACATTACCTCGGCCTATCTGGTAGGCTACTCCTTTGGACACTACCTTGGCATGCTTTGAGTGCTCCGCCACAAGGACTCACTCGCAGGATTAGCAACTCCTCTACATACTATCTTTGTCAGGGTAAGCGTATGACTAGTCTACATGCTCCGGCACAAGGAACTCTTCATTGGCACTCAAGGGACTATGACCCTTGAGTCACTTCGAGACTGGAGCACGTCTCCACAAGGCCTCGTGCCTAGTTTAACTTGCAGTCGGGCCTTCGCCACCACTGTCAGGTCATCTGCGCCTCTCGACGCCCCTTGTGGACTCAGTAAGGGCTTTGGACTAGTGACTAGATCAAATGGTTCTTTAACCACACCAGCACTACGTTAGCCAATCCCTCCAAACAGACCGAGCGACACTGCGAGGGCAGTCTAGTTGACTAACTAATCCAGCAATCTGTGGAACATCCGTATTTTTGGCCCGCCTTGGTAAGGTGTCACCCCTAGGGAGTGCCACGTGTCGCTTAACAACATCACCATCTCAGCCTTTATAAATATACGATACGATTAGGGAATTCATTCCATGGACTTTAGAACTCATTTTCACTTTCGAACTCATTTTCACTTTCTCACTCTAAAATTCCAAAGCTAGAGACTTCTATAAGAGAAACATATGCAGGGCCCTTATTTAAGATCTTGACTCTCGACCTAAGCATTGGACTGCGACTATCATCGTGTATTTACCCCGCACTTTCACCCTCGCAGCACTGCCACTCCTCAGGCTTTGTCTGGGAAGCCTTGTTTTTTGCCCTTGTTCCATCTTTGCTCTGCCCCACATCAGTATACTTGGCATCAGCTCGGGCTACATTCTTTGTTGCACCTCCACGTATACTACAAACTCACTTCCTTGACATCACACTCGAAGACAAAATAAATGACACACATATACACATAATAGATACACGCGCACACACGTAAAATAAACAATGTATACTCACACACAATAGAGGCGCATATGCACTAACAAGACATACACATACACATAATAATTGATACACGCACACACTGATGCACATAGTGTTGTCATGTAACAGAATGGTAAAGATAAAATGATAGAGAGATCAATTTAAAACCCTAAAAATAATTTTTTACATGGGATGCCCAAGCCCGACCTCCTCGTACCTCTCCATACCCAGCTTTTTGACCCTAGGTTGGGTTTACCCAGGGGTTTAGGCTTTGCCAGTCTAGTGCGTGACTCTTATATTCTCTCATTCTCATACCTTCATACTGTCGCATTCTCACTTCTCCAAATATACTCTCTCTTCTCCCTCTTTCCCATTATTTTTTTCTCTTCTCTTTTGTCTTGTCTCATTTCCCATCACCACCGTGCATCATCTCCCAGCTTTCCCAGTTTATCACCGTAGCCATAAGCATCCAATGCTAAAGCCCCCCACTGCATCCCATCACCACGTGACCCGGTAGCCAATTACCAACCGTGCCCCTACCCCACTCTACCACCATAAACAACCACCAATATCCCCTCTTTCACCACCGTCACCGGCCAAAATTGGTCCACCAAGCACCAACCTTAATCTACACATTCCCATCAGCAGACACACATGCGCACACGCACACACATGCGCTCATGCACACTTACACACACATGCACGCGTGCACACATACACTTTCTATCCCCCTCTCTCTCCCTCCCTCTCCACCGCCAACCACTACACCTCCACCACCATAAGCTTTTACCACCACCATCACACCAACCATGAGGATAGATTTGAAGGCTTATAAGCTATGATGATCATAAGAATTATTCCAAATGTGGCATAGTATAATGGATAAGTAGAATCTAATAAATTAAGGATTCCTAGATTATAGGAGGTCTAATGTATTAATATTCTATCATCTTATACCACGTCTTATTTCTTGTCGATGTATTTATCTAATAATGGTGACTTGTGGCTAATCAAACGGGTGTGGACAAGGTCAAACAATAATCTACGAGGTCTATGTTAACACATAATTGGTGATACCGTTGCATCACACGCGTATGGCCTCAGCAAAAGAATCAAGAATATAGAAGTAATTTTTGTGATTGTGTCATGACATTTTCTTGACGTGGCAACGATGGCCCAATTCATTTTTTTTTGTCGCTAAAGATTCATTAGCAATAACTTTGGCTTTAAGAGATTAATTGAGTGTGGCCAATGTCAACATGGTAACCTTATTGTAGTTGTGTCTAGGATATTATTTTTCAACGATTTATGATCAAGACTAACTTTCATCTATATAATTAATGGTGCCAATGTTATAAAACAACCGAAAGATAAATAAACCTTAATGCAAGGCATAAGTCAGCCAAATCTTTGATAAGCCTTTTGACTCAAAGCATTATTCAGTCAAATAGGAGAAAATAAGGATGTATAAAACATCATGTCTAATAAGGCCGAATACTATGTAAACCTAATCAAGAATTTGGACAAACCTCATAATACGAGTTGAATAAGGTTATCTTGTAGCCTTTATCATCGGCAGCAACCACCATCCTCAATTCGTCACCATAACACCAACACCATCAAACACACCACCATATTACGATATCACCACTCAATCTATCTTTACCATCGGTGGCAACCACCATCCTCAACCCATCACCACACTACCAACATTATCAATATACCACCACATCAACCATCTTCATCACCGACAGCAACCACCACCCTTAACCCACCACCACACCATCAACAGCATCAGTGCATAACCACATTTGCAGCCACCACCAACACGCTACCAACACCACAAACATTCCGAGACATCAGTAAGCCCAACCACCACCACTGCAAACACCACCCAAATGCACCACCCTCGCCACCAAGCTCCATAAACAATAGATTGTACCCATCACCCACTGCCACCAAGCTCCATCACCCACAATTAGAACCCACCACCCATCGCCACCAACCTCCACCATCAATCGCCACCAAACTACATCACATATCTCTGACGGCACCGTAACAAAACCACCACAGACAACCAATCACCTCCACTCCTACCTTGAAAGGGAAGAATGGCCGTCAGTCAAAAAGGTTGGCGATGGCGATGGGCTGTGCCGCTGGTAAGTGTTGTTGAGCTCTGTTCTTTGTTTGCCGGTCCCTTTTTATCCAAATGCCTTAGGAAAAAATACCAAAACAACCCCCCCTAAAGTACAGCATTGACCCACTCTAATGGGATAAAGACATACGTCAGATATGTTATACGTCCCTTAAATGCTTGGCCAAACCTCAGATATGATTGATTATGTCTATCCTATTCGAAACTTTTTTCCCGCGTTGCCGCTGGTAAGTGTTGCTGAGCTCTGTTCTTTGTTTACGGTCCCTTTTTGTCCAAATGCCTTGGGAAAAAATACCAAAACAACCCCCCCTAAAGTACAGCATTGACCCACTCTAGTGGGATAAAGACAATACGCCAGATATGTTATCCGTCCCTTAAATGCTTGGCCAAACCTCAGATACGATTGATTGTGTCTATCCTATTCGAAACTCTTTTCCCGCGTGCCAAAATAGCCTAAAGGTTTTTGAACTCATTTAGTTTTTGGCTTTGACTTACAAATGCTGTTGAGGATACGAAACAACTTTCTTGTCACTTTGGGGGAGCAAATGTTACAAGATGTCGGACCATTAATCTTCACAATCTAGATCGTTGTATTACATAGGCTAGCTGTGAAAGAAGAAAAGGCTAAAGGAGACTATTTTATTTTCTAATGCATTCGTCATCCAATAGATTCTAAATGATTGGGAGCATCTGAAATAGTTTTAATACCTTTTAAATTTTGATTTCAGTTTTTATAATTTTTACATATATTTTAAAGTTGTTACCAAAAATTATGGGACTTTGATTTAAGCTAGAAATAATTATAGCTATTTATGGACTTTTATTGCATTTAAAAAAATTAATTTGAAAATAGCCAAAAATCTTGAAAATTTTATATTTTATTTTATATGCTGCTTTAAGCCAAAAAAAATACTTAATGAGAATTTATTATCAATTTTGGGTTATTATTAAGCCTTGAGGAGTGTGTCGGGTTTTTTGACTAGATTGGCCGCGTGTGGGACCCGCTTTGTGTTGCGTTGTTTTGAGATTACAAGTAGTATTATTTGAGTAATTGATATTAGGCTTATATATAGTATAGTAGTGTAGATTGTGTGCTGATAAATAATTTTCCTAATTAAGGTTAATTCAAAGGATCTTGTATAAAGTTTCTTTAACTTCCGCATAACTTGGATCGAGGTAAGGATTTTCTATCTGAACCCTACTTCATCATTCTTAATTCATATGTTTATTATAACTATTTTGCGAATTCCATTGAACTCTATATTTATAAATTTTCATAAAAATATTTGGAATTGCCCATGAAACCCTACATTGAACTTTAAGCGATCGTTCGGAACTCCTATTAATGCTCGTTAGCTTTTTTTTTGTTATTCGAGCATTATACAACATGTTGAATTATGTGTATTTCTTCTTAACATTGACATGAAAGAGTAAATCTAAGGCGTTATAAGGATGGTCTGTTTTGTGGTATTATAAGCACTATAAGAAAATATGCTTTTAGCGATGGGTTTTTACCGACGGAAGAGATTACGTCGTTAAATATACTTTTACCAACAGAACTCACCGTCGGTAAAATATTCGTCGTTAATTCATATTACCGACGGAACATGCCGTCGGCAAATATTTTTGCCGACACATTTTTGTGGCGGTCTTTTAGAGACGGAATTACCGTCGCTAATTTTTTTTATAAAATTAGTTTTTTGGAGGGTTTTATAAAATTGTTTAAGAGACGGAATGTTGCCGTCGCTAAAACGTCCGTCGATGAAAGCCATAATTCAGCGACGGGTTGGTTCCGTAGCTAAAAGTCCTCGATTAAAATACCAGATCTGCTTCTTTTTTCTCCCCATTTCTCTCTCTGAAAATCACCCCACCGCCGTTCTCAGCTCCTCACTCCACTTACACGGTGACCCACCTCCGCACTCCCCCTACACGGTGACCTCCGGTGATCCCCCTCCACGGTGACCCCTCCACTGCCTCCATGTGAAAAGCCCTCTACCGCCACCAACACCACCGCCCTTCACTGCCGCCGTCTATTACACGTCTTCTTTATTACAAGGTAATAAAGCTAAACTAGTGATTAGTTGCATGTTACAGAGCAGAAAAACCTATTGGATGGGATGATTTAGTTTTAGTCCACATATGCTAGGGTTCATTGCCTTTAAACCAAAATCTGATGTCTGATTGTGCGAATGTGTATACTTTGCTTATTGGTTATCTCGAATCATATACAATGGATGTTCTCAATAAAAGCACTGCTATGCGATAAGTATGTTTAAATATTGATTGAACATACTTTCATACATCTTAAATTGAACCCTAATTAAACCCTATGCGATAAGCATTTTAAAAGCACTGTTATGAGATAAGGATCCCTATTGGATAGGATGATTTAGTAATTAAACCCTAAATTGAATGCCCTAATATAATCGAACCCTAAATTAAACTAATTGAACCCTAAATTGAATGCCCTAATCCAATCGAACCCTAAATTGAATTTAATTGAACCCCCTTATTGAATGCCCCAATTTAACCGAACCCTAAATTGAACGCTCTAATTCAACCAAATCCTAAATTGAACTAATAAAACACCCTAATTGAACCCTAAATTGAACGCCCCAATTCAACCGAACCCTAATGTGTTATATACAATTATGTGGCCAATTAGTATACTGATTTATCCTTAATTTTTACCGTCATCTACAATAGGTTCAGTCAATGGATAGACCAATGGCCTCCTGCTTGAAATTACTAGCTGAAGGCCCTAACAAACAAGCATCCTGTCATGGAGGCTATATCATCAATGGGTTTAGGTTTAACGTAACAGATGATGACCGAACAAAACAAACCTAAAACAGTGGAGTCTTGGTCAAAGCGACTGTTATGCCGGGAATTGCACGGACTTTTACGAAGAGCTAGATGAGATTGTTGAGCTAAGATATCCGGGATCCCAAAACTGCCTAGTAATGTTCAAGTGTACGTGGTTCGATGTCACATGCAGTAAAGGAATCCGTGTTAGCTCTCAATGGATTGTAGATGTCAATGTCAAGTCAAGACTTGCATCAGACGAGCCCTTTGAGTTTGCTAGTCAAGCTCTACAAGTCTTTTACGCGGAGGACGTTGCCAATCCTAAATCTCATTGGTATACAATTATCAAGTCTAAGAAATTACCCGTGACATATGACAGTGAGCTAGACACCTTTCAAGCTGACCAACCACATGTCTTGTTACCTGTTGAGGTCAACAACGAGGAGGACGATCTTCCTCTTCCAAAAACACTTCATGTAGGCGAAGAAGTCGTAGATAATGATGCGTAAGACGTGAAAATTGTTGGAGATGATGTGACTGAGTCTACTAATGAAGAGGATGAATTAAAAGATGAAGAGGATGACGAGTCCCACGAAGAAGAGGACGAAAAGTCTAGTGATGATGATGATTCCTAAACTGAAAATGATTGACTTTTAATGTTGTAACATCACAACAAAAAATGTAGTAACATTTTAGAAATTGGTTCATATTTATGTGTTTTTGTACCTTTGTTCATATATATAGTGCCGATGATGATTTCTGCCAAATTATTGTATTTAATGTGTTAATGTCTTTGCAATTTATCTATACGAAGTCAGATATGGATAGGATACGGGCTATTCGTGGCCGGGTTAGTCGTCGAGCTGCTTCCTCCCCGGTGGATCCCACCTCGTCATTGCCCACTGATGATGAGACACAGAGTGCTCAGGTATAGTAGATGGGGCCCCAGCTCCAGCCCCAGCCCCAGCCGTCACCCCAGCCCGACGCAGATTCATCCCACACGCATATTGATTCTCCTTCTTCCATGGATTCTACCTCAGGTATAGTTGATAACGGTGTTTAGTACATTTTCGCTAGCCTTATATTTAAAGTATATTTGAACTGTATTAATGTCTGTGGTTTGTAGGATCTCGACGAGGTCGTGGCCCGACACGAGGGGTACGCATCGACCCCCAGTGTAAACAAAAAGTTACGCTCACCCAAGAGGGCCTGTAAGTAAAAAAAAAATCACATCATGCCTTATATTTAAAATTTTTGGGTGTTAATCTATATTTGAATTGTATTAATTTATTTACTTACTTATTTGACAGGATCCTGGAGAATCAGGCTAGGACGAAGATCGGCGTTCTTGTGAAGGGTCGATTCTTCGAGCCACGCCTGTACTGAAAGGACTGGGATGCCGCTGCAAGGGAGTCCCTATGGGAGGACTGGCTGGTACATTGAAGTATTTTTTCTGCGATAGTATTTGTTTAATTAGATTTTTTTAAATTAATTTGTGTTATTGAATGCCTTGCAGGAGGGGTTCATGTTTGACTCGCCTGATCAGCAGGCACTGGGGCGGCATGCCTTCTTTGCTTACATCGGCAAGAATTACCGTCGATGGCTCCACGATGCACGGGACCGGAGAAGAAGATGTTGCACAAGGGTGCCCTGATGACGGAGATGAGGACATATCCTCCACATTGGATATCTCCGACTGTATGAGGGTGATGATAGATCGGTGGGCTATAGATCCAGGTTAGGACGTCAAGAGTAAGAGCGGGGCCGAGAACAGACAGAGCAGAGATCCGACGCACACGGGGGGGTTGGTGCCACACGACATCGTCCGACACATGAATGCGGTCCAGAACCCGGATTTGGAAGAGGATGAGGTCATAGCTTTGACGTATAATCAGATGCACGTGCGGAAGAAGGACAAGGACGAGGAGCATCGGGCCGGTGACTATGTTTCAGATATTGCCCGGCGGATCGATGTAAGTCAATTTTTTTAAGTTGTTAATTTTCTGTCTCCTGACCTCAATGTCTGTTGCGTTAATTAATGCCCTAACATATCTTTAAATCACTATCTTTGTAGACCTCGTATGAACAGCTTAGGGGGTCCGAGCAACAGTCCGAACAGCCATCAGTGTCCACTAGTACGGGTGGGAGTACTGGGGCGTTGAAGCGATGGCTTGATACACCGGAGGTCATCAATCATAAGACCTGCATAGCACCTGCCTTGTGCTCTTGCCGTGATAGGAGCGTCCTCCCACCCCCAACTGCCCCACCCACAGACACCGGCTCCTCGGCATCCGTTAGACTAGGAGGAGATCCAGCGCATTGTTACGATGGTGTTGAGGATGATCAGGGAGCAGGATCAGGTACCGCTAGTTTTATACAAATGCATATGTAGTCTATATCTGTATCTGAGCATTGTCGGTGTAGCTTTGTTATTCCGCACTACTCATATTCATTATCATCTGCTTCTATTTTACTGTATTTGAAATGTTATGAAGTGTTCGGTGATTTTAGGGATTAAGTTGATACTTTACCCGATATCTATATTGAAATGTTGTGGTCTTATTTTAAAGAATCCTTTTTTCAAACTGTCATTTAACTTCGTGCAATCATTCGATTCGTACTGTTTAGACTTTGATCGACCTTACTGGACTCTCAAAAGCTCATTCTCGTTTGATTCCTTCTGCAGGTAATGATCACTAATAGATTGCATGGGGCTTAGTTTAGAGATCACTATTTTATTTGGTAGGACCTTCCTCTCATGGTAAACACTATTTAGCCATCCATTCATCACAGATCAGCAGATCAGATTTATGTTTTTTCAAAATTTCCTATCGGTAAAAAGTTTCCCACACTAACCCCCCCCCCCCCCCCCCCCCCACACACACACACACACCCCTTATTTGCTTGTACTTTCTTCTGACTTTTGTTTCCCTCCAAAGCATTTTGATCAAAATCTCCATCCGCTGCATGATTTAACAGACGACAGGTAGCCTTACATGAAACCTAAAAATCTAACGTGTTCATCGGCAATGGATAAATGTACACAGTGACAACTTATCTTAAGTTACCCCTGTGCGTGCGCACAAATCAACCGTTCTTAAAATCAACCGAAAAAGCATGGCACCGCTTCAGGGAAGGCACAACCGTTACGATTTGAATGGTGCCGCTTCCGACCACCACCCCCCTTTCAGTTTGACATGGTCAAATGAAGATAAAAATTCAAGTCAGATCGATCTCTCGATTTGATCAAATGATCGTATACCCATTAGATTTCATAACTAAATCTCAACAGATCCACACAATCCATGCATGTCACTTTTCGAAACAATAGAGAATTTAATGTTTTGAGAACTGCAACAATGCTCATATCTGCTTTTCAGCAGTCTCCTGTGTCCAGCCACAAGATATCTCCACAACTATTAGCTTCGCAACAGCTCTTCTAGTGACCCGCCCTGCAAAAACATGAACTGTCAGCTGACTGCTGCATATAGACACACGTACAGCCTCCCCATGCAGTTTCACCACCACGTGTCACAGTTTCAATTCGTGCCGCCATAACCAAACTACATACTCCAAGTTATAAGCACCCTTTCATCTCTTCCATATCCAGCACCGCCCCGGGCAAAGGGTATAATGGATACGAAAGGAAAAGAGAACCACAATGAAGATCGGAATCAGAAGCGCCGTGAAGAAGAGCATGAGCTTCCGTTGATGGCGCTGAACCATGTCTCGAGGCTGTGCAGGTCAGTGGAAGAATCGGTTGATTTCTATACGAGAGTACTCGGGTTCGTGAAGATCGAGCGGCCTGAGGCGTTGGACTTTGACGGGGCGTGGCTGTTCAATTACGGCGTTGGGATTCACTTGGTGCACTCTCGGGATGAGGAGAGATTGCCTCGTGCTGATCATTTGGACCCCATGGACAACCATATCTCCTTTCAGGTGTTCCTTCTCTTCTGCATGCATATGGTTTCGGTTTTGACCTTTTTACGTTCTTCAAAAATTATTGGACGTGATACTAGTAAGAGTGACCTCCTTCCAAAATCAAGGTACTGAGTAATTTTAACTCACTTTTTAGTTTCTTTATGCCGTTGCATTCAATTGACAATCCAATCTTATTAACTCGCCAAAATCGCCTACTTGAAAGCCATCCAAACTCATTCATCCACTAATGAAATCTTAGTGTGTCAGTTACTTCTATAACAAAAACACGGAACCGTTTAAAAGGACCACTGTCAGTTGCTTTCTGTAAGGTAAACACGCAACCGATTAAAAGGATCAAAAAATGAATGCCCATTTAACTAGATTCTACGACTGATAAATTATCTTATAGCCATGCAACACTGACGACTGGCAAAACATGGCTGCTAAACATGGAGCTAGATCTTTAAATTAGAACCATCTTAGCTCCGATCTGGTATAGGCATATGGTTCCCTGGGGGGGGGGGGGGGGAGGGGGAACCTTTGGAGTGGTGGTTGTTTTGTGTGATCGCAGTTACTGGTTGCGCTGGCGGTAGATGTGGACATGGTGACGGTAGACCGGTGGTGCTTTGGTTGGGGGTATATATGGGGTTGGTGTTGCAAGTGGCGGGTTGGGGATATAGTGAAATGATATATTTCTCTCAGTGGGAGCTTTGTTTTTGCATCTAAAAAGCTGGTAATGCAAATGTGTTTGTTTATGCCTTTCAGTGTGAGGACATGGAAGCAATGGAGCAAAAGTTGAAGGACTTAAAAATAGAATACATGAAAAGAACTTTGCAAGATGAGAATGGTTCGACAATCGATCAACTCTTTTTCAATGATCCGGATGGGTTCATGATTGAGATTTGTAACTGTGAAAACCTCAAGCTTGTCCGTGCTGGTTCACTTGGTCGAATTAAGCTTCCATTTGATAGACATAATCCACCTGTTGAGTTGGAGGAAGACAGCGCCAACCATAACTAAGCCCAACACTGTTGGTTATGTAGCTAGCTTTTCTTTTTCCTTTTTGTCCCTTGATTGCAGACGATACCTTTTAACATTTTGCATCATGCCCGCTAACAATGACTTATTATTTTCTCTGGCTTGTTCCTTTCACGTTTCTCTGAATCTTTTACCTTGTTTTGATTTGATTTGATAGTATTTCAAGAGGTATGAACTTACGGGGAAAAAGGCGACAAGTGGAATAATATTGTTTCCCAAGTATTATGTACCTTTTTTTTTTTCCTTTTATATGTTTTCCCCATTTTCGAGTATTTTCGATGTCGGAATTGATCCAAGCTGGTGCTCGGAAATTTTTCGAGCCATGATGTAGCCGTCCACGTCACTTTGTGGATAGCCAAGATCTCTTCTCCTTTTCTACCTCCCGCTTTACGATGCGCCATCTTTGGTGCGGTGGCTAAGTAACGGGAATTTTTGGAGAACATTCCAGTCCCCAGTTAACGTAATACCGACCACCTTGTCCCCGAAATAAAGAGTATCGTCTGGTATTCTCTTACAAGCCCTTGTAGTACACATGTACCTTTTTCATTAGTAAATTTAGGTGCGAAAGTATTTGAGGGCATGAAAATAGACATTTCAATGAGAAACAGATTTGCAAGAGGTCTTATAATTGCTAAAAATTTCTAGAGGGAAAGAGTGACGATGCCGTCAATACTGTATGAGCATTCTCGCACAAATGCCAGACACAAATCGCTGTTCATGAATTAATACCGCTGGCTAAGGCTTTCTACACCCCCACCAGACGTAAAGAGCTCATATTTGTTCACTTTTCCTTTGTTTGATTTGTTGTATAGGCTTGTGTAGTGAGAATCAATGTAGCCAATTCCATTCCATAGTGCATTTCACATGGTATCAGCTTCACCAATTTTGGGACGTTTCTTCTCTATTCTCTTTGCATGGCTTTTTTTAAAGGAAAAATTTTGGCTGCTACTCGGGTTAAAGAAATCTTCCTCCTACCTCCATGTAGTAATAATTAATGGTTGCTAAATCTTTGTAGTGATTTTTATTTAGTGACGCTAAAAAAATGTTTTTAAGAGTTATCACTGAAAGTGTTAACAGAAAAGTCACTAGAGACATTTAGTGACTATTAATTGTCACTATATACGGGGTTAAAGGAAGATTCTTACAACCGGGATAGCAGCCAAAATTTGTTCTTCTTTAAAATCCTGCCTCTTCTTCCCAATATTAATGCTGCTACTACACGTTTTTTAGAGGAGTCTTCTCCATACTTCCCTCATCCACCCGATCAACCCGGTATCCAACTTGTGACTCCAGAGACAATTATCCGTACTTTCTTCATCCACTCTCTAAGTAGTCTACGTCTCTTTTACTAATCCAATCCTCTGATATTAGCAAAGGTATCAACTCCTTTCAAATTACTAACTTGTAAGGGCCTGACTTTGAAAGCCGTTATCGAAATTCAAAATTCTAAAGTGAAATATATGTCACCATATTTTCAATTACACCAAGGTATTAAACACAGCATCTAATCCATTAGCTAAAAAATTATCTCCATAAGATAAAGGCTTGAAGTGAAGCCATCCTCTGCAAAATCCAACTAACAAAGTTATAAACTCATGGCCAAGTCTAGTTACAGAGTTCAAATCCAATCAAATTACCGTCGTCAGTGCGAGGTTTTTAAGGCTAAAATAAATTGTACAACTACACTAATAAATTAGGTGCTCAAAACTCTCCAAGCGTGCCAAAGTCTCTAATAACGTATGTTACCTTTGGCAAGCGCCAAAGCAAACAAAAAAAGGATTAGTTAGAATACCCCAGTAAGGGAGAACCAAACAGGGATCGAAAACAAATAGTATAATTATCCCAAGTTCCAAACTAAGGCAGTAAGCGACAACTAATCGATAACGATATAAGTAGCACGAAACAAATATGCCAAATGATCATTAATTTTGTCTGCTGTAATCGATGTCTGCGTCCCCTCCATCTTTCCTTGGAAAGCCAGAAAGGCGACAAGACAAATCGGTGGGAGAGCTTCATTTTTTTTCCTTAGCAAGGAATAGGCCCTCTTCGCACGGATAATGGATATAACCACCCCCTCTGGCCTTTACATTCTAGTAAATGTTCCGTGAGGTATCGAGGATCCAAATCAAACACAAAACCCAAAAGTATGAAACACATACCGGTTGCATAATAGGCATTATCAAGAGGGCTATCCAAAATTCACTAGGTGATTACAAAAGGCACTAAGTGACCGCAAAAGTTACAAGCAACTACAAAAGTCTTAAAAACTCCATTTTAAAAAGGATTGTACATCTTAATGATTTTATACAAACGAGTTGAACAAGTAGTTCACAAAATTTTAACGTTGCAATTCCTAACGAGCCATGGTATGAAAACATAATAATGGAAAATCTGAAATGAAATACTTGGCTCAAGAGTTGTAGAATATCTGAAGTCCAAATAAATTTAAACAGTTACAATGTAGATGGTTTTAGTAGCATTTTACGAAAGGGGCAAGGTGGTTAAGATGTAGCAGTATACCTAATGAAAACTATCAACTTATATTAAGTTATCATCTACTCTAAAATCTTAAATGAGATGTTATGATGCTTAATACTCTCCCTCACGACAAGTTCCCGGTTGCACGTGGAGAGATAAATCAAAATAGAAATAAACGAAAACTGAGTGCAAATAGCACTAGGATAAAGGAGGACCTGATTTACAAGCAGCAAAAATCAAACCCAAGACCTTGTTAAACCAGAGCTCTAATATCATGTTAAGTTACCATCTACTCTAAAAGCTTAAGTTGTTAGAGAATGCTCAACAATGTTATTATGCTTAGTAACTTGTAATTACACAGCAAGCCATGAAGAAGCCAGCAGAAGAAGAAAAAGAGGAAAGTGGAAAAAAAAAAAAAAAGGAAAGTGGAAATCTTCTCTATATACACGAATGCAAGAAGAAAAAAGAAAGTTCTACCTGCTATGTATTCTATCTTGTTATTTGCTAAAACCTAGATATCAGCATGATACGCACTTTCAGTGGTGAATAAAAAGAAAAATGTGCTCTCCATCTAGCTCGCCCCTTCTTTATGCAACATTCTTGTACTTAGGTTGGCTGCAGCTTGTGATTAATGGTAATTAAGTGAGAACGATTGTATAGAAAATCATGTATCCATCAAAATTGTTAACGGGGACAAGCTGTAGTTTACAGCACAATCAGATGTAAAAATAGACCGAAGAAGAAGGAGGAAGAGGTGGTAAATCTTATCTCCATTTAAAGTGCTTGTACTTGTTCTGTTGTTCCATTGCAATCCCTCGCAATTCCCAAGCTACTGCTTGAAGCCCTTGCTTGTAAGGTGTTTGCACCGCAAACTATCTATTTTTACTAATAAATTCACTTTGATTAAATGTCATTAAATGGCATTTACTTTTTATTATTTCTGAAGAGATAATGGAAGATTTAAGAAGTGAAAAAAATCAACTTCTGAAAATGTGTCCTATCGATAATGGATAGTTTATCTTGTAATGGTAGTTATTTTCTATAAACCATGATTGAGAAGATGTTGGAGGGAGCAATCGATCGTAGGGTTTGAGAAATTACTTCCAATAACGATAACGGTGACAGTTACCAAGGGAAGGAGGTTACAAATATCCCCAAGTATAAAAGCAGATGGAAGGCAACAGAAAAGGGATCGTCAATCTCTCAAGAAAAATTAGACTAGGAAGAATAGCTTGTTTAGACTTCTTTAGGCAGTTTGTTAGATGAGACAAACAATCAATCATCAACCAGACAAATTAGCCTTTTTCTTTCTTTAGATTAGAGTCTTTTGCTGTCATCAATAGGAAGTTCAGTTTCCAGACTTGGAAACATTGCTGTGTAAACTTTCACAATCAATCGAAACTCTCTTCGTCATTTATGGCGCGTCTTTTACATCTGATTTCTATCTGTTCGTCGAAGTTTCTCGCTTTCAAGGAAGTCCCCAGGCCCTAGGAGCAAAAGAGATCCCGTACTTTTTATCGATTGTGCCGCCGGCATACCGATCGATAGTGAGTTTGCCCAGCAGCGCAAACATAAGGGCAAACTTTTGTGACGAGATAACACTCCCAAATCAAAGAGGAGGGACTGAAAAACATTTGAGAGTTTTTATTTCGGGTTTCAAAAGAATATCAGGAAGTACAAAAGAATACATAAATTAAAGAAATAAACAAGGGAGAAAAATCTGAAACTTTGGAAATATTTTAGTTTCATATGAGGGAAACTCAGGTATCAAAAAATATCATAAATGGCACGAGGGAATAATCTTTTGAGAAATGGCATGGTAGAATTTAGCGCGAGGGAATACTTGAATCTGATTTCATTGTGATTCTGTGGAGCTTTTTGTTGTGGTAGCAACAATAATATGCTGGAATTTGTTGCTACAAAATTAGCATTCTCCATTCACATTTTTAGTTAAACATTTTCAAGTGACAAAAAGAAAAACCACTATTTCTAGCATGATCTTGAGAAAATATTTTCAAGATGTTGATGGTTCCTTTCCATATATATAACTTCATTAAAAAAAAACATGAATTTGGTTGGGTGTTGTAGACGCTAGTAGCGTTACTACTTATAAATTCCTGTTACAACATTTGTCCACCGATAAGGTAATTTAATTTTAACTAGTTAACTTGCACGCAAATCCACCTCTCTCCAACCCGCAAGCTTAAAGATAAATCTCAAGATCTTCACGAGTTTGATCTGTGCATGAAATTTTAGTGCTACGTACCTACCTACAAAATAAAAGGTGAATTAAGCATAAATTTTGTGTGAGGAGCCAAATCCCACATATAATACCCCGGTGCTCCTTGTTATGCGCTCCACCATTCCTTATCCATGAACACAGATGCCATTCCTTTCTCTCGCAAAGAAAGCAATTTACATTTCCCCTGATTATCTAATTCCCCTCTTCTTCTTCTTCCAATCTCTCTCTATATGTACAAATCATATCTATAGAGAGAGAGGGGGGGGGGACAAGATACACACACTCCCACGTACTGTTTCACGTACAAAATCACAATGTTGCCGTACGAAACACTACAAGAAGCAGAGTTTTCTCTCGGAAGAAACCTGACCTTCGCAGAGACATTATGGTTTAAGTACTCGGCTCGGAAATCCGATTACTTCCTCTATTGTCACAATACCATCTTCCTGTTCATTTTCTACACACTGCTTCCGCTGCCTTATATGGTGGCTGAGTTATTGAGGTCCAAGAAAATTGACAAGTTCAAGATTCAGCCCAAGATGAAGAATTCATTGTCGGACATGTTAACGTGTTACAGGAAGGTCATACAGACGTTTGTTCTCGCCGTTGGTCCTCTTCAACTCTTTTCTTACCCTGTCATTGAGGTACAGATATACATATTTTTCGTATCTGTTTAGGGTCTATTGCTAAAATCTACAGTTTTGTCAATCCTGCGAACTGTAGCAAAAATTGTCACACTGCCAATATATAATTCAATGCAGTTGACATAATGCCTACATCTATTCTTGATCGCAATAGTCTTAACGTATGCATGCCTATGCATCTTTTGACTGACACCCTGACATTGTGGTTTTATATTTCTATTTCTATTTAAAGCTTGTCACAATCTGTCCTTTTTTTTTTTATGTATATGCGCGTATTTAAGTGCTATTCCAATACCATAATATATATATATGTCACTTTTTCGCTAATGCACCTCAACGGCGGCAAATGTTACGTAGGAAAGAGTTGAATCTGGTGAAATCACTGATCCAACTTCAGTTTGAATGCATTTGACAAAACATCAAGCAAATTAGGGTGTGAGAGCTTTTTGTACATTATGTATCATATGGATTAGGCCATCATAATTTTTTTATCCATGCTCAGGAGTTTCGTAAATATTTTGGACCAACTAAAGGCCCTTATCGCTATAGCCATCATTTTCATTTTATGTTATTCTTTCTTGCACACTTTTCTTTGATGCCCAACCGATAGTATTTTGACTCTGATTCGTTGAAATGCTGACCAAAAGTGTCATCTCAATGTTTGCAGCGTATTGGGATCCGAACAGGGTTGCCACTGCCTTCGGGGTCAGAGCTGTTCTGGCAATTGTTGGTATACTTTCTTGTTGAAGACTATGCAAATTATTGGCTCCATAGGTCTCTACACTTCAAGTGGGGGTACGAGAAAATCCATTGTGTCCACCACGAATACACTGCTCCAATCGGATTTGCAGCACCTTATGCTCATTGGGCTGAGATTATCATCCTTGGCTTTGCTTCATTTCTTGGTCCGATGATTGTACCCGGGCACATGATCACTTTCTGGTTATGGATGATCGTGAGGCAGGTCGAGGCCATTGAGACTCATAGCGGGTAATGCTCACCAAACTTCCTTATGTTGTTTGCACATTTTCGAATTCCTCTTTGACTGCATATCAAGGAAGAAAAACTAGCTTGGTTTGTGGTATTCTCAATGAGCTATACAACTGCTTGGCATAAATATTGACATGCGTATCTAAGAAAATTAATCCTGTCTATGAGAAGATAATTTTTTTGGGGTATTGTACTTCATGCTAGTTTTTACTGTATTGTGGTCATACGCTAATTCCACACCATGCAGGAAGGAGCGAATCATAGAGATTGTTCCACGGGATAAAAAGTATACAAGAAATTTACTGCAGACCACATTTTTTTTGTGTTCCTCAACTTCTGAAGGGGACTAATATGGCCTCATAAGCGTCAATGTCCTGTTTTAGCAGGAGAACTAAAGGCTATACTTGAGCACTTCTGGTATAATGTTGTACTTGTTGTAATGCAGATATGACTTCCCCTGGAGTCCCACAAAATATATTCCCTTCTATGGAGGTGCAATTTACCATGACTATCACCATTATGTTGGTGGGAAAAGCCAGAGCAACTTTGCATCAGTATTCACTTATTGCGACTACATCTATGGAACTGACAAGGTTAGATTCCCACTATTTGGAGTTGGGTTTCCTTTTACATATGCTCTTTAGCAGAAATTTGTGTTCTACTTGCATTCTTCGACGAAATTGATCAAGTGTCTCGCTATTGACGTATTTCTGGTGTGTTTTAATAGGGATATCGATATCAGAAGGAAGTATTCGAAAAGGTAACTCAAAGCACCCTCCATTAGCAGTTGTTGAATGATTGCTTTTTATTATTCAATGAATGGTTAGGATACTCCGTCCATCCTTTTGACGGAGGCATTATCTCGAAAGTATGAAGCTTTTGTGCTGCATGAATTTTTCTTCTCTCAATGTCACTTGATGATAATAAATTGTTTACTTTTACGAGAAATTTCATTAAGACAGACCTAGTACTAATCAGTGCGCTATCATTTTCTGACTATTGCTTCCTTAATTCTTACTAGACGAAGGAAAATTTGAGAAGCGAAGGTGAAATCATTTCGAGCCAAGATTTCAAATGTGAGTAGGATTCAGCATTTGAGAAATTAAGTCAGCTCCGAAGCAACTGGATGATGTGCGCGTCTTCTGTTGCCAATTTCTTTGATTCTATTTTTTGGTGTTCAATCAGTGTGTATTGACTTGTTTTATTATCTTTGGGGACATTATTGTATATACTATATACGCCCACCTCTCGGACCGTTAATCCTCTCATCGTGGTCTATAGCTTGTTCTGAAACCTCGTTGCATGCAAACGTTGGAGTTAGAATGATGGTAATGATCGCTTGTGGTTACAACATTGCAGATGTGAAAATGCAACTACTTCTCGATCATATTGTTTCTTTTGCCAGGCATTTGATCTGCAGCCTAAAGCATTGTTCCCGCAATGAAGTTCTTCATGTTATAAAATTGTGACTAAAAAAATCAAGATTAATTTTACGCTACACCTCATACTTTGGGGTCAGTTGCACCCAGTACCCGATAGTTTTAGTTTTGGCACCCAGTACCAAAATGTTTAAAATCTTGGTATCCAATACCAAATGATGCTCAAACTGGCGTTTGACCATACGTCTGTTACTTTTTAAAGGCCAAAATGGTCTTTTTACCAGTTAAATCCACATTTCGTCCACATCAGCTCCAAATGACGCCAATAATTGACACGAGGTCCTCCACATCATTTCCTCACCCTTTCTTTCTCCTTGACTAATCATCTTCCTAATCCCACGACCCACCCTACCCCGTCTTGTCCCTGCCCCCGCCCCACGCCAAACCTCTATCACTGCTACCAACATACACTAAGCCTCACTCCCCACTATGTTACCACCTATGCCCCATCCACAACCCCTTCCTCAGTCCCTCCTACAACCCCAGCCCTCCCATAGCCGTTAGCCCCACCGACAACACAGCCCTTCTAAAACTCCGTCACTGTTTTACTTCGGCGACACCGCATCACGGTCGTAACAAACCTACACCGGACCACCTTTACTATCACAAGTAGTCTCCCTAACCACCACTACCTCCAAAACTTTCAATCCATCACCAAACCAACACCAACAGTACCACTGATTCGGACCATTACTATTGACCCACAACCACCCAACCATCACTACCACCAAATCACAACCCCACAGGTTCACCATAATCACCACCCACTACAAGAAATAAGGCTTTTAGCGACGGGTAAATCCGTCGCTAATAGCCTGAAATCCGTCGCTAAAAGTTTTAGCGACGGATACACCGTCTCTAAAAGTCCCAAGTATGAAAGCTCGTCGCTGAAAGTTTTGCGACGGAATTTTAAAATCCGTCGTCTAATATTAACTTTTTGAGACGGATTTATTTATAAATTAGCGACGGAGTTTCTGTTGCTAATTATGTTTTACGTATTTTATTTTCTTTTCTATTCTTTTTTGTGAAATTAGCAACGGAATATAATTTTTAGCTACAGAAGATTCCGTCGCTAAATTAGATTTTTAACGACGGAATTTTTCGTCGCTAAAATTTTAGAATTAAGTACACTTCTAGAGACGGATTGTCATTTTTTTAATATTTTTTTATTTTTTTGATGCCCAATCCTGTAATAAAAAATTCAATCCTGAACAACAACTCATAATCCCCAAGACACAAACAACTATATATAATCAACTTTAAAAAAATGTGCATTATAAAAAAAACTCGTAATGTACAAGCCAGGAACCAGATACAGCCGATTAGGGGAGGGGAAAAGATCGAGTACAAGCTGAGCGGGGGGGACAAGCTAGGACCGGGCACGAAAAGGGGCTCATCAGGGGTTGCCGAGTCCTGAATCTGAATCCTGCTGATCTGGGGCCGGCTCGAAATGTCCAGCAGGGGTACTCTGGTGATCATGCTTCCTGATCATCCTCAACACCACCGTAGCAATGCGCTGGATCTCCTCCTCGTCCAACGGGTGCCAAGGAGCCGGTGTCTGTGGAGGGGCAGTGGGGGGTGAGGACGCTCCTATCACGGCACCAGCAGTCATGCTAGGCAGGCCGCGTATGCGGCCTTTCGGCCGATTGACGACCTCTGGCATATCCAGCCATCGCTTCAATGCCCCAGTACTCGCACCCGTACTAGTGAACATTGATGGATGTCCAGATTGCTGCTCAGACCCCCTAAGTTGTTGATACGAGGCATGCAAAAACAGTGATTTAAAGATATGTTAGGGCATTAATTAACGCAACAGACATTGAAGATAGAAAAACAAAAAACTAACAACTTAAACAAATTAACTTATATCGATCCGTCAGGCAATATCCGAAACATAGTCGCCAGCCCGGTGCACCTCGTCCGTATCCTTCTTCCGCACGTGCGTCTGGTTATACATCAGAGCTTTGAACTTATCCTCCTCCAGATCCGGTTCTGGACCGCATTCATGTGTCGGACGATGTCGTGTGGCACTGACCCCCCCCCCGTGAGCGTAGGATCTCTGTTCTTTCTGTTCTCTGCCCCGCTCTTACTCTTGGCATCCCAGCCTAGATCCGCAGCTCACCGATCTATCATCTCCCCCATACAGTTGGAGATATCCAATGTAGGGGATATGTCTTCATCTCTGTCATCGGGAACCCTCGGGCAGTATCTTCTTCGCCTGGTCCCGTGCGTCGTGAAGCCATCAGCGGTAATTCTTGGCGATCTAAGCAAAGAAGGCATGCCGCCCCAGTGCCTGCTGATCAAGCGAGTCAAACGTGAACCCCCCATGCAAGGCATTCAATAACACAAATTAATTTAGAAAAAAAACTATAATTAAACAAATACTATTGCAGAAAAAAATACTTCATCGTACCAGCCACTCCTCCCATAGGGACTCCCTCGCAGCGGCATCCCAGTCCTTCCAGTACAGGCGTGGCTCGAAGAATCGGCCCTTCACAAGAACGCCGATCTTCGTCCTCGCCTAATTCTCCAGGATCCTGCCAAAGAAGTAAATAAATAAATTAATACAATTCAAATATAAATTAACACCCCAAATGTACAAATATAAGGCATGATGTGATTTATTTTTACTTATTGGCCCTCATGGGTGAGCGTAACTCTCTGTTTACGCTGGGGGTCGATGCGTACCCCGCATGTCAGGCCACGGCCTCGTCGAGATCCTACAAAACACAGACATTAATACAGTTTAAATATATTTCATATATAAATTAGCAAAAATGTACTAAATACCGTTATCAACTATACCTGAGGTAGAACCCACGGAAGAAGGAGAATCAACGCGCGTGTGGGATAATCTGCGTTGGGCTGGGGCGATGGCTGGGGCTGGGCAGGAGCTGGAGCTTGGGCAGGAGCTGAAGCTGGGGCCCCATCTGTTGTACGCGAGCACTCTGTGCCTCGTCATCAATGGGTAATGACGAGGTGGGACCCACCGAGGAGGAAGCAGCTTAGCATCCAACCCGGCCACGAATAGCCCGTATCCTATCCATATCTGACTTCTTATAGATAAATTGCAAAGACATTAACACATAAAAATAATAATTTGGCAGAAATCATCATTGGCACTATATATATGAACGGAGGTGCAAAAACACATCAATATGAATCAAGTTCTAGAATGTTACTACATTTTTTCCGTGATGTTACAACATTACAAGTCAATCATTTTTCGTTTGGGAATCATCATCATCTTCATCAATAGACTCGTCATCCTCTTCTTCGTGGGACTCGTCGTCCTCTTCATCTTCTAATTCATCCTCTTCATCAGTAGACTCAGTCACATCATCTCCAACACTTTCCACGTCTTCCACGTCATCATCTACGACTTCTTCTCCTACATGAAGTGTTGTTGGAAGAGGAAGATCGTCCTCCTCGTTGTTGACCTCAATGACAAGTGGTTGGTCGGCTTGAAAGGTGTCTAGCTCACTGTCATATGTCACGGACAATTTCTTGGACTTGATAATTATATACCAATGAGATTTGGAATTGGCGACGTCCTCTGCGTAAAAGACTTGTACAACTTGACTAGCAAACACAAAGAGCTGGTCTGATGCAAGTTTGGACTTGACATTGACATTGACATCTACAATCCTTTAAGAGCTAACACGGATTCCTCTACTGCATGTGACATCGAAGCAAGTTCACTTGAACATTACCAGGCAATTTTGGGAAGCCAAATATGTTAGCTCAACAATCTCATCTAGCTCTCCGTAAAAGTCCATGCAATTCTCGGCATAACAGTTGCCGTTGACCAAGACTCCACTGTTTTGGGTTTGTTGTGTTCGGTTATCATCTTTTACGTTAAACCTAAACTCGTTGATGATATAGCCTCCATGATATGATGCTTGTTTGTTAGAGCCTTCAGCTAGTAATTTCAAGCAGGAGGCCACTGGTCTATCTATTGACTGAACCTATTATAGATGACGGTAAAAATTAAGGATAAATCAGTATACTAATTAGCCACGAAACTGTATATAACACATAATATAATTTCGTTAAAGACTTACACGCCTTTTGAACCACTGTACAAATTGTAATTTTTGATGAAATTCAAGTCCAGCGAGATCAGTGATTAAAGATTCCGCATCAAACTCACTGCAAACCAATATAGTTGACTCGCTTATCACACACTTTCAATTATGTACAACAGTGTAAGTGAATTATGACATTAACTTACTCAACAAATGTCGAAACTTCATCGCAAATTAGAAGGGCATATATTGCAGTAGCACTGTACTCTTCATCCGTTAGCCATCGAGTATACATTCAGCCGAACGGACTACCTGACTGCTTGAATATTGACAATTGCCCTTCCAAATTTGTGCTCAATCCGGGCTCATTTTGGCCTAATTGAGTTAACCTTGTATCAACATCAGGCCCGAAATATTGACTACAAAAGTTTACAAGTTCATCCATTACGTAAGCCTCCGCAATTGAGCCCTCAACCCGAGCCTATTGTGGACTTTTTTCTGTAAATGGAACATGAGCCTTATTGCCGGACGCCGTGTCCATCACCCCTAGAGGTTCTAGACACCCCTTGAAGAGGTGCCGAACACCTCTTGAAAAGGTGTTCACAATTATAAAGCCAAAATGTGACATTTCGGTGTCCGTGTCAGTGACCTACCGACACCTCAACACCTCATCGACACATCCGGACACGTGTCGGACACCTCCAAAAACGTGTCTGATACATTTCAGCGGTGTCTGAAGACATTGATTTATTTTTTAATTGTCGGACACCGTGTTGGACACCCATTGAAGAGGTGTCCACAAGTATAAAGCCAAAATATGACATTTCAGTGTTGGCGTCGATCAAACGCAGTGTCCGTGTCTGTGCTACCTAATAGGTATCTCAATCCAATTAGGTCTTATCCTCCGTCAACAATCTCAATTCTCAATTCTCAAATGCTCAATGCAATAAAAATTAATAAAAAAACACACTATAAATCCAATTGGGTCCCATCCTCCATCAACAATCTCAATTCTCAATTGTCAAATGTTCAATGCAATAAAAATTAATAAAAATCACGCGTTCAATCTAATTGGGTCCCATCCTCCGTCAACAATCTCAATGTCTCAAATTCTCAATGCACAATTAATAATCTAAAATCATCAATTAACAACCTAAAATCATCAATTAATAATCTCAATTCTCAAATGCACAATTCACAACCTAAAATCATCAAAGACTAACAAATGATGGATGTACCTAGGTTTTATTAGGCTAATTCGGATGTAATTCGAGTATCTTGGATGTACTTAGATTAATTAGGCTTTATTAGGATAATTAGGGTTTATCCAAGCTAATTATGCTTTAATTAGGGTTTAGGGTTTAGGGTTTGAGATTAACTGGTTCAAATAGGTTTAATCTGGGCTAATTACGGTTAATTTGTTCAATTATGATTAATCAGGGCTAATTAGGGTTTATTGGTTCAATTAGGGTAAATCAGGATTAATTAAGGCTAATTGGTTCAATTAGGTTGAATCCGGGTTCATTACAATTAATTGGTTCAGTTAAGGTTAATTGGGATTAATTCATTCAATTAGGGTTACTCGAGGTTAATTATTGTTAATTGATTAGATTATGGATAATTAGGATTTGATTAGGATTAATTGGGAACAAATTAAGGATAATTAGGGTTTATCCGGACTAATTATGCTTTAATTAGGGTTTAGGGATTAAGGTTAACTGATCCAAATATGTTTAGTTGGGGCTAATTATGATTAATTGGTTCAATTAGGAATTATTAGGGCTAATTAGGGTTTATTGGTTCAATTAGGGTAAATCGGGATTAATTATGGCTAATTGGTTCAATGAGGTTGAATCAGGGTTAATTATAATTATTTGGTTCAGTTAGGGTTAATCGGGTTTAATTAGGGTTAATTCGTTCAATTAGGGTTACGCGGGGTTAATTACTATTAATTGGTTAGATTAGGGATAATTAGGATTTGATTAGGGTTAATTTGGTTCAATTAGGGTTACTTGGAAACAAATTATGGATAATTAGGGTTTAATTATTACAATTACATTACAACAAATTAAATACAATTACATTACAAAAAATTAAATTTAATTACATTACAATAAATTAAATTCAAGTATATTATAACAAATCAATTGCAATTACGTTACAACAGATTAAATACAACTACATTATAACAATAGATTCAATATGATAAATAATTTCTAGCATACTATAATTTCTAGCATATTAGAACAGATTCAATATGATAAATAATTTCTAACCGGGTAAAAAAGTGAGTTCGGGTAGTGGTGGTGCGAGGCGGACGACGACAGTGGCGCACAGAAGGCAACGGCAGTGGCGCGCGAAACGCGACAGAGGGAGGTGGTGCACCGGAGGGGGGAGGAACTGTGGCGATGGTGGTGCGACTGTGAGGTGGCTGTGGAGTGGTGGCACGATTGTGGAGTGGCTGTGGCAGTAATGGGGTAGCAGCGAGGAGGCGAGGTGGCTATGGGGACTGCAAATGTGAGGGGAGAGGGAAGGCCGGTGTGGTGGGTGGCTGGGGCCTGTCGCCGGCGTGGGGGGCTGGTGGGGAAGGACGGAGACGGGGACCTTTTGTCGGCGTGGTGGTGGGGAGGAATGTCGCCAGAGGTGGGTTGCCGTGAGGAGGGGATCGCCAAATGTGAGAACACCGGTGGGTGGAAATAGCTACAGAGAGAGAAACGGGGAGAGAGAAACAAGCATTTGTGTGAATTAAAGGACTTTTAGCGACGGAATTATACCGTCGCTAAAAGTCCATTGATAAAAATGTTTTTTAACACTTTAACCTACGGATATTTTTAGCGACGGTAGCATTTTGTTGCTTAAAATTTTTTTTAAATCATCAAAAATTATAAATTCCCTAAAATTATTTAGTGATAGGTTATACCGTCGTTAAAAGCCCGTCGATAATGTTTTTACCGACAGAAGAATCCGTCGTAAAAGACGGACTTCTACCGATTGTTAATCCCGTCGCTGAAAGCACCTTTAGCGACGGAATTCCTTCCGTTGCTAAAAGTTCGTCGCTAAAGACATATTTTCTTGTAGTGGCCAATCTCAACCCCAATCACTATTAGCCCCCAGATCCATGACCCAAGACCCAGCACCACTGGTTTATGCTCAAATGACCGAATCACGATAGTTGTCGGCAAACCCAATCATTCATCGCCAGTCTCGTCGCATCAATGCCGCCGCCACACCCAAAATATATCAGCACCACCACCATCCTGGGATGCAGATCTGGGGCTTGCTGGTGGCACCACAATGATGTTGGGCGATGGCTGGTTGGTGGGGTAATTAGAAAGGGCTAGTGGTGGATGGGTGGGGTGGTCAGATATAATGGGTGGGTGTGATTGCGGGTTGCTAAGGTCCGCAGCTGGCGGTGGTGGGTTTTCATGTCGTGATGGAGGTGAGGATTTGTAGGTTGGTGGTCATGGGGGGTTTGGTTGCAAGTAAGTTGTGGCAACAGGGTTTTTAGGTTGGTGGTCGTAGTGTGCTCGGCAAGGGTGGTGGCAGAAATGAATGGGTGGGGTGAGGGTAGGGGAGGAAGATAATCAAGTGGGTCCAATTGATCACGTGGATTGGAAATGACATGGACACCATGTCATTTGTAAAGGACAAAGAGACTATTTTGCCCCTAAAAATTTAACAGATGTGTGGTCAAAGGCCATTTTGACCGTAAAAATCAAGATTTTCAAAATTTTGGTGGTGGGTGCTAATTTTAAAAAACTGGAGTACTGGGTGCAGCTGACCCCTAAGTATGGAGTGTAGCGTAAAATTAATCAAAAAACTCATCGTACAATCATTTTGGACAAGAGAGGACGCAAGCAAGTCACAACATCTTAATATTTGTGTCCACTCCAGTTTAACTTGACAATCATGAAGATGAGTCAAAATAGTTGCTTGGAAGAAGAGATATCGACCTCACTACAAGAAAATATATATTTTGCGACGGATTTTAGCGACGGAAGGTATTCCGTAGCTAAAAAGGTCTTTAAGAGACGGAAAATACCGTCGTTTAATACTATTACCGATAGAAGATACCGTCGGTAAAAGTATTGCATACGGACTTTAAACGATGGACGTTTAGCCACGGAATTACCGTCGCTAAATACTTTCTTGAAAATTAGTATTTTTTGAGGGTTTTTTAAAATTATTTAAGCGACGGTTTAAAACCGTCGCTAAAAAATCCGTCGGTAAAAGTAGACCTTTACCGACGGATTTTTAGCGACGGTATTATTCTGTCGCTAAATATTCAATTTATAACCACATTTGGTTTCTTTCTCTCTCCCCGTTTCTCTCTCTGAAATTCTTCTCTCACCCACCCACCGCCGTTCTCACCTCCAGCGACCCCTCTCGACGGCAACGTCACCTCCGGCGACACCCTCGTCCCCCACCCGACGCCTCACCACCAAGCCTTACACTGTCGCCGTCCCACGAAACCCTCCACTGTCGCCGCGCCACAAAGCCCACCACTGCCGCCGCACCACCAACGCCGCCGTCATCGTACCCACCTCAAGATCTATATGTCTATTGCCCTAAATTAATCTTGTTGTTTATTTTTCAAAGTTGATTGTCAAGCATTTGGCCATAATCACACTTCTGTTTGTATAAGCTCTTCTGAATTCCTATGTACGTGCATAAAACATTCGAATTTGTCTTCTCTGCCATGTATAATCTAATTTGTTGTTAATTTGGACGTTTGGCCATAATCTAAATTTGTTGATTATGAAGCATTTGGCCATAATCTGAATTTGTTGTTAATTTGTCTTCTCTGCCATGTATAATCTGAATTTGTTGAATAGTCTAAACTTCCTAATTGAACCCTAAATTGAATGCCGCAATTCAACCGTACCCTAAATTGAACTAATTGAACCCTAAATTAAAGTAATTGAACCATAATTAAATCTTAAATTGAATGCCCTAATCCGGGGTCGAACCCTAAATTGAACCCCTAATTGAATCCTAAATTAAATGCCATAATCCAATCGATGAGCTACTGGAATTATTTTACTCTACTCTTCAAAACAATTTTGGGCACTTTTGGTTTTTGTATACAGAGAGGGTGATGCAAAAGTGCAAACGACTATAAACAAATGTTCTAAAAGACGAGCAATAGAAAGGTCTATGAATGTATATTCTATGGGACTAAATTAATGGAAACCAAACAAATAAAGGCACTGAAATTATAGTGTATTAAACTCGGTTAGACAAAATTAAAGTTGGGCGTCATTCCAAGAGAAGATGGATGCATGACACCAAATTTGGTCAAAGTAGAGATGTTATCCATTGACTAGTTTGGTATAATTATGTACATATATACACTGCACTGCTGTCGACAAGTGTCAAGATCGTATATGTGGTCACTTACTTAATTGAACCCCCTAATTGAACCCTAAATTGCTGTAATTGAACCCTAATTAAACCCTAAATTGAATGCCCTAATCGAATCGAACCCTAAATTAAACTAATTGAACCCCTAATTGAATGCCCTAATCCAACCGAACCCTAAATTGAACTAATTGAACCCTAAATTGAATGCCCCAAATCAACCGAACCCTAAATTGAACTAATAGAATCCCAAAAATTCACCCTAAATTGAAATAATTGAACCATAATTAAATCCTAAATTTAATGCCCTAATCGAATCGAACCCTAAATTAAACTAATTGAACCCCTAATTGAATGCTCTGATCCAACTGAACCCTAAATTGAAATAATTGAATCCCCTAATTGAACCCTAAATTGAATGCCCTAAATCAATCGAACCCTAAATTGAATCAATAGTATCCCCTAATTGAACCCTAAATTGCTGTAATTGAACCATAATTAAACCTTAAATTGAATGCCCTAATAATATCGAACCCTAAATTGAAATAATTCAAGCGCATTAGATATGTGCATTTTGAACAATTTTTTTTCCATTTGAACATTGATCATTTGTTTGATGATTTTAGGTTGTTAATTGTGCATTTGAGAATTGTGATTATTGATCTGTGATTTTAGGTTGTTAATTGATGATTTTAGACTTTTAGCTGTGCATTTGAAGAAATTGAGATTATTAATTGATGATTTTAGGTTGTTAATTGAGCATTTGAGATATTGAGATTATTGAAGGAGGATGGGACCCAATTGGATTGAATGTGTGATTTTTGTTAATTTTTATTGCATTGAGCATTTGAGAATTGAGATTGTTGACGGAGGATAGGACCCAATTGGATTGAGTACCTATTAGTTAGCACAGACACGGACACCACGTCTGATCGACGGTGTCCGACATTTACAAAATAAATCAACATATGCCGATGTGTCCGGAGGCGGGTGTCGGTGGGCGTCGGACATGTGTCCGGAGGCGTCGGACACGTGTCGGTATGTGTCGGACATGTGTCAGGAGGTGTCAGACACGTATCGGACACCATATCGACACCCTATATGAGGTGTCAGAATTGAGATTGTTGACTGTGCATTAAATATAGGTTAATTAGGTTAACGCGACATTTTTAGCATGCACCCCCTGGAATCTCATTGTGGCTCCAGCACTGGCTATAATTAGCCCCAATTAGTCCTGAGTAACAATATTTTAATAAATCAACTAACCCTAATTAGCTCTAATGAGCCTAATTAGTTTTAATTAACCCTAAGAACTTATTGAAAATCAAATTAGCTGTAATTACCCCAAATGAACTCAATTACGCGCATATTGATTATAGTTAGCCTAATTAGTCGTAATTTGCACTAACATAACCTAATTAAGCCTAATTAGCGCTAATTAGGACTAATCAACACTACTCGGCACAATTAAACCTTAATTAGGACTAAATAACCCTAATTAGTCCTGATCAACCCTAATTAGCTATAATTATCCAAAACTAGCCCTCATTAACAATAATTAGCCCTAACATAACCCAATTAAGCCTAATTTAGCCCTAATTAGGATTAATCAGCACTACTCGGCACAATTAAACCCTAATTAGGACTCAATAACCCTAATTAGTCATAATCAACCCTAATTAGCTATAATTATCCCAAACTAGCCCTCATTAACAATAATTAGCCATAACATAACCCAATTAAGCCTAATCTAGCCCTAATTAGGACTAATGAGCACTACTCCGCACAATTAAACTCTAATTAGGACCCAATTGGATTGAGATACCTGTTAGTTAGCGCAGACACGGATAGCACGTCTGATCGATGGTGTCCGACATTTAAAAAATAAATCAACATATGCCGATGTGTCCGGAGGTGCGTGTCGGTGGGCGTCGGACACGTGTTGGTATGTATCGGACATGTGTCAGGAGGTGTCAGACACGTATCGGACACCATATCGACACCCTATATAAGGTATTGGAATTGAGATTGTTGACTGTGCATTAAATATAGGTTAATTAGGTTAACGCGACATTTTTAGCATGCACTCCCTGGAATCTCATCGTGGCTCCAGCACTGGCTATAATTAGCCCTAATTAGTCCTGAGTAACAATATTTTAATAAATCAACTAACCCTAATTAGCTCTAACGAGCCTAATTAGTTTTAATTAACCTAAAGAACTTAATGAAAATCAAATTAACTGTAATTACCCCAAATGAACTCAATTACGGGCATATTGATTATAATTAGCCTAATTAGTCATAATTTGCACTAACATAACCCAATTAAGCCTAATTAGGGTTAATTAGGACTAATCAACACTACTCAGCACAATTAAACCCTAATTAGGACTAAATAACCCTAATTAGTCCTGATCAACCCTAATTAGCTATAATTATCAGAAACTAGCCCTCATTAATAATAATTAGCCCTAACATAACCCAATTAAGCCTAATTTAGCCCTAATTAGGACTAATCAGCACTACTCGGCACAATTAAACCCTAATTAGGACTAAATAATCCTAATTAGTCCTAATCAACTCTAATTAGCTATAATTATCCCAAACTAGCCCTCATTAACAATAATTAGCCATAACATAACCCAATTAAACCTAATCTAGCCCTAATTAGGACTAATCAGCACTACTCGGCACAATTAAACCCTAATTCGGACTAAATAACCCTAATTAGTCCTAATCAACCCTAATTAGCTATAATTAATACTCGTAATTAACTCTAATAACTCAGTTAGCCCTACTTAGCCCTTATACATCCCATAATTACTCCATATTGCCAGAGATGGTTCAATTACTCGCTGTTTACAAACCCTGCCTTCTTTATATTAGTTGTAGTTTTGAGAAGTCTATTGGCAACGAGATGGTTCAACTCGTTGCCAACGAATTCTATTTAATGTGGAATTGGTAACATATGTAACGATCTTTCTGCAGTTTTGATATTTTGAAAAGATTCTTGCATATGTTATCAATTTCTAAACGCATGCATGCATAAAAACCCTTAGTTCCCGTATTATTGTTTTTAATGTGTTCATGTATTTGTAATTTATCTATACGAAGTCAGAATTGGATAGGATATGGGCTATTCGTGGCCGGGTTGGACGCCGAGCTGCTTACTCACCGATGGGTCCCACCTCGTCATTTCCCAGTGATGACGAGGCACAGAGTGATCGCGTATAGCAAATGGGGCCCCAGCTCGACGCAGATTCTTCCCACACGCACGTTGATTCTCCTTCTTCCGTGGGTTCTACCACATGTATAGCAGTTGATAACGGTGTTTTGTACATTTTCACTAGCCTTATATTTAAAGTATATTTGAACTGTATTAATGGTTGTGTTTTGTAGGATCTCGACGAGGCCGTGGTCTGACACGCGGGGTACGCATCGACCCCCAGCATAAACAGAGAGTTATGCTCACCCAGGAGGGCCTATAAGTAAAAACAATATCACATCATGCCTTATATTTAAAATTTTGGGGAGTTAATTTATATTTGAACTGTATTAATTTATTTATTTACTTCTTTGGTAGGATCCTGGAGAATCAGGCGAGGACGAAGATCGGCGTTCTTGTGAAGAGCCGATTCTTCGAGCCACGCCTGTACTGGAAGGACTGGGATGTCGCTATGAAGGAGTCCCTATGGGAGGAGTGGCTGGTACGGTGAAGTATTTTTTCAACGATAGTATTTGTTTAATTATAGTTTGTTTTCTATAATTAATTTGTGTTATTGAATGCCTCACAGGATGGGTTCACGGGCACACGGGGGGGTCGGTGCCATAGGACATCGTCTGACACAAGAATACGGTCGAGCACCCGGATCTGGAGGACGATGAGGTCGTAACTCTGACATATAATCAGACGCACATGCAGAAGAAGGACAAGGACGAGACGCACCAGGCGGGCGACTGTATTTCAGATATTGCCCGGCGGATCGATGTAACGTCAATTTGTTTAAGTTGTTAATTTTTGTCTCTCTATCCTCAGTGTCTGTTGCGTTAATTAATGCCCTAACATATCTTTATATCACTATTTTTGCAGGCCTCGTATGAACAGCTTAGGGGGTCCAAGAAGCAGTCCGGACAGCCATCAGCGTCCACTAGTACGGGTGCGAGTACTGGGGCGTTGAAGAGATGGCTGGATACGCAGGAGGTCGTCAATCGGCCGCATACGCGGCTTGCCTAGTCGGACTGCTCGTGCCGTGATAGGAGTGTCCTCACCCCCTGCTGCCCCTCCACAGACACCGGCTCATCGGCATTCGTTGGACGATGAAGAGATCGTGCGCATTGCTACGGTGGTGTTGAGGATGATCAGGGAGCAGGATCAGCAGGGTACCGCAGCTGGACATGCCGAGCCGGCCCCGAATCAGCAGGATCCAGATCCGGGACTCGGCAACCCTTAATGAACCCCTTCTCGTGCTCGATCCCAGCTCCCCCCGGCCCCCGCGCCCGGCTTGTACTCTTCTCCCCTCCCCTAACCGCCTGTATCCGGTTCCCAGCTTGTACATAATGAGTTTTTTTTATGATTAATTATACATATTTGTTTGTGTATTGATTATTGCGCGTTGTTCTTGAGGATTGATTTTTTTATTACAAGTTTGGGCATTAGAAAAATAAAAATAAATATTTTAAAAAAAATTGACTTTTGGCGACGGATTATATCCGTCGCTAAAAGTTTTTATCACTATCGGTTTTAGCGACGGAATATTCTGTCGCTAATTGAACAAAAAAATAAATTAAATTAAAATACCTAAAATATAATTAGAGACGGATATTCTGTCGCTAATTAATAAATAAATTCGTCGCAAAAACTTAAATATTACACGACAGATTTGAAAATTCCGTCATCAAACTATTAGTGACGGGATTTTATACGAGAGACTTTTAGCGACGGTAAATCCGTTGCTAAATGTTTTAGCCACGGATTGTAGGCTTTTAGCGACGGATTTTTCCGTCGCTAAAAGCCTTTTTTCTTGTAGTGCCTAAGCATCTGAACACAAAGTCATCAAATACGTATCTTAAGTTGGGCCAATGACTAGATGTAGACGATCTATGCATAGATCAGCTGCTTGTTCTTAATAGTCTGTTGCATGGACCGAAAAATACTCTAATGCAGATACGGCTGACTATATCTAAATGAGGTCTACATGTCATTTTCTTAGTAAATCATCCCAGTGTCTGGACACGATGTTAGGATCGTGGAAAACTCAATGAAGTGAGTTGTACATCAGATCCGTTGTGTGTTTCAACTCATATATCCTAGTGTGTACTAGCTCTTGCGCTAAGCACTCACACAACAAATCTGTGACACTATGCCGAAATGCAGTATCTTTTTTTTTGGTATCATATAAAAGAAAATAGAAACTACAAGCTCTGTTATTTTGGGCTGATAATCAGCAAAAGCAACTTATTCTAGCGCCCTTCTCTATGCTAGGCTAAGGTCTTACACTTCGCTCGGGAAGAAAGACATCAAATTTTAGCTATAACCCATGCTAATTCCCAACCTTTTATTGACGGACTATAATCAGCAAAAACTTAATGCAATCATACACAAAAACGAGAAGGGAGTTCGTTGTGTTCAAGACAAAACCCAAGAAAGATCAATGTACATTACCCCTTACACATAACGAAGCCTTTCTGGCGCTAGTTTCCCTTATGGATACCCTTTTCATTGTTTTCGTTTTTGTATTTTCAACAATTTTTGCATTGTTTTCCATTTTCTCAAAAAACAACATTCACTCTTCACAAAATATATTAGTGGGATTCACCCCATCTGTTTTGACATATAAATTTGGTGGAAAAACATATTACAATCAACATAAAATGTGTATTTTTATCTCTGACACTCTAATTCACTACATTCTTATTGCTACTTTTGTTATTGTTGTTGTTGTTGTTGTTGTTGTTGTTGTTATTATTATTACTACTATTTACTATAGTAACATATGAAGTATCTAAACAACTAATTACAAGTTTTTATTTTCTCTGAAAAAAGAATCCTATTTTATCCCGTTTTAAATTAGGTGAAACAAATGCAAAGAAAGTGCTAAATATGGAAAAAAAAAACTTGGTAGCAAACCATGTTGTTTGTCAGCAAAATGGCCTAAGAATTTTTCTGTGCCAATTTCTTATGTCATTTTTTAAGGAGACGTTTACATCACAAACATTTAAATTTTCCACTATTGTGATTGCACTCCTCAATCCCATCAAGACCGCCACCAACCCGCCGCCTCATAGTCCGGCATCATCATTTGCTGGAATTTTTCCTACTCACCATCGAAGACTACCTGCCCCCTATTTTTGGTCACCCCGTTAATTTCGTCATCTTTGAAAGGGCAAAAGGTGGGAGTGGGAGATGGCGGAGGCGACAATGTGGAGTGTAACCACGACTGCCATGACAGATCTAGTCACAATGTGTGTTGGGTGGGGGGGGGGACTTTTGAATCACAGATTTAACATTAGCCCTTTCCTTTTTTTTCTCTTTTTTTTTTTTTGCTAATTATTTTCTCATATTTCTTTTGCTAGTGTGAGACTTCCACGCTCTGATATTGTACAAAACTTGCATTCGATTATGCATGGCAAATAGTAAGATCTGCTCCGCAAGTTATTCTTTTCGCGTGCATTCGCCTGAGACATTTGCTGAGAGTAATGAAGAAATTAAAATGCCTGAGACCTTGGCTGAGCGCTATTTCAAACGGAAAGGAATACCTACAAAAGGAGTTCAAGTACGAAAAATCCGAGCTTGTCGCAATGGAAGGGAATTAGGTGATGAAGGAGCCAGTAGACGACAAGAGTCTTCCTCGATGTAGATTTTTAACATAGGGCACAACTCGAAAACAAACAATACGCTGTCTTCCATGGATTTGTTGTAGGAAATCAAGAAAGTACTATGTTAAAATCGAAAATTAGCATAGCAATTGCACCTATTAACATGTTAATAAATTGGGTCAATAGACCCATTATCCGCCCACTAACAGATAATGTGTATTTGTTAGTTTGGATAAATACAGTTACTTAGAGAATATTTATCTCTTAAGTGTTTGAGATAAATACAATCTTTATCTCCTAAGAGTTAGAGATAAAGTCAGTCTCTATTTGTATATCTATATAAAGGCTAGAGATATCTCAATAAATCAAAAGTCAATAGTAATAACCCTCTCTCTATAGCACTCTCTCTAGAGCAATCACCAAGCTCTAGAATTTGGTTCGTGGACGAAGAACTCGACTCTAGTAGCCGTTTTTGTACCTGCGAAAAAGATCAAGCGTGTTGGAGGCTCGTAACAACAAGGATCCTACGTCGAAATATTCGAAGACTTCATACGGTATGTTTCCGAACCCACTACGTGTTACGTGGTAGCGCAATAATTGTTGTAATCGTTTTCAACATTGGTATTAGAGCGTGATTACTTGTTGATTCGCCTTTAAACATGCTAATTAAATTATGTGCATGTTGCGATTTTTTTTTCCGGATACATGAACGAGACCCATTACAAAAATTCAAAATTTATTGAGCATGTCTTCTAAAAAATAATTATATAGTTTTTGTTCTCCTATGGTTGAGGATGAACTCCATAAAATTTCGTGACTTTTGGATGCATGATTTGTGAGAAATCACGATTTTATTTTTCAAGAAAACTGTGATTTTTTTTAGTTTTGGGACTCAAATTCGGAGCATGATATTCAGTTTTTATCATGATCGTTTGGTACATAATTAATCTATGTCGCATAAGCTTTCCAACGATATATCGTACGCATTATTTGGCTTAAAAACGAAAGAGATATGGCCTTCGAAAGTTGGCATCGCGACGTGACGGCGCTGGAAAAAATTAGAGTTTAATGAATAAGATGAACAGTGCACGCCACGTGCTTCACGAGCTAAAGCCGAGCCACAGCCGCGCCCACGCGCCAAGGACGCACGCCACGCGCGAAGGCAGCTGCGCACGACACGCGCGCGCCAAGCCGCGCCGCCACGCGCTCCCACGCATCAGCCGTGGCTGATACCACGCGCGACACGCGCCGCACGCGCCCAGGCCAAGTTGATTCCACGCGCGCCCACGCGCGCGCGTGTAACTCACGCGCCTATTGAAAAAAAAAATCCAAACGCAGACCCACGCGCAAGGTGGCGCGTGGAGGCGCGTGAGGTATTTTCTGGCGGTGTTTTGACCCACCACCGGCGCGTGGAGCTCCTTTTTGGCTTCTGAATTTTTTCTATGGTATTAAATTTACCTCAATACCCTCTGTGTGTGTTCTGTTTAATTTTTAAATGATTTTTTCTAGAAAAATTAGCTTTAAAATTTTGTTTTGATGCACTTAGAATTTTTCTTTAATTCCAGAGGGTATATTAGGGATAAATTTACTGTTTGCCAATTTTAAGAATTTATCTCTCATTTTTTGGGCCATTTAGAAATATTTTTTTTTGGTACTTTTGTGGTCCCAAAAATACAAATAATGCGCAAATATTAATTTTTTACACTTTGTGAGCAGAAATAAATATTATGGAGAGCTATATGACATAAATGAATTATGTTTTATTTATTTGCCTTGATTAGTGTTATGGTTTAAATATGTTTTTTGTTGAAATATATTTGTTGGGCTTTTGGTAAGCCCACACCTCTTTAAACTCAATTTCAAGGCATTTACGCCCATTTTCCTTGGAAGGAGAATGTGACCTATTCATCCATTTAAATTACCCTTTAACTTGTTATTTGAGCATGCTAGTTTTAGGTTAAATGGATGGATACTAGATTGGCATTCTAAAGAAACTTATGTTTATGTGTTTACTCTTGCTTTAAGAAAATTCTTTTGAGAATAATGTGTTGTGCGGCATCTCCATTTGTTTTATTGGAGTAGTTTGTAGTAGGATTCTCAAAGATGTTGTATTCTACTATTTCCCTGTATATTTTCAGAAAGCCTTGTACGGGGATGTAATTTCGCACGCACATTATTCAAGTCAGAATTTTCTTAGCATAAGTTATTAAAATGCCAATGGGGCTCAATGGAGTCCTTGCACACTTTATTGCATGGTGCAATTTTATTCTAAATTATCATGTGGATGATTTATTATATTGTGGCTTATATAATGATGAAATTTATTGCGAAAAATTACTTGAAAAATATTTTTCCCAACTCACATACATGGGAGATGATTACGAGCTTAGAAAATTTTCGATTTCATGATGTGAGGAAGGATTATGTTTTTCATTTGAATTTTTTGAAATAAATAGAAGGATGTATAATTAATGTCTTTTCCTTGCGCAATCTAATGTAGTGAATATAATGGCCACCAAGAATGTCATAACTGATCTCGTTAAGGGTGAGAAACTTAACGGAGACAATTATGACGTTTGGCACAAAAAGATGAAATTCATGCTGAACGAACAAGAGCTCGAGGAGCACTTGACCAAGGAGATGGTCGCGCCAACTGAGGCGCAACCCTTAAGAGACCACACTGCCTACCAGAAATGGAATCAGAAAGATCGTAGTGCGCGCTACACCTTGTTGAGCAGCTTACAAAATGATCTAATCGGGCAGAATGATGAACTTCCAACTTGCAAAGCTTTATGGGAGCAGCTCAAGTTCTCTTTTGGTGGAACCTCAACTACGCGGCTTCGTAGCCTTGTGATTAAGTTTGAGGAGTACACAAAAGACCCTAAACATACCATGAGTGAACATCTAAGGATGATGTCCAATATGATTGGTAAGCTGAGGGATGCTGGCCATGCGCTCACAGATGAGTAGCAAGTCAGAGCTGTCATAAGGTCCCTTCCTGCCTCATGGGCCAATATGAAACAGATATTGACTCACAGTGAAAACATCAAGAACTTTTCTGATGTTTCACAGCATGTCATCCTTGAGGACGAGACTCGAGATGCTGACAAGACTCTTTCTTATGTCGTCCAAGGAGGATCGTGCAATGCAAATGGCAAGCGCGGAAGACAAAGTAAGAAAGGTAAGAAAGGCGAGGCTAGCATTTCTGCGCCAAAGGAAGGAAAAATGAAGAAACGCAAGAGAGGAAAACGTGGTGGAAAAAAGGATCTGTCTAAAGTTAAATGCTTCAACTGTCAACAGAAAGGACACTTCGCTCGTGATTGCACTGAGCCGAAGAAGGTACTTTCAGAATCTCTCTCTCAGTTATATGTTTCATCACATGTGATGGTTGCTCATTCCCAACCTGTGTGGTTTGTGGATACAGGTGCAACAAAACATGTAGCACGTGATCGAGAGGGGTTCGTAGATTATCAATGGATTCCAGCGGGTAGCAAACATATCTTCATGGGAAACAATAGCTCCGAAGAGGTGCTAGGGGTTGGTTCTTACCAGCTCAAGTTACGCACTGGGTGCACATTGATTCTTGAGGATGTGCAATATGCACCCACTGTTCGGCTTAATCTACTTTCAGTTACTGCTTTATTAGACAGTGGTTTTTCCTTTATTTTTAAGGGTAATAAGTTGGACATCTTTTTGGATGATGTTTTGTTCGGACATGGTTTTCGCATGGATAGTCTTTTTCAATTGGATTTAAATGATTCACAGTCCTCTTATTCTTATGTTGTGAATGATTCTACCACCTGGCATGCAAGACTGGGCCACATAGGCCAAGATAGGATGACTCGTTTGGCTAGAGAAGGCCTTTTGGGCCCACTCGCAAGAGTCAATCTACAAACTTGTGAGGCTTGTTTGGCCGGTAAAGCATGCAGGAAGCCTTTTGGAAAGGCTGTGAGAGCAACTTAACCATGGCGCATCTTATTTCCTTACACTGATAGACGATTATACGCGATATGGTTATGTGTATCTGATATATCACCGCTATGAAGCTTTGGACTGTTTCAAACGCTTTGTAGCTGAGGTTGAGAATCAGAAAGAGAAGAATTTAAAAACTCTTCGCACTGACCGAGGACGCGAATATTTGTCAGATCACTTCAAGAAGTTTTGTGAGGAAAAAGGGATACGCAGGCAACTTACTATTCCTAATACTCCACAACAAAATGGCGTTGTGGAAAGAAGGAATAGAACATTGTTAGACATGGTTAGGTCTATGATGGCGCAAGCAAACCTCCCAATATCTTTTTGGGGGGATGCTCTTTTGACTGCAGCCTATATACTTAATCGAGTGCCTTCACAATCAGTCAACCCCACATGAGCTTTGGAATGGCCAAAAGCCAAATTTGGATAACTTGCGCCCATGGGGCTCAGCAGGTTATGTTCACAGTATTTCTCATAAGTATGGGAAACTAGGACCTAGAGCTAAAAAGAGTATCTTCTTGAGGTATTCTGAAAACTCTAAAGGCTATGTGATGTATGGTGAACATCCAAATGGTGGAAAGACTGAAATAGAGTCTCGTGATGTCGATTTCATAGAGAATGATTTTCCTAGCATTGGAGACGCAAGTAAGAATCTTGACCTCTATGAGTTAGAGGAAGTTGAAGCCACTTTACCATCTCCAAGCGAAGGTGGGGGATTAATTCCTCATCCTGTTGTCGCTGAAGATAGTATAAGTGATCTTCAACCTAGTGGGAGCATCCTAGACAGTGGGAGCACACCATCAGGACCATCGGGTCAACAAGATTCTCAAATGCGTAGAGGTGCATGAGGAAGAGTTCCACGTCGTCATTTTGAGATTGACGGTGAAATTCTTATGTGCACTCCAACTGATGAAGATGAGCCCACTTCTATGGAAGAAGCCTTATCTTCACCTGCTAGTAATGAGTGGATGGCTGCAATGAAAGATGAGTTGAGCTCAATGGAGAAGAATCAGGTCTGGGAGTTGGTTGACCTTCTGCCAGGGCGCAAGACTGTTGGAAACAAGTGGGTTTTAAAAGTCAAGCGCAAGGCAGACGGGTCAATTGACAAGTATAAGGCACGTCTTGTGGCGAAAGGCTATACCCAACTGCGGGGTGTGGACTATGAAGACACTTTCTCCCCAGTGGTGAGATTTGCTTCAATTCGCCTGATCCTAGCTATTGTCGCCCAGCAGGATTTAGAACTTTTTCATATGGATGTTAAGACTGCGTTTCTCAATGGAGAACTAGACGAAGAGATTTATATGGCTCAACCCGAGGGTTTTGAAGTCAAGGGACATGAGCGCAAAGTTTGCCGGCTCAAACGTTCTATATATGGTCTCAAACAATCATCTAGGCAGTGGTACTTTAGGTTTCATCATGCCATTACCTCTATAGGTTTTGAAATGATTGAACAAGACCATTGCGTTTACGTAAAACGATCCAAGAAAAATATTCTGATCCTTTCTTTGTATGTGGATGACATTCTTTTAGCTGGAAATGACATGAGTTCCATTGTCGCCACTAAGCAGTGGCTGTCCTCAACTTTTGAGATGAAGGACATGGGAGAAGCTAATTATGTGCTCAGGGTTAAAATCATACGTGATCGTCCAAAGAGACTTCTCGATTTGTCTCAAGAGACATATATCAAGAAGGTCATTGAACGTTTCCGTATGCATAACTCAAAACCCATAGACACTCCAATGGACAAGGCGTGTACTTTAACAACAGACCAATGCCCAAAGAATGATGAGGAAAAGAATCGGATGTCCAAAGTGCCTTACGCGGCTGCAGTTGGGAGTCTGATGTACGCTATGTTGTGTACGCGTCCAGACATCTGCTTTGCCGTTGGAATGGTGAGTCGTTATCAGAGTAATCCTGGACCCGCTCATTGGAATGCGGTGAAGAGGATTCTTCGATACTTACGTGGAACCGCTGATCTCGTCCTGTGCTATCATGGTGGAGACTTGAGATTGAGAGTATACAGCGATGCTGATTGGGGCGCTGATAGAGATGAGCGCATATCCACTTCAGGTGGAGCTATCTCTTGGTACAGCAAGAAAAAGTCTTGCATCGCCCTATCCACGATAGAGTCGGAGTATGTTGCTTGTTCAGCAGCAGTCCAGGAAACTGTTTGGTTGAGGTCATTCTTACAGGCTCTAGGGGTTACAGCTCATGCAGACGAGTCTGTCACTGTTCACTGTGACAATACAGCTGCCCTAGATTTTGTAAAGGACCCCAAATATCATGGGAAGGCCAAACACATAGGCCTTCGTTATCACTTCATTAGAACTTTAGTTGCGCAAGGAGAGGTGACCATGAAGCATATACCTACTGGCAGAATGGTGGCTGATCCTTTGACCAAGCCTATTGCTAGAGATGTTTTCCTTTCTCACATTAGGAGTATGGGACTACGTAGGTTTTGATATGTTTATGGCATCTTATGTACTTGACATTATTTATTACATTAAATTTTTCGTTCCTTGATTTGAGTTTATTATGGAATGAATGAATAATCTTTGTGATTACATATACATCCTTATTGAGAGTGTCACCAGGCTTGAATTGACCCACTCACACGGGTAATTCACCTTGGCGCTAAGATAGCGAGCAAGATGAGACATAATTGTCTTAAGCGCCAAGTGGGCGAATAAGATGATACAGCTTATAAAGCAAACATGTCGCCTTAGTTGGAGCTAAGATGAGACCTAAAAAATGTAGGTCGATCATAGAGTATCTCCACAACTCTATGTAGCCTGTTTACAGCCGAATGTGAGATTTCAGGCAGGCACTATGAGAGTGACTGGGCTGAAAAACTCAGGTTAGGCGCTTGTACAGCGACTAGACTTAGATTCGTATGGCGTATTTTATTATACATTTATGTGACACGCCCTTGCGGGTTACGCCATAGCATGCAAATCATACTGCATGTGCTAAATGCAGACCGACAGTGGGAGTGACGAATGAATCCCTGCTTCGTCATTGTGTGAGCCACTTGGATCAAAATTTTTGATCCTATATGGTACCCTTTTCACCTTAGACTATGTCATGAAGAGGATACTCAATGTCGCTACTTTAGCATGTACCCTTGGATCATGGATGATGCGGTCTCGCGGGGCATGTCTAGGAAAGCGGTTGGGTCTAATTGGAATGACATGAGGGCTTTGGGAAGAAAGTTCAATATTACATCATGTTGTGTGATTCATAGCCCGGGCGACTTTGTCGATTTTCGTTTCGATATGAGTCATGAATACATAACATATGAGAGGTTTAACACTGCTCACTATGAGGGATTTGAGAGTGTTTAATCTGGTGTAGTTGAACTATCTGGGGTACATACGAGATTTTTTGGAGTGATGTATTGTGTTAGTTTGGTGATAACTTAATACAATACTCCTCAACTGGACATCCTTTCTCGTAGGTCGCACGTTCCATTTCCTGTATGAGGAGATGAGTGGACGAGAGATAAAGAGGGACTGTACGATTTATTTGCCCTGTGTGTGGGCGAGTGGGAGCTGTTAATAAATTGGGTCCATGGACCCATTATCCGCCCACTAACAGATAATGTGTATTTGTTAGTTTGGATAAATACAGTTATTTAGAGAATATTTATCTCTTAAGTGTTTGAGATAAATACAATCTTTATCTCCTAAGAGTTGGAGGTAAAGTCAGTCTCTAATTGTATCTCTATATAAAGGCTAGAGATATCCCAATAAATCAGAAGTCAATAGTAATAACCCTCTCTCTATAGCACTCTCTCTAGAGCAATCACCAAGCTCTAGGATTTGGTTCGTGGACGAAGAACTCGACTCTAGTAGCCGTTTTCGTACCTGCGAAAAAGATCAAGCGTGTTGGAGGCTCGTAACAACAAGGATCCTACATCGAAATATTTGGAGACTTCATACGGTATGTTTCCGAACCCACTACGTGTTACGTGGTAGCGCAATAATTGTTGTAATAGTTTTCAACATAACGCAACTAAAAGAATTATTGCAATGAGTTCAAATGGAAGAAAATAATCACAAGCCAGGTTATATGATACAAGTAGGAATGAACATCTTTGAGCAAGGAATCCCCCGAACAGACTAAGGCGTACACGCCTCCTCGGAGATAACATCTCTATGCTCAAGATCTCAGATGACTACCTTATCAGTCCCTTCTTCACTAACAAGCACTCAAATAACAAAGGCTACAGAGGAGAGAAAGAGAGGGAGGGATAAAAATTATGTATAAAATGTTTTTTTCCACGAGGGTTTTTGGGCTGGGGTCCCCCCCCCCCCCCCCGCGGGGCGGTTAACATGTCACGCACCTGATTGACTAGCTTTCGATAAATTTTGAAAATTGGCTTGGGATTCGCAGTTGGCGGACTTAGAACATTGGCTAACTCAAATGAATCCTCATGCCGTATTATCACAACTGAATCATTCACATTCTTATACTTTAGTCGTTGCAAAAAAGAAACTGTGTGGAGAGTTAGGCTTCGTTTGACAAAATTTTTTTTTGGGTTTTCAGTTTTTAAAGAGCAGTTTTTTAAAGAGCAGCTTAATTTTTTTTTTTTATAAAAACAAGTGGGTGTTTGATAACCCCTTTTTTTTTGAGGTTTTTTTTTTTGGTGTTTGGTAACCCTTTTTATTTTGACTTTTTTTTTTTGGTGGTTTGCGGTGGTGGGGCGTAGCGGTGGTCGACGGTGGTGGTGGTGGTGGCCGACGGCCGGAGGTGGCTGCCGGCAGTCACCGGCGGTGGTGGCCGGCGGCCGGAGGTAGCTGCCGGCAGTCTCCGGCGGTGGTCGCCGGCGGCCGGAGGTGGCTGCCGGCAGTCACCGGCGGTGGTGGCCGGCGGCCGGAGGTGGCTGCCGGCCGTCTCCGGCGGTGGTCGCCGGCGGCCGGAGGTGGCTGCCGGCAGTCTCCGGCGGTGGTCGCCGGCGGCCGGAGATGGCTGCCGACAGTATCCGGCGGTGGCTGCCGGCGGCCGGAGGTGGCTGCCGGCGGCCGGCAGTCTCCGGCGGTGGTCGCCTGAGGTGGCTGCCGGCGGTGGGAGGGTGGTGGTGGTGGTCGAAAAAAAAAACCAAAAGTGAAAAAAGAAAACCAGTTTTTGGAGTTTTTTTTTTACTCTGCAGTTTAAAAACTGGTTTTTTAAATTGAAAAAAAAATGGTTACCAAACGCTCCTTTACTTTTTGGTTTTTACTTTTGTGTGCTTAATATGGATATGCAGATAAGCTGCTCCATATATCTGTCAAGCGCAGTGCACTCATCAATCTTTATTTCTTTTTAGTTCTTAGTATGGATGTTCAGATATGCTGCTCCACTTATCTGCAGGGGCGCATTGAATTCATCGACTCATTCCGGATAGTATTGTAAAATATGACTAGCCTCACCTAGCATATATACGCTCCCGTGCAGAGTCTATTAATTGTAAGCAATTTTCAACTCCAATCATAGAAAAATAACGCTAAATGCATTTTAATGATAAAAGATCGCTACTCTAAATTTTAACAACAATAACACACTTTAATAACGAATCTTTTATTTTTAAAGCTGTTACAATAGAGATTTTGTATAACAAGAATACTAGTCGGGTCGGATCCTTATGTCTAACCCGTTTGACCCGACCCGTGTCAACCCAAGCCTTCTTGGGTCAGATTTGGGTTGGACCCATTTTGACCTCGACCCGACCCGACCCAACCCACCCATTGCCACCCCTAGGAAATACCACCAAAATCTGGCTTTTGTGCAACTTCGCTAAAAACACTAGCGTTTATATTTCAAATAATTGATCGGGTTGCCTTCATAATATAACAGCTATTAATGTCGTACATACTTTTTTGGGGAATGAATAATGTTGCGTGACTTATGTAGTGCAAAGCTGTGGTAACAGTTCAAACTTGTCAGGTATACCTCAGAAAGCCCGTCTTGCTCAGTTGGTAGAGCGCAAGGCTCTTAACCCTGTGGTCGTGGGTTCGAGACCCACGGTGGGCGTCTAATCAGCTATTTTTTTTTTTTTCTTCACCCTAAACCTTTTCAGTATTTAGGATTTGCCCCGCCAACAAATACCTCAAACTGAGTTCCAAGTAATCCAGCTTTTTCTGCCTAAATTCGCAAGATAGAAGATGAGAACAGAGTTTTTAAATTTCGGATCCAACCTAAATTCTAATTTTGAAATGCAAAACCAAAAATTAAATAAAACATCACAAAATTAGCATGTATATCTGAAAACTAGACTGGAAATTGTTCGAACTATGACAATTAGATTAGCATCATCGGTCGTAAAAACTGACACCGCTCAAGGGGTAAGCTACCCAGATTTTGAGGACGACTCGTCATACCATCAAAGCAGAAATTTTTCAAGGCTGGAAGTTTTGCTGTCACATTCTAGCTTGAACCAGTGAAGAAGTTCACTGGCATAAAATCTGAGAGCACGTTAATCAGACACACCCCATCAAAACGTGTGCTTGCAATAATGATGTACTTGCGTCTCCATTCACGAAGCAAGGGAAGGTGGAGCTGCCCACAACTTCACTTTCTTGTCAACACCAGCTGTGGCTAAAACCATCACTTGTTTGTCCCCTGTTGGAAAACATACGAATGGAATGTGACTCTTTGAGTTGGAGTACCATAATTCAATCAAAAAACCACCACTGTTAACTAAATTTTAGATTAGTTTGGCCCACTTGACGCCGCCACATGCAGCAAACAACCCATCTAGAGGGAGACTACCATATGTACGAGTCTACGTCTAGTGACCGTAGGATTGTGGTTGTTTTGCTATAATTTGCAAGCAAAAGAGGAGCAATGCTTACAAACCCACCGAACTAACTTAGGCGCTAAAGACGCACAAACAAATGAGCTCTAGGTTTAACCACAATCCTGTAAGTTTACTCAACCAAACTGCCATGAAATGGATATCAAACACTGGAGTGCACAGAACATCAATATGTTGTTGGAGAAAATAGGTGGATGTTCATCCACACATTGCCGTTGGTGTTCATAAAAGGTGAAATTACATCATTTGGTCCTCCATGCGAGAGAAACCAACCACATAAACTTATTGATAGCAAAGACAACTGCTAAAAGTCATGTGAAGTGTGGCACCAGAATAGAAATCTACATGACATTGTAGATATCCTAACAGCCACGACGATTCAAAAAAAAATCAAAAATGAAGAAGAGAAAGAGAGAGAGAAAACAGAAAAAAAGGCAATAAACTATTGAAGGTGAGAGCAATTACCAGTAGGAACTGTCCTAGGCGCCCAGGCAAGGTTGGTGATGTCACCTGCACAGAAGATTGAGCTATAGTTTGTGAATACATTACTTTATGGCAACAAAGAAACACAACATGCAACAAAATTCAGGACTAGGAAGGAGAACCAAATATCATCAGAAAGTCACTGGCCAAAACAGCAGGGCAATGGTGCCTCACTTGCATATGGCATTAGAACACGCACTGTATCCAGGTGATGTATAGTTCACAGCCAGTAGCAAAACAAGTTCTTGGAAGTACCGACGATCGACAATTTTAGGAAATGCAAACTTGAATATCTTAATGTCCTCAAGCACAAGAGGCAAAGATTTGCTATCACTTTGCACATTTACAAATAGGAACAATTTCTGCCCTAAATGTCGTTCAGAAAGAATGCAGCATGCTTGAAATGCCCTAATCCCCCAGACAAAGCTGGCACACTTGCTCTCATATGAATTCAAAGATTTCAGCTGTAAGAGGAAAATTCCTTAATCTTTTAATTTTCACAACACAACATAATTCCTTTACAATGATACGAGTAGCAAAAAAGTGTTAGTCCCTTAGTTTCTCTGAAGGACATCTACCTCGGAGCAGATGTGGTAAAAAGTGTTAGTCCCGTAGTTCGCCGAACCAAAAAGTGTCAGAGGAACTTCCCCACGCCACAAATCATGCCAAAATTCTACATGACCAAGACGAACAGAAAGACTGACATGTTGCAAAAAGGATCTTACACATCTAATATTCATCCACAAGCTTGATTGGTAGTTTTAAAATATGGTCATTAACTCTGATACATTAGATCATGCTGATAGACCAATTACAATATTGAAAGTACATGAATCCACAAGTTTATTTACCACATCTGCTCGAAGGTAGATGTTCATACTGCAAGAATTGGAACTTTAATGAAAGAAAGAGGATCGAAGGAAATTTCATTAAATTTTAAGCTTTATAAGAACACTTGAACACTCATTTTTACTAAATTGGTATGATGAGTCAGACCATACTTGAACAGCTATATTATTTTTACTAATAAATTCTTGGGTAAGAAAGCAGGGAAAACAAATTGTGGGTAAGGAGGATGTTACCATAATATATTATCAGACTCCTACTGAATAACTTCAGTACATAGACCAATAAAGGGATATTATCAAATCAGTTTTTTGTAGAGTTCTAAACAACTCGCATAGACTCGTCCACTTTTGAACAAAAACAAAAGTAAAGTAAGCAGGAAAGGAGGCCTTGACAAAGAAAAGTACCGGGGGGGAAGAGATAGAGAGAGGGGGGGGAGAATTAAATTGCAAAATGGGTAAAAACTTTAACAGTTGTGAATACCATCATGTGCTTTGTCAGCTGTATCTAAAACCTGCCCAGTCTCGGCACATAACCACTGCAACAGTGAACCATGGGTAGCTGCCAATATCCTTCCATCAGGGGAAATACTGAGACGATCATAGTGCAAAGTACTGCCCTTCGAATCATGAAGTGGAATGATAAACACCTTCAAAGTTTTTGGGTCCTCATCGAGATGATATCGAACTTCAAAAGAACAGAGCAAGAAGGTCAGCATGCAATTGCTTCTATTACAAGAAAATAGAGCAAAACTAATGAACAAGGATGATCAAACATCAACTGGACTTGAATCTTTTCAAATATCTAGAGATCTGTCCAGCACATAATAAATCGTGAAACTTAGGCAATTTGATAGAGATATCTCTGATGTATAGACCACCAACCTATTCGATCCTGTTATCTATGGGAAGATTGGTATATAGATCTAATCTCTGGCCATTTTCGAACAAAAGATTGGTCTCAACTTCAGACAGACAACTTCAAGTGGTCGACACCAGCTCATATATTCTCGCACCGGACAATACCCACATTTATTCAGGATGCTTTAGGAAAAAAGTAAATAAACAAATGGCTCAATTTGAGTTATCTTATGACCACGAACTGAAGTCATTTGGATGCTCACGAATGTAGATATTTAAATATCAAAGGAAATATAATTTGAGATGCCTGATAGATACGTACCCCCAGTTTTAAGGTGCTGAACAAACTTGAACTCTTGCATACGACAACTAAATAGGCTTGTAATGATGCAAGTAGCCCACTCCAACAATAACCCCCCACACCACCCCGTCTCTCTCTCTCTGAATATGCAGATTGCATCAGCTAAACAGATAATTAGGAAATAAGAACTTGAACATACCATTGATATTCCATAATCTTATGGAACCATCCTTCGATGCTGTAATGACTTGTTCCGAATTAGGAGCGAAGCACAACCATGTTACCGCACTCTAAACACCTCACAACAAAGCAAAACGAGAAGGGTCGGAGAGGTAGATAGAAAGATATGTATATGTATATGTATGTGTGTGAGTGTGTGTGTGTATACATACACATATATACATGTATATGTATATATGTATATGTATATATATATATAGTGTGTGTGTGTGTGTGTGTATATGTATATAAAGAGAGAGAGAGAGAGAGAGGAGGTGTGAGAGAAGGTACAAGTCTCGGTGCATTCTTCTTTTTACCCTAAAAGTACAAAGATGAACACAAAAAATCTTATACACAGCAGTTTTAACATACTGTGACTTCAGGAACATTTAACAAGAACTATATATTAAATATCAGTATATACAAATACTGTGGACAACATTGACTTGGTTGCAACAACATTTTAGTTGTAAATAAACATTTTTCTTTACCGATTGACTATACAGCATGCAGCGCAACAGTAAACACCTTGCACCAACAAACTGGCAGCTAGTTTGAGGAAAACAGCGACAAGAAGAAGATGGACCTGGTCCACTAGCAACTAAGAAGCACAGTTACTGTGCGGGTGCAGATGCGATATGGGTGCGGATACGCGGATACGTCATTTTCTCAAAAAATAGGATACGGGTGCGGCGGGGATACGGCAAAAAATTATTAACATATATTATTCTTTTATAACAAAAATAATGTTATTTTAGACAAATAATAAGATATTATGTTAATTTGATGGGCTGCTTGAGAAATATTGGAAGTGTATAGCCAAGTACGACAAAGTTTGTAACAGTTTTATTATTTTTTTAATAGTAGTGGGTTTATTTTGAAATACTGTCAATAGAGCTGGGAGTTAAACATAATAAACATAAAGTTTCATAAAAACCCTATTTTCCTATCTTATACACAGCCGCCGTCAGAGACATAGAAAGCATCGACTGGCTGTCGACTCTCCTGCCAGAAGCCCTTCGCAGGTCGCCTCTCCTGCTGGAAGTCCCTCGCCGGTCAGGCGGAGTTATTTCTCCTCTTCTCCTTCTCTTTCTCTCTCTCCTTCTCTTTCTTCTTCCTCTTCTACTCTCTGCCAAAAAACCCTGGGTGCGTGTCCGAGCCGCACCCAGATCCAGAAAATTAATTTTTAAAAAAAAAGTTTTGGATACGCACCCATGCCGCACCCATCGCGCACCTGGTGCCAGTGCTTCTCCCAGACTGCCGCACCGGTGCTTCATAGACTAGCAACCTCAGCCAATGGGACCCAATGGAAAAGTAGTCTTCTTTCATATATGTTAAGCATGCTATATGTTGGGTCAATTCTGTCCCATCATTAGCTTTTGAAGCAAATAGTTACTTAACAAGGTTCAAAGCTAGACTATTGCAGTGTCTTGTGTTCGGTTCTTCCCACTCGGGGCTCACATTATGTCACTTCTACTTTTGCTTCTTGTTGACCACCCAATACATATTCGTGAACTTGGTAATGGAACCTCAATTTATTTCCTTGTAAATTGCTTTTTCATGTAAAACTCGGGAGGCATGTGATGAGAGTGTTAGGCATCATATAATGTTTCACCCAAACTCTAAAGCTCTTAAAGCACGTTGTAACTTTATACTATACATCATGCATATTTTACATTTGTAAACTTCCAGATTTTTCACAAAAAATATAGTACTAAGATGTTGCTTTGTAATTTCTAAGACAACCGATCACAAACATATTATTTCCTAACTATGTTATAGGAACAAAAGACACTTCAAATCATCAACTTCCCCTCTTCAAGAGCTCTATACACTTCATGTAACCAACTGAGATATTTTCAGAGTCGGAGGGAGAAAAGGATTCACGAAAACTGCAGTCTTTCAACTAAAAAATATGACAGAAACAAATGATAACCTTGTGCCCTTTGAGTTGCATAGCTTTTGAGACCTCCTTAACTGAACCATCCTTCGAGTATACAATCTCCCAAACCTGTCAAATCGAAGATCACATAAACTTGATGCAACACAATACTAAAAATCTGAACTGGGAGACATGAACACAAACTTAGGAGACAAATGCAACACGACATTAATAAGATCACACCACAAAATATTAGGATACCGACGACAATCAAAAAATATTTTATCAGGAGCCCAAGTACATTTAAACAGAAGGATAAGATACTAAAAATAGAATAAATATTGAATTGCCACTTATGAAACAGAGAAGAAATAACCATTCATATTACATACAAAGGACAAATTAAGGAATATATATAGGTGCATGCAGGTGTTTGATACGAAACTTCTGCACGTATAATATCCAAATCTGTAAATATCTTTTTCTTCCTCCATGCCCTGATACAAGTTCCACTCCTCTAGTTCTAGTTGAGGTTTTGGTGCCAACCATTCACTTCTTCCTTTGGTTCCTTGTCAGATGTCTGATGAGTAGATCTACCAGATTATGAAGTTTTACCCGTAAATTATTCAAAAAAACCGTCCTCTAATTCGCAACATGTAAGGGTTATCTTATTTGGCAAACAATAATCACAAGTCATATAGGTTAAAATGCTGCTAAACAAAATTTCCATCTCCAATATTGCCCGCCTTTCATTCAACTGTAAAAGTACCAACTCAATCACCTATGCACCTAACTTCATGACAGCTCACAAGACACTGTAGCATCATTGCATCTGTTTAGAACGTGACACTTCCGATATCTCCTCCTTCCATTCTACTTTCTGTACAATAATGATGAAGTACCCCTCTTCTCTGTCAAACGAGAGCTTGTAATAAAAAATTTCCTTTTCCCAATTACACTCTACAATGTTAATCTTAGTTACAGGATTTGCCTCATAAGGTGAGGAATCTCTGTAAGGTCGGCGAATCTGCGCTCCTAGCCTAGGAGCTTCATCGGAGGGCGATCCCACGTAGGACCGAAGCATGAGTCAAGGATAAGGAGAGATTCACACCAATTCCAGCAGCAAAGAACCACCCATGGCGGAGATGAACAGGCAAAAAAGATGGTCACAAAAGAGACCTCGACGAGGGTGGATGTTGACTTTCGTGAAAGCAGCAGAGTCACATGATGTCACTCGACTTTTAAACATACTTCACAGCTGCATTTCTTTTTACTACTGGTACTAGAGGCACAATAACACACTAGAGGGAATTTAATTCAATTTAATTCTATGTTACTTGGACTCTTCAATATGCATGAAGTACCCGTGTTGGACCCTAGACACTTGAACATGGGTATGGAATATGTGTCCAACACATCGCATAGGATATGCCACTAAGAACACTATAGTGTAGTGCTTCATTTAGTTTGTTATTTCTTTGATATGATCTCATTTTAAATAAAAAAAATGTACATCAAGTAAACTAAGGAATAACTAAAAAAAAATAGATAGGAATATTTTACCATCTCCCCGTGTCTTTGGTTTTGAAACATAGACGAATCCAACACTTAGACATGCATCCGACTTGGATAATCGTACAGAGTCCATGTAACATAGATTTGATTAACGTATATTCACGTTCTTAACTTTAATCCAGCTCTCCGAACTTCCTAGTAATCCAAAATTAACCACTTCTTTTATTATTTTTGAAAAGATTTCATTTTAATTCTTCCGTGCGTCGCACACAGGAACAACAATTGTCCAAATACTGATTGAGATATCTGTACTTATATGCCTAATAACAATAACGAAGTTGGTAGTGACAAAAAAAAATAACTAAAAAAAATATCTCCACCTTTTTATGTGTTTTTTAACCAATTTTTGTCGTTAAAAATGAACTCGAATAATAATTAATAGCTTTTAGCGACAAATAAAGATGAAAACTAGTATATGAATTGATAGAAATAGCTTATCCCAACTAATAGCAATAATAGTGATAATTCTAACTATAATAACCCGTGTGTTGAGCTTTGTAGTACTCAAGCTCACCAAGAAAAGAGTAAAGATATGTAATAAATGATTGTAAATAAAAAATGGAAGAGTTACTATGTATATAAACTTGTAATGAAATAAAAGAAGGGAGATTATCTTAGTTAGAAAGAAAAACTGATAGAGAATATTAGGCTTCTCTAAACAATAGAACAAACTAAAGATTAAAGGGAATACATAGAGAATTGATTTTGGCAAAATCTTAGGAATTAATGAAATTGAAAATATGTAAATAAAATTTTTAAATAGGACATTCGATATAGAAGGGAGAGAAATATAAAATCTATTTAATTGGTTGAATTTTCAATGGTAAAAAGAAATTCAAATCAAAATGAATAAGAGGGAGGGTGAGAAAAAAAAGGAATTCAAATCATTACTACTTAAGTGAATAAATTTAAAATACTTTCGAAAAGTCCAAATAGGAAAGTCCACACGGCGAGCTAAGAGAGTCTCAATGTAAGCGGTGGCGCGGTCACCTTCTCTCAGTTTAGACTTTCATATCAATATATTATATAATAAACGAAGCGAGATCTTCTTTACACGACATGTCATCGTAGAGATAACTTCTTTGCGTGACACGTCATCATCTAATGTTTCCAATGTAAAATAGAACTATAACTATTATAAGTGTCGTTAAAGGTCTGAGATATTATCTTGGATGGGGTCTTTATTTCTTGATAAGTTATTTTCTATATTAATAAGCCTTATATAACTAGAAAAACAATTCTAAGCGTTCTGAAACTCTAACTAATTAATGGATTAACTTATTAGGACTTAATTTTGAGTATTATTTTCTCAAAACCACTCTTCAATATGAATAAAAAATTGATATATTTAAAAAACGAAAATATATTATCTTGAATGAGGTCCTTAGTTATTGATAAGTTAATTTTCCTATTAGTAAGCCTTATATAGTTGAAAACTAATTCTAAAACTCTAATTAATTTATGAACTAACTTATTAGGACTTAATTTTAACTATTGTATCCTTAAAACTACTTTCTGATATGAATATACAAATTCATATATCTAAAAACGAAAATAATATATTAGATTTTTGAAAAGAAATGATGTTACAGTTGAGATTGAAACGATAAAAATAATGTAAAATTATTCATCTTTAGTTTATTTTATTTTAATGATGTAACAATTGATTCATCTTTAAAATCCTTTTGGTACAATAAAAAATTTTACGTTATTTTTTTTTTTGGCAGAGACCATACGACTAACAAATGACTATATAATTGTTATTAAATAAAAGGGCTAATTACAGCAGTATCCCTGAGGTTAGGGTGATATTACACTCAAGGACAATAGTTTGAACAAATTACACTTATGTCCGTTGACCAAACGGAAATACCAAAATACATAACGGTTTAGATAAAATGACCAAAATGCCCATCAGTTTGTAATGTAACTCTCAAATGCCATTTGGGTTAAAACCCTAATTTATTTCTTTGTCTTTCAAATTTGGGTTGATCTAACCCTAATTTCTAAAATAGGATATCTCTAACAACAATTAAACCTTTTTTTTTTCAAATTATAGATTTAAACCTTATTTTTCAAATTTGCATTTTTATTCTTGGTTTGGTTGCAATTCTTTTTTTTATTGTGGAAACAGATTATCTCTTTCTCTCTCCCTCTAACTTCTCCCATCCCCCCGCCGCCGCCGTCGCTGGCCCCCCCAACCTGCCGCCGCTCCTACCGTCCCCCCAACCTGCAGCCGCTGCCCCCACCCCCTCGTCCCCCCACCATCCTCCCTACCTCGTCGTTCAACCATCCCCCTGCCCCCATCCTCCCCCGCCCCGTCGCAGTCCCCAGTCGCCTCCACCCATCCCCTCGTCAACCCATTTCACACATCCCCTTGCCATCGCAGCCCCCATCGTGGTCCAACCAATCAGATCCACCCGTCACCGACCAGATCGATCTGACCCGCGATTGACCATACACCAGCAAACACGCACGCCGAAAAAAATGGTCCTAGAACGGCATGAGCAGATTTGATGTTTTACAACCACCATGGTTTGTTGACCACCACGACTAAGACCGAGGCGTCACCACAGACTCAGGCAGATGAAAAGTGAGAGGAGAGAGACAGGGGGGCTGCTACGGCGTGGGGGAGGGTGGGGCAGGGGGATGAGAGAGTTGGAGAGAAAGAGAGTTAGGGTTTGAACCCTAATTAGAGACAAGGGGCTGCTACGGCGTGGGGGAGGGTGGGGCAGGGGGATGAGAGAGTTGGAGAGAAAGAGAGTTAGGGTTTGAACCCTAATTTGTCAAATTAGGTTTGGAATCTTAATTTAAAATATACAGTATAAGGGTAGTATTGTCATTTTAAAAATACGTAATGATTTTTATACACTTTTTGGACGGAACCCTAACGGATGGACATGAGTGTTACATTTTGAAACTTATTGTCCTTGACTGTAATTACACCCTAACCTCAGGGACATAGGTGTAATTAGCCCAAAATAAAATTATAATAATGGCTTATTCGTAAATGTGATAGTTGAAAAGGATTTAAAATTAAATAATAAACATGTCAGTGTATATAAATGTATGTAAATAATAGTTAAGATGTGACCCCTATTATTTAAGTTATTTAATTTTGCTTCTAAAACTTGACATTTACTCATTTTTAGGATATAAATTTGACTATCATGTCCATAAAATTAACTCTCTAAGATGAAGATAACCAATCATGCATCTAGAAAATAAAACCACTCTCCATATGAACATAAAAACTCATATATCTACAAAATAAAAATAACATATTAGACTTAGAAGAGAAAAGAAATTGAGATTGAAACAATAAGAGTAATGTAAAAATTTATTCACATTTATTGTAATTTAATATATACTAACCGTAATATATGTTTATCGTGATCGATGAGTCGGAGCGTGTGTGTGTATGTATATAACTTTTAGAATCCTTTTGGTATAATAAAAATTTGATGTAATTTTATTTAGGGTAAGACCACACGACCACCAAATGACTGTATAACTATTATTAACTAAAATTGCAATAACGGCAAGGCTTATTCGTACATCTGATAGTTGAAAAGGATTTAAACCTATATACAAAACATGTTAGTGTATTTAAAGGTATGCAAATATTATTTTGGATGTGATCTCTATATTTAAGTTTAGGGCTAATTACACCTATATCCCTGAGGTTTGGGGGTAATTACACTCGAGGACACAAAGTTTCAAAATGTAACACTTATGTCCGTTGACAAACGGAACCCTAAAAATTGTAACGGTTTTAACAAAATGACTTTATTACCCCTGACTTTAAAATAAATTACCCACTTAATTTACTGATTATTCTTCCTCTCCCCACACCCAGCACCCACACACACACACCCCCCGCGCCCCTACCCCCTGCCCCCCCGCCCCCAACCCCATTTCTGTCACTTCTGCATGAACGGAACGGGGTCAAGGACAGCCCCCAATCGCCACACCCCTGCTGCGGGGGAGAAGAGAAGAGATGGAGGGGAAGAGCGATGGCTACATCGCCGGTGGTGGATCTGCTTTGTTCGGCGAATAACAGAAGGGACTGCCGGAGGAGAAGGGGGCTGCCAGGGTGAGGGAAGGGGCTGTCGGCGGGGAAGGGGACTGCCGGAGGGGAGGGAAGAGGTTGCCGGGGTGAGGGAAGGGGCTGTCGGCGGGGAAGGGGACTGCCGGCGAGGAGTGAAGAGGTTGCCGGGGTGAGGGAAGGGGCTGTCGGCGGGGAAGGGGACTGCCGGCGGGGAGTGAAGAGGTTGCCGGGGTGAGGGAAGGGGCTGTCGGCGGGGAAGGGGACTGCCGGCGGGGAGGGAAGAGGCTGCCAGGGTGAGGGAAGGGGCTGTCGGGGTGAGGGAAGGGGACTGCCGGCGGGGAGGGAAGGGGCTGCCGGCAGGAGGGAAGGGGCTGCCGGGGTGAGGGAAGGGGCTACCAGCGGGGAAGGGGACTGCCGGCGGGGAGGGAAGGGGCTGCCGGGGGTGAGGGATTGGACCTAATTTGAAAATTAGGGTTTCGGGAAAACCCTAATTTGCAAATTAGGGTTTTAACAAAACCCTAATTTTGGGTTTTAAAACCCTAATCTTTAATTAAGGCTTGAATTCTTAATTTAAAAAGGGGTAGTATCGTCATTTTAAAAATATGTATTGATGACATCAGCAAAAAAATACACTTTTTGGACGGAACCCTAACGGATGGACACGGCTGATACATTTGAAACATGTTTGGTCACGGAATGTTACATTTTGAAACTGTCCTTGACTGTAATTACCCCCAAACCTCAGGGACATAGGTGTAATTAGCCCTTAAGTTTATTTAATTTTGCTTCTAACACTCTAAATGTTAATTTTTAATGAATTTATTTTGACTATCATGTTATTAAAACTAACTCTTTCATAAGAAGATAAGAAATCATGTATCTAAAAGATAAAAACAACATATGATATTTAGAACAAAAATTATGTTGCAGTTAATTCAAATTTGCTATATTTTACTAAATCTATATGTATTCACACATAACATAATCATTGTAAAAAATTATCTATGTAATATATTAAAATCATTAATCAAATTATAGGAAACTTTTTTTCTTTGATAAAACCGCACGATCAACAAAGTAGCTATACAAGCATAAATGAGATTTTGAAAAGAAATCTCATACGTATTAGAAGAAAAAAAAAAGGTGCAATTGAATCAAATTATTCTTAATTATTATATTTGAAAACATTTAAAACCTTTAAGATGTAAAAATATGGTAGGTCATCTGATTATGTTTTCAATGTAAAATAAAATCATAAACACTATAAGTGTCTAAAGGTCTCAAATATTTTCTTGAATGGGGTCTTTAATTCTTGATAAATTAATCTTCATATCAGTAAGCTTTATATAATCGAAAAAACTAATTTGAATCATTCTGAAACTCTATTATATTATGACTTAACTTTAATTGTTGTATCCTTAAAATCATTCTCTAATATGAATATAAAAATTTATATATCTAAAAAATGAAAATAAAATTAAGAGAGAAAAAAGATGTTATAATTGAGATGGAAACAATAAAAAGAATGTAACACTTGATTTGTATGTCTTATTTTAGCATATGCTTACTGTAATGGATCTAAAGGTTTCAATATAATATATAGCCTTTCGAATCTTCTGATGAAATAAAAAAATTGACTGTATTTTTTGGGTGGGACCACACGACCAACAAATAACTATACAACTATTGTTAATTAAAATTGCAGTAATGATAAAATTTATTTGTGAAACTGATAGTTGAAAAAGATTTAATATTATATACGAAATATTTAGTATCTCTAAAGGTATGCAAATATTATTGCTTTTAAGTTTCTTTAATATTTTAAAAACCATATGAGGGCTATATTAAGACGCATTATATAATGTGAAAATAAATTTGTGACAATCCTGTTCTTAAAACTAACTCTCATACAAAAATAAAAAATCATGTATCTAGAAAATAAAATAACATACGCGATTTAATAGAAAAAATTATGTTACTGTTAATTTAAGTTTCTTATAATTTAATAAATATACATGTATATACACAAAACATAATTACTGCAAAAATCATCTACAAAATTTAAAAGATCAATAATCAATTTACAGGATAATTTTTTGCTTTGATATGACCGCATGATTAACAAGTGGTTATATCGCATATATAAGATTTGAAAACAAATAAATGCAAGGTACAATTAAATCAAGTAATTCTTAATTACTATACTCAGAACATTTAAAACTTTAAAATGCAAGAAATATATCCGTCTAACTCTACAAACTAATGATTTACCAATTCGTTTTTATATAGATTAATAAAAAGACTTTTTCAATTATACTTAATTAAATTTTCATGAAAAATAAGACTAATTGATAAATTTTAGACAAGTTATAGGCATTAAAACTTAATTCTGATTATGACAAAATTGATTACGACTATGAGTGGTGACAATCGTACAAGCTCAATAGCAAATGGGTGATTAACCTTCGCTTTATAATAGTAGCCTAATATATAATAATATGATATTTGTTATCCTTTGCAAGCTCATTACAGTTATAAGTATAACCTGACATATCTTGGTATATAAATGTTATATTATGTTGTGATAAAACAAGTGAGTCTATGAGAAAATATCACTAAATGCATTTAGTAGATTTAGAAATTATAATTTGACGACAAATAATAGTCATAGAAGATGTCAAAAATAATTTCAACAATCCAAAATAAGGACATGTCATCTTCATTAATTGAATATTCTCAATACTAGCATCTTACATGAATCAAAGAAAAACATATACATTAAGTTATTGAATATTATGTGGCTGTTATGTTAAATTTATTTTAAAAAAATAATAATAACTTAATTGAAAATGATAAGGTGCATACATCAGTCCTGTTAAATTTGAAATGCAACTTCATTCCTTTTAAATTTCTACTTAATCATTATAATAATGTCAGGAACATATATATGTAATACCTTAAAGACCTTCTGAAGTTAAAGAATTAAATCCGTATGTAACATTTACAATTCAAAAAGGATACTTGATAGCGTCACCATATTTTAATTACAACTACAATCATATGTGTTATTTAGCTCTATATGGCATCAGTATGACTATTATACTACTCTAAGTGTTAAGCCAATATTCATTTGAAATACTACTTGATAATTTAAAATGAAAGCTTAAAGAAGACAAGTATCTAGCAGCTCCACTGCGTCGCTATATATCTATTCTTTGTCTTTCAACTTATAATATAACGAAATTACAAGAAAACACACATGTATATACACATGTCATAATTATTGCATGCAGTCTAATCAAAGAAACAATACTATTTAATAATCAAAACTTAGGAGTAATGCAAGTGAATTCATCTTTCATAATTTACTAAGTTAGTCGTGATTAATTTAGGTACTAAGATTATTCTTTGTAGCATAATAAGATATTTTCCATACTTTTAGTGTCTTTTTGTTTCAGGATATGTGGTACACATTAATACACTTTTTAAAATCCTATAATATATTGTATTTCATAAACCGGCCCGAGCTTGGCTCGGGTTACTGGGTTAGTATATATAACTAGATTTCTAGTTATTCCTTACATAGAAGTACAATGAACAATTTATTTATTCATCTATCCAAGACGCTCTCAACTCAATTTCTTCTAGGTGCTTGCATTTCTCAGCTCAAGCTCCCACCCCGCCCCCGCTCCATGCAAATAAGGTACTAATCCTCCATCCCATCCCACGGATTTCTCACAGATGCCTGATTCAGATCACATATGGGTCTAAACGTGCAGAAGTCCATTAACGAATGCATATTTGGGAGTTAAGAAAGGGACGCAGAACAAAACCTTAACTCAGCAATGGTATGATGTGGGGTAGACAGACACCTATAACGGGGTTATGTTGGCCCAGCTTATCCGTCTCATTGTCATCACATATCTACCTTACAAATACTTTATGCATGTGTAACAAGTTCTGATCGAAAGTACAAGAATCAACTTCCTGAAAAAACCACTTTTTTCTCAAAGATGCCATGTTAACTTGTGAAAATGATATAAGGTCTCACCTTCACATCAGCAGTAAAAGCTGCAGCAGCAATAAAACGTCCATTTGGAGATATGGTCGCCATGTTGTTTTTCAGCTGATTAGTGTCAACACCACCCAAGTTCTTTCCACTTCTCCCATGCCACAGTATGATATCAGTCCCTAAAAAAAACAATAACTAAGCAAAGTTAAAATTATAGCGGAGGAAACCCTTCTTTTGTGTGTGGAGAGGGGTCTCCAGTGCAGAAAAACTAATGCAAACTAGTTTTCTCACAAGTACAACGTTTTATCTCACAACCCCAGGATGAGGGTAACAGCGAAGTTAAAAGTCGGCCAATCGGAAGGAGTTAATGTTGTGCTACATGGAACAATCTGATTTAGTTTGATCAAGCACGTGTTTGACCCAATAATTTGCTTATAAACAACTCGACATCCTAGAAAGGACAATCGCGTAGATGTATCATAAGAAGCATCTTAAACATGCCGAATGCCCAGAAGAAATCCCAAAGCATTATCTGGTGTTCTACATGCTTCCAAGGTTGTTTATTTTGGCATATACGGAGTTGAGTTAGCGGGTGGTGGTGATGTTCAGGTAGCCGAATGTCCTTTCATTTTTGTTTCCTTGAGCATTGGTTGTAATAGGCTTCTCATGCAAGTAGAGAAAATGGAGAACACAGCAGTAAGGAAGAGTCTCTAGAGCCTGAATATATAATAATTAAAGGTTCAAGTACGGATTCAAGGTTTGAGGACTACAGACACAAGGTTGGTGCTGTTTAGGGACTAATTTGGGTGGTGTTTAGAGACTGCTACTTTGGTTCTTTAGAACTAATCAGAGCAGACGCTGAAACGAACAAAGAGGGATAGGAAACCAAAAAAAACTAGGCACCACGCCAAGGGTTCTTAGGCATATCATGACACCTAAGAGAGAATAAACAAGGGTATCAGACTTACGAATCTTGAGTATCACACTCAAGAGAATATGAGTAACACATCAGATGAACAACTAAATACTTATTACCTTTAATGGCTCGAAATCAAGCTAGTATATCAATTACAGAAATCTAAAGCAGAAACTGAGGCTACCGAAGGCTCGAAAGAAGGAATTTGGCTGTTTCACTTCAGCCAGCTGAAATCAAGGAATTTGAGGATTTCAGCATGTGCCAAGCTGATACTACAGAAAATCAGCCAGATATTTCAAAAATGGATCCTTGGCACTGTTGGAAATGCCTAATCAGAGCTTTGGCCTTTGTCAGGCGCAGCCTTAATATCGAAGCCCGAAGAAAAGCGCACAACAGATGAGGCCTCAATAAATCTAATCCTTCTTCACTAAAAAAGGGGGACCTTTCCAGTCAAGAAGTTATTCTTCCAGTCCAAGGAGGTCCAGAAACTATTTCCAAGGAACCACTTTAAGACAGCCTTTTTTGGATGGCAAGCAGTCTGGATTCTATACTCAGAGAAGACAACAAAGAAGCAAGCAAACTCTTGTTTGTTGGTATTGAAGTGCAGAAGCTGTTGATGAGAGCTAACCATTTCCTGTTGCATTGTGCATTTAATTCTGAAGTGTGGAACATGGTGGCCTGGCTGATGCACACACGATTAGAAAACCTTCTCTCCTGTTAGCATTGTCCAAAAAGTAGAGGCTCTAGGACAGAGTATAAAAGCCTCTTGGGGCATTCCTCCTTAATGCTTACGTTGGTGAATGTGGGCAATGTAAAGCTTTAAGTGACTGAGCAGTTGACTTCTGGGCTGAATATATTTTAGACGGCGCAGTTTTGTAGAAAAACAAAAGGCTGCCCGTCTTTTGCTTCTTTCTTGCCCTTTTTTAGCAGATTTCTGGCCTTTGTTGAACAATAGTTCTTAAGAAGTTTTTCTGGCTTGTAAAATGGGTGCGATCCCATGGTGCTGTCGCAGTGTACTTTGACTTATCAAGCATAAAAATGACTTCTCTAAGATTACTAAGAACTTCACACAAAATTGAGATTATGCTTTACCGACACCTGTACCATGTATTGCTCATGTCCAGGAAATCAAATACCATCAAAAAAACCTTGACTCCTAAATTGATAGTAAAGAACAAGATCTATGCCGGACTGTCACACATAGGAGAACACCAACTTTCAAGCACACACAATTTTTGGGGAAAAAGCCCAACCTTTGTCCTAGGCGATGCACGTCTGTGATTTTTTGGCAACCTAACTATGACATCACGAGTTCATCAAGCTAATGTATTAAATAAAATTAGTAACTACCTTCTGAACATGAGGCGATAATTGTGCTCCCATCAGCGCTGCCATAAGTTGCAGTTGTTCCAAATAGGGTGAGGATAGCTCTTGTATCGTGGACTTTGTGACGTTCCCATTTGATTTCTGGTAGAGGAAGCTTGGATTGCTGCTTAGTTTCACCAGATGATTTGGGCTTTTCTTCTGCATACAAGTACAGAGAAGAACCAGAAAGACCATGGGAGGCCACGACGACAGAAGATGCATCATCAACAAAAGAAACAGCAGCAGGAAGACCTCCAGCTGGTAAGTTAATTCTCAAAAATCTGCACAAAAATGTAGGAAAAAGTTAAAGGAGTGCATCAGTAAACTTGAAGTGCTAAATCATAAGGTGTCAAAGGTACAAGAGAATTTTACTTGAAGCTTTTACTTGAAGCATCATCCAACTTAAATACCCTGACCACTCCATCACCACAAGCTATAAGCCAAAACAGGAAATCGAGATTAAGTACGAAAAGCATTTCTTGATCTTAAGTTGTAAGAAATGCTGGAAAAAGACGACAAAGCAAGCTCAAAATTTACACTAAATAACATTGCCCTATGTACTTATTACAGAGGAAAAGATACAAGCTATTTAACACCAGTATTTTTATGGATTAGGTTCTAGCAGATCAAGATATCTATTGGCCGCTGCAGACATTCTGACAGAGAAGGTTGTCATAAAGTCATGTTCTGTAAAAGACAACTTTTGCTAATGTATCTCCCAAGGCACCGCCACACCCATGTACATGCGAAGTTCATAAAGCAAAGAAAATCAAACCCAGACTGCCACCTCATACATAATTGGAAAATTCTACAAAAGAGACCACCCAACTAAGGCATAGAGCTGATAGAAAAGTAAGTACAAAACAGCTGCGAAACAGAAGTCCTCAGTCAAATGTTTCACTGCCAAAGTCAAATTTGAAAGTCTGTTTAGGGCAGAAAAGAAAAAAAAAAGGAGAAAAAAAGAAGGAAAGTGGCTCAGAATAGCACATCCAAACCACTGACCAAATCTTCTTCCATCAAATATGTGTCTATTCCTTGCATTACAAACATACCAAAAGGCATATACGAGCCAATATCCACGTCACCTCATACTCAAACCACCCCTGCATGGCAACAATCGTTCCACATGCTGCAGGGTAATTCACAATGAATGAGCAACTCCCCATCAGTTTTGCTCATAACACACCCTACCTAACCAAGACCTGTCCCTTCCTCAAGTTATCCACACTGAAAATAGCAGAACACAGAAAAGGATTAATGCAGGGAGGCATGGAATCTTGCCAAACAGCATTCTAGAAGGGCACACTATTGCATACTATCCTCTGCCCGCGGATGAAGGCAGACATTGGATGTTGAACACCTCCCTGCAGATCATAAGTGTAAAAACAGCTCTGTGTTCTTTCTTCCTGACATTGGTAAGAATCATATTGGGAAGCGCCAAAGCAATCTTACGACTACCAAACAGTATAAGCAGGGTCCTAAAAAAGAAAAAGGGTCCACAGCCTAACAGGGCAAGGCTTGAAGACAGCCCAAAATCGACCAGGTTGGAAAAGGAACCAAACAGCACCAAATCCACTGCCGTCAAGCAATAAACATATCCTGAATTGAAACCCCAGTTCTACCTATAGTTCATTGTTGGTTCAATCAATATAAAATAAGATAATTAAGATCTAAAAATGAGAAACATAAACTATGCCGGAAAGATATGCTATAAACTAAGGCTTCGTTTGACAAAAAATTTTTTTTGGTTTTCAGTTTTTAAAGAGCAGTTTTTTAAAGAGCAGCTTAATTTATTTTTTTTATAAAAACAAGTGGGTGTTTGATAACCCCTTTTTTTTTTGAAATTTTTTTTTTTGGTGTTTGGTAACCCTTTTTATTTTGACTTTTTTTTTTGGTGGTTTGCGGTGGCGGTGGTGGGGCGTAGCGGTGGTCGACGGTGGTGGTGGTGGTGGTGGCCGACGGCCGGAGGTGGCTGCCGGCAGTCACCGGCGGCCGGAGGTAGCTGCCGGCAGTCTCCGGCGGTGGTCGCCGGCGGCCGGAGGTGGCTGCCGGCAGTCTCCGGCGGTGGTCGCCGGCGGCCGGAGGTGGCTGCCGGCAGTCTCCGGCGGTGGTCGCCGGCGGCCGGAGGTGGTTGCCGGCAGTCTCCGGCGGTGGTCGCCGGCGGCCGGAGGTGGCTGCCGGAGGCCGGCAGTCTCCGGCAGTGGTCGCCTGAGGTGGCTGCCGGCGGTGGGAGGGTGGTGGTGGTGGTCGAAAAAAAAAACCAAAAGTGAAAAAAAAAACCAGTTTTTGGAGTTTTTTTTTTACTCTGCAGTTTAAAAACTGGTTTTTTAAATTGAAAAAAAAATGGTTACCAAACGCTTCTTTTTTTTTCAGTTTTTAAAACTGAAAAAAAAAGAGGGAAAAAAAGAGTGTCAAACGGGGCCTAATTAAATGTACAATCAGTTTGTCCATTAGGAAAATATTTTTGTATCCTCTTGCCACCGAGGAACAAAGTGAAAAGAATCAGGGCTTATGTGTTATGTGAAAACCAGTATTATAATATATCTACGATACATTTTGATACACACGTTTGTTCGTACTGTATTTTGTCTTAAGGCCTCGTAAGATGAGTATTGCATATCATTGCCAATGCTGTCAAGCAACAAGCTTATGGATATACAGAGCAGCTCTCGCAATGTAAGCACAAATATAGCACGTCAAACAAATGCCAAATGTCTTCGTGTATCTCGCTGCACAACATCGAAGTTCTCACACATGACTAAGTGATACAAGTTAAAATAGATTAGTTGTCTACAAAGTTGCTTGCATAAAGTTGCACCTATTCAACAAATGACTGAGCAATATAAGTAAAAAAGGGTAATAATCAACAAAATTACCAGTTGCCAAACAATGCCCATCAGATGAGAAGCATAGGCCTGTAACAGAATCACCATGACCTTTCAAAGTATTCAAATCCAATGGATGATGCCGCTTGTTCAAATCCTACATTTCAAAATCTTCTTGTCGTATATGTTCACTAACAAGACAATCAAGGAAGGAGCACACGCACAGAGACATATATGAATATATACATATATGTATGTATCTATACTGCCATTAAGGGAGAGCACTTCTTCTGATGAAGCCTTTTTGAACTTCCAATTTTGCCCATGTATTACAATTTCACACCTTTCCAATAATAGCTAACAAATTTGTAACAATGGTATTTTACATGTTAGTTACTTTTCCATCATTACCTCACCACGTCTCTACAAAATAATGGCAAGGTATCAGTTGGTTACAATTTTAAATCTGCTGACTTCACTTAATTCCCAACCCCTCTATAATTGTCAATGTAGGGCTTGGGAATTAGGGGAAGTGCAGTTTGTATGGTAAATGGAAGCAGGAGAGAGTACATACAATGCAAAGTTACATCCTCCTACTGTTACTATGCATGTATGTTATCAATATTTGATAAAAATCTGCACAGGCAGAAATTCCAAGAAAGCCCCAGATTTTAAAGTCTATAAAGTTATTCAGGGGACGTGTCTTCATTTGATTTTATCCCTTTCTTCTCCTTCCTATTCCAAGACCAGCCGCCAGAACCATCCCGTCGGCCATAACCGGCAGGAATACAAACCCCCCCCCCTTCTTTCCTTCCTTCTCCAGCCCTTGCCTCCGCTAAAGATCGTTGCCACCTAATCAGTTCGTCGCCACCGAGTCAGTTTGCCGTGAGGCGGAGGCAAATTGAGGGAAGATCGACGAGGGGTGGCGGTGAGCGGAGGGGTCTGGTGGTAGGCAGCAACATGGGGTACCGGCCATCGGGTGACTTTAGAGAGGCGGAAGGAGAGGAAGGACGGAGGAAGATCGATGGTAGTGGTGTTGGTGTTTGCAGTGCTAAAGGGGAAATTTGGGAGAGAAAAAGTCAAGGGCGAGAAAAGAGATTTATTTTTGCTGCAAAATTACTTAAATGCCCTCGAGAATAATAAAAAGTCATCAAAACGGGGTTATTTATGGAATCCCAACTTGGTGAATAAAGTTACGGTGCATAAGTAGGTGTAGCTTAACAGGATCTTACACACGTATATAGGGGGCCAATCCAGATATAAAGCCAGAAAAGCCTCATTTTACCTAGCAGATCTGGGGCTATCCACGTCAATCCGTGGACGGTCGATACCCTTTGTTTGAATCGAAAAATTAAGTGCCAAAATATCAACCTCCAAAAAGATTGGGCAGTTGAATGAGCTGTGCTACAGAACAAATTCATCAAAGCAAAAGAATATAGAGTCCAGCACTTTCTCCTTCTCTCCGTGGACAGCACTGGTGCCATCGATATCACGACCTAACGAGACACCACTCCATTGGCCACCACCATCAACCAAAAGGCAAGACATGATTCAATCGCCAACGTATGAGCCACCCACCACCGCAGCACTCCACCAATTATCACACCACTGCCACCAAAACACGGAAACACCACCGCACGCCCTGCACTACCCTCACCAACTTCACACACACACCATCACCACCCACAACCCGACCTACCACCACTACCGATCGCCACCGTGGTTGCCCCAGCCACCACTACTGAAGCCACGCCACAGTGACCACCACCAACCCACAACCCGTCACCCCAGCCACCGCACAATAACCAAGTCCCACCCACGTTCACCAATTCCACACACAGTCCATCCATACGCGCGTGCACACACACAAACAACGGATTGCACAAAGAGATTCAACATACATCAATTTACTAAGATAAGTGAGTAATTTAATACATAACATCTCAACTTGGTTTGACAGTTAGAGGCTCCTGTTGCATCTGATGAATACAATGTGGGTGTTTCATATTCAACACAAACTGCCTAAAATACAGGCAATTGGTGGCTGATTTAATTTCTTTTTCCTTGATAAAGGGTATTTGGGTTGTGAAATAACAACTGCTCAAAAGATAGGTGGTCGGGTAAATTTGAGCGCCAAAAAAAAGAAAGGCAATTTCAGCCTCTTGCATTGTCGCATGGACGGCCCCAGATCAGCCAGATAAGAAGGGATTTCTACCACTATCTCTGGAGAGACCCCGTATATACGCTCGCACGAGAAAATGGGGTAATTAATCTCCAGCAATCCACATCACAACAGGCGGCTTAGATTTTTTTTTGTTTTTTTTTTGAACTCGTTTCGCCCAAGTTTCCCGAAGTAGGGGGTTTTGTCCTTGTTTACAATTCTGCCCTGCTTTGTACCGTGTCCTTGGGCTCTTTCTATCTTCTGCTTCTTTAAGCATTAACCTATTTTCCATTGTGCTATCCACATTTATCATCTCATCTGGCAAAGATTCTAAGGTGAAGCAGTGAAAAGTTGGTACTGGAGGTCTTAGCTTACCATTGAAAGTTCGGTGCTGGCGCTGGTGGGTGGTATTGGTGGCGATAACAATTATGGTGGTCTATGTTGCAACGGTTGCGATATTGGCAGCGGTGGTGGTGGTGTGTGGTTACACTGGTGTCGGGGTGGTGTTGTTGGGTAGGTATGGTGGTGTTATAAGAAGCATCGATTCCAATGTGGATCCGGAAATGCAAATAAATCATTGTTTTGTTTCAAAAAAATAGGATAAATCTGCGACAGGGACACGGAAATATTTATTAACATATATTATATGTGTATGACAAAAATAATACTAGTTTAAGAAACAATGAGAGTGTGTCAATTTGGTGGGATGTTTTAGAAACATTGGAAGTGAGTAGCAAAATATATGACAAAGTTCATACAAGTTCTAGCATTACTATTATTTGTTGAAAGCGTTGGGCTAGTTCAAAAGATTATTAACAAAATAGTACCAAAACAAAACAAATAGAAATAAAAACCACATATCGAAAACAGAGCCGTCGACAATAGTTCTACAAGGAGAAGCCCGTCGCTGCTACTGCGGGACACCGCCTATCACCGCTGCTGCCGCTCTCTAGTGGGTTGTTCCTTCTCCCTCATTCTCTTCTCCTCCTTCTATCTCTCACCTTTCCCCTCTCCCGAAAAAACCCTATGTGCGTCCCTACCGAATCCCTGTTGTGTCCAAGCAGCACCCAAGATCCAGAAATTAAAATTAGAGAATAAAATCGACCAAAGTGGTGTACCAATGCTTCCTAGGTGGTGTTGTAGGTGGTGTTAGTGGGTGGGTACTGTGACAGCCGCTGTAATGTTGGATAGGTACAGGGTTTTGGCAGTTGTGTTATTGGGTGGTTATGGTGGTTTTGATGGGTTGCTATGGTGGTGTTCGCAAAGGCTAGGTTGGGTATAGCGGTGATGGAGGCATGAAAGTGTTTAGCATGATGGTGGTTAATGTCAAAGTGGTCGGACGGGAGTTTGTCAAGGTTGGAGAGAGATTAGGGAAAGAAGGCGCGCAACAGCAACAGCAGAAGATGAGATCAAGCTTTGCTACAAATGATTACAGGGGCATTTTAGGAAAAAATTACCAACCGCTACAAAGAGTACTGGTTGGGGAGTGATACTAAAACAAAAAGATCTTAGCTTTCACATTTGCATGGTGGACGGAGAATGGGGATTTATCGGCACTAACCGTGGATCAACCCCCATATATCTATATATGTATGTGCATAAAAATAAATGTACACGTGTATGTAGACACACACACACACAAATATATATGTGTGGGTATAGATATTGAGAGAGAGAGAGAATCGTCCAGCTCATTTGCTGAGGACATGATCCCTACATTTCATTGGAGTTACTCCCTCTGATTTATTACTAATTCTTAGACGGATTTTGCCAAAACGATACTTATCTGCACTTAGTTCATTACAGCACTTGGCATGTAGCAAATATATCTTAAGAATCTGCAAAAGTCAAAGGGGAAAAACTAACAGTCGCACCTCAGTCATCCAATCCTAGTCCCCACGGTCGAAAAATCAACACAGAGAGAGATTCATAAAAATCCTGTCTTCTGATCCGACATTTATGAACAGCATCGTAGAGAGCACGTCAAACATTTCACAAAACGATTCATAATCGCCGGATAAACTTATCCTCTCTCTCTCTCTCTCTCTCTCACACACACTATACAGAACCAGCTGAATCGATTGTCCATAATTTATGAATCACAATGTTCGCCTTTCACAATCCTACAAATTTACAGCAACACAAGCTCATACGGACAAAGTCAATCGCCAAAAATCAGTTGCTACACAATATGTGTCCTTGAAATGCGGAAGCGAAGTGTCGGTTTACCTTTTCGGCGGCATGGGAGTGAGGCCTGGCGTGAGATTTCTTCGAGCTCGGTTTTTGCGGAGGCTTTTGGATCGGCTTCGCGATCTTTTCCACCTCCAATTTCTTCTTGCCGAAGTAGTTAACAAAAAAGATCAGAGCAATCAGTCCTCCGATGAGAACTGATAGCACCGCAATCGGAATCGCCGCATCCATCACGTTCGTCTTCGTGTATCGCGAAATGTACTGTTCCACTATACATATATTGTTAGCAATAGGAAGGAAAAGTCAGCTAATAATAAACGGATGTTTCTTTCTTCTTCTTTTTTTCTGGGATAATTACACCGAAGTCTTGAGGTTAGAATGAAATTACAGCGAAGTCCTGAGGTTAGAGTGAAATTACAGACATGTTCATTAGTTTGGACAAATTATCCGTTGACCAAACGAAATACGAAAATACATAACGAATTTGACAAAAAGACTTAATTGCCCCCAACTTTGAAAGAAAATTAATTGCCCCCAACTTTGAAAGAAAATTTTTTATATATCATCCATCTTTCCCCTTTTATTTCCATGCAATTATCACCATAGCACCACCTCCATCGTGCCGCCATCATTAACCTCCAAACTAAGTAATAATTTTCTAGAAAGTTTATATACAAGAAATGAACATGTGCCACAATCATCGTGTAGGATTGAAGATCAAAGTAAAACTAAACCCATATTAGGGTTCCATACAAGAACAATATGCATTTCCTCGATCAATGGACCGCAAAAACTTTCAATATCTCACCTATCTTCAAATATAATGTTAAAACAAGAAATTCACAGGTTACCAGCAGTGTACATATCGGTTGCTACAGTGGGTTGCGGCGTCGAGTCGTTTTGGTAGGTTGTGTTGGGATGGTGGGTAGATAGGGGTCGCGGTGGCTTGGGGCAGTGTGGATCGATGTACGGCAGGGACGGAGAGGGGACGGGCAGCAAGGAGGGGTAGGCAACGGGGTTGGGGGGGAAGGTTGGGGACGGCCACCGAGTGGGAGGAAAAAGGGGGCGGCTAGGGGGAGGAGTGGGGGAGGGGCAATGGCAGGGGGTAGGGTTGGGAGGAGGGGAGAGATGGTGGCTAGGTAAGGAAAATTTGGAGGAGAATAGGAGTTAGAGAAGAGAGAGAATTAGGGGTCGGAAAAGAAATAAGGTTTAAAATCTGTTATAGTATTTTTGTGAAAAAAAAATATAAGGATTTGAAATAGAAAAGTAAAAATATAAGGGTTTGAAAATGGAAAAGTGAAAATAATAGGGTTTGATCAGGTAAGATTATTCAAAGAATATTCAAAAAAAATATTGTTTCAGAATTATAAGAGAATGTTAAAAGGACATTTAAATAGGATTTTAAATTTCTTTATGGTATATACATTGTACTTATAATGTAAGGATAGTAATGAGATTTTAAAAATACTTAGCGATGATATCAACAAAAAAAAAGTATATTTTTTTAACAGTTCAATCACAGATGGATATGGCTGACATCTTTTTAAAGTTATTAGTTATGGTCTATTACGTTTTGAAACTTAGTGTCCTTAAGTGTAATTTCATCCTAACCTGAAGAACATTGTTGTAATTATTTCTTCTTCTTTTTTTCACTTTTAACTTAGAGGGCCATTTGTGATTGATTCTTAAAGTAAACTGTGATGAAATCAAAACCAATTTTTGAAACAACATTAATCTAGTTTACGTATAGCATATTATGGATATTTAAAAAAATAATATAAATAGGTTTAGTGTGACAAATTGATCATATAATATATTCAAACTAAAAGGGAGCAATCTGTTTATATGTGACAATATTTTGATAATTCTCTCAGTTAAACTTAATTCTCCAAGACATATCAAGAGGGTGTTTGAGATTGATTTTGGGATAATTAACTTGATTGAATTAAAATTAAATCATGTACGTTGATATTTAGCTAAAAAGAATAAGAAATTTAATCTGTCTCAAAAAGCTGAAAATTAATTTAATTCATAATTCTGAAAAGTGGGGATTATAAAAAAAATATTTTTCTCATAATGAGGTTGAGTTTCTAATTTACCATATCATCCTCATATTTTCATAAAAGGACATTGCATACCCTTACCTAACTATTAGGTGCGACTAGTTATTATATTATTAGCACTAATATGAGATTGTAGGTGTTTTAGATTTTAAATGAGAAGTAACAGCTTTCATAGATGGATGAAAATAGCTTCTTCCACAAAATATGTGTCTATTGTATTTATTTACAAATGAAATCGATGTTAAGATTATTTATTAAATGGATACTAGAAACTTATTTATTATGTATACTCTATAGCCATTTTGTTATAATGGAACTTATTCAAGCACTTTTATCTAAATACTTTTTTGTAACTTTAGGCTGGTATACAATTACTTTTACGATACATCAAATTAATTATGCTCAAAGTAGATTAAATCCTATCTTGAAAACTGATTAAGATTTAAGCTAAAATCCGCTTTTTAAAATTAATAACAAACGGACTCTAAATAGAATCAAGAAAATGACAATTCTGCATTTAATCAGTTTTAAGCACATTGGAACAGATTTAATCAGTTTATATTTTTTTACCAAACGCTTTAAACCTAATTTCATCTAAAATTAATCATGTTTGACCATTTTAAAATCAATTTCAAACACCCTCCTAATAATGCTAAGATTTCACAAAAGGGACATCCTAGAATGATTTTCATGTTAAAAGTCCATTTTAATAAAATACTAAAAAAAAGTATGACAAGTGTATGAACATATTGAAATATATTTTTCACATTAAACCAGAGAAAATGAATATCGCAACACCTTTAATTATTCGACGAGGCGGCGTCATTTTAGATAGTCTTTGAAAGATAACTTGGGCACATATATGACCTTAACTAAACGTAATAAAGCTCGTGTTAAGGGTTTAGTTCTACAAGCTTGCATTACAAAAGAGTTGGAAACCAAGTTTAACCGAACTCATCAAAATGACGATGGATGGTGCACAAGATCTGAAAGGTGCTCGTCCATCTTTGCACATTTGGAGTTATGCCATTCGAGCATGAAGTGATCGATACTTGACCGGAGAGTAGTACAATGCATACCTTTATACGCCCTTGTGAATTAAGCAGAAGTCAGTCGATTTATTAGCGTCAGTTTAATTACTACCAGTAAGGATCACGTGCTTTGCACGTTATATAGTAATTTAGAATAAAAATATTGTGAACCTTGATGAAAAGCACAATTGAAATTAATCAATACGACTATTATAACTAAATATAATAAATCATTATTAACTGCTAGTCAAAGACTCAAAGTATAAAAAGTTAATTGCACAAAACATGATCTTACTTTCAAACCCGAATTTTCCACGCCAATTATCACAAATATTTTTCACTATTTATCATACTTATTTCTTTCGTGATATCAAATTGCCGGTAAAGAGAATCCTGATTGTTTTATATTATATCTTATTATCAAAAGTATACTGACATTTGTAATTAGTCTCAAGCATCTTTCAGAAGTATCAAACTCTCGTTAAGACACTAAAAGTTTGATTGTACAGTAATAAAAGTGAAGAAAGTGTTTAGAGATAATTAATATCAAGTGTATATATTGGAGTTGTCTAATTTCCTGTAATATGCTTTGATAACATATATATAAGTATAGGAAGTGAAATTGAGAAAAATTTGAATTAACAAAAGTTCAAAAACTAACCCGAAAAGAATTATCGAACGTAAAGTGTCGAATGAAAAGAAATTACGATTAATAATGTTTAAGAAAGTTTGTAAGACGAAATGAGTTATGAGCTTAAATGATACATCATTAAACTAAAAATCAAGCGAACTCAAGAGATCTAGCAAGACACATATAGAAACTGAACTGTTCAGATAACAAATTTAGTAGTCCTAACTTTCAATGATCTTTCCAAAGTTTTACTATCAATTAATTTTAGAGTCTCGACACTTTTTCCTACAAGCATCACCACTAAACTTCAAAACATTATTACTGTAACATCCCAGAATTTTCTGAAATGTTAACACTCAATCGATCGATAACACTAAGATAATGTCCTCAACCTCAATAAATAATCCATCAACTGTCAGAGTAACTAAATAATCCATCAACTGTTAGAGCAACCAAACCATTAATTTTAAGTCTTAGTAAACTATCATGGGTGAAATATCAAATTAGGTCCTACAAATTTAAACGATAACGTTCACCATAACAGGGGCTCTAATGATTAATATTAAGATCAAATGTTTTCTTATGCTCGGCTCTAATCAACACAGGCAACCTCAACCTAATGCTGGTTGTCACCTGCAGAAGGAAATCAAAGGAAAGTGAGCTTTCGAGAACCCAGTAAGGTCGATCAAAGTCTAAAAAAATAATTAAAAACGATTCGAACGATTTTACATAGAAGCCAAATACAAACTTTTTAAATGGAGAACAGAACGATTCAAAATGATTTTTCTATATACAATTAAATGATAATTTTAAAAGGGTTTTCAAAGAAAAGCACAGAATTTCAATATAAACATAGGGATGAGTATCAACTCAGTTCCCTTAAATCAATAACTATTTTTAAAACAATTAAAGTGTAATAAAATATGAATAATGCGTATTTTTGTCGATTTTTGGTTATTTGTGAGTATTTTTGTGGTACTTTTGTGGTTCCCAAAAATACGAATAATGCGTAAATATTATTTTTTGCACTTCGTGAGTAGCAATAAATATTTTTGGAGAGTTATATGACATGGATAAATTATGTCTAATTTGTTACATGCTTGCCTTGATTTGTGTTATGGTTTAAATATACTTTTGAGGTATATTTGTTAGGCTTTTGGTAAGCCCACATTTCTTTTTAAACCTAATTTCAAGGCCTTCACACCCATTTTCCTTGAAAGGAGAATGTGGCCTATTCATCCATTTTATTACCCTTTAACTTGTTATTTGAACATGCTAGTTTTAGGTTAAATGGATGGATATTAGATTGGCATTCTAAAGAAACTTATGTTTCATGTGTTTACTCTTATTTTAAGAAAATTCTTTTGAGAATAATGTGTTGTGCGGCATCTATATTTGTTTTATTGGAGTAGTTTGTAGTAGGATTCTCAAAGATGTTATATTCTACTATTTTCCTGTATATTTTCAGAAAGCCTTGTACGGGGATGTAATTTCGCACGCACATTATTCAAGTCAGAATTTTCTTAGCATAAGTTATTAGAATGCCAATGGGGCTCAATGGAGTCCTTGCACACTTTATTGCATGGTACAATTTTTATGATTTATTATATTGTGACTTATATAATGATGAAATTTATTGCAAAAATTACTTAAAAAATATTTTTCCCAACTCACATACATGGGAGATGATTACGAGCTTAGCATATTTTCGATTTCATGATGTGAGGAAGGATTATGTTTTTCATTTGAATTTTTTAAAATAAATAGAAGGATGTATAATTAATGTCTTTTCCTTGCGCAATCTAATGTAGTGAATATAATGGCTACCAAGAATGTCATAGCTGATCTCGTTAAGGGTGAGAAACTTAACGGAGACAATTATGACGTTTGGCACAAAAAGATGAAATTCATGCTGAACGAACAAGAGCTCGATGAGCACTTGACCAAGGAGATGGTCGTGCCAACTGAGGCGCAACCCCTAAGAGACCACACTGCCTACCAGAAATGGAATCAAAAAGATCGTAGTGCGCGCTACACCTTGTTGAGCAGCTTGCAAAATGATCTAATCGGGCAGCATGATGAACTTCCAACTTGCAAAGCTTTATGGGAGCAGCTCAAGTTCTCTTTTGGTGGAACCTCAACTACGCGGCTTCGTAGCCTTGTGATTAAGTTTGAGGAGTACACAAAAGACCCTAAACATACCATGAGTGAACATCTAAGGATGATGTCCAATATGATTGGTAAGTTGAGGGATGCTGGCCATGCGCTCACAGATGAGCAGCAAGTCAGAGCTGTCATAAGGTCACTTCCTGCCTCATGGGCCAATATGAAACATATATTGACTCACAATGAAAAAATCAAGAACTTTTCTGATGTTTCACAGCATGTCATCCTTGAGTACGAGACTCGAGATGCTAACAAGACCCTTGCTTATGTCGCCCAAGAGGGATCGCGCAATGCAAATGGCAAGCGCAGAAGACAAAGTAAGAAAGGTAAGAAAGGCGAGGCTAGCACTTCTGCGCCAAAGGAAGGAAAAATGAAGAAACGCAAGAGAGGAAAACGTGGTGAAAAAAAGGATCTGTCTAAAGTTAAATGCTTCAACTGTCAACAGAAATGACACTTCGCTCGTGATTGCACTGAGCCGAAGAAGGTACTTTCAGAATCTCTCTCTCAGTTATATGTTTCCTCACATGTGATGGTTGCTCATTCCCAACCTGTGTGGTTTGTGGATACAGGTGCAACAAAACATATAGCACGTGATCGAGAGGGGTTCGTAGATTATCACTGGATTCCAGCGGGTAGCAAACATATCTTCATGGGAAACAATAGCTCAAGTTACGCACTGGGCGCACATTGATTCTTGAGGATGTACGATATGCACCCACTGTTCGGCTTAATCTACTTTCAGTTATTGCTTTATTAGACAGTGATTTTTCCTTTATTTTTAAGTGTAATAAGTTGGACATCTTTTTGGATGATGTTTTGTTCGGACATGGTTTTCGCATGGATAGTCTTTTTCAATTGGATTTAAATGATTCACAGTCCTCTTATTCTTATGTTGTGAATGATAATATTGTGAATGATTCTACCACCTGGCATGCAAGACTGGGCCACATAGGCCAAGATAGGATGACTCGTTTGGCTAGAGAAGGCCTTTTGGGCCCACTCGCAAGAGTCAATCTACAAACTTGTGAGGCTTGTTTGGCCGGTAAAGCATGCAGGAAGCCTTTTGGAAAGGCTGTGAGAGCAACTCAACCACTTGAGCTAGTTCACTTTGACATATGTGGACCTATAAGTGTAAAGGCACGCCATGGCGCCTCTTATTTCCTTACACTGATAGACGATTATACGCGATATGGTTATGTGTATCTGATATCTCACCGCTATGAAGCTTTGGACTGTTTCAAACGCTTTGTAGTTGAGGTTGAGAATCAGAAAGAGAAGATTTAAAAACTCTTCGCACTGACAAAGAACGCGAATATTTGTCAGATCACTTCAAGAAGTTTTGTGAGGAAAAAGAGATACGCAGGCAACTTACTATTCCTAATACTCTACAACAAAATGGCATTGCGGAAAGAAGGAATAGAACATTGTTAGACATGGTTAGGTCTATGATGGCGCATGCAAACCTCCCAATATCTTTTTGGGGGATGCTCTTTTGATTGCAGCCTATATACTTAATCGAGTGCCTTCACAATCAGTCAAGTCCACCCCATATGAGCTTTGGAATGGCCAAAAGCCAAATTTGGATAACTTGCGCCCATGGGGCTTAGCAGGTTATGTTCACAGTCATAAGTATGGGAAACTAGGGCCTAGAGCTAACAAGAGTAACTTCTTGAGGTATTCTAAAAACTCTAAAGGCTATGTGATGTATGGTGAACATCCAAATGGTGGAAAGACTGAAATAAAGTCTCGTGATGTCGATTTCATAGAGAATAATTTTCCTAGCATTGGAGACGTAAGTAAGAATCTTGACCTCTATGAGTTAGAGGAAGTTGAAGCCACTTTACCATCTCCAAGTGAAGGTGGGGGATCAGTTCCTCATCATGTTGTCGCTGAAGATAGTATAAGTGATCTTCAACCTAGTGGGAGCATCCTAGACAGTGGGAGCACACCATCAGGACCATCAGGTCAACAAGATTCTCAACTCCGTAAAGGTGCACGAGGAAGAGTTCCACGTCGTCGTTTTAAGATTGACAGTGAAATTCTTATGTGCACTCCAACTGATGAAGATGAGCCCACTTCTGTGGAAGAAGCCTTATCTTCACCTGCTAGTAATGAGTGGATAGCTGCAATGAAAGATGAGTTGAGCTCAATGGAAAAGAATCAGGTCTGGGAGTAGGTTGACCTTCCGCCAGGGCGCAAGACTGTTGGAAACAAGTGGGTTTTAAAAGTCAAGCGCAAGGCAGACGGGTCAATTGACAAGTATAAGGCACGTCTTGTGGCGAAAGGCTATACCCAACAGCGGGGTATGGACTATGAAGACACTTTCTCCCCAGTGGTGAGATTTGCTTCAATTCGCCTGATCCTAGCTATTGTCGTCCAGCATGATTTAGAATTTTTTTTCATATGGATGTTAAGACTGCGTTTCTCAATGGAGAACTAGACGAAGAGATTTATATGGTTCAACCTGAGGGTTTTGAAGTCAAGGGACATGAGCGCAAAGTTTGCCGGCTCAAACGTTCTATATATGGTCTCAAACAATCGTCTAGGCAGTGGTACTTTAGGTTTCATCATGCCATTACCTCTATAGGTTTTGAAATGATTGAACAAGACCATTGCGTTTACGTAAAACGATCCAAGAAAAATATTATGATCCTTTCTTTGTATGTGGATGACATTCTTTTAGCTGGGAATGACATGAGTTCCATTGTCGCCACTAAGCAGTGGTTGTCCTCAACTTTTGAGATGAAGGACATGGGAGAAGCTAATTATGTGCTCGGGGTTAAAATCATACGTGATCGTCCAAAGAGACTTCTCGGTTTGTCTCAAGAGACATATATCAAGAAGGTCATTGAACGATTCCATATGCATAACTCAAAACCCATAGACACTCCAATGGACAAGGCGTGTATTTTAACAACAGACCAATGCCCAAAGAATGATAAGGAAAAGAATCGGATGTCCAAAGTGCCTTACGCGGCTGCAGTTGGGAGTCTGATGTACGCTATGTTGTGTACGCGTCCAGACATCTGCTTTGCCGTTGGAATGGTGAGTCGTTATCAGAGTAATCATGGACCCGCTCATTAGAATGCGGTGAAGAGGATTCTTCGATACTTACGTGGAACCGCTGATCTCGTCCTGTGCTATCATGGTGGAGACTTGAGATTGAGAGTATACAGCGATGCTGATTGGGGCGCTGATAGAGATGAGCGCATATCCACTTCAGGTGGAGCTATCTCTTGGTACAGCAAGAAAAAGTCTTGCATCGCCCTATCCACGATAGAGTCGGAGTATGTTGCTTGTTCAGCAGCAGTCCAGGAAACTGTTTGGTTGAGGTCATTCTTACAGGCTCTAGGGGTTACAGCTCATGCAGATGAGTCTGTCACTGTTCACTGTGTCAATACAGCTACCCTAGATTTTGTAACGGACCCCAAATATCAAACACATAGGCTTTCGTTATCACTTCATTAGAACTTTAGTTGCGCAAGGAGAGGTGACCATGAAGCATATACCTACTGGCAGAATGGTGGCTGATCCTTTGACCAAGCCTATTGCTAGAGATGTTTTCCTTTCTCATATTAGGAGTATGGGACTACGTAGGTTTGATATGTTTATGGCATCTTATGTACTTGACATTATTTATTACATTAAATTTTTCGTTCCTTGATTTGAGTTTATTATGGAATGAATGAATAATCTTTGTGATTACATATACATCCTTTTTGAGAGTGTCACCAGGCTTGAATTGACCCACTCACACGGGTAATTCACCTTGGCGCTAAGATAGCGAGCAAGATGAGACATAATTGTCTTAAGCGCCAAGTGGGCGAATAAGATGATACAGCTTGTAAAGCAAACATGTCGCCTTAGTTGGAGCTAAGATGAGACCTAAAAAATGTAGGTCGATCATAGAGTATCTCCACAACTCTATGTAGCCTACTTACAGCCGAATGTGAGATTTCAGGCAGGCACTATGAGAGTGACTGGGCTGAAAAACTCAGGTTAGGCGCTTGTACAGCGACTAGACTTAGATTCGTATGGCGTATTTTATTATACATTTATGTGACACGCCCTTGCGGGTTACGCCATAGCATGCAAATCATACTGCATGTGCTAAATGCAGACCGACAGTGGGAGTGACGAATGAATCCCTGCTTCGTCATTGTGTGAGCCACTTGGATCAAAATTTTTGATCCTATATGGTACCTTTTTCACCTTAGACTATGTCATGAAGAGGATACTCAATGTCGCTACTTTAGCATGTACCCTTGGATCATGGATGATGCGGTCTCGCGGGGCATGTCTAGGAAAGCGGTTGGGTCTAATTGGAATGACATGAGGGCTTTGGGAAGAAAGTTCAATATTACATCATGTTGTGTGATTCATAGCCCGGGCGACTTTGTCGATTTTCGTTTCGATATGAGTCATGAATACATAACATATGAGAGGTTTAACACTGCTCACTATGAGGGATTTGAGAGTGTTTAATCTGGTGTAGTTGAACTATCTGGGGTACATACGAGATTTTTTTAGAGTGATGTATTGTGTTAGTTTGGTGATAACTTAATACAATACTCCTCAACTGGACATCCTTTCTCGTAGGTCGCACGTTCCATTTCCTGTATGAGGAGATGAGTGGACGAGAGATAAAGAGGGACTGTACGATTTATTTGCCCTGTATGTGGGCGAGTGGGAGCTGTTAATAAATTGGGTCCATGGACCCATTATCCGCCCACTAACAGATAATGTGTATTTGTTAGTTTGGATAAATACAGTTATTTAGAGAATATTTATCTCTTAAGTGTTTGAGATAAATACAATCTTTATCTCCTAAGAGTTGGAGGTAAAGTCAGTCTCTAATTGTATCTCTATATAAAGGCTAGAGATATCCCAATAAATCAGAAGTCAATAGTAATAACCCTCTCTCTATAGCACTCTCTCTAGAGCAATCACCAAGCTCTAGGATTTGGTTCGTGGACGAAGAACTCGACTCTAGTAGCCGTTTTCGTACCTGTGAAAAAGATCAAGCGTGTTGGAGGCTCGTAACAACAAGGATCCTACGTCGGAATATTCGGAAACTTCATACGGTATGTTTCCGAACCCACTACGTGTTATGTGGTAGCGCAATAATTGTTGTAATCGTTTCAACACAAAGAAAAGGCTTTTGCCCTTTTTCTCATTCTTGGATGAACTTAATTCGTCTTTGAATTAATCAGAAACCTTTCTTTAGCCTTCGTTCCTCTTAGCTGCAGGTCCATCATGAGAAGGAAAGTGTTGTGGTACATTGGAAGAAGTAGACGGAAACACTGATCTAATAGGAGTTGCCATCACGCACTGATCATGAGGAGAACATGTTTTGGAATCACCAAGAACAAGAAGCTTCTTGGTCTTGTTTCTCTTCATATTGTCTTTTAACCTTTTGGGCAGGAAATCGTGGTCGATTTGGACGATGACGAAGAAGAAGCAAGAGAAGGCAACTTTTCTTGAGGGTTATTACTGGACACGACGATGCACGTCATCAAGAGAGGAGAACTCTTTATGTTTTCAGTAGAGTTTCTGGTTATGCTTATATATATATATATATGTATATGTATATGGTTATGGTTATGGTTATTCAAGTAATCCTTTTCAGACTATGAAGCAGAATAGTCTTCGTCATTTTTGCAATGAAATGTCGTGCCGACAATATGATAAGAATGACAATTTTTGCTATAGCATTTTTTAAAATGCACCATCTTCTCTTTGCATGGCAAAGGAGAGGAGAAAAAGACTCAAATGATAAAATTACTTAACGAAAAAAGAGTAGAAAATTTGCAAAAAAATAAAATAAAATTGCTTGTATTCGTCTTCATGATAACCAGAACTAAAGACCTCAACAGAAGAATCATTCTCGAGGCCTCAAGTGGTTTTTTCCCCCTCTTTTCTGGATGAAAGGTCCTTGTGTAGATATCTAATTTAAAAGGTTACATCTTAACAAGGTACTCCCCAAAGCTCAATCCATAGTGCAGTATGAACCACGACAACTGGTGACCTAGAACCTGTTCAGGAAATTCCCCATGGTAAACAGAGTTGAGTTGGTCATTCCTGTTGTTCCCCTTAATGTGCTTGAAGCCGAGAAATATAAACTTTACCCTGATGCCTTTAAAGGTTAAGCTGCCCCTTAGAGCAAATTATGAAGTTGGTATTTCAGTTGTAAATAAAGGCCATCCATTCACTTGAATATTATCGATGTGGCTGGGAAAGATTCATATCCAAAAGTAGTGCTTCAAGGCTCCGACTAGGATTTTCTTGAAAGTTATACGGAACAATGCAAGCGACTAAATCAATGTAGTCACCATATATAGGTAACCATGGCTTAATCTTCATCTTTCATATAACTTACCAAATCCCAGAGACATTTTTTGGTGTCGCCTATCAAACAGATGTTGAATTCTATAAGTGAGTTCAAAAGGGAAACAACCTTGTACTGTTGAAACTAACATTAAGTTAAACCAAGGACTTGGTACTGATGAGACTAACATTAGACCGCGATTACTAATTTAGGGTTCAAATATAGGATCCTAAAACCGAAATACAGATAGCAGACCCCAGAATTAAAGCCCCAGGGAAAATAAAATCTTATACCTAGGGACAAAACAACATTATGTCCGCGCATCAAAAGCTAGGGTTCTAAACAAACCCCCCCAAAAACTTCAGAGAAGACCACGATAATAAAACTCAGTGCTGAAGAAATAAATATTAAGCAACGAATGCAAATTTAGGAAATACAGACTCCCAAAAATTAACTGAGCAAAACTGGAATTATAGACTCCCAAAAATTAACTGACCAAAAGACCATGATAGGACAACTTAACAACATTAGGACTAGGCATCAACAACTAGGCTTCAGATATAAACCCCAAAAAGCTTCACAGGAGGGCGTGGTTGTGGCTGCGCTTGTGATTGTGGTGGTTGGGCAGGATGGCGAGGCTGGTAATGGAGAACCCGAAATCCAAATCTGTTCTCTGCAGTGTCCCAAAAGAGTCCAATTTCATCCCCTTCTTGCAACTTCCTGCGACGGATGAAATCCCTGCTCCAGTTCTTACCAAGCACAAAGCAGCCACTCGAAGCCCATCTCTTGAAAGTCAAAAGCTGCTCCGTCCCAGAATCATAGTCCCAAACCTTAACCTTCACACCCTCCGAAGTAGCAACCCTTTCCACCGTCCTGGAGTCCCAATGACGCAAGATATGCTTCTCCACGGTTTCCGTACCCAACATCAGCCTGCACAAACTATTGCAATCGCTAGTTGTCAGCGTTTTCTTGATTTTCCACGGATCTTCAAACAGTTTCAGCTCATTGGGCGGGGTAAAAAGCCTCAACCGTCTTAGTCGTCGGCCCTCCGGGGCTACTTCCGCCTTCTTTGCTGGTGCTTCTTGAGCAGGACGCACCATGAAAGAATCATCGCATCCTGCTGCTTGCCCTAGGGTAAGTTCCAAAGAAAGGGCTTTTACCTTTTTTCTCATTCTTGGATGAACTCCGTCGTCGAATTGATCAGAAACCTTTCTTTTGCCTCCGTTCCTCTTACCTGGTCCATCATGAGAAGGAAAGTGCTGTGGTGCATTGGAAGAAGAAGACGGAAACACTGATCTAATAAGAGTTGCCATCACGTAATGATCATGGGGAGAACATGTTTTGGAATCACCAAGAACAAGAAGCTTCTTGGTCTTGTTTCTCTTCATCTTGTCTTTTAACTTTTGGGCAGGAAATAGTGACCGATTTGGGTCCATAGATGACGATGAAGAAGAAGCAAAAGGAGGCAACTTTTCTTGAGGGTTATCACTGGACAAGATGATGCAGGTTATCAAGAGAAGAGCATTCTTTATGTTTTCAGTAGGGTTTCTGGTTATGCTTAGAATGATGTATATGCACATATATATATATATATATATATATATATATATATATATATATATATATATATATATATATATATATATATATATATATATATATATAGTGACTTTGTGGTGTTTAATTTGTAGGAAACTATGAATCCTTTTCTTATTTGGAAGTGGAAGTGTGGGTATTCAAGTAATCGTTTTCTGACTATGATGCAGAACAGTTGTAAAGTTTACATTGAGGGGTTTTCGGCAATACGTAGGTCTCAAGAGGGCTAAACAATTTTTTGGTACTTTCTTTACCTAAGACGAGAAAATTCATTTATTTACTCTGACATAATTTGCACAAACCTGTTTTAAATTTTCTAGAATAAATTTGGTTACTACAAAATCAATCTCAATCAAACTGTTAGTCCTATAAAAGAAGTTTGACAAGTTTCGTAACAGTTCAAAAATCTAATGCAGAGATTAGTTGTTAGTCTCAGGGCTAAGAACATGGAACATACTTGTTAAAAGAAATTAACAGCATTCAAAAGTTTTGTGACCAATGGTGAAAATATCTTTGCCAATGCACTTTATTATACATCACCGAAGAGACAATTTATTTTTCAATACTTTTCTTCAATATACATGGTCTTTTTTTTTTTTTTTTTTGTGACAAGGCGACGAAAGAAGATTCAAATGACATCAGACTTAAGAGATCTATAACGTATTAAGTTTTGTTTTGTCCACTCCCAACTCCCAAGAGACTCAAAAGTTGAATTCCGTCCATGTTGCTGGGCAAATTTAAGTTACAAGCTATAACTAACGTTTGACGGAGTTTTTATTTTCAGTTTTTTAAAACTGGAAAAAATAAATGCATTTGGGGCACAATTTTTTTATTTTTTTCAGTTTAAAAAATTAATGTTTAAACCAGGGCTGTTTTTGAAAACTCAAAAAATGAGTTTCAATTTTCAGTTTTGATTTTTATTTTGAGACCACCACCACCCTCCCACTGTCACTGTCCACCGCCGGCAACCATCGCTGGAGACTGCCGGCGGCCACCGACTCTGGCCGGCCACCGCCACGCCTCACCACCACTACCGCAAACTACACCAAGGAAAAACCCAAAATAAAAATTGAATAATCAAACATTCAAAAAAAATTCAAAATAAAAATTGGGTAATCAAACATCCACTTGTTTTTGTTAAAAAAAAAATTAACTGATTTTGATTTTTGTTTTTTTGAAAACAAAAAATTAAAACTGAAAGTATTGTCAAACGGAGCCCTAGTTCTCTTGGAAGTCGATTATGAGTCAGCTGCAAAGTGTTTGCAACTTTAAAGTTTTGTTTGATAACTTGTTGGTTTTGTATTTTTTTTCTCCAGTTTTTGTAAACTGGAGAAAAAAAACGCGTTTGACACACAATTTTTATTTTTTTTTCTCCAGCTTTTAAAACATGGTTGTTTTTTAAAACTCCCATTTAGGAGTTTTAGGTTTTCAGTTTTTGTTTTTATTTTGAGACCACCACCATTACCACTCTCCCACAGCCACTGCCCACCGCCTGCAGCCGTCGATTGGCAACCACCACCGCCGGCCATCGCCACGCCCCACCACCGCAAACAATCTCCAAAAAAAAACTCAAAATAAAAATTAGATAATCCAACACTCAAATAAAAACTGGATAATCAAACACCCATTTGTTTTTTGTAAAAAAATAAAAAATAAACTGATTTTGATTTTTGAAAACAGAAAATTAAAAATGAAAGTGATTTTAAACTCTACCTAAGTTACAAGCTTCAATTGTTCATCGGAGTTCCATCGAATTGGGTTAATCATTACCCAGATGATTCTAATATCCCAATCCGCCTGTATTTAACAATCCACATCTTTAATAACCAATGCATGTCAATTTAAATTACCAATTTGGTATTATACATAAAATTCATGTTTAATCATATGAACTGCAGAGGCAGGATGTCATCTTAGGGGGAATGAGATGGCATAGATAATTCGTTATATTGTGAACGTACTAAATGAAAGAAGATGAGAAATTTTTGTCTAAAAGTGTCCCAAACTCGAATAGTACATGTATCATTTTTATTCTTTTTGAATCTCTGTATAAATCAGATGAAAGCAATATGTTTTGGTGAAAGGAGGTTCGTAATAAATAATATGTTCAAAGCAATTCAAACTATTCGGGTACGTTTAAAAACAGAGAATAGAGAATTCGTTGTTTCAATTCTTTTTGGAAAACTAATGTAAAGTTAACATGTATTATTCTTTTAGAATTTTTAGTAGGGACCATGGCTCACCTTTGTACCACGGTGGCTCCAATCCGTAGCATGTGTATCGGGGAACTATGTTTGATTTCTTCGATATGTATGTCTCATTTGTAGTAACATGCGGGTGAAAGTTAAGAAAAAATTGCTGCAGCTAAGGCTAGCATTTACAACTAATAGTTGTCGCTAGATAAGGTTAGTAGTATTTTGTCAGACACCTTTAGTAACAATTTTAATTGCACTCTTTAAGCGTCACTAGATTCTTACTATTGACCATATTCGGTAATGATTTATTGTCGCTATCTGGTTGTTATCTGGTTGTTATGGTCTTTTGCTACAACCCTGGTTCCGAATAATTATAAATTATAAGAATTGACGGCATTCAAAGGCATTACTAAACTTTGGTAAGGGCTGGACAGGAGAGGCACTTGATCAGATGCCCTCCAAAAGAGGTTAACGATGAATCGGAGGCCCAACTAAATTTCATGATACAGCGTAGCCACTGCACTTGCATTTTATAAACTAAATGACTGTGAAGGAGCCTCGTCACACCAATCACTGACGACCGGTGCTAGCTTTGGAATAGACGTCTTTCTCATTTTGACAAAATAGTGTGTACATTCCCTCGTTTAACTAGTACATATCAATTTAAAATTCTAGGTGAGATGATACGAATGGGTAGACATATTATGAGGCCAACCATACTAAGTCCCTTTTCATTTTACATATATAATGTAACCAATTATTACATCTCAAACAAACTAAAAAGATTTAATAGATAGTGACACGTGACTTACTCTGGAGAGGTAGTACGAAACTATACTTAGCACTGTCGAGCAACAAAAGACGAGTTTTTACCTTAAATAATACATATTTAAAAAATAATTATCAATATACTCCATTATGAAACTTATTTACCCCGCATATCACACTTTTAAAAATCGCTATTTGAAATCACGATTTCAAGGTAGAAATCATTGTTTCAAACAGCGATTTCTACCTTGAAATCGTGATTTTAAATAACATTTTTTAAAAGTGTGGTATGCGGGTAAATAAGTTTAAAAAATATGTAAATTGATAATTAAGTTTTAAAAATGTATTAATTAGAGGAAAAAATTAAACAAAAGACCCCACATTTATATTGTCCTCTCATTGTCCATTAAACCATCAGTAAATGTGCTATCTCTGTACCAAGAAAGAACCTATGGCCCCCAAATCAAAGATATGCGAAATTTGTCTCTTATATCCTTAGGAATTATACTAATTAGTCATAGCGCCGCCATGTCAAGGCAAAAGTTACGGGTTCAAGTCTCGTAGTCCCGACGAATTCCATAAGTACATGGCATAATATCTCCAACACGATTCAAAAAGCGTAGGTCTCAAAAAATTTTGGACCAATATATAAGTACACAAATAAAGAGAGATTTGTTTTAACATCAAATATATCCATATCGTTGGCACAGAATTCTAGAATGATAAAGCATAGAGAGCATGAATCCAGACATAACTCTGTCACTTCTATATGTAATTTGTTACTAGTCCTTTTCTGTTTGTGGCAGTTGCTAAGCTCGACATTGTACTGCTTCAATTGCCATTGAGCTCTCCATTGTACCGCTTCAATTACCACTTGCAAGGGACTAAACCCTTGGGTCTATATAAAGTTGTTCCTAACCTATTTTGGTCGCACCCAAGGGTCCATCAGGGGTCCTGTTTTGCACGACACGTCACATATTCAACGGTCATTTTTGCAACGCTCCCAAGCTATCAAAGCGACCATGTTCAAGACACGTGCATTTTTCCTTTATGAAACAACTTTGGCATGTCTTCCCCTCAGAGGGGTCAGCCACCTTCCCCCTTAGAAGGGTCGGCCACCTTAGGGGGGTCGGTCACCTTCCCGTTAAGGAGGTCGGCCAACTTTCCCTTCAAGGGGTCGACCACATTCCTTCACTTATATTTAAGGGACCATGCATCGTTCGCAACGCTCGTCGCCTGGGCGTGCCGTCACCGAGAACCTTGGCGCCAATGCACGCCCGCCCGTCGACTTTGCGACCCCCATCGCCCTTCTCCTTGACGCTCATTGCCCGTCGCCAGGGCGCTGTCTCTGCGACCCCCGCAGTCCGTGTCCACGTGCCGCCACCGCAAGCCCCGTCGCCCGGGCGCTGTCTCTGCGACCCCATCACCGTCGCCTGGACGCCGTCTCCGCGACCTCCATCACCAGCGCCGGGGCACCGTCACCATACACACTCCGCCGCGCCCGTGCGCCGTGCCGCTGATACAGCCGTGCCCTATGGCTCTCTATCACACTACAGTGCCCCCAGCACCTTACACACTCTTCCGCACCAATACACACTTCATCGCGCCCATACACCACAATCATGTTACATGCCCCCTGGGCACCACACTCATTCACCATACCATACACCCCCACCATGTATGTGGAACATACTTCGACCCACTCTCCAGAGTGTGTAGCATCCTGTGGGGATAGGCGACTTCTCCGAGACACTATCTCCGCCAGGGAGCTTTTTAACTCCCCTTCTACCAGGTAGATGGCTCTTCCAGGATGCTACCTCGGCCCGTCAGGTAGATGGCTCCTCCAGGATACTACCTCGATGCACTCTGAGTGCTCCGGCACACAAGGACTCACCCGCGGGGATAGGAGACTCTTCTAGGACACTATTTTTGCCAGAGAGCTTTTCAACTCCCCTTCTGCAAGGTAGACGGCTCCTTTGGGATGCTACCTAGGCCCGTCAAGAAGACGGCTCCGAGATGCTACCTCGATACGCTCCGAGTGCTCCAGCACAAGGACTCACCCGCGGGATAGGCTCGCTCTCTAAGACACTATCTCTGCCAGGGAGCTTTTTAACTCCTTTTTTGCCAGGTAGACAGCTCCTCCGAGATGCTACCTTGACATGCTCTGAGTGCTCCGGTACAAGGACTCACCCGCTGGATATGACACTCCTCTAGGAAATTTTCTCCGCTAAAGGTGTCTTTGTGACTATCCTACGTGCTCTGGCACTGAGGGCTTGCATCGGCACCCCTAAGGACTATGACCTCCGGGTCACTTCGAGATGGGAGCAGGTCTCCGGAAGGAATTGTGCCTAGTCTGCTTGGCAGTTGGGCTTCAGGTCTTCCCACCGCTGCCAGGCCTATGGGACTCTACAAGGGCTTAGGTTGGTGGCTAGATCAAAGGGATTCTTTGGCCACACCGATACTGTGTGAGCTAGTCTTTCCAGACAGACAGAGTGACACTGTGCGGGGTAGACTGGGTGAATATGCGATTCGACAGTCCGTGGAGCACCGATAGCTGTGGACCCCTCGATGATGTGTCACTCTGAGGGAGCGTCATGTGTCGCATGATGACACATCATCTCAACCTCTGTAAATAAGGGTCTTGAGAATTCGTTTGGAGGAGTTTAGATTTTTAGATTCACAAAACTCTTTCTCATATTTTCACTTTCTCACTCTAGAATTCTAGAGAGAAACATACAGGACCTTGACTCTGGACCTAAGCAGCAGACTGTCACTGTCGTCGTGTATTCACCCCGCACCATCACCCTCGCAGCACTGCCACCCTTAGGCTCTGTCTGGGAAGCCCTTGATCTCTGCCCTTACTCCACCCTTGTTGTGTCCCACATCATCATGCTTGGCATCTGAGTCGAACTGCATTCCTTGTGGTACCTCCATGTCAACTGTGAACCCACTTTCCTTGGCATTATTTTGGCGACTCTGTTAAGGAGGTGAGCATTACAGTGCAGTTCATCCCTTACCTGACACACCAAAGCAACCATGCCTCAGCAACGCAGGACTACGAGGACTACCAGCCACAGCCTCAACCCAGCCATCCAAGAGGAGCATCACCTCGAGGACCGAAAGGAGACCAGCCACAACCAACTCCAGGCTCCCCCATGGAAGGATGCATCCAATGTAGCCGCGTTCGTCAACGCTACAATCCAACAACTTTCTCCTACCATCACTGTACTCCAAGACTCTCAATCTTCTCTCATGGCTGTCATCTTAGAAATGCAAAATCCAAGTCTTGATTTCACAATCGTCGACTTCTCAAGGCTTAAGAGCTCCCCACCTTGTGTGCACTGCTCACCTCGTATCATCCTAAGCTATAGGGTTAGCCCCTCCTGCTCAGATCCAGCCTTCAAGGCCTGGGCTAGTTTTGGACACTGCTCAAGTCCCAGTGTCGCGACCACAGCTGCCTTGGTCCCTCGGACCCTTGACATATGACTCGCCGCACCTCCACCCACAGCGCCAAGCCTTACCATTACTCGAAATACTTCGGAGACTCATGACTCAATTGAGATGGAGCTTAACCCTAACATAACCAACCGACACCTAAACACAACTTATGCCCCCGACTTGCTTCAGTCGACCCTTCCTGACGACCGGCCTTCAGCCGCTGACACTACACATATGCAAACCATACCCCCAACAAGTTGTTCCCCACCACTAACCCTTATCTACCATTGTCATCCCCTCAATGCCTCAGGTTGCCCAGTCTGGGGGCTCTGGTGCCAGGATCATCTCGACAGGGCATAAACCCTTGCATGCTTCATATGCCACCAACATGACCTTGACGTCATCCTTCGTCATCTCAAGCAATCATCCTTACCTCACTCCCCCTCCAAGTTGTCTAGCCATGCCCCTACTCTGGCGACCTTGTTACCAAGCCCTACCCTGTTAAGTACAAGCAACCAGCCTTCACCCTATTCAACATAAAAAAAGGGCAATGCCCACGAGCACCTCACCCATTTTGCTGGCTCCCTGGAGCACTACGGGGAGGACGACACTTTGAAGCTTCAGAAATTTCATAAGTCCCTAACTGGCCTCGCCTACTCTTGGTACCACCAGATCCCTGACGGTACTATCCACTCTTGGTCTGACATGGTCCAGCTCTTTCTTGACAAGTTTCACTATGAAACAGGACTTGTGACCATCGTTGACATTGTCGGAATCCGCCAGAACCCTGGGGAAGACTTCAATACCTATGTAACATAATTTCATCACAAGTGCTTGGAGTGCACTGATTTCAGCAAAAGATGAGACCCTTGTACCATTTGCATCAAGAACATGAACGACACCTACAGGGTTTACCTTGAAAACCTCCAGCTTCGGTCTTGGGGACCTCTCAAGTAAGCTGCGCGATGCACCTATGACTCGGTCAGTCCGTTAAAGACCCCAAAGCCCCAAACTCATATTTCCCTGACTGCGATGATGGACGTAACCAGTAATGATGACAACAGCCGCAAGTGCCAATCTTAAGGATGGGATGGGCACTTTGATAAGAGAAGGCAGTCGACGCCTGCCCCGAAACACCCATGTGACTTGAAGACAGTCAGAGCTCTCCTCGAGACCTAGATCAACGACAATGCCATAACCCTACCCGATGCCAACACTGAACCTACCCCAAAAGACCTAGCACATCCCAATTACTGCCCCTATCATCAAAAAGTTGGTTACGGCCTCAAATGGTGCAGAGGCCTCAAGTTCATCTTCGCCGACAAGATTGCATCTGGTGAACTAAAACTCTAAGTGCGGGACATTTGACCCACCCACCCAAGCCCCGGCCTACCCTCGTGCATTTTCCATACTTGTATTTTTTTCCTTCATTTTGCAAGTTTCCATGTTCTCAACCCCCATATACCAAGACATGTCGCCTACTTTTGTTATCAATGTTGTACTTTCAGACTTATAAAATTTTCAAGTTACAACTGTTCTTGCACAAGCCTACTGATAACAACCCTGATGCCATTACCTACCCCCTTGGGGGCTTCACCCCTTTCTCATCGTGACTTGGTAAGTGGTGCGCGGGGTGGCTCAAGCCATGCGACCTGTCACCTCTAGACTCAGCCGATCGTCAATGCCAGCCTGCCATCCCAAGCCCCCCGCCTCATCTCAACATCTTGTGGTCGCAGTCGCATCACCACCCCTTATCCATTTTTTCTTTCAACACTTAGAAAAAATTCTTCATTTTTCGCAGCAGAGTCACTACCCTCAGCGTCTCCCTCGGCACCCTTGCCTAAGCTCAACACTTAGAAAAATTTTTAACCCCCTCCATCTTACCCTCCTTCCAACACTTAGAGAAAATTCTTAACACTTAGAAATATTTTCACAAAATTTTTCATCTCCCCCCAACCACCCCCCTCATTCTCTTCCTTTCACTTAGAAATTTTTCTTCATCAAAATTTTTCATACCTCTCTCATTCTTTTTATATACACTTTGAAAATTTCCTTAGGGGCCACAACAAAAAAAAAGAATTTTTTTTGACCCCCTACCCAGCGCCTGGGCAACCCTCAAGCTCGGGCAGCCCCTTCACTTGGGTCTCTCCTCCCTTTTTTTTTCAATCTTTCCTCTTCTCATTTAATAAACCCCACTCACTTACTCTATCGTTGTATCTCTCTCTCTCCCCCTCTCTCCCTCTCTCTCTCTCTCTCTCTCTTACACATTCTCACCCTCATTAAATCCACCCCACTAACTCTTTCATCTCAGCTCCCCACACGTGGGTTCTCCATTTCCTCTTATTTCTTTCCTTTCCACTCATCATTACCCTCTCTCTCTCTTACACACTTTCACACACTTACTCGCTCACATTAATTCCCTCATATATTCTCCCCCCATCAATTCCCCTCACCCAAAGACTCCTCCTCCTTTTTCCCTCACACACGGCCGACCCCCCACGTATGGCCGACCCCCCCTCCCTCTCGCTCTCATTTAATTCTCCTAATACCAATATCTCTCCCTCTTACCATTTTTTTCTTACCCTTCATAAAAACCCACTTCTCTTACAAGGCTGACCCCCCACCCAAGGCCAATCCCCTCTCATGGTTGACCTCCCCCCTCTTTCTTCTCCTCCATTTCCTATTAATTCCCCTCATCCTCTCACTTTCTTCAATAACTCACCAAAAATCAACACTTACTTTTTTTTTCTTTCTTTCTCTCTTCATTCCCCAAGTCCACCCCCCCTTTTTTTTTTCCTTTCTTCTCTTCTTCTCCCTTTCTTTCATCACTACCCATTTTCTTTAGACTTCATAAATCTCACATGCCTCATACTCTTACCTCCTCTCTTTCACTCCACAACACTTAACATTTTTTTTCTTCTTTATTCAACCAAAACCAAGAACCAACATACCAATTTTTCTTTTCTCTACAAAAAAAATCATGTGCTTTGGGGTAACACTTCTTGACTCCCTTACCCATTTCGTTACTCTTTCTACACTTAAAAATTATTTTTGCAACTTTAACCAAACTCGCACCAACTGCACATATGTGCCCGTCATCGTACAAATATACCCAGGCATTAGTAGTGGTGTACAAGGAGCCACCTACTCTTCACTCTCATCATGCACTGATGATGCCATCGATTCTCAGGCCAACAGACAGCAAAACTTCTTCTAAATATGAACTTATGAATATGCGTGTGGCGCCCACTCGAATTGTCCCTCCGCGCACACCACACGCAGGGGGCTTATGTTCCCAACATACTTTGGTTACACTCAAGGGTCCACCAGGGTCCCGTTTTGCACAACACATCACATATTCAACGGTCATTTTTTTAACGCTCTCAACACTACAAAAAAACAGGGTTTTAGCGACGGGATAATCCGTCGCTAAAAGCCAAAAATCCGTCGCTAAAAGAATTAGTGACGGATTCACCGTCGCTAAATATCCCTCGTATAAAAGCCCGTCACTACTAGTTTAGCGACGGAATTTTTAAATCCGTCGCTAAATATGTCATTTTTACCGACGGATTTATTTTTAATTAGCGACGGATATTCCGTCGCGAATTATATTTTTTAGCGACGGATTTATATTTTTGAGACGGAATATTCCGTCACTAAAAAACTTATTTAGAGACAGAATATTCCGTCGCTAAATAACTGATTGTAGGAATACTTTAGCGACGGAATTAATCCGTCGCCAAAAGTCAATTTTTTTTTTGAATTTTTTTTATTTTTCAATTACCCTGACATGTAATTCAATTTTCAAATCTCAACAACTACGTGCAATAATCAATACAGAAAGAAATATATATAATCAATTATAAAAAAAAAATTATAATAAAAAAAATTCATATATGTACAAGCCGGGAACCGGATATAGCCGGTTAGGAGAGGGGAGAAAAGTACAAGCCGGGCACGGGAAGGGGCTCATCAGGGGTTCCCGAGTCCCGGATGGGGATCCTGCGGATCCGGGGCCGGGGCGGCCTGTCCAACAGTGCCCTGCTCCCTGATCATCCGGCACACCACTGTAGCAATGCGCTGGATCTCCTCGTCGTCCAACTGAGGCCGAGGAGCCGGTGTCTGTGGAGGGGCAGCAGGGGGTGAGGATGCTCCTATCACGGCACGAGCAGTCGTGCTAGGCAGGCCGCATATGCGGCCTTTCGGCCGATTCACGACCTCCGGCGTATCCAGCCATCGCTTCAACCCCCCAGTACTCGCAGCCGTACTAGTGGACGCTGATGGCTGTCCGGACTGCTGCTCGGACCCCCTTAGCTGTTCATACGAGGCCTGCAAAAATAGTGGTTTAACGATATGTTAGGGCATTAATTAACGAAACAGACATTGAGGATAGAAAGAAAAAACATTAACTTAAATAAATTGACTCACATCGATCCGCCGGGCAATATCTGAAATATAATCGCCCGCCCGGTGTGTCTCGTCCTTGTCCTTCTTCCGCACGTGCGTCTGATTATACGTCAGAGCTACGACCTCATCGTCCTCCAAACCCGGGTGCTCGACCGCGTTCTTGTGTCGGACGATGTCGTGTGGCACCGACCCCCTCGTGTGCGTCGAATCTTTCAATCCCCGCATTTCTCCAAGTACACCACATCGATTAGGTGTTCTAACATTCATCTAACCATGCTCAGGAAGGTTTGACGGATGTTAGAACACCAGATCTGTATGCACCCGGAGAAACATACGAGAACGTGTACCATATATCCACGACATAGAACATAAAGCATGAGTCAAAATACTGTTTTATAAACAATTAGCTTTTCCAAACTGTCCAAACTGGACATCCAAAGGCTCATTACAAGGCATTACTTTGTAATGAGTACCTTTGAACGGGAACTAAGGGTTTCTATGCATGCATGTGTTCAGAAATTGATAAGATATGCAAGAATCTTTCTGAAATATCAAAACTACAGAATGATCGTTGCATATGTTACCAATTCCACATTAAATAGAACTCGTTGGCAACGAGTTGAACCATCTCGTTGCCAATGGACTTCTCAAAACAACAATTAATATAAAGAAGGCAGGGTTTGTAAACAACGAGTAATTGAACCATATCTGGGCAACATGGAGTAATTATGGGATGTACAAGGGCTAATTAGGGCTAACTGGGTTATTAGGGTTAATTACGATTATTAATTATAGCTGATTAGGGTTGATTAGGACTAATTAGGGTTATTTAGTCCTAATTAGGGTTTAATTGTGCCGAGTAGTGATGATTAGTCCTAATGAGGGCTAATTGGGCTTAATTGGGTTATGTTAGGGCTAATTAATGTTAATGAGGGATAGTTTTGGATAATTATAGCTGACTAGGGTTGATTAGGACTAATTAGAGTTATGTAGTCCTAATTAGGGTTTAATTTTGTCGAGTAGTGCTGATTAGTCCTAATTAGGGCTAATTAGGCTTAATTGGGTTATGTTAGGGCTAATTAATGTTAATGAGGGCTAGTTTAGGATAATTATAGCTAATTAGGGTTGATTATGACTAATTAGGGTTATTTAGTCCTAAATAGGATTTTGATGGTGCCGAGTAGTATTGATTAGTCCTAACTAGCGCTAATTAGGCGTAATTGGGTTATGTTAGTGCAAATTATGACTAATTAGGCTAACTACAATCAATATGCACATAATTGGGTTCATTTTGGGCTAATTTGGGGTAATTACAGCTAATTTGAATTTCATCAGGTTCTTAGGGTTAATTAAAACTAATTAGGCTCGTTAGAGCTAATTAGGGTTAATTGATTTATTAAAATATTGTTAATCAGGACTAATTAGGGCTAATTATAGCCAGCGCTGGAGCCACGATTAGATTCCAGGGGGTGCATGCTAAAAATGTCGCATTAACCTAACTAACCTAAATTTAATGCACATTCAACAACCTCAATTGCGACACCTCATATAGGGTGTTGATATGGTGTCCGATACGTGTCTGACACCTCCGGACACGTGTCCGACGCCTCTGGACACGTGTCCGACGCCCACCGACACGCACCTCCAGACACATCGGCATACGTTAATTTGTTTTTTAAATGCTGGACACCGTCGATCAAACGTGGTGTCCGTGTCTGCGCTAACTAACATGTATCTCAATCCAATTGGGTCTCATCCTCCGTCAACAACCTCAATTCCGACACCTCATATAGGGTGTCGATATGGTGTCCGATACGTGTCTGACACCTCCGGACACGTGTCCGACACATACCGACACGTGTCCGACGCCTTTGGACACGTGTCCGACGCCTCCGGACACGTGTCCGACGCCCACCGACACGCACCTCCAGACACATCGGCATACGTTAATTTGTTTTTTAAATGTCGGACACCGTCGATCAGACGTGGTGTCCGTGTCTGCGCTAACTAACAGGTATCTCAATCCAATTGGGTCCCATCCTCCGTCAACAATCTCAATTCTCAATTCTCAAATGCTCAATGCAATAAAAATTAACAAAAATCACACATTCAATCCAATTGGGTCCCATCCTCCGTCAATAATCTCAATATCTCAAATGCTCAATGCACAATTAACAATCTAAAATCATCTTTAACTTTTCACAGCAATTTACATGTATAAGAGGAAGACAGAAGGTATAGCGTAGAGCAAATAGAGAGGAAGACAAGAACTTTACCTCACGAGAAATACTGCTGAAGGTGAGAAACCGTCGTCTCCGGTGGTCCCGGTGGTCGACGCTGCTCTCTCTCTCTCTCAGTCTCTCTCCTCTTCACAGATCTGCCGGAGGTGAGGGCCCGTGGTCGCCGAAGTTGCAGGTGGTCGCCGTTGTCGAGGGAGGTCACCGCCGGGGTCGAGGGAAGTCACCGCTGGTGTCGAGGGAGGTCGCCGCCGGGGTAGTCTCTCTCCTCTTCACAGATCTACCAGAGGTGAGGGCCCGTGGTCGCCGGAGTTGCAGGTGGTCGCCGTTGTCGAGGGAGGTCACCACCGGGGTCGAGGGAAGTCACCGCCGGTGTCGAGGGAGGTCGCCGCTGGGGTAGAGGGAAGTTGGGTTTTGGGATTTTCGAAGAGAGAAGCAGTGACAGTTCAAACCAGATCTGTGAATTAAATAGACTTTTAGCGACGGATTTATTCCGTCGCTAAAAGTCCGTCGGTGAAGACCTATTTGTACCGACGGAGTTTTTTGCGACGGAATAAATCCGTCGCTTAAATAATATTTCACGGCGGAGTGTTACCGACAGAGGTTTCCGTCGGTAAAACGCCTTTTCACCGACGGAGTTTTTTGCGACGGAATCTATGCCGTCGCTAAAACTTCGTCGCAAAAGACGTCTTTTCTTGTAGTGCAAGCAGGTCAAAGCGACCATGCTCAAGACACGTGCATTTTCCCTTAGTGAAACAACTTTGGGGTGCCTTCCCCCTTGGGGGGTCGGCCACCTTAAGGGGTCGACCACCTTTCCCTTTAAGGGGTCGACCCCAATCCTTCTCTTCAAGGGACCTTGCATCGTTCTCAATGCTCGTCGCCAGGGCACGAAGTCACCGCTACCCCCGTTGCTCGTGTCAAAGTGCCGACTTTGAGACCCCCTGTCCCCCGTCTCCATGACGTTCATCGCCTGTCGCCCAAGCACTGTCTCCGCAACCCCCATCCCCCGCACGCAGTCACCGCGACCCCCCTCGCCCATCGCCTGGGCGCCGTCTCTGCCACCCCCGTTGCCGTCACCTACACATGTCGCCAGCGCCCGCGTGCCATCACCATACACACTCCTCTGCACCCATGTACCGTCCCGCTGATACAGCCGTTCCCCATGGCTCTCTATCACACTACAGTGCCCCCAGAACCTTACACACTCGGTCATGCCCATGCACCTCACCGTTGATATAGCCGTGCCCTCAAACTCTCTGTCACAACGTCATGCCCCCGACACCATACACATTTCATCGCGCCCATGCGCCACAATCATGTTACATGCCCCCTGGGCACCACACTCATTCACCACACCATACGCCCCCGCCATGGACGTGGAACATGCTTCGACCCACACTCCAGAGTGTGCAGCATCCCGTAGCAATAAGAGATTCCTCCGGAACACTATCTCTGCCAGGGAGTTTTTCAACTCCCCTTCCTCTAGGTAGACAGCTCATCCGGGATGCTACCTCAGTTCGTAAGGTAGACGGCTCCTCCAGGAAGTTACCTCGATGCGCTCCAAGTACTCTAGCACAAAGACTCACATGCAGGATTAAGCGACTCCTCCGGGATACTATCTCTACCAGAGAGCTTTTCAACTCCTCATCCGTCAGGTAAACGGCTCCTTCGGGATGCTACCTCAGCCCGTCAGGTAGATGACTCCTCCAAGATGCTACCTCGATGCGATCCGAGTGCTACAGCACAAGGATTCACCCGAGGGATAGGCTCTATCTCTAAGACACTATCTCTGTCAGGGAGTTTTTAAATTCCCCTTCTGCCAGGTAGACAGATCCTTTAGGATGTTATCTCAGCTCATCGGGTAGTCGGGTAGACAGCTCCTCTGGGATGCTAACTTGATGCGCTCTGAGTGCTCTGGCACAAGGACTCATCAGCGAGATAGGCGACTCCTCCGAGACACTATCTCCGCCAGGGTGTCGGCCTACGTGCTCCGGCACTAGGGGCTTGCGTCGGCACCCTTAAGGACTATGACCCCCGATTATTTCGAGACTGGAGCAGGTCTTTAGATGGCATCGTGCCTAGTCCGCCTGGCAGTTGGGTGACGAGTCTTCCCCACCGCTGCCAAGCTTGTGGGACTCTACAAGGGCTTGGATTGGTGGCTAGATCAAGGGGATTCTCTAGCCACTAGATCAAGGAGATTCTCTGGCCACACTGATGCAGTGGGAGCCAGTCTTTCTTGACAGACAGAGTGACACTATGCGGGTTAGACTGGGTGAATATGCAATTCGACAGTCCATGGAACACCGGCAGCTGTGGACCCCTCGGTGACGTGTCATTCGGGGGGAGCGCCATGTGTCGTGTGATGACATCACCATCTTAACATCTATAAATAGATGTCTTGAGACTTCATTTGGAGGACTTCAGATTTACAAATTCACAAAACTCATTCTCACATTTTCACTTTCTCACTCTAGAATTCTAGAGAGAAATATACAGGACCTTGACTCTAAATCTAAGTAGCAGACTGTAACTGTCGTCGTGTATTCACCCTGCGCCATCGTTCTCGTAGCACTGCTACCCTCAGACTCTGTCTGGGAAGCCCTTGGTCTCTGTCCTTGCTCCGCCCTTGTTCTGTCCCACATCATCATACTTAGAATCTAACTCGGACTGCATTCCTTGTGACACCTCCACGTCGACTATGAACGCATTTTCCTTGGCATCAAAAGTCAAGTCTGCCATGGGAGGCTCATTACTTCGACTAGCCCATTTTCTGTCCATGCTATTATGCTTGTCTGTAGGCATCGAGAGCTATAGTATGTCCCAAGGGTTAGGCAATTCTCCCCTTAAAGCGTTGAATTTTTACCACTAAGGGACTTGAAAAGAAGGAACGCTAAACTCTATGAATACAAAGTGATGAACGTTGTTACCTTTTCTTTCTTTGGACTTTGTTTCTCTGCCGGTGCTTTTGAATTAATAGGTTTTATCTTTCAATAGTTTGAACTTGAGCGTTTAATTAGGCTGCGACCTACTTATATGTCGGGCCAGATGCGGCCCTTGAAACCATAGAGTCTAGAAGGCAAATCACACTTGAAATCGAATGTCTTGTAAGAAAAGATGCATAATTTCTTTTATTCACCTAAAAAGGTAGATATATTAATATCAAATGCGGGATAACTAGGTCTTTGACTATCTTATACCTTCCCAGCCACCAGGCTAGCCCATGGGCTCATTACTCTTTTATTTGAGCTAGATACTGTACAACAGCAATCCTATTGGAATATCTACTTCAACTTTTCTTTAGCCCATTTACAAGTCTCCCTATTCCTCATGGACTCTATTTCCAATCTTTTAGTTATGAAGTATGCATAACGAAGATGAGTATAGGGTGCATTTCGAAATAAGGAATTGAAATAAAAGGATTTATGCTCCTTTTCTACAAAAAATAAGATAAAATCAGATATGACAACATTAGTGGGCATGGACTTTAATAATATGAATGCTTCGATAGGTTATGATGGGCTAAATTGATTAAATCAAAATCACTTCAAATTTTGCTTACTTGGGGATCCATCAAAACCAATATCTTTACACCTTCATTTCATTAAGTTCAATGCAATAGCTTGATATTTCTCAAATTCCATGGATTTATTCGATGTTGCCTTCAGATTCTTCTTCAAGCTTTTCTAAAACCAGAATTTGAAGGCTACTTGATTAATTTATATGCCCTCCTCGCACAAATGTTATGACTCCATCCCTACGGGGCATCTTTACATTAGTAAATAGCTAATGACCCCCTCTACTCTATATGATATGCAATATTAATTTTACCTTCTCCACTCTAAATTAATATACTAAAAACCCACCGTGGTTAACAGAGTTTGATTCCTTAGATGTAGACCTAGCAAAAAAGGGCCCGTACTAGGGAGTCTACCTGACCCACTGAAAAAACATAAGTACATGTATCAAAATTCGAGGCCGGTTGAAATATGATATGTACCCAAACCGACCTGTAAATTTCTATTCGATTATGATAAGGTACGGGTTACCTGTTGGGGTTATCCAAATATTTTAGAATACAATTAAATTTTTGGGTTTCATCTATCTTTATCTTTATCTCTATCTCTCACTCTTATCCACTGCCATCTCCCCCATTTTCTATCTTTCACCTACTGTCATTTCCCCCTTTTTCTCTCTATATCACTCAAACAACCTACCACACACAATACTCAGCACTCAACATACAACACAGTCCATACTAGAAATAACCACACCTCTGTCGTCTACCGTCCCCCATTCATGTAGCCACAGTCGTCTCGTTGTTATCGTCCATGCTTCACAAATCTGCATCTTGTCATCGTCGTTCTGGTACCATCATCTCGTGATTTTTATCCACACCTCACAGATATGTCGTCATCTCCTACAGTCGTCATTGTTCAAGGAATTTCACTCATCTTTCTCTCACTAGTAATGGGTCGTGATTTGATGCAAATCCAACTATTCCTTGCAGATTCGATGCTTCAAGTTTAATGTTTGGATTTTGATTGCTAATTGTCAAGCATATCTATTTAGTCTCATGAAGTGTTTATCTATCATCTTTAATTCTTGATAAGGCAGAAGACCAATTTACCCACGGGTATACCCAAATTGCCCAAGATTTTACTCGTGCAGGTAGTACCACAAACACACACACACCCACACAAAAGTTGTCAACCTCCCCAGCCCAAATCCCCCATCACCCACCAACACATGCACATACAAATGTGCCCATACACACCACGATTTGATCCCCTTCCTTTCCATCCACGTCACTCATCATCTCACACGCCCTACACAAACACACGCGCACATGTACATCTGTACATGCAAACACAAATAGACACACTCATGCAAACTTAAGAACACACCCGACACATGGACCCACACACACACACATGCGCATGTGCGCACAGACCCAATGGGTTTCTTTAACTAATTTCGGGTCGACACATGGTGATTATGTGTTTGTGTGTGTGATAGGGTGGGGGTAACTATGGGGGGTGTGGTATAGTGTTTCTGTAATTGTGGAAATGTTGTATACTCCATGTAACCACCAGACATGGTTATCCTTTCGTTAGGTGCTGATATAACAGGTGTTTCCCTGTGAGGGCTTAGTGTTAATATAACCATATTTTAACTTTCTGTTGCACCACAAAAGAAAAGTAAGTGCAAAGGTATGAGTGTGTGCGTGCAGAGTAGTTGTGTATAGTGCAGAGTGGGTGGTGCGGTGACCCATGTTGTTTAATGTATGTGCACATGTATGTCCGCGCCCGTTTGCATGTGCGTGCTCTTGTGTGCGCGCGCCCGTGCTTGTGTATGTGTTTGCATTTGCATGTGCGTTGGTGGGGGGTAGTAGTAGAATGGGTGTTGCTCTAGGGATGGTGGTGATTAACGGAGGTGGAAATGAAGAAGAAGTGGTCACGAAGAATGGGCAAATGTGTTTTTTCAAATAAAATATATGTTAGTCAATGCACATGTTGTTCATGCAAGGGTAAAATTAAGAGCTTTGACTAAGCAGCCCAGTTTCATTGACTATGGAGAGATTTAGTATATCATTTTAAAGTGCAAGGGATAAAATCGCACATTGTGTATAGTAAAGTGGGTATTAGCTATTTGCCTCTTAAAATTATTGGTAATGCAAATATGTTAAGATTATTGTATCTCAATAGTTGCAAACAATTTTGAGGATTCTCTTTGTTTTAACCCAAAAGTAGAAATAAAATATTTTTACCCTAATTTAGGACCTTAAATGAAATTGGGGAATAAATCGAGTAATAGTTTGTAAAATCACATCAAATGGACATGGCTATGTAATGTGATTGATAGCTCATTGGGTATAATAGCGCATATATATGCAATGATCCTTACTATCTTGACCTGGCAATCCAATAAGAAGATCTTTGTCGTCCTGTGGTCCATAGGCATTTTTAAATACTTGCAAAAACTCTTTGTAAGTTGTGATTGATAGCTCACTTCAATTCTTTTTCACAATTTGTAAAGATAATAATGAGCAGATTGGCTAAGATTCTGTATTGAAGAAATAACTTCCGAAGTTCAATATTCTCTATTGCTAGCTTTGTTGAATCTTAACATTATGTAATACTAACCCTTCAAATCTTCTGTTGATGTATATTATCTTCACTAAGCTTGTATATAAGATTAAAAGCAACCTAATCTGAAGATGGATTGTCTTACCCAATCTCTGGATAAAAGTTCATAAATTTTGATTGCATGTTTAGTCAAATTAGGCTAAGAGTTACATATCGAATTTGACCTATGATACTAATATGAAAGCATACTTTTCATGATATCACCATAACAATAGCTAGGATGTCAGGAACAAGAGGTCATTCCTTGATCACAAATAAGAAAGACTATGAAAATTTCAGGTGGATAAAGCTGAAGTAACTACTTTCAGAACGACAGATAGAAAAACAACGACTAAAGTGGCAGAGTCATACTCAAAAATTAGATATTTTGCTTCTGGTTCGCTCAAAATCATGCATGAAATTTTCATTTCATGCGCCCTATAAATCGATAAAGAAAGACAAACTCATCCTCTTTTCTCATCATCTCCCCTACTTACTTATAAACTGAATCGATTCTATCTTTCATAAAAATACTAATCCTTCACTTGTTGAAGAACCCTTCATCAATGGTTGTGAGATAGATTATTATTATTATTATTATTTTGGTTTACAAGGATCAAAAAGATTTGAAAATGGAATCACTTGGTTTGTTTCGTTCTTTTCGTGGTATAAACACTTTATTGGCCTAAGTGTGGATATTCTCTTTCAGACATCCTATTTCGGCTCCTAGGTTTATGTTCTAAATTTATTAGCATCACTATTTACTAGAACTGACAGAAGTTTTAGCATGGGCTCAAGAATGCAATCCTTTGGCCAATTTAATTTAGTAGAGTCACAAACTAGCTCTGTTAAGCTTGCAACGTAAAAAGAATTGCTGTCAATAAGTGCTTATAAACGTCTTCAGTCCATGGAATTGTCTAGGAATGAATCGACCAAAGTCGCTTAACATAGTATTTCGGTTCATGGGCAGTTCGAGTCTTAAAACCTCGAAGGGTTTGTATGGTTCCTAAAGGGTTCTAATATAAATTTATCTTAAGTCTAGTTTAGTCCAAAATCACATGGTTTAGAACCAAACCACTAAGAACCATGTAGTTATTTAGGTATAGCAAAAGGTGGCACATTGGCACTCACTTTGCAACTTAGTCATGTGTTAGCACTACAAATATTTTACCTAGGCTTACATCCAATTTTGATGATAACCAATATTAATTATTATGCTATCTACTACATATTTGAGTGCATGAAACTTTATATGCAAATCTTATATTCATGCGATGGACATCACATGACCAATTATCAATCATATAGAAGCATAAATATATCTTGTGGAATGCTTCAAATATCTTTGAAGTCGGATTATTATGTATTTGTGATTTTTACTTTGTAACTAGATTTAGAGATTTGATCTTATTGATGACTATCACCTAGAAATTAACCATGAGTTTCTCTTGCATGCATAAATGGTTTGTACCTTGGAAAGCAGGGAAATGGGCAAATAAAGTCAACCGCAATACGACTATAGGTCCCGAAATACGATATGGAATGTAGTCGACTGTATTGTTGGAATTCAAATTTCTACAATTACTTTTGGGAATCCAGTTGACGGCATTGAGCATGTTGGCGCATTTAATGTCATAACTACTTTAAAACGACTAATTTATACCCACACCTATAAAAACTAATTTTGGGCATTGATTTTTATTATCCATCTTATTCTAACCCCTCATTTCTTGCAATCACTCGAAGCTCAAAACATTTGTTCAATCTTTCTTAAATTTTATTTTTTTGTACATTCACAAAAGAGCATTTAGTATAAGCTTATACTTGAGAAATCAGTACGTTTGTAATCATCAACGTACTTACCTCCCTTTGTTCAGAAGCTTAAACTTGTACTCGTTATTTATAGAGAGCTATTCCTTGCACACTATCTTTCATTTCAAATTAGTTGTATCAAAACTTGGGGCGTCAAGCTTTGGAACTGTTAAGGCTTGTTCCTGGAGTAAATGGATAGCATCAGCCGATTAGAAGATGTTAGGTCTTGAACTGTACAAAGATCATTATAGTTGATTATAAGGCCTTTCAAGGGACTTTCTCGAAGGGGTGGATTAGGCTTGAGGGTAGCTCGAACAGGACCATATAAATCTCTTGCAGTCAAGTATCTCTAAACATTTTCTCCTTAGATTATTGCCTTATAGTTGTTGCTGAGAATGGTTCATTTACATATTTGGCATATTGATTTTAAGATACATTGCGTGAGTAAACTAAGTGTTGAATTCATACTCATTTGATTCTCAAAATTGCTTGTGATTTATTTTCAGTTTTCTTAAGTAGTCCTAAAGCCTTATTCAACTACCTCTCCCCCCCAACCCCACACCCTACCTCCGCAAGTTATTTTATTAATTTGATCCTCCATAAGGTACAGTCGGATATAGCTACACAGGAGACTTAAATAGCCAATATGGTAGTGGTTATCCAATAACAATTTTTTGTGTGCATGGCGCATGTGACCTTACTCGTTGATATATGTTAATTATATTCAGGCAAGTAACAAAAATGTGAATACAAATCATAACCTAGTAAAGGTAGCAACCCTATGACCTATTGAATTTGTTGATGCCCTCATCATGGCTTATGCATAAACTTTTAGGGTTAATGACAAAATTGTCCCCTGAGGTTTACACGTATATGCACTTTGTTCCCCATGTTTGCAATTTAAAAAAAAACTGTTCCCTAAGGTTAACAAAACCATTACAAACGACTCCAAAATTTGATGGCCGTTCAATTTTGGATGTTAACTCTGCATGTGCATCTGCCATTTAGGCATGGGCAGATCTGTCATTTCCCCTACCCCATCTCCCCCCCCTCTCTCTCTCTCTCCTTCTTCTACTTATTCTTCTCATTTGTGTGTGTGTGTGTGTTAATCACTAGGAAACTAAATTGATGGTTGCAACATGGCATTCTTGTCATGACAAAGTGCTCTCAAAGGTAAAACATACACCATTTCCATTTTCTTCATTAAAATCAAAAGCAAGAAACCACAAAAAAAGAAGAACCCTAATTGGCTTCAATTTGTAGACAGAGGAATCTTCCGATGAATGTATCCAAGAGGCTTTTGTGCTCAGTGATCATGATTCTCACACTTTTCGACCGCTCTTCGGTGCTCGTTGTGACATAGTCCACCCAGCTATCACCATAGCTATCACCATCATCAAGTCATAAGCCCTTAGTCAATTAGGCACTTCAAACCACCATAGTTATCACCATCATCACCCATCTAGCTTTAGAAAATGAACCAGATCCGAAGATCAAATCAATTTGTTTTTGGTAATGGAATCAACTATGACTCTGAATCTAAAACCTATTAAAATCAATTCAAAAAACTTGAAATAGAAATACAATCACCTTGGAGTGGCGGTCGTTGCCTAAGGAAAGAGTGACGAATGGTAGGAAACGGTTTTGGTGGTGTCATAACGGGGTCTCTGGTGACGGTGTGACAGGATGGATTGGTTGGTGAAGGAGAGAATCAATGGAGAGGCGGTGGTGGCAGTGATCGTTTGAATGTGAGAGAGAGACAGAGAGCGGGGGAGAAGCAGAGGAACATAGAGAGAAAAGGGAGACGAGAGATCTGCCCATGTCAAAAATGGCATGTGCACCACACATGCGGACTTAACGCCTAAAATTGAATGGCCATCCAATTTTGGAGTCGTTTGTAATGGTTTTATCAATCTCAGGGAACAGTTTTTGTCAAAATTGTAAACACGGGGAGCGAAGTACAAATACGTGTAAATATCATGGGACAATTTTGTCATTAATCCAAACTTTTATGACTTTATCTATGATATGAACACATAACCAACAAATGAATCGTTATATTTGGTACTTTCCTAGTTATTTTTCTTTAAATTACATCTTAAAGTGTTGAATGCATAAATGTACACTCTTTTTTTTATTTTCTTTTTTATTTTTTGAATTGAACATACTAACGACCCTTATATTAGTAGGAGATTTCAATTCATTCTTCATACTACTTATCTGACCAATTAAGCCTTTGCGAGAAGTCGAGAACTAATGTCTCAATCTAGTGCTTTTGTCTAAATCCTTTTGATTATATGGTCATTAATTCATGGTCAGCGTAGTACATCATACCTTATGAGGTCATAAATTTTATGTGATTACTTCCCTATAAATTTTAACAAAGAAATTAAAAAGGAAAAACCTGAGGGGGGAAAAAGCCATCATAGAGCATTATATCTTCACAACTAAAACTGGCCCAGCCAACAAGGGTTGGTTCAGCGGTCCCCAGGATCCCAATTCAGGTTTCCCACTTGGGTTCAAATCATGCCCGCCGCACTTGTTGGTGGCAAACTTACGTCCTCGCCCTGCATGTGCTCCACACACGGGTCCTTGTGCGCTTCGGCCCCGACATAGGTGCGGGAATCGGGGGTTCAAATGTATGTGGTGGCCTTGCAGGTCCCCGATGCGCAATACTCCCTGCCGATTGAATTAGAACCTTACGGTTCAGCCTTTTTTTCAATCAAAAAAAAAAAACTAAAACTGGCCTACTAAACACTGTCGTCAGTTAGCTGCTAACGAGTATTGAAGCACATATCCATCATCATTACCATCATCATCTAAATCACCATCTCAAATATGTCAAACAAGTAAGAGAGGCCCAACCTGAAAGTTTCTGCTTTTCTTATCATTGGCTATCCTACATGTCGTCCTCTCGTTCATGAACTTCTCACAAACCCCACCCTTCAGTATAGCTGGTGTGATCCTCTTCCACCCTAGAATTAACCTTTATCCGCTCCACCACATCTCTCACTTTGCACAATAGAAACCTTACCTCAAACTACCATAATATCCTCATGTATCTCTCTCTTCTCTCTCTCTCACACACACACACACACACACACACACCACACCCACCCCCACACACCCACCTTCGCCTATTTCATAACCATCCCCAACCCTAATGAAAATGGCAATAACCCTGATGGAGCGAGCCAAATAGGCCAAAGAACTGATACCCACGTTGGAGTCCAATCTAACTTAAAGCTGCAGTCGAGTAGATCTTATATCTTTGGTGTACAACAGCCCCCTAAAGTTTCTTTTTATTCCTAATGTGTGGTGGGAAACAAATAATACCCACCACATGTTACCTTTTCAAATCTCGGGCATAATCGTGTACATCATAAATCAGTTATAGCTCCCCATAAGCTAATTTTTCCTTCCAATAAGCAACATTGTTCTTTTGAATATTCCATGCAACTCTGTTCAAGAGTTTGGTCATACTGTTACAAGTGGCAAGAGAGCCTGCAGACCCTATGTGTGGCAAAGCTATATTTTTTAGCACTCATCGAGAGACTACCCCGATCGAACCAACATGTCGTTACTTTTCAAAGTGACGCACCACTACACCACAATAGTCTTGTAGTCTCCATCAAACTCTAGACACCATTTACTACACCCATGCTAACGCCTTCTCAGGAGCCCTAAACTTTGTTGAGAGCGCAATGCATTAATCTTCCATACGAGCCATCACCGTGCAATTTAACCTATACGAGTGGAGGAGAACCAAGACTACACATCACCTTTTTTCAAAGAATCAAAGTAAGTCACGACTATGGGTTCTGATACCACTTGTTATGAACCAAAATGATTGGGCTGAAAATTTTGAAGATCTGATCTACTTTGGTGTCCAAAATAGCATAAAAGTTTAAACGAATAAGCGGAAAATTTTAATTTAAAAGTTTAATACACGTGTTACCTTAACAGACCCTCTAGTGTGACCTTGACTAGGGATGGCAATTAGATCCGCAACCGGTTCCGCCCCGCCCTGCCCCGTTAGGAGCGGGTTATTTTGACTTTGACTGGGTACGGGGCGGGTATGGTAATTTTTTCTTAAATCCGCAGCGGGTTAGGGTCGGATATGGTACTATGTCCAATCCGCCCCGGTATCCGACCCGCACCCGCCCCGGTATACTAATCCTATGCATCAATAAATCTCAGCCGTCCATCCTAGCATATATATATACTTATTTATCCAAAACCCTAAAATGCTTTATCTGCCTCTCTTCTTCCATTCTTCTCTCCCTCTCGACGGCTGCCTCCCTTCCTCTAATCTTCTCTTCCTTCTCCCTCTCCACCGTCAGCTCCCCACAGCCAAAAACCTCAAGACCTCGTAAACGGCGGCCACAACCACGTTCCTCGCGTCGGAGACACGGCTTCTTCACCTCGCCTTTTCACCGCCCTCTCCTCCGCATCGTCACCCCTCCACGGCCACGAAACACCTCGACCTCACCACCACTTAACACCGTCACCACCACCTAACATTCCAACGAACACCATTCCATCTCTACCGAACACCATCACTACATGTCCACCGTCACCACCTGACTTCTTAGGCACATGGCCGTAAGGTGCCGACCTTGCTTGGTCTCAACAATTTGGCTTGGATCCTGAGAACGAGGAAGGCTGGAGATCACCGAAAAGGGAAAGAGTTGAGTTAGACCTGGAAAGAAGAGAAGGTCTTCAGCTTCAATTTGCAACATACAGTAATTTTTCCGCCAAGAAAAGGTCTTGAGCTTTAATTTGCAACTTTGATCATAACACTAAGAGAAGATCTTCAGCTTTGATTTCCGCTCTCGACCTCTTCCATAGATAGCTTGTGTTGGATGCCATTTACAGAATCTGATTTGAGGATTTAGGGTTTGTTATTTAGGGATTTTGAAGTTTGTAATTTGTTACAGAATCTGATTATGCTTTAGGTCTTAGATTTTCTTTTTTTGACATTGCCTGTATCTGGATTGATTGAAATTGTATTATTGCTGGATTGAAATTGTTTCTTGTTAATGGTTGATTATTTTGTAGATTGTACAAAATTTGTAAAATACAGACAGGTTTTCTACGGCAACGAAAACTGATCGGGGCGGGGTCGGGGCGGGGTCGGGTTTTTGAAAAGTCTACCGGATCAGGGATGGTATTCCCATTCCCTGACCTGATGGCGGGGCAGGGCGGGGCGGGACAGTGTATAAGGACCACCGGGGCGGGTGCGGATTTCATAAGATCCGCCTCCGACCCGCCCCATTGCCATCCCTAACCTTGACAGACCCTCTAGTGGTGCCCCTTCCCCTCTTCGCTGTACCCTTCTCAATCGCCAGTGGGATTCATACGTGTATATATAAGTTCTAGGGTTTAAGAGAAACTTACCTCCAGACCGATGGTTCTAAGGAGGGACGCTTTTCAAAATTAATCCATCTAAATCCAATCAAAATCTCACAATAAGAACTCCTGCTTGACCTATGGCTTTCTGGGGTCGGCCCCTTCTCTCCCTTTCTCTTTCTTGCTGACATATTTTCACGCATACTGAATTTTTGGTTCCATCTCATTTTGTTGGTATACCCGTTAGCAAATTCGACGGTTTAATTTATTTTGTTCTTTCTTTCTTGCAGGAACTGAAGTAAAAGCCAGAAAGCCATTTACCCATTCAGTTGATCGAGCACGTGGAAGGCTACGCATTTCGCAGGTAAAGCTTTTTTGTTTGTTGGCTTTATGACATTATAACTCTCACGATGTCTCCTGTAGATTGTGTACGTGATACCCTTTCCAGAATGGTGAGTCTCTTTTACGGTTTACCAGAGTTCTGGGTTAGTATTTGAACACCAAAACATTGGATTGAACATAGCTTTTAAAGAAAACATTGGATTGAACTCGGATAGCTTTTAAAGATCTAATAATCTTTGGCCCTGTTGACTTATTGCGAGTTTCTACGATAGAATTGGTACCTATTTGAGTTGTCAAACATTATTGCTCATTCGACGATTATTATTTGAGTAGTGTATCCAATGTTCGCATGCACTAAATCTATGCTAGGAATATGCAAATTGTGGGAACAAATCCAGTGAAACAGTGGGCGCATAAGTTGTTTGAGAAGTCAAGACAAGTCAAACTACAGTAAATGTGATGAGAACACTTTAATGTGTAGGAATTTGCAACAAGTCAAAAGGGGACAGAATTACTGAAAGGAGGCAGTAGAATAATATTTAGAGCTTCATATCCAACCTAAGAATGTCAAGAGGAGTCTAATCTTCGAATGGAGGACGTATCATTGAGTTTAGAAATTTCTGTGTGTTAGTGGTGGTTGATGGCATCTGCTTTTTTTATTGCTTAGGCGACATTGGCCATTGGTGCCTCGGAGGGTAAGAGTTTAGTTCAATGTAACGTTGGAGACAAGAGTCCTGTACTTCTATGTGCTTTGCTACCCGACAAGACTGAGTCGTGCCAGTTGGATTTGGAATTTGAGGAAGCTGATGAAGTGATGTTTTCAGTTATTGGTCCACGGAGCGTCTTCCTCACTGGTTATTATGTGGATAATCATCGCCGTTTCAATCCAATCGATGAATCGTATCCTTTTTGTAATTTGCTATATTTTCTGAATTGGCATTTAATTTTCCTTCTACTAGTGATCATGGTTAAAAGTGTAATTGGTTTCTTCTCCTTTAGCATATAATCATAGCAACCATTTTCTTCTCAACATGCTGCTGTGAAATAGTGATGATATGTGCAGTGTTGCATAAGAGTGCTGCTTCATTTTCTGTCAATTTGTCTGTGGGGATGCTTTCTTTATTTCCCTTGACCATGAGGGATAAGGGAATCATATGGAGAGGATATAGCAAACACTGAGTCGGAGGAATCTAATCACTCTCCTGATGAAGATGAATATGAGGATAGCTTTATTAATGATGCTGATCCAGAAACATTCTCGACATCTCCAGTTTCAAGTAGTGGAGGTATATTCGTCACATTTTTGTGTTTCTTCTTTACATGCCTGTTTCAACCTGTACAAGCTTCTAAATGCTTAGGAAGTGTTGGTTAGTGTCCAATCATGTCTCGACCTGGGATCTAACTGTTAAGTAAAACAAAAAGGAGTTCTTTTAGCATTTTTATTTAATTGCGGCCAGGTGTTAAAACGATTGCAATTAGTCTATCTGGTAATGAGCTGGTCGAATAGAGTGCATCCAGATCTGATTCAGACATGTCATTTTGCTCTGGTTCTTTTTTCTTCTTTAGTCAATGTTTATTTTGTTGTAACTGTTCAAAATGCATATGATTGAAATGTCTAACCAGGATTTTCCTAATGTTTAAGCTCCTTCAATTTTGTTGATGTGATTCAAGCAGTGGATGAGGAGGTTGTGGATTTCAAGAGGCCAAGGGACAAAAAAAGCAAATGTAAACGCCTAAAGAAAAAATACCAATCAGTTGAATCTGATGATGACATTAGTTCACGGCAGCAGAATAACTTGAATTCTTTTACGATTGTCTTAGAAAGTGAAAGCGAGGATAATGCCCCAATTTCGTCGCTGTATAAAACCAAAGTAGCTGCAGAGAACATGATACAAGAAACAACAGAAAAGAAGCCCAGTGGCAAAACGGTTGACATGAGCAACAAAATGATCAAAGATGATCACACCCAAGCTAAGAAAGAAGACAGTGATGAGCCAAAAGGAACTGTTGAAGCTGTGGTTATGAATGATGAGCCAAAAAGGTGACTTCTTTAATTCTCTTTACTAAATGATTTCAGGGGCTTGCATCGACGAGAGGCGAAAAATTCTTGAGGGGAAAAGATTAGGCGGGGGTCCTCTAACCCGGACAGCATCTTGGGCACACCTTTTGTGCCTTCTTGCATTTAAGCGTGCAACATCACAGTTGCTAGTGTTTTTTCCTCTCGGACAAACTTTGAAGGAGTTTTTATGGTTTGATACCTTATTTAACATCAGACGTTGAAAGACTGAGCGTTCATGTGTTTCCTATATATCCCATGGGGGGTTGTTTGAGATATAAGATTTACCATGTTATGGAACCAACTTTAGTTTTTTCATATTTGCCGTGGACACCGGTAATTATAGTAAATGGACTAAGTAGCAGAACAGAGGAGTGATAACCAGGGGTCATGGCCCCTCCAACACCTCAGATATTGTTTTACGACGCTGCAAAAGCAGTGTATTAAGCATCAGATAATATACATTATTAGGAAATTCATTAGCCTCCCAACCTTTTCTCATCCAAAACTAGCTTTCAAGTCAAACAACGGTAGGTGACATTAATGTGATGGATCATCTTATTTGTAATGGGCACATTGAGAATGGTCATCTAATGCCTTTCTCTGTCATGACGACAGATCCAACATTTGGAACTCTTGGTGCTTTGGGTACTTTCCTGTACTCCATCTCTCTCAATTTATTGGGCTCAACTCAACTAACTTAGGCTTTGTCCCAAGCTAGTTGGGGTTGCCTACATGAATCCTTTCCTGCCGCTATTCTTTATCCAAACCTTAGTTGCAGGAAACTCCTAATATGGTGACGTTTCTCTCTTGGAAACTCGCTTTTGCGATCCAAAGTTAGGAGCTCCATGGGATCTCGTCCCAAGCTACTATGGGAACTCGATCCCATTAGCTGGATAGAGATGCATGGAACAAGTAATAGAATACCTGAAAATCAAGCCCTTTTCAACTCAATTCCTTGTTTCTCTCTTCCTTTAAGTCCTTAAAGTCTCCTTATCTGTTGTTGCTGGTTATGTAAACTATACTAAATAAATGATAATACTCTTTACGCATTTATTTATTCAAGCCGCTCCCAACCTCAGATTCTTCTCGGTGCTTACGCTCCCCCGTCCCCATTCCTGCTCCCGCCCCCACCCCCGCCCCCGCTTTGTGCAACTAAGATCCAAACACATTTTCACTGGTACATTCGTAGCCACTTAGAAAAAAGAGTAATTGTGTGAGCTCCGGAATCCATTGAATTTGCAAATCCATACTTAGTGTTGCTTAGGTTGTAGGAAAGTCTGATGACTAATCAATTCTTTTCTTTCCTATCTTTGACAAAATCTAGAAAGAATAAGCCAATGAGCTAGATGATTATATCCAACATTGAACAATGCTTGTCTAGTTTGTTTTGGTGTTCCCTCGAAACAGCTTTTTCTTTTGACATCATAAGAAAAATGAAAGCCAGATAAAACTGATAGTTCCCTTATGCGCACGCTTATATACACTTTTTAATAGACTCTGGTGTAGTTTTCCTTACACGGGGCCAGGGGGAACGATCTGTCTCCACCTCTGATTAGTTGAAGGGTTTTCTTACTCCAGTCTCTCTTATTCAACATTCAAGCAGGGTAGGGGACATACCATCTGATTCCCTGGTGCCACCGAACAAAAGCAAGACGAAACAGCTAAAAAAAGGAAAGAGATTTCCGAGGAAACTCTTGCTGCTTATACTGTTAACAACAGCTTGTGAGAAGTGAGTGATGTTCCTGTCTTAGGAACTGTCAATTGCTTGCGTGAATGTTTGAAGTGCATGCATGTATGCAATAAATCTTTTCACCAGTTTTATTTATGGATCTCCATTTGTTATCACTAATGCCATCTGCTAAAGCAGGGGATGTGCCCCGGAAAATGCCATGAAGGCAAAGAAGAGAAAAGAACGTCCGAATTCTGTGAGAGAGGCTAAACAGCAACCTGAGGAACTGGCTATTATGAACCAAGATTTGCTCATAGGAAAGAATTGTGAACAGAAGAAAACTGAAAAAACGTGAGATTTTTTTTATCTTACGCAATGATATTTTGAGCATAACATATATGGAATCAAACATGCAATTTGTATTGTTGAGGCTTTACAGTAGTTCCTTTTGTGCTGATGCTGTTTGTATTGATCTTTCCTATCTATACTCGAGTAGAGGATTTGGCCCTGCAAATGGTTCCTCACTAGAGGGGTCTGAAGACAGTTCCAAGGCAAAGAGAAGAAGAAAACAACATACTGTGGAGGGGAATGAAGATAATAATACAAGTTTTGATAACATCTACAAAGAGGATCGAGCCAAGAAAGCTAAAGTGAAGTGAGTACTCTTTTAACCCTTTAGAGGAACTTTATCCTGTTTCCTTAGTTATTTTATTGTTGTTGTTCGTCCATTTTAACCCTAAATGTACACCAGATGACTTGGGCAGTGATTGTGTCTGCTTGAATCATGCATCATTCTATGACTTGTTAGAAGAATTTGATGCCTTTGGCTACAATAGTTTGTAAATCAAGCTTAATTTTGCTGGGTCTTGCAACCCTGTCTTGTTTGTTGTTTGGGTGCTTCGGTGCTTATGTCCTTTACACAACACTACATATCTGTTCTCCTCATCTTACACATACGACTTGAAGTTGGGAAGGGATGAGGATGGAACAGAGCCAGGAATTTTGTGATCGTTTGCCCAAGCAGCAAGACGTATGCATATGCATTTGAATCAAGCACTTAGGAGAGGACCAAAAGACAACATACAGAACTAAAGACCCCACATCAAGAACAGCTACTCTTGCCACCCCGTTTGGATTTGCTCGCTTAAATTAGCATAGACAAAATACAGGGAATTTCCTTCAAATTTGCATGTGATAAAGTGTGAGATCCGGCAGATTGAACCACTAGCAGCATGGCAGCTGCTTCTGCTGCTTAGGTTGCTTGTTAGAAGGCCTTCTATGGGACTCATTCATCAGCATTTGCTTTTCTTCTTTATTTTAGGTGCTCCAAACAGAACGAGGAAGATGTTATTGGTAAAGGGTATGAGGAGAATGGGAAGAAGACGAAAAAGAATAAGAAAAGAAAAATAAACTCCAGGAGAGAGGAAAATGTAAACAAAAATTTAACTTAAACGAAAACGTCAAGGAGAATGAGGATGCCAGGTCATCTCAAGTAAGGACGTTGTCAAGTGGATTGGTTATTGAAGAGCTACAACCGGGTGAACCCAACGGAAAGAGAGCTGCTTCCGGGAAAAAGGTAGGTTTTATTTCTTTGCAAATCAGTTCATTGTCTTGAATGATTACTGGTGGATATGATCATTCAAGCCAAGTATAGGTTATTGAATACTTCTTTGGGTGTGTATTGTATAAGCATGCATGTAAATTTTCTAATTAGCGTATAACTGAGGCAGGTCAAGCTTCTCTACATCGGCATGTTGAAGGAAAATGGAAGTATCATCGACTCAAATATTGGCAAAGCTCCCTATAAGTTTCGGCTAGGTAGTATCGTGACAGAAAGCATCGTCTTGTACCAAGATGTTTAAAAGGCACCAACTCATTTTGTGACTAATTCGATCCTTCATGCAGGCGGTGGAGAGGTTCTAGAAGGATGGAATGTTGGTGTTGATGGTAATAACCTTGAGCATATACTGGTTGTTGTGAAGCTCACCTTAAGGAATGTCCATTCGCTAAGTTTTTCTTTTGCACGTGTTAGTTGTATTTATAGCCCCTCATCTGCTATGGTTCTCAGGTATGCGAGTTGGTGAAAAGAGAAGACTGACTATTCCACCTTCTATGGGGTATGTTTACCCTTTCTTGACATTTTAGATCAAATTTCTCTTGTATGTTTATCTGGATGTCAACTTTCTTGCATATCGCTTCCTATGATCTCTGTCATGCAGTTATGGAAATCAAGGAACTGGTGAGAATGTACCACCGAATTCATGGCTGGTGTATGATGTCGAATTGGTTGGTGTCCATTGACAGCTTCGACAAAATTCCTGTAGTGCCATTTTCCATAAATTTTGTTTTAACCTCTTTCTCAAGAGTATTTAGACACTGTAACCTGGACGAAGTATTGTGTTTTCGTAAACCTTCTCAGCTAGATGAATCTGTTTTGCCTCACTTTGCTGTTGGCCGAGGGCCGTTTCAGAGCAGATAATATGAATATGCTGTTTCAAGTTTGAAATCCAGGTTTCCGAGAACCGTTTCTCATGCAGCAAGTTAAACAAAACAGAGAAACTTGAAACAGAAAAAAGGAAAAACATTAACAGCTTATTCTGCAACCTTTTGATACCTTCTTGCCATAATCATAGAATCCTCTTACTCGAACCCAAGCCTCGACAAACTTTTTTGTTGCGGGTTTATTGGAAGTCTGTTCTTATACAGAGAACCTTACATTTATTTCTGCCGAGCTCATATTCCTTTTTCCCTTGTTGGTATATGAAGAAGTCTCGTTTTCAAAATTAGTTCGTGTCTTTTTGTCTCCTTTTTTTTTCCTCTTTTTTTTTGTGCGGGGCACAATCTACATAGACAAGCAACAAGTAAAATGCATTTAACTGCATTTTTCTGTTTCAACAGAGGTACACTAGAGGATGCTGATCCCATCTGGAGCGGGTTTAGCTGCTTTACTGGTTTGTTTTTTAGGCTCCACCTTCACCATAGACAGGCAAATTGGGATCATCTGGCAAATGTCATGCTCTGTAGAAAAAAATATGATCGTTTGAAGGTTGAAGCATTTCTTGAGGGTACCCATTATTTCATCTTCTCCATCTATTTCATCAACTAAAGCACAGGGCCTGCATCATATACAAAATGGCCCTCTCAAGAGGAGCAACATATTCCAGGGTGTATACACATGTAGGTCCTGACAACCAGTGAACATCTGGCAGATCAAATTTGCGGAATTGCCCTCAATAATTAAGAACACACAAAAAATCTCCATGCATGTACTTAAAGTCCTTGCTCGGATTTCGGCTCTGATTTGACAACAAAGCTTCTAGCCTCATCCTCTGTTATTTCACTGCTCGGGAAACACGGAGATATAGAGATGTGAAGGCCGGAATAAATGAGGAAAATATGCCGAATGGTAAATAATACGTAACAGGGTAAAACCTGTCTTGGGCTTCGTTCTTGGTGATCAGAGTGATGCCTTTGGATGCAAGAGATTCACAGAAACTTCCGAGGTTATTCTCCTGGCAGAATTTACAAAGTTGGCGCAGAAAATCATTGAACTGCTTTGGTTCCTGCAATTAACAAGTTATTATCAACAAATCAACTGCGTTGAGTTATAGTAGTATCAGACACTAGTAAAAAAATTCTATTGCCCCTTGAGTCTAACAGTCAGTACCAACTGGTGGCAATTCAGGAAGGAAACATCGGAAGACCAACCCTCTGCTCTGTCAACAGAATAAAGTGATGATGGAAATTACACAAAAGCACACACAGAGTTCATATAATGCAGTGCAATGCTAAACTCCAACTCAAAAGGCATAAGCATGGCGGTAAATAGTTATCGCATCACAAGGAACAAAGTCACGGAAGTGAGATGGCAGTAACTACTTATATCTAAGTATGGAAGACCATACAAGCCAAATGTAGATACAGCAAGAAGTATTACTTGCTCTAGGATGCAACCGTTGCGGAGAGCAGCTAATAACTCCAACGCCTTCTGATAGGTATCGCCATCACAAGAGTCCTCCACAAGATTAAAAATTTTTCTTTTCATCTCCTCAATTGCTTTGCTAATCCATTCTGGACTATCTCTACAAGACATCATGGCTTCAAAATCTTGAACAGGAGTTGAGTCCCCAATTTTCTCCACCTTGACCGTAGACGTAGATACCAAGGCAGTTACACCTTCGTCATCATTGTCATTTCCTAAACCCTGCCCTTCTTCATTTGATCCAGATGACCTATCTCTCAGTAACCGCCTATTTGATTTCTTAAGCTGCAATATACCAGCTTTCGACTTTGAAGCCCAACATTTTTCAAAAACGGATAGAACAATTAGTGATTGAAAGTGGCTCAGAAGAAATACCTTAGGATTCTCCTTGAGTTCAAAAAGCCTACGAAATTCATCAATGACGGACTTGTTTCGAGAAATAAGTTCAGGATCAGGTTCTGTTATCTTCTTGAGAGTATCATCAAGTGGTGTCAAAGCTGCATCTGGATGCCTTGACTTCAACTCAAGATGATGATAAAAGCGCTGAAAACATAGTACACTATTATAAGAAAACATGATAAGGCAAATAAGAGAAAAAGAAAAACACACATACCTTTCCTCATGCATATTAACGCCTGATTGTTTCACGAAAAATGACGCTTAAACTCTCCGGAAAATGACTTACCGACTCGAAGTCGGCACGTCCTCTTCCGACCAACTTGCCCACCCACATGAACACCGTGAACATCCTGAACAAATCTTCGATCTCCAATACACACACGTGTGCTAATTTACAAACACACGTATACAGACACCTCCGCTTTATATATCAGTGGAGACGACCATTGGGTAATTGAAGAATGATGGCAGATGGCTTCAGGTGGTGGAGGGCTGCAGAGTGGAGGCGGGGGTTGCGAGGGGAAGGAGTGGGTTTGTTTTGGAAGAAAGAACGTGAAAGTTGTTTGAACGGCCCACGGTATAAACATTCCAATTATCTTCTTTAAATCTATCAAACACAAGAAAATACATCTCTGCGAAAACATATACAAAGAAAAGATCTTCTGAAAACACAAGAAAATACATTTTCCTGGAGCCGTTTTTTGTGTAACAAAAAGAGCTCAAGAGCAAATATTTCACAGCACTCAAGATTTCTTAAATTGACACAGAAAAGTTAATATCATGGCAGCCCAAACATGTACGCAAGGGCGGAACCACGTTATGACGAGGGGGTGATAATGTACCCCCTGGACTTTAAAAAAAAAAAAAAAATATATATATATATATATATATATCTATATCTTTTCACTGCCTCTCTATCTCTCTGGCCTCTGGGCTCTCCATCGCCTCTATCTCTCTCTCTCGCCGACTCCCACCCACTCACTCTCACCTCTCTTTGTGGCCGACGGGCGACGGCCGGACGGTGACACAGGAGTTCTCTCTCCCTCGAATCTAAGACACCCGAAATAAGACTGGCCTGAAGAAGTTTCTTCCTTCTTGACTTCTTGTTCCAGATCCGAGAGAAGATCGACGACGGCGACAGGCAACGATGACTCCACTGGCAAGCATCCCTCTGCCGGCACACACACACACACATATATGTTGTATGCTACTTGTTATATAGTGTATACGTTATATTGATTGGTGATAATTGGTGCTCTCCACCTCATAATTCAGTGACTAACATGAACGTTTTACCTATTCTGTGGATCTAGTTTAGTAGATTCAATAATTATAAATTAGGCTTGAGTTTTATGCAACTCAAACTTATACATGCAAATCAATGTCAAAATTTTAAATATGTTCTTTTTAGTTAAAGTTCTCGTGCATACTGGATATGACAATATTATCTAATTTTGAAATGTTATCACAAGTCAAATCCCTTCAGATAAGGTTGTATTTTTCTGAAATGCTTGCGGTTTAAAGGTTATTTATATAGTGGATACTTTGATGAAAAAGCGGACACAAATATTGAAGACTTATATCCACTTTGGATCTCATCCATTGACAATCTTAGTTTTAAGTGCCTGAGTTACATCTTCACAACTCTTATATTGTCAGTTGATCCTCGAGACCATGTTGTCTTCGTCTATATTTTAGTTCGTTTACTATTCAAGGTCATTAGGAAACATGCAAGGAAAATGAAAGCTACATCTCAATCTCATTTGTTGCATCTCTGTCCCTCTTTTATGGAATCCCAGGCGTTTTTACCTGTTATTGAATCATTTGGTTTTGAGACGGACTTGAGGTATCACACTCACAAGCAGGCTTTTTGTGTGTCCGTGTTTGATCATTGGGCAACTGTTCCTGCTGAGCCTCTTGACAAGAGCATAGTACTATGACCACTTGAGCCTGCACCAGTTCAGCACCGGGCTCTAGAGTTTCTGGTAAAGACGAGGCGCAAAAATGTATGAACGTCCACTTTCTTCTCCTTTCCCCCTTTACATCATCTAGGGGTTTTGAAATTAGGGGTTTTTTGTGTATTGTCGGAAAGTGCACTTAGTTTTTGTGTATCATTTTACATATAAAAATTTAGTGACTTCGATATATTTTTTGCACCCCGTGGAGTGAAATCCTGGTTCCGCCACTGCATGTACGTGCCATATCCTAGATTCTATTTACGTCTATTTCTGACCATTTTCTCCTAAAAAATTTCTTCCCCTTCTTTCTTGTTTCACTTACAAACATTTTCAGACTCCAAAGCCATGCAAGGATTTGAGCTAGGGGAAGTGATGGATCACAAGATAAAGCATAGTTCTTCTTACAGGAAAGATATAGCTTCAGGACTCTTAAAGTTAAACAAAAGGAGGAAGGGTTGGGGACAACGGATTTAATGGATGCTCAGATTGCTTATCTCAACTTATAAAAAAGCGTGCAATAACATGTATTAAAGTTTTCTCTTTTCTTATTTATTTTCAAGTTCATGTAATAGATTCAAATACCAGAATGAGGAAGGAAGAAAATAATGTATTCAGATTACCATCACCAAAGCACTTGAAGCAAATTAAGCTTCAACATATGTTTTCACACTAATCCACTTGAAGGAAACTAGATCTCAATCTATGTTTTCAACATTCCATATTCTCGTAGTTTCTTCTAAGCAACCATCCTGAATCCACGCTAAACCATGGTAACGGTAATATTAAAAAAGGGTTCGTCTACAATCTATGAGTGTATGTACAACAGTACAAGTTACCAGTAGTAAAAGGAAGAACCCTAACAAATATGTACCTCCAAAACAGGGTTTGGTGTGAAGTCAGGCTGCAAAGCCTCCTCTTCGCCAGCTGGTGCAAGGTCAAGCATTTTCACCAAGTTATCAGCTGCTTCTTGCTGTTGTTCGTTCGGCTGAAACGATGAGGAAAAATTGCTGAAGGAAGGAAATTGAAACTCTCGAATGTCGTCGGCAAAAGGAAGTATATTGAAGTAAAATGAATCAGGCTGCCCAGCAAAACAAAACAGAAGATCAAGTCAAGATGCAGAGGTATATTCATTAACTACAATTGAGCACATGAGAAACTTGCATATAAGGACTTACAATAGCTTTATCAGATAAATTAGGAGTTAAGACTCCTACAACAACATTCCCCTGCCCTTGTTGCCACACACACCTAACTATTGCTACTTTGTTCATTTCCTTCATTGCCCTTGCTAACGCAGAAACTGCAAGAATTGCCTTTGTGTTGCCTGGTTCAGCAATGAAGATGTTGACATCTTTCATGTAATAGTGTCTTTGATCACATGAAACAGAAGATACAAATTATTGTCGATAAACAATGGATATAAGAGAGAAGTCCAAAAGTAATTAACTGCATTATCATCATTCAACAAATGAATCATATCATCCAAGTTAAAGTTAAACTTTAACGCATTATGTTTGCAGCATCTGTAAATCCTAAAAGCTTCACACTTTTCTCTGGTTTGAACTTCACAGTTTCCAATTCAGCAGATGAAATAGGAACTACTTGAGGTCCATAGCAAAAACCTTTGATTCTTTGTTCTGGGGGCACAACTTTACCAGGGTCTTCAACACTTTTATACTCATAATCTACCTTTATTTCATGAGTGGCAAATCTATCTGTTGACGGTGCTTTATCAGAGTACTTTTTAAGAGTGGGGAACTTCTCCTCAGACGTTTTTTTGTAAACCCATACCTAATAGTAAGGAAATGTCTGGATCTTACGGTTATTTTTCCTATCCAAAAAAAAAATGATACTGCTGCAATAATTTCCTCCAACATGCTTGACTGAAACATGAGACAGACATTAATGACAAAACAGATTTATTAGACCCAAAAAGCATATAAATCTCTATTAAGTGAATATAGCTAATAATTTCCTCAGAAGACGGTCTGCTCTAATGCTTATATAGGTCTGAATTGAGGACCGTAAAGCTCATTCTTACGAGACCAAAAAGCTATCTTCATCTAAGATGACATGTTTGCAATCCACTCTAGCTCATCCATGGAGCCATAACTAGGCAGAATACTGTGCGATTACAAGGTTCAAACGCAGTTTCTCCCAGCATGCGTTACCCTCAAGGCCAATACTCAGGGTTAGCATGACCCTACACATTTAACAACAAGCTCCATTCTATTCAAAAGTGACTGATAAAAGCCCAACCCAGCGAGACCAAAATATAAAATGCTTTACTTGGCGCAGGTCTTCTTACCCTAAAGGCCTCCAACTGCTGTGACACCTTTGACTTCACCCTAACTAGGGCTAGAAAAGAGTTTCCTGCCTGCTTCAAGCAAGGAATGCACGACACAGGATAACATCTGATGGATGTAAACCAGCCTACAGAAATTTGTAGGACTTTTGGTATTAAAATTGACATGTCCAATTGATCGCGCACTAGGGGTGCACTCTTTCACAGTTAAAACCTTTTGTCAATAGATATCCATCTTCCTGAACTCATTCCACACAGCAGAGGTTTGTGTGAAAGAACTGCACGATGATAAATCCAGTGGTATCTTCTGAATTTTGATCTTCTATCATTCTTTTGATGATAGATTAAAAGGGAAAGAAATGGACTAGCAGAAGGTACACAGATGTTTGGAGTGCCCTAAGGCATAATAATATCAATTATCTGATCAACAGCAAAGAAGTTCCATGATGCTAACCTTTATGTAAATGGTCGATATCAAGAAAACAGCAAGAACACGTGAAACAGAACTAGTGCACAAAAGTCTTGCTTGAGGGTCGTGCATAACATCAAAGATTTTAGTTTTTACTTTGTTGGATAATAAAGGCAAACAGCCAGCCAGTGAATGCAGTGGCAACCACCAAATTCAGGTGAATGCTAGACACCAAGAAAAGTTTTTCATTGAATGAAAAACTAAATCAAGATGCAGATACATTCACTTGTCTACAGAATCAGAACTACACTACTCGCAGACCCACTCCCACTAATCCAGTTCAATTCGTGATGCATCAGAAAAAGGCACTAATATACTGTCACAAGGAGGGGCAAGAGTCAAAAAAGGAATACGAAGAAGAGAGATACAACCACAAAAATACCACATAAAGAAAGCTGACTTCATCAGAAATTTCAATAACATAGGAGGATATACAAGCAGATAATAACCAAGAAAAAATCATTTCTCCTAAATAATGGCAAAACCTTTCTTGACGAGGGAGAAGTAGCATGCACAATGAAACAATTGAACCAGCACCACTGTCCGGAACTCTTACCTTATTCTTCATTTTGGGGCTTAGTTCAAAATCACCCCTGTATACCGTAACAGGAGATATATTCCGAGTTCTAAGAGCACCTAATAAGGAAGTTGAACTCTGCACGTGCACCGTCTTTGAAGCAGTCCTTTCTGAAAACACATTCAGCAGATGATCATTCTCCTCCACTACTGTCTTATTTGCATTATCGTTCTGCTTTCCCCTAAAAACTATACCCTCCATTTTCATGCCATGTGCAGTCATCTGCGCAGCAATGGTGTTGACTTGATCTTCTTTTGTCCCTTCGTAAGGATCTTTGATAGGATAAACTGCCTTTGTAACAAGACAAATACGTTTTTCCCCTTGTTCGTTGGTCCAAATTTTTTAATCAGCATCTCCATCCCAACAACAATAGCATCAAGAACTACCACCAAAGTCAAGGACTCAAGCAGCCAGTAATTAAGGAATGCATAGCCTAACGACTAGGGGTAATTTTGCTCCCTTCAGATCAACTCATCTAACAAAAGCATCTGAAACTGTTATAATATTTGAAAATTCTATATTCATCATAATTGACACAACAAAGTTCCAATGGAGCATAACCTATTGAAATGTAAAATAACTAGGTCACAGAGCTTCAAGTAATAACTATTGGATAGTTTATCTATCCAAAGGACCAGCTTCCAAAAAAATAAATGCCTAGGGATGGCAGTTAAAAAGATATCAGAATCTGCATGTTATGAAAACTACACCTACAAACAATCTAACAGAGAAATGAGAGCTGAACAATCAGCATCATAAACTCAAGCACATGTAGGATACAATCACCATTGGCAGTTCCTCGAGGAAGCTTTTCCAGGGCTTTAATCAGATCTGCATCCACAACCTTAATATGTTGCAAAACCGCCACATGTTCATATCCACCCACTTCGTTCGTCAGCTCGTTGTTAGTTTCTGAAGAAAATTTCACAGTAAATAGTTAACAATGTTTCCTCGTATTACAAGTAAAAAAAAAACTGATTATTTGCCACAAGATCAGCATTCTACAAGGTACTCTAAAAAATCACTTGTGTACTATTACTATCTTAATACTATTTCGGCTGAGGAGTTCATTTTCTTTTCTTTTTCTTTTTTTATTTGCAAGTAGCCAAGGCATACATCTTTAAAAGTTCTTGCTACGCTAAGGCTAATTTGGTTATTCTCTTTTATAAAATCATTTCCCGTATGAATATGTATCCATTCAATAGTCGGTTCATGTTATTGAAAAGCCTAATGATGATCAGTGGCGAGGCCAAGAAAAATCTCTTCAAGGAAGGCGGAAGGCCATAAAAGTTTGTCCCTTTATATTCTTATTATATTCCGAAACAAATGCTCTATATGGTCAGTTATTCATACTTTTTTTCTGTAATTCCACACCCATCCTAAAAGATAATTTTTTATAACGTGTAGATCAACCTCACCCTAGAAAACTTTGTTCTTCAGAAGTGTCTAGAAAGAAAGGGAATTAGGGAATGTACTAGTTGAGCGCAGAGAGGGTGGTATTAAGTTGCATAAGTTAGGAATCCCTTTAGTTCTTTCGTCAGACTAACGTCGTCGGTTCAAAACCCTATTGCATTTTTGGTTTTTCATAGTACTAATGCCTTTTTTTCCCAAACCTATGGTGGGGCAATTGCAGCCTAGTCACTGGTGATGATGACCAAAATCCATTGCTCTGGATTTCGAGTAGCAAGTGTTACAGCAGAGATATCATTACCAAAACTAACAGCGGATGGGTACCTTCAGTTCCAAACAAAACAACTCCGACTTCATCATATTTGCCGTAAATCAGCTGCAAAGGTACAAACTTCATGTGAATAATTCCATATCGGAGTATATATCAACATACACAAAAGTGCAAAATAGGAGCTAAAAATGGAAAAGTAAATTCAGAATGTAATATGTACCTTTTTCTGTATTAGCATGGAGCAAACTCTCTCGATTTCTGGCAAAACACTATGCATCGGTGGGCCCACATCAAGCAACAACACTACCGCTTCCTATCAAGATAAAGACAAAACCCAATTTTAAAAACAAAAAATCTTAAAAGAACAGAAATGTAATTCATATCCCTCCGTTCCATTGTATTCGCCTTTCACTTTCTCCAAACTCCTAGGATTATTTTTGGTACATAGAAAGAGCTCAACTAGGATTAAATAAGTATCATTTGGCAAGTCAGGCCTGGGTAAAAACAGTGAGTAAAGTTAGAATATTTGCATCCATTGAATTTCCTAAAAATTCACGAAAACTCAGATGGGAACAATCTAACCTAGGGTAAAAAAACTAAGGCAATGTTTACATAATGAATCTATCCTCAAAAGTCGCAAAAAGTCAAATGGAGAAAATCGAACGGAACTGAAAGAGCAACAAAAGAACGTGAGGGTGCTTCGGCCTTTGAACTTGATACATCAGGGTTTGCCGCCCCTTTCTCTTTACCAAAAACTAAGAAACCCAAGTTCCACCACCATAGAGTAAGGCAGAGTAGTACCGTCAGCTGTTGCATGTGTACAAGAATAATAGTTTTCATTTTCACCGTACATAATGAACAACGTGCATGACGGAATTTGGGATCATACAGAGTTATAATAGCGGAAAAAAATCAAATCAAACCTATTTTTATTGGTATAAAATGCCTTTGAAGTTAAAATTAGGCGGTGAAATTACCTTGTTTCGAGCCATTTGAGAGAGAGAGAGAGGCTTCTCGCGAAAGCTTTTGAGCTAGCCTTCAGAGGGACATAAATCGGTGTTTCTTTCTTCCCGCCCCAAATGGAAACGAAGGAGTAATTTACACTACCAACCCCACACACAAAGTTTGATGTTTGATGTGCCCCAGCTTGAATGACGTGAAGTTAGGTTAAAAAAATATTTAAATATTTGTGCTTGTTATGAGTTCAAACATTTTTAAAATATATATGAACTCAAACGGGAATTATGTCATTTTGTCAACCAAAAAAGAAGAAGAAGATATTATTGCATGTAAAAATATGTAGTTTGGGTCGATAAAAGAGCTCTGGTATTTCAATTTTGGCGCACTAACCAAAAACGTCAAAGTAAGTTTGATTCGTTATTTTATAGGTCATCACGTACAAAACTAAGAAACCTTCATAAATCAAGTTCTCGTAATCCGATGATGATTCCGTCAGTGGTCTACTAACGTAATCACATGTGGAAAAAATCAAAGGCATCTCGAGGGGTTTAGAGCTCGATTAATAGGGCTAATTAAGGAATTAGTTTTAGTCGAAGGCAGGTTTTGTTGACACAAAAGGGTTTGTTCGTGATGGATTTCTTCCAGCTAAATGATGATTTTTTTTATTTATTGAAGAGCATATATATATACTAGGATTAATGAAGAGAGATACAAATATGTTCAGACAGACAAGTAAAAAACGCACATATGACATCCATATCTAATAGAAATAACAATAAAATAAAGGCCTACAACAATTACTACAAATTAATAATGAACTATAAAAAATAAATAAAACCTTCAAGCAAATAAACTATTTGTTTTACGAATATACACTAACCAGTTAACTACAAATTAAAAAAAAAATTAAAACTAGATAAATAGTACTAACTAAAAACAAGATAATAATAATACTAAAATAAATCAGCCAATTAAAAACAAACACGCCACATCACGCTGCCACCCACCAACTTGCAGATCAGACACCTGTCCCATCGCTGCAACGGCGCCTCGATCCTCATGCATCCACACTGGCGCAGGAACCTTCCCAGGCCATCGCTTCGCTGCCCAGCCCAGGAGTATCCCAAATTGCACCCAATCCAAAGACACCTGCCGAAAAATCGTGATGGCCGCCGTAAATTTCAAATATTACTCCACCTTTGTCATCTGAATAGTTAATGCACGAGTAAAAAGTACAAGGCGGGCATGTGAATCATGTAGAACATGAAAGAAGCGTGTTGTTATGGTGCATACGACGAGAACAAGATGCAAATGACATGTTGAGCACGCAGTTGATTAATGGCACATGCCTTGGCTTGCAAAAATGGTCTAAGGAAAAGGACTTTTGCCCCCAACACTCACGATCTGATTTTAAAAAGTTACTTTATACAGCACAATGGAGGCATGTCACTTTCTTAGCCAAGAAAGAGGTCCTCAACCTCAGAGCTGACATGCTCTGCCTGCACTTTCTCTGTTTGTTTTGGTTACACCCACAAAGTCTGGTCCAAGCACCCAATCAAGTCAAAGGATGATATACCAAATATTCAGAGAGCCTCAAGTATCCAAATTATGCTCATATTGAAATAAGAAACTTTAGGACATGATTACCAATGTGCCAAGAAACAAGTTTTCGGCCTCGGAGTTGACAGCTCTAGTTGCACTTTCTCTGTTGTGGTTAAATCCACAAAATTTCATCTAAGTAATTGATCAAGTCAAAGGATGATGGGAGCTCATTGATAGCAACCGCCCGCACCTTAATTTAAGTTGTCAAACTATTACTTCAGGTTATGTTTAACTGAATTTAAATAACAAATTTTAGGACACGATTCATAAGGTGCATACATGTGAACCATAAAACATACATGATGCGATAAGGTATAGTAAACTCTTAATCATACTTCAATACTCTTATTAAATATGTTCTTTTATGTCATTGATGAGTAATTTATTTTTTCGTTAAAAAATCTTGTTCTTTTTTAGTATCGTTCATCATTGATTTGATTAGAATCATGACGATATAGTTTAAAGGTATATATATAATCGGATGTCTTTTCTTTCTTTTCTGTCAAACTCACAAATAAAAGAGAAAATAAATAATACTTTCTTTCCGCTCTTAAACTGACAAACGAGAGGAAGGAAAATAATCTTCCTTTCTCTTCGTTTGTCCTTTAAAAATTAATACACATCATAAACATCAAGTCCTTATGGCCAACTGTACGAAGCACCGATTTAAAAATTTGGGATATAGCAAGAATAAACAATAGAAAGTCCAAGTTATTTTGTACACACAAAATAACTTGTGTGTGTACAGAAATGCTCGGAGAGAGGAATACAAAATAATTACAGAACAGGTAGAGCGTGCCCCAGAGAGAGAGGGAGGAAACAGATTCTGTGCCAATGGCATCACTAAGTGCCCATTACAGCAGCTATGAAAACCGGAGAATAGGCTACCATGGCTCTCGCCTTCCTCGTATTGCTGCGTCCCAACAGCAACCGCAGCAGCAGAACAACTCCAAATGACGAACTGGGTCGAAGGTACCACCTCTCTTCACTCCATCCCTCTCCATTTTCATGGGTATAGCTGTGTGAATTTGTTCT